>CM077167.1:15596875-16334168 GCA_039583875.1 Platanthera guangdongensis | reverse complement strand
ACACTCATTATACCTTCATAACCATATATTTTAATATATTCACTCAACACTCCCATCATACACATAAACTTATTACCACAAATCAATAATATATATACTTATACAACACACTAACACACATATATATAAACATAATACACACACAAACACATGATCGCAGGCACGCACACGCAAATTATTAAAACCTTGCATGTCTACAACACGCGTTATGCCCCAAATGCGCAAACATGAAAAATATGCTCGCACCAATGACGACTCGCTAACTAGCGACCGTCGAAAAGGCGCGAAAACTAACGCTCTCGGATCCGAACAAATCCGCACCGTAGCTAAACACTCGGGCTACGAAAACATCGGCGAAGTCGGACACAACCTCCGACGACCACACACTTGGGCAAACCTCGCCCGAAGCAAAGCACAAGGATTCCCTAAGAGGCACAGCCGGGCCTCCAAAAACAGACGCCGGCTAGCTGGGGAAACCATACAACAGGCTATAAACTCTAAGAACACCTAACGAGGTACTCTAACAACGGCACGAGCCGGGAATGCGCCAACGTAACGCCAAACGAGGACTAAAATAATTGCCGAAAATTCGGGGGCGTTACAGTCACTCCCCTAAAAGAAATTTCGTCCCGAAACTTTACGTACACTACCTCTACTATAGCAGGAAAGTAACAAAAAAAAAGTTACTAGGAAAAACATACCCAACAAATCAGGAGAACAGCGAGGGTAAGCCTCCCTCATAGCCGACTCTAGCTCCCAAGTCGCGCTTTCCAAATCTTGATTCTTCCAAAGAACCTTCACCATCGGGATAGACTTGATCGCAGCACCCGGTCCTGAGTATCCAAGATGCGGACCGCACCTCAACATACGAGAGGTTGGGCTCCCAACTGGGGCACGGCATCCAAGACTTGCCCACTGCTCCGCACACACTTCCGCAGCTGGCTCACGTGAAAGACATTATGCACGCCTGGGAAGTTGCGGGTAGATCCAACCTATATGCTGCCACACCAATACGCTCCAAAATTCTGAATGGGCCCACATACCTCGATCCAGCTTATGGTTCTTGCCGAACCTCTTCACTCCAACCATCGAGACACCTTCAAGAAAACCAAATCCTCTACCGAAAATTCCAATCTGACCTACGCCGGTTGGCGTTTTTCTCATATCTTTCCTGAGCTAACCGAAGCTTTCCCCGAATGAGCTTCACAGCAACCTCCTTTCCTCTAGAGCATCAGGACCCAACAAAGGCCTCTCACCGGCCTCAGTCCAAACAACGGAGTTCTGCAGCGCCCCCATACAATGCCTCGAAGGGAGCCATTTGCAAGCTCTCTTGGTAACTGTTATTGTAGGCAAACTCCATGAGCCGCAAACGCTCATCCCACGCTCCACCGTGGTCTAGAATGTAGCACCTATCATATCCTCCACAATCCGGTTCACACGCTCGCTCGGTTGCCCATTTGTCTGAGGGTGGTAAGCGGTAGAATATCTCAAGTCTGTACCCAAACCCTCCTGCAAACTCTTCCAGAAACGGGAAGTAAATCTGGAGTCTCGGTCTGAAATGATGCTCACGGGAACTCCATGCAATCGATGACCTCGCTCAAATACAGCTCTGCTATCTTCTTCATCGGGTAGTCGATCTTATAAGGTACGAAGTGCGCACACTTCGTCAATCGGTCCACGATCACCCAAACTGAGTCAAATCCTCTTGGAGATCTTGGTAAGCCCGTGATGAAGTCCATAGAGATACTTTCCCACTTCAAGTCGGATTTCCAAGGGAGTCAACTTTCCACCAGGCCTCCCATGATCGGCCTTCACCCGCTTGCAAGTGTAACATTCATAAACATACCGAGCTATACCCCTTTCATACCTTGCCACCAGGCGATCTGCTTCAAATCATGATACATCTTCGTGGATCCTGGGTGGTAAGCAACACTGGATCCATGAGCCTCTTTGCATACCATACTCCTGATGTCTCCAACCGCGGGGATGCAAAACCTGTCGCGGTACTTCAAGGTACCCGAATCGTCGATGGAGAAATCCGGCAACTCCCCTCTCTCAGCCCTGAGGTACAGGTGTAACAAATCTGGATCGTCCTTCTGGTGCAACCTGTGAGCGAAATCCAAGATGGCTCTGCCACTGCCAAACTGCTTTGCAAATCACAGCCTCCCACAGAGATGTCCATCAACAAGAACTCTTCCACTAAACGGTCCGCCGTGAGGTTGAAGATCTTCCCTGTCTTGCGGCTCAGGGCGTCGGCCACCACATTGGCCTTGCCTGGATGGTACTGGATCTCCACGTCATAATCGGCCAAAACTCTAGCCACCGCCGCTGGCGCAGATTCAGCTCCTTCTGAGTAAACACGTACTTCAGCTCTTATGATCTGTGAAAATCTTGCACTGAGCCCCATAGAGTAGATGCCTCCACAGCTTCAACGCAAAAATCACCGCCGCAAACTCGAGGTCATGCGTAGGGTAATTCCGCTCGTGAGTCTTCAACTGCCGCGACCCATACGCGATCACCTTCCCCTCTTGCATCAACACGCCTCCGAGCCCAACATGCGAGGCATCCCACATAAACATCATAGTCCTTGCCCTCCGTAGGCAATGTCAAAACAGGAGCAGTGCACAATCTCCTCTTTAGCTCCAGAAAGGCCTCCTCGCACTGCTCGCTCCAGATGAACGCTGCATGCTTCTGCGTCAGCTTAGTTAAGGGCGCTGCCAAGGTAGAAAAGCCCTCAAAAACCTTCTATAATAGCCGGCCAACCCCAAGAAGCTCCTAATCTCCTTGGGTGTGCTCGGCCTATGCCAATCCATCACTGCAGAAATCTTCACCGGTCCACTGAAATGCCATCCTTGTTCACCACATGACCCAGGAAGGACACCTGAGGCAACAGAACTCACATTTGCTCAACTTGGCGTACAACTGATGATCTCTCAAGGCAGATAACACCAACCGCAAGTGCTGATCATGCTCCGCAGCATTCCGTGAATAAATCAGAACGTCGTCTATGAATACGACCACAAACTTGTCCAGAAAATCTTGAACACCCGGTTCATCATGTCCATGAATGCTGATGGCGCGTTGGTCAACCCAAAAGACATAACTAGGAATTCGAAATGTCCATGCCTCGATCGAAAAGCCGTCCGTGGAATGTCCGACTCCCGGATTCTGAGCTGATGATATCTTGATCGAAAGGTCAATCTTGGAGAACACAGAACTGCCACGTAACTGATCGAATAAGTCGTCGATTCTGGGCAGGGGGTACCTGTTCTTGATGGTGACTTTGTTCAACCCCTATAGTCGATGCAAAGGCGCATCGAACCATCTTTCTTCTTCACAAAAGAACGGTGCACCCAGGGCGACAGAGCTCTGCCTTATGAAACCCTTCTCCAATAACTCATCCAGCTGGGTACGCAGCTCCTCCAGCTCTCGCGGGCCATCCGGTACGGCGCCTTAGCAATAGGACGCGTACCCGGCTCCAAATCAATCACGAACTCGACATCTCTGGCAGGGGGAAGACGGGAAGGTCGCTAGGAAACACATCCGAAAACTCACGGACAACAGGAATCTCATCCAACAGCGCACACTACTAACAGTCCCAGCACCGAGACTAAGCAAGCAAAACAATCAGAACTGAATAAACCTCTGAGCACATACCGCGCAAAAATCGCCGGAGAGGCCTGGCGCGGATCGCCATAAATACTCCCAGGCTGACCGTTGTCCTTCTTGAAATCCAAGCGCTTACCCCTGCACTGGATCACTGCATCGTATCTGGACAACCAATCCATCCCCAGGATGACGTCGAAATCTTCCAAGTCTATAACCTTCAGATCCGCCTTGGCTGGGAAATCCCCCAACATAATAGGACAATCCAGAATGCCCTGATCTGATATCACGGAATCACCCGAGGGAAATTTGACGCAAAAGACATCACCGACACGATCAAGAACCAGCTGGCACCGCTCTACAAAGGCCCTAGCCACAAATGAGTGGGTAGCACCTGAGTCAAAGAGAACGCGCGCCCAGCGGTTCTTTACCTTAAAACTCCCTATATAAATATCAACGGGAATTGCACATCAATAAAGAAAACAAAACCAGACTAATCTGCAAAAGAAGTAAAAGACTAGCGAGAAGGTTTACCTGAAATGACTTGCGTCGAAGTTTGAGCCTCCGCTGAAGATATCACGTTCAGCTTCCTTTGCCTCTATCCATAGACTGAGGCGGTGGCAACGCCTGAAGAGGAACTGGTCGGTGCACAGACTGGAGCTGCGGGCATCGGGCCTTGGTATGACCTTTCTGTCCGCACTGATAGCAGACCTTGTCCTTCAACCAGCAACGGGCAACATCATGCCCCTCTTTCTTGCACAAAGTACACACCACATTCTGCCTGGGAGCACCCTGAATAGCATGCACATGCTCCTTCTGCGCCGCCGCCCTCTTGAAACATCTCTCAGCAGGATGGCCCGACCGGCCACAAAAACTACAACACCTCCTTGCTCCTCTTCCCCGAAGGAGCACCAGGCACTTGGGGGCTCTTTGCTTCAGCAGCTTTCCTCTTCTCATTTCTCGCCTGCTGTCCTCTATGCTTCGCGTTTTCGATGGCCTCTACCTTCAAAGCGGCCTCCACTGCCCCAGCATAACTCACCGCTCCATGAGCCACCGCTAGCTGCTGTACATCGCTCCGCAGGCCACCGAGGAAACGCTTTGGCTCTATCCTCCTCTGAGCTCACCAAACTAGGGGCAAAGCGACTGAGTTTGCTGAACTCAATCTCATACTCGCTGACTGAGAGTTGTCTGCCTTCAGATGCAAGAAGTCATTCATCAGCCTGTCTCGCTCCACTGACGGTAGAAATTTCCGCATCAAGATCTCCTTGAAGAAAGCCCAAGTGCTTCCTCCTACCATTCCCTCCTTCTCCCCAATCCACCAGCTCTTCGCTAACCCCTTCAGCTGATAGGCACCAGCATCACCTTCTGATCATCAGACACTCCAGAGTAGTGAAACATCTCTTCTATGGTGATCAACCAGTCATCCAATATCATGAAGTCCGCCTTACCATCGTAGGTAGGGGGTCGCAGTCGCTGGAACTGAGTGATGAAAGCCATCTCCGGGGGCACCACCACTGGAGGCACCAAAGGGCTGGGGGTGCAGGAGGTGCGGGAACAGCTAAACCCGCAGCAGGGTCCTGCGCTCTCGGGTAGTCCTGCCACCACAGATAACAGGGACTGGATCTGAGACTGAACGTCCACCATCTGCCTCGATAGAGCCCATTGCTCTGCCTCAGACTTTCCATAACTGTACCGCTTTGAGTACCAGAAGACCCGCCCTCAGATTGGGAGTCGATCTCGCCACTCTACGCTTAGGCGCCATCCTAAAAGATCAACAAACAAACATCAGAACCTAGTTCAACTACTAGGACAAAACAACAGGTACAGACAACCCTACATAAGTACTTGCTTTCACTGCCAACTTGCTCTGGGGATATTTATATATATATATATATATATATATATATATATATATATATATATATATATATATTTATACAGGGGAAAATAATGTCATGCTTAACCTAAGATGGTTCACCACCATCACACTAACTCTTGTGCCTAAGTCGAGCATGCATGAATTTATAATCTCTTTTTTTTACTCAAAACCATGTGTGTACATATGTCATCCTGCCGTCTTTAGCTTGGCACGTTGTGCTTATGCAATGTTATGCTATGCATGATTGTGCTATGCATTCTAAAAAAGGCCCTAATGCATGTTATGAGCGGCGTACACATGAAAATGTTATGCATCCCATACTACATAACATTTTCATGCAACGAAAAAGAAAACGTGCTAGTCGCATTCATGTGGTGAGGTTATGCATCTCATACTACATAACCCTCACATGTTGCCTCCTATGGTGGATCCATATACGAACACATATTATGCATCCCATACTACATAATATGCCCCGTATACTTCATGTTATGCTATGAGTGTATGTTCGTGCTTCAGCCAAGACGTGCTGATGACATATCGGTGTGTGTATGACATGATGCTAAACTTCTAATACCTAAAAGGAAAGGTTGCCCGACAAATTGTCAAGCAACCTCCCTCTGATACCAACTGTCACAACCCGCATTTTCTCTCCGAAATTAAGAAGTACAGAGTAGAAGAAAACGCGCGTTGTGATGCACGTCGGACAGGGATAACAGTCGACGCTCAGAAACCACCAACTGCTAAGACTATGAAAGTTCAAAACCTTATAGATGTTAGAAAACCAATTAATTTTTAGAGGCCGTATCCCTCGGCTTCGTGGATCAACTAGTCCACCTTTCAAAAAGTATACTTATACGTAGCGGAAAATACTTTATTGATCCTTTTTTAAACACCCTAAGAGAATGCTTAAGCGTCCCCAGGGGACGCCTAAGGCTATGCAAAACCCTAGATTTAATTTAAATATTATATATAGGAAATACCCTTTTTACTTGGTTTGAAACTAGTGATTAGCTTTTTAGAAAGGAAAACATGATGACTAATTTTTGATATAAATAATTATTTTCTTTTATAGGCTTCAAAGTAACTAGCAACCTGACATAAATCATCCCAGAAGCAAGTTAATAAACTCCAAATCAGGAAAAAAACTAGCAGTATAAGCAAAGTACCCAAGCATCTAAAAGAGAAACCACCAGTGGGCGCCAACAACTGACACGAACCCATTGGTGAGTAGGCATGTCTGAACTACAAGTCTAAAGAACTACCTCCCAGGAGTGAGGAAAAGAAACTCAGCAGCAGCTACAACACTAGCCAACTCCAGAAGAACCCTAGCCGCATCAGTCGGCTATGAACCTGAACCTGAGGCATTCAAAGAAGGGAACACCTCAGCAAAAGCAAGCATAAATATATGAAAAGAAACAGTAGCATAAGGAAAGTGAAACAGGTAAGAGCTAAAGTAAAAGAGTGCAGGAAAACTACTCGCCACGAGTATGTAAAAAGGGTACACCAGTGCACGGGTGGAAGTCAAGCCTCACAAATCTCTGCAGGAATGATTAGCAAAATAATAAATCAAGGTAAAAAGCTAGAGCAAAAGAGTCCACATAGTACTGGAGATGGACAAAAAGTTCAAAATAAGGGCCTAGACGGTGGCAACGGTCGAACCACGTCTCACAGGCCTAAACATCTCAAGGTGCTGTGGTGTGGTGGCATCAGTCCAACTCAACCAAACAGCTCACATTGTCTAATAAGACAAGAAGTAAAACAAGGGTGGCGGCATCGGTCCCGACCCACCTCAAAACACATCCTCCTGCTCCAGCACTAAGTAACTCAAAACAAAACCCTCACTGTAGTTCCATGAACCACCAAGAAAATCACCACAACCCTATTCCAACTAGAGCACATCACCTAAGAACCCAAGTACCAACCGACGGCCGAACGTCGAGTTGTCCAGATCAGTGATCTGACATAAATAAAGTCGACATTCTGCTAGACATGCCCCAATAGTTGGTCACCATAATAAAAGGAGTAGATTAGACACCGAACATGCCTAGTTAATTAGATACAAAGACGTACATAATTAATTTGGTACCTATCCACACGCGATTAATTTGATACTAACAATGATGATAATCTGATGCTAATGTAAGCAATTAACTTCAAAAAGAAACGAGGCTAGTCTTAGGTCTCACCTATGGAAGAGAGCCACAAGCTATAGCTTAATTGGAAACGGACAATATTTTTTTAGCAAGTGAGCACGACCGAATTTATTGAATAAATAAGCAAGTTCAAGCAACCTAACCTTCAACTTTTGGACACGCCCTAACGGTGATTATTGCACAAGTTTTAAACAACACAAGAAAGAAATGGTAAGCTAATGATTCAATTCGAACGCAATCTAACAAGCATGAGATTTTGAACGTAACTGGGATGCAACCTAACGGCTTCCGGGCATGACGCAAAGTCCCCAAATACAACATTCAATCTAATATCTGCTTGGCACAAAAAAAACATCGATCTAACCCCCTAAACCATGCAACCGCAACCTAGAGTATGGAGGATTAGCCCCCAAAAATTTCGGGTGAGTAAGGGGAAGGAAAAAAAAATAGTTAGGAGAGTAGATCTGAATCAAAATCAAGGAACTATATTGCAATAGCTTTGACAAGGGCAAGGGATGCACTTGCCTTGGTTTGCCTTTGAAGAACAACAAAAAAACGAGCAAGCTCTCTCTTCTCAACCGCCGGCCACAAGCAAAAGGGGGAAAAACCTGGACAACAAAGAGGGAAGGAATCCACCATCAAAGATCGGAAAAACTGCACATGCACAGCCCGATCGGAAAAAAAAAACGGGGAGGAACTCTCAAAATAGCTACCTTGGAATGGAGATCTTGCCTAGAGGAGTCCGAATCCGGCCTCGAACATGGAGATCCGGGCTGATTCGACCGGCGAACGGGTGATCGGGGGCTGCGGGGACTTCCGCCTGCTTCCGCTCGGGCTGCCTGCGTCGGGTAAGGGGGGGAAGATAACCTAATGAAATAACCTATATAAACATATATATATATACACTCATTTACCTAATAACATATATTTTTATATATTCACTCAAACACTCACATATACACATATACTTATTAACACAAATATATATATATATACTTATACACACACTAACACAAATATATATACTTATACACACACTAACACATGATCGCAGGCACGTACACGCACATTATTAAAACCTTGCATGTCTAACAACACGCGCTATGCCCCAAATGCGCAAACATGAAAAATATGCTCGCACAAATGACGACTCGCTAACTAGCGACCGTCGAAAAGGCGCGAAAACTAACGCTCTCGGATTCCGAACAAAACCGCACCGTAGCTAAACACTCCGGCTACGAAAACATCGGCGAAGTCGGACACAACCTCCGACGACCACAGACACTTGGGCAAACCTCGCCCGAAGCCAAAGCACAAGGATTCCCTAAGAGGCTCAGCCGGGCCCCAAAACAGATGCCGGCTAGCTGGGGAAACCATACAACAGGCTATAAACTCTAAGAACACCTAACGAGGTACTCTAACAACGGCACGAGCCGGGAAATGCGCCAACGTAACGCCAAACGAGGACTTAAATAATTGCCGAAAATTCGGGGGCGTTACAGAGCGTCCCGGTGAAGAGAATCATCAAGTCCCTTGAAGCCTCGATGAAACGCTCATATTTAGTCGAAGCCTTGATGAAGGATTAGCCCCCAAACGCTCATAGTTAGTCGAGCCAGGATTTTCCCCTTACTCTCCTAACTATTTTGATTTCAGATCTCTCATCAAGGCTTCGACTAAATATGAGCGTTTTCATCGAGGCTTCAAGGACTTGATGATTCTCTTCACCGGGACGCTCTGTAACGCCCCCGAATTTTTCGGCAATTATTTAAGTCCTCGTTTGGCGTTACGTTGGCGCATTCCCGGCTCGTGCCGTTGTTAGAGTACCTCGTTAGGTGTTCTTAGAGTTTATAGCCTGTTGTATGGTTTCCCCAGCTAGCCGCATCTGTTTTGGAGGCCCGGCTGAGTCTCTTAGGGAATCCTTGTGCTTTGGCTTCGGCGAGGTTTGCCCAAGTGTGAGGTCGTCGAGGTTGTGTGACCGACTTCGCCGATGTTTTCGTAGCCCGAGTGTTTAGCTACGGTGCGGATTTGTTCGGAATCCGAGAGCGTTAGTTTTCGCGCCTTTGGAATGCACATGCACATGCACAGCCCGATCGGAAAACTGCACATGCACAGCCCGATCGAAAAAACTGCACATGCACAGCCCGATCGGGAAAAAAAACGGGGAGGAACTCTCAAAATAGCTACCTTGGAATGGAGAGTCTTGCCTAGAGGAGTCCGAATCCGGCCTCGAACTGGAGATCCGGGCTGATTCGACCGGCGAACGGGTGATCGGGGGCTGCGGGGACTTCCGCCTGCTTTCCGCTCGGGCTGCCTGCGTCGGGTAATGGGGGGAAGATAACCTAATGAAATAACCTATATAAACATATATATATACACTCATTTACCTAATAACATATATTTTTATATATTCACTCAAACACTCACATATACACATATACTTATTAACACAAATAAATATATATATACTTATACACACACTAACACAAATATATATATACTTATACACACACTAACACATGATCGCAGGCACGTACACGCACATTATTAAAACCTTGCATGTCTACAACACGCGCTATGCCCCAAATGCGCAAACATGAAAAATATGCTCGCACAAATGACGACTCGCTAACTAGCGACCGTCGAAAAGGCGCGAAAACTAACGCTCTCGATTCCGAACAAATCCACACCGTAGCTAAACACTCGGGCTACGAAAAAACATCGGCGAAGTCGGACACAACCTCCGACGACCACACACTTGGGCAAACCTCGCCCGAAGCCAAAGCACAAGGATTCCCTAAGATGCTCAGGCCGGGCCTCCAAAACAGATGCGGCTAGCTGGGGAAACCATACAACAGGCTATAAACTCTAAGAACACCTAACGAGTACTCTAACAACGGCACGAGCCGGGAATGCGCAAACGTAACGCCAAACACGAGGACTTAAATAATTGCCGAAAAATTCGGGGCGTTACAGAGCGTCCCGGTGAAGAGAATCATCAAGTCCTTGAAGCCTCGATGAAAACGCTCATATTTAGTCGAAGCCTTGATGAGAGCGCTCCGGTGGAGAAGGATATCACGTCTTTGAAGCCTTAAGATGCCTTCGCACCGGGACAAAAGAAAAATAATAATAAAAAAAAAAAAAAAAAAAAATTTGGGAAAAAAAAACAGAATTCGAACGAAAACGGGGGAAAAAAGAAAACTAGAAAGAAAATAAATGGGTTGGGGTAATTCCGAGTAGAGGATCGATCTAAGTTCCACGACCTCGTCGGAAAACGGCAGAGCTCTTTCTAGCCTATGAAGTTGCTTGTCTTCAAATGAAGGCTCGGGGGGCCTTTTTATAGTTTTGTTTAGGGATACATCTGTGGTAATTGCGTTAGGATGGAATTGTGCCGGCGAATGACGTGGCTACGTTTCGGCCATATGGATCACCAATTTTAGCAAAATGACGGAAGTGCCCCCCGTGCGGTTCAGGCAGCCAGGGCAGGGTGCCAGGCGATGGCAGCGGCAGCTGTCGGCTCACGCACGTTCACGGGGCACGCGCTGACAAGGCGAGCGTCGTGCCTGCTTCGGCGCTTTGCGCTTGTGTTCGGTCCAACTGTGCTTGTGTGCGGTCCTCCTCGTGCGGTCGCTTTGTCCCCTTGGCCGAACTCAAATTCTTAAGGGGAACCCCATCATCTCAATCCCCACTACCACCACTGAAGCAAACATATCTTACTCAATTATTGAAATTTGAAGAAGAATCAAGCTATATATCTACACTATATATAAAGAAATTGCCTTATGGTGTAACATGGTGAGCGAATGAATCCTAGCCGTCGGATCAAGAAGTGTTTTTGCATATCCGTTTGACCAAGTGGGTGGACGGACCACAAATAACCATTTTACTAAATCCCTCCTCCCTCCCTCACACAAAAATCTCAAGCCTCTCCCACCGAAGCCATATGAAGGGTCGGGGGAGTGATGATAGTAGATTCGCCATGGGATTTGATTTAGGGCTTATGGGACGATGGAGGGGATGTGGAACATTTTGGATGTAGGGGTGCAAGTTGAGCTGAGCCGGCTCGAAAAAAACTCGACTTGAGCTCGAGTCTGTGGAGCTCGAGCTCGAGCTCATCTAGTGTTGTTCATGAGTTCACGAGCCGGCTCACGAGTTTTTTATTTATACATTTTTAGAAAAAAAATATAAAAAATAACAATAAAAACAAAATAAAGCTCATGAGCTCGAAACTCGAGCTCGAGCTCGAAACTCGAGCTCGATAAGTTGGCATTGAGCTCGAGCTCGAGTTGGATAAATGAGCTCGTCGACCTCGAGCTCGAAATGAAAAGCTCGAGCTCGAATGAAAAGCTCGAGCTCGAGCTCGAAATGAAAAGCTCGAGCTCGAGCTCGAAATGAAAAGCTCGAGCTCGAGCTCGAAATGAAAAGCTCGAATTGGATGGGGTGGGGGGGGGGGTCTATGACAGAGTCGATGTTTAATTCCGACCAGTTTTGAAGAATCGTTTCACGTGTGGGTGTTAAAGAACAAAGACAAAAATCTTGGAAGAATAGCATATTTTTTGTAATCTCTAAAATTTAATCAACACCAAAAGCTTAGTTTGGCATGATGTCGGCGGTGATCTTGGTGTGGTGGTTATGAACAGCTGTTCGTTCGTGAATTCCGGATCTCAAATGCTTCATATATATTTTTAATTTTATATAATTAAAAATACATGATAAAAAGTATCAAGGGTGGGCGAAACCCACCGCCGCAGGATGGGTTCTGTCGTGCTCGACACGGGAGGGTATATAGTATACAATTATACATAACAATAAATGTGATCATATAATCATACAAATCTTCAAAAGAAAAAAAGAAAGAAATGGCAGTGCGATTTAAGTTTCATTTGATTTAGCGATGGCGGGAGGAGCAAACAAGTCCAAACAGAGCTTTCGAACCCGAGGGGGGAGGGTGGGGGTCGAAACAGAGCGGGGGGGGGGGGGGGGGGGGGGTGGGGGGGGGGGTGGGAGGGTGTCCTCCTTACTGCTGGTGCAAACGGAGCAAACAGAGCAAACGAAGACGGACCCTCCATCCAGCGGCGTTTGCTCCAAACGACGCCCAAAAATACTAAACCAAATAAAGCCGAAGACTCCGGCTGGTACTGTGACGGTGATGATGAATATGAAGGTTAAATTGTCATTCCTTAACGCCCGCCTAAGAAACATCATTGTTAAGTTAACGCCCCCTAACAAATGACAGTTTAGTCTATGATTTTTCCACTGCCACCACTGTGCAATGTTCTCCTTAGGGGTTCTGATCAGTCATTTACCATTCAGCAGCGCGACCTAACCAGGTCGTCCCTAACCGGAGGGAGCTGCGGCTATCCCAGCAGTTGCGCTCGAGTGGAGCTCAGAAGGTTGATGTCGGAGAAACAGCTTATCGTCGTCGTTGAGGGCACGGCCGCTCTCGGGCCATATTGGCAAATCCTGATATCCGACTACCTTGAGAAGATCATCAGGCATGGGTTTCCTTCAACCAGCATCCTCCCGGACATTGCATATTTCGTTTTGCACATTTCGTTTTGCACATTTATGGCTGCGTTGCATGAAACTGTTACGATTTTTACGTGCTATGTGTTGATTTCACCACAATCAGTTCAGAGAAATAAGATGACTTTCTACCACAATATTTCCCTGTCTGTTGATTTCATCTTATTGTGTGTTTTTGTTAAGTTTCACAACTATATTGCTCCTAGTTTAATGGAGCAGTGATTCTGAAATGGGCATACTCGTTTTTGTTAAGTTGGAGCTGTGCATTGTTTCTCTGTCATCGGGTAGACGAGGATCTGTGTTAACCGTTTATGTTTTTTCTCAGCTTGGGCATGGTTTCTATGGATGGGATACTCTTAAATTTCATATCTTGCTTGGGTGTGAATATATAATCTATGCATCAACAAGTAATCATGGGAAATTGAAGTTTTATCTATTTACTAGGTTTGGTAATCCTTGCTAATCTGCTTGTGATACATACTTATTTGATATTAATACACGAAATGACGATTTAACTCACATTGTTACCTTTTAATCTCCGTAATTAATTTTGCAGGTTAAAGTAAAGCAGTGCCTTTTGGTTTTCCTAACAAATAAATTGATATGAGTAGCTATAGTTTCTCTCCCGTGTCACTAGAAGTCATACAAGAAAGGCGAGGAGGTCGAAGTATTTCATTATTTAATGAAAATAATTCCTACTATGAGTGCTTGTTAGAGGTGCAAATAAGCAAAAAAAGATCTCTTGATGTTCCAATTGAGTCCTTGAAGGCTTTCGAATTCTTGTCACTACCAGGTGTCCTTATCACTCTGGTTTCAGTATCCTCACAAACTCACTCCATAAGCATCAATCATACCCAAGTGCATATAGTTCTGGTAGGAAGCCCTCCCAGTCCCAGATAACACCTTAATAAATATACCAGCCAATTAGTTTCTAGTGAAAATGAACATAGTTGTAATGATCTTGTTTTGAATCTTTTATTGGATAAAATGTTAGTCACCTCTGTATATCTAGTTATTTCATGAAATGTGAGATTAGATGTGATATGAATTGCAGTTTGGTTGTCACAATAAAATGAAATAACATCTTAAATTTGAAAACCAAATTCCCATATGAGAGATTTAAGCCAAATTACTTCACAGGTAGCTAAGACCATGACCCTATATTCTGCTTTCGGAGAGGATCTAGCTGTAGTTGTTTGTGTCTTACTTTTCCAAGCAACAAGGTTCCCACCAACAACTATTGTTGATCTTCTGTCATTGGAGGACCAACCCAATCAACATCATAATAACCATACATATTCAGATGACCATGATATTTAAACACATACGAAACTTTATAATGACGACTTCTGGGATCATGCATAAATTGATTGATAAGACTGACTATATAGGTAATGACAGGTCTAGTGATCTTCAGATAAATTAATTTGCCTAGTTATCTGAAATTGTAATTTCTTATCCAATCTATGACAATCATCTTGTTGAATATTATTGTTAGAGCCATAGGGATATCCACTGATTTGACCTCTAAATGCCCATATTCTGCAAGCAAATACAAATATATTTCCTCCGAGATATGAGAAGACAATGTTTCGATCTGTCACCCCAATCCCTAAGAAAGTTGCGTAATAGACTAAGACCCTTATCTCAAATGCAGTAGCCATATCTCCTTTGACTGCTACAAAATGATTTTCGCTGCTCCTTGTGATAATGATATTATCAACATACAGGAAAAGGTAAGATAGTCTATTATCTGTCGATGAATACATGTAATCCGTGTGAATCCCATGGTGAGTAGGTTAGCACTTAATTTATCAAAATAGGCTTTAGACATTTATTTAAGCCCATAAATAACCTTCTTAAGTTTACAAACAATAACATCGATCCGGTAAGAAATTACACTGATCCACCAATAATAGAAAAATTACCAGCAACTGGTGAAGTCGCTGGACCCAACAAAGCTAACATAATTCATGAAGAAATTCATAGCTCTTTGCTCATTCCAGGATAACCAGACCCAACAAACGACAAGCGAGAGATCGAACTGCACCGGGGATTAAAGTAATCAGAACATGGAATAAGATCGATCAAGAAGATCGAGGCACAAAAACTCTAGAATGAACTAAAAAAACCGTTGAAGGGGATCCATCGAACTAAAAGCTTAGCGTAGGGGATCAATGTAATTGAATTTCGAAATGTCGTAATAGGGCGTTGTTGAGACGTATAAGATCTCAAGAGAGTGTTTTCGAGCAATTTTTGAAGATTTTCAGAGATTCTTCGAGGATGAACAAGGCAGTGGTGAAGGAGACGTCGCCGAGGCCCAGGGAGGCACGAAACATCTTTGTCGTTGCCAAGCGACAACTGGTTTGATCGAACATATGATCAAAAGTGACACCCGATGAGTTGGAACATGAGAGAATCTCAGGAACGTCGATCAGACAACAAATGTGTGAATCCCTGCTCCAATTCCATGAAAAAACAATAGATACCTGTTAACACAATATTTTTCTGATGTCTTGAGTACTTTCAAATTTTCCCTTTTATGCCTCTTCCACTAAAGCCCTAATCTCCCGTACAACTAGAATTTTGGCGACCTTACCACCTTGTTTTCAATATTAATCATTGTACTTCATTGCTTGCTCCTACTTCAACACTTGAATTTTTTGTTCCATCAAATTAATTGTTATGTTTTAGCTTTTGCGATTGTAAGAGAAAGTGAGAGATGTCCTAGTAAATCTAGCGATCCTTGTCAATTTGGCAATGCTTGGTCTACTATTTAAGTTTTTTTGTTAGTCGTTTGATAGTAGCCATTCAATGTGCAAAATAAATTTCTCGATCGTGAAAAGTTCATATATTAACCTATTTTGAATCTATTAGTAATATAATTTAACAAAAATTTAAGAACAGATTGTCATGTTGCACCCTTGCCGTTGTCATCACATATTATCTATATTTAAAATTCATATTCCATTATTACTTGAATCTGATATTCTTAGCGATTATTTATTTTAGTTTTTACCACGTCTTTCTTTTAAAGTTCTTAAATGTGTTATTTAAACTTTATGTGTCTCTCTCTCTTCCCACCCATGAATACTACCCACACTTCTTCTACCTACATGCGGATAGCATAGCTGCATAGTGACATGACATTCTCGTATAACCAAGCATGCAATCATACTACTCTTTATTTCTTTGTTTAGCTAACTATCAACCTGTTGTGGGCTTGTTTCGTTGTGGATCGTTGGAGTCGGAGATACAAGGGGCAAACCCTAGAATGGTGGATGAGGAGATGAGAGAGGAAGAAACCCTAGAGGGTGGAGTAAGGAGAGAAGAGCTTAGAGAGAGAGGGAGAGGAATTTTAGAGAGATAAAGAGAACTTCATTTCTTCATTGCTTGCCCTCAACTACAAGACATGACCCATATATATAGGACCCCGGGGGTAAACCCGTAATTACATACGACACTTAAAATATTAAAATTTTAGAATATTACATCGAGTCAAATAACGACGACTCTAACTAAATACATCACGACTCGATACATATATATGAAGATAATTGACGGAGGACTGTAACACTCCACCCGTCCTTGAGATTGAGCTTGTCCTCAAGCTTGAACTGCAGTAGGATTATCGGCTCATCGGGCTCTATGATTTCGCGCCAAAATAGCGCCTTGTAGCGTGTCGCGAGGGAATTGACATCAAGGTGTAGTAGCGGCGCCGTCAAAAAGACGATCGATTGAAGCAATGGGGCCGACGGAGCGACTGGAGGCAAAAATGGCAAGATGGTCGAGGGAAGAGCGGCCGACTGAAGGAAGGGGTCCGGGGGACTGGCGATGCAACGACGAACGATGACAGAAAGTTGGCCGACAAGGCCTCTTTAGTCGACGGCGTGAACGGGTCCAGCGTGGACGGCGGTGCGGTGTGAGGCAGCAACGACAATGCGGTCGAAGTCGCTGGCAGCAGAGGCTGTGATGTGACTGGAGGCGGTATAGTAGAAACTAGCGGAACAGATGCCGGCAGAGCAACGACTGGTGGCGGGGATGACGTGTGCGCCGAAGGGGAAAGAATTTCAAAGTATCTCGATCGCTTTAATTGATCAAGCTTGGCGTCAAAGCGAGCCATGGAGTCCTGAAATGATGCCGACCATTTCAACAACATTGAGTGGAGGACGACCACATTAGCTGTACTAATCTGATTGTCCATGTGGCAAGAATAGGACTAAAAAACTAATAAATTAATCTTCAAGCCACAATCGGCACAGGGCTCAAAAAAAAATAAGTTTGGATGGGGCTTGATATAGCATCGTGGGCTCAAAGGTTGCGGACTGGGAGTCTGGATGCCTCAGAAGAAGGCGCGTGAGTTAGGCGTCGTCGACGAGGCCTGCGACGAAAGCCCTTGCTTGGATGGTATCGCCGGGTGGCTGCGATGGAGAGTTGTGACGCGAAAAGAGCGACCTTGCAGTGAGGTTTCAGCGGTAGCGGAAATAGGTGAGAGATCTGCTGCTGCGGAGAGGGCCGAGTCGATGCTTGAGATGTGGCGGCCTGACTGGGAGGAGATTGCAGATATAGGACCCGGAAGCAAGCTCAGCGCGGAGCAACGCTGGGGTCGCAGCGACAATCGGATCCGTACGGGGTCGGCTGGGAGCGGAGCAGACGATGGCTGACGGTGCGGTGTAGCGGAAGATTCGAGCCGATGAAGTAAGGCCTCTGATACCAAGTTGTTGTGGGCTTGCTTCGTTGTGGATCGTTGGAGTCGGAGATACAAGGGGCAAGCCCTAGAATGGTGGAGGAGATGAGAGAGGAAGAAATCTTAGAGGGTGAAGGAAGGAGAGAAAAGCTTAGAGAGAGAGGGAGAGGAATTTTAGAGAGATGAAGAGAACTTCATTTCTTCATTGCTTGCCCTCAACTACATGACAGGGCCCATATATATAGGACCCCGGGGGTAAACCCGTAATTACATACGACACTTAAAATATTAAAATACTAGAATATTACGACGAGTCTAATAACGACGAATCTAACTAAATAGATCACGACTCGATACATATATATAAAGATAACTGACGGAGGACTGTAACAACCTTCCTAAAATTAAGGATTTATATCGACGATTGTGTACATGCAATGGCTGAAATTAATGATTTATAGCTATGCTTGTGTATGCAATGACTGAAATTAATGCTTTAGAACTACAAAAGGTTTTTATGCTTTTATGTATATTCTGGTTGAAGTTACTACTTTTTCTTGTAAATGGGGTCCTATGAGTTATTCAAATTTCATATGATTTTACAGGTGCTTTTGTGGAAATGAACTAAATGGACAGGTACATTGTAACATAAAATAATCTTCTTATGCTCACATTAGTATTATGTTGAATGTGAATGATATGTGTTGTTATTTACATTTTACTGATGTGAATTAAAAGCTTATTTGCAATAAAGCTAGACTGTGAACATGTAATCTTTGTTAATGATATTAGTACTAATTTCTTCTCAAGTTATTTGTTTGATAAGCTTTAGTGCAGAAGGTAGTTCGAACACTTTCCCATGACATGCATAGACCATTGTTATGAAATTTGTTTAGTTGCGATTAAGAAGTGCTGTATATTCCTTTATGTTACACTACCTATTACTTCATCTGTAATTATATGATAATATATCATTGTTGCAAAGTTTGGTTTAAGAAGCAATTTGTGAAGCTGCTTAGTCTGTTGGATTTAACCAAACATAGATTGAGTTTGTTGTATATTGAAATAAGTTGAAATTGTATATAATCATAAACATGCAACTGATTATAAATTAAATACTGATCATATTGTGCTATGGCTAATGGAACCCACAATGGCAAAAATTGCCTTGATGGGTTTGCAAATGGGCAAATATGCCGTTGTAACAATTTGTCTAGTTTGACGGGCATATGTAATTAAAGATATATTGATATCAAGTACATAAATTCATCAGATTTAATTAGCCAGCTTCAGTTTAAACTAGCCTAGTTTGATGATTACTGACAATATTAAATATAAATTCATCGTTAGAACATAGGTTCGTCAAATTTAGCTAACCTTAACTTCTAAAAGAAAGTTAAGGTCCTTTTTCCCTTTACCATCATATTTTTTCCTTCACATTTAATCTATCTATCCCGAATCAGGTACATCATTAATTTTTTCATAATGGTTTCGAGTTATTTTTCTTGCTACACCTTCGTCTTGTTTGGATTTTGAAGAAGAATGCTGAAACCTTGTATATACTTCTTCAATGTACAATTATAAGTATGAATACATATATATAGGGAGAGAAAAGAGAGAAGTCTCTTTTTCAAGATGTGAGACTATTACATAAAGAGAAAGAAGGCCTATGACGGGCCACTATATGGGCCTTCAAAATTATCTTTTTCTAACACTCCCCCGCAAGCTACAACATACAAGTTGTAGGCACCCAACTTGGACAAGAACTGATAAAATAGAGTACTCGGTAGTGCCTTAGTGAGAATATCAGCAACTTGGTCAGTAGCTGAAACATGTTTCAATTCCAGCTTCTTCATTTGAACTTTTTCCCGAATGAAGTGACAATCAACTTCAATGTGTTTCGTCCTTTCATGGAAGACACGATTCTTAGCTATGTGTATAGCAGCTTGACTATCATAGAGTAAGGTAGCTGGTGAGGAAAATTTTACTCTCATATCTCATAGAAGACCCTCAAGCCATGTGAACTCAGATACAACAGATGCCATCAAATGATACTCAGCTTCGGTCGAAGATCGAGCAAACACAGACTGTTTCTTACTGCACCAGGTAACATGGTGACCTCTGAAGTATGTACAGAATCCGCTGGTGGAGCGCTGATCATCCAGGGAACCAACATAATCAGCATCCGAATATGAAACTGATATAGGATTAGAAGAGGATTAGAGGAAGAAGTTTTGTATACCGGCCCTTGACCAGAGGCTGTTTTTAGGTATCTCAGAATTCATTCGACAACTTGTAGATGTGACATCCGAGGAGAACGCATAAACCGACTAACAACCCCAACAATAAAAGATATGTCTGATCTTGTGACTATTAGATAAATCAGTTTTCTAACCAGACGTCGATAGTATTTTGGATTTGAAAGGAGAAGATTTTCGTCAGAAGCATGTGCACAAAGCTTGTGATTGACATCCATAGGACTATTAATCGGCTTGCATCCAAAGTAGCCAGCATTCTGATAAAGGTCAAGACAGTACTTTCGTTGGGATAGGACAAGACCATCATGACGTCTTGCGATCTCAAGACCAAGGAAATATCGAAGGTTCACCAGATATTTTGTTTGAAACACAGAACTAAGGTGCTGTTTGAAAGCTTGTATACCCTTTGCATCATCTCCTGTGATTAGGATGTCATCAACATATACTAAAGGAGAACCGTTCCTGTTGTCTTATGTCGAGTGAACAGAGAAAAATCTGCCGAGCTCCAAGTAAAGCCAACTTTCTGAACAACCCTACTGAACTTATCGAACCATGCTCGAGAAGATTGTTTGAGATCATAAATCGACTTCTTGAGGTGACAAATTTAGGACTACCCCGTGGTTTCAAATTCGGGAGATTGTTGTGTGTAGACAGTCTCTTGAAGATCGCCATTTAAAAAGATATTTTTGATATCCAGTTGATGTAAGGGCCACTAGCGATGCACAACCACAGAGAGGACACAAATCGCATTGAGCTTGGCCATCGGAGAGAACGTTTCCTCATAATCGAGGCTCTGTTGTTGAGTAAAGTCGCGAGCCACCAGTCTGGCTTTAAGATGGTCAATTGTCCCATCAAGAGCATGCTTGATGACAAAGACCCATTTACAGCCAACAGGAGTCTGTCCTAGAGGAAGAAAGACCAGATCCCACGTGTAATTAGCCCAGAGAGTTGTCATTTCTCCGTCCATGACCGCCCGCCAGCCCAGATGTTGGAGAGCCTCCCGCACAAAGTTAGGGACAACAATTGAGGATAATATAGTGGCAAAGTTCTGAAGCGCCAGGGATAGACAATGTAAGGATACGTAATTCGTCATGGGATGTGCTGTGGAGGCAGGTGCTGGGTCAACAGGTCACAAAGTGCCAAAGGTTGAAGCTGACTACAGTGGGGCGGCGGAACGAGGAGGTCGACAAGTGTAGACACGAAGAAGAGGAGGTTGGTGGTGAACAAGAGCTTTGGTGGGAAGTGGTGGTGGTGGAGGGGACGTAACTGGGATGATAAACCGTGGTAATGTTGGTGATGGAAGAGGTGGTGATGAAGTGGAGAAAAACTGTTGATCTTCCAGAAAGGTAACATCTGCCGAAACAGTCACCTTGCGAGTAGTGAGAGAGTAGCAAACATACCCTCTTTGAGTACGAGAATAACCAACGAACATATGTTTGGCTGCTCGAGGATTGAGCTTGTCAGTGGAGCGATCAAGATGATGAACATATCAACTACAACCAAATATGCGAGGGGTGAGAGAAAAGGTGGTGTGGAACGAAAGAGGAGACTGAACAGGGTGACATTATTAAGGACAGAGGAGGGAAGACGGTTAATGAGATAGCATGTCATCGAAACTGGCCAATACACCTTGGGAACATACATTTGAATCATGAGGCAGCGAACAACATCATGAAGATGTCTATTTTTGTGCTCAACCACACCGTTTTGCTAAAAAGTATATGCACACGAAGTCTAATAAATAATCCTAAATTCAGAGTAGAGATTATCAAACTCATGATTAATGTATTCTTGAGCATTATCCATCCAGAGCATTTTGAATTTATCTGCAAACTGTGCGCGAGTCTCAAGCACGGAACACACGAGGAAGCTCAGAGCGATCACGGAGTAAGTACAACCAGGTTATTCAAGAATAATCATTAATAAAAGTGATAAAATAACGATAATCAGACACACTTGTTATTTTATACGGGCCCCAAACATCATAATGAACTAACCTAAAAGGAGCAGAGCTCCTGACACAATGAGCAGAAAAAGAGGAATGATGTTGTTTCCCCAAAATACAAGAATCACAGGTAAAAACAGAAAGCAGAACATTAGGAAGAGCCTTCTTGAGAACTGGATAAAGAGCATGCCCAAGACGCCGATGCCAGTCAACCGAGGAGACGGAAGAGAGAATGGTAGGAGAGGCATCAAAAAGGTAAAGCCCGTTTTGCAGTCGTCCTTTACCAATGATACTCTGCGTTCTGTGATTCTGCATCAGAAAAGAAGAAAAGGTGAATGTGATAGAGCAATCCAAATCAACAGTGAGGCGACTAACAAAAAGTATATTAAAGGGAGAGCCTGAGACATGAAGAACCGAACGAAGAGAAATAGAAGGATTAAAGGGTATATCAGCAGAGCCGTAGACAGGAGTGGCGTTGCCATTGGTTACAGTGATAAACTTTGGATGCGGAGAATCCAAGTATCGAGATGGTTTCAAGGAGGTGATATGGTGAGCAACACCTGAATCCACTATCCAGCGCGGACTAGTGGAGAGACAATCGATACCTTCATGAGAGACCAAGACAACAGAGGCAGGCGAGTTGTGGAGCAACCCTTGAAGTTGTTGGAGCTGGAGGCAGATTTCATCAAGATCAACACGAGTGACAAAAGGGTTGTGGGTAGCAGCAACAACAGTTGGACGAGGAGGAAGACCATGTTTACGATAGCAGGTCGCCTCAAGGTGGCCATCCTTACCACAAAAGGAACACTTAGGCCGGGGACGACCACCGCAACCCCTCCCCCGGGAGCCTGTACGTCCTCCACGGGTAGGGGTATGGAGAGGTAGTAATGGTGTAGGAGATTGATGGAGAAGGGACGGTGAATGTGGGCCGATAGCATCTGGAGGCGGTGAAACCTTTAAAAGCATGTAGTACACATCAAATAAGGAGGGAATAGTAGCGGATGAAAGGATCTGAGCCCGAATACTATGAAGATGAGGCAAAACACGAGCCATCATCATGATAATACCAACGACTTCCTTTTGAGCACGTTAGACAGCTAGATCCGTAGTCGGGAGCTGATGCTGAATCCAGACTTCAAATAGCATCTTGGACCGAGCAACAAAGGTGGTTAAGTCAGCAGCACTGCCGGAGTCAAGTGACTGAAGATCAGTGATGATGTCATACAGGTGTTGGAGACTGTCCTTGCTGGAGTAAAGGGAATGTAGCTCATCCCACACTGCCTTGGCCTTCTCGTGATACATGGCCCTGCGGTAAGGTTCGCCATCAAGAGAGTTGAGGAGCCACGTGTGAACACGATCATCATTGCAAAGCCAGTCATCAGTAGGTGCAAAATGAACCGCCTGAGTTAAATGATGCAAATGCCCCTTTGACTGAAGAATACGCCGAACGGAATGCACCCACTCAACAAAGTTCTTCCCAGTAAGAGAAATGGTGGCGATTCTCAACTTGTCACGGAGTTCAGGAACAGGGACAACCCCAATTGGAAGAGAGGAGACACTAGAAGAATCCATGTCACGACGGGTAGGCAGAGGACACAACAAGAAGACTGCGGACAAAAAGTAGCGGTTAAGGAGAGTGGCAGTCCGCACAACAGAAGTAAAAGTCGGCAAGAGTGCAAGCGAGAGACTATAGTCGAACGCATAGTTGAGATCGCGCGGTAAGAGCAGAGGCCGACAACAACAAGAGCAAGCCGCGAACTAGAGAAGAGGCCGGCAGCAATAGCAAGCTGCAGAAAGAGGAGAAGAAGATCGGCAGTCCGTGACAGTCAGTCTTGCGGATAAACCGCAGCGGCTAGAGAAGAGAAAAAAATCGGCAGATCACAATGGCGGATAGACCGCAAGAGACCGCGAAGCCAAACCCACGCGGACAATCAAAGCAGGCCGCAACTCGCAGGGGCAAGCAAAGGGGGGGGGGGGAACCGCGCTGAGAGAGCAGCGGCTAGAGAGAACAACCACGACGACACGAGCTAATCCACACCAAGCAGTGAGAAGACCGCAACGGATAAAAGAAACCACAAAAGGGAGAACAGATCGCAACCTAATGGAGCAGATTGCTGCGGGCAAAGAGCAAACCGCGCGACCAGATCGCGCGAGTAGGAAGGAGGACGCCGAGCCAGGTAGACCGCTGTGGTAAAAAAACAGACCGCAGGAGGACAAGATGGTGGGACCCAACAGCCAAATCTATAAAACCAAGAGGCCCAAGAAAACGAAGGAGGGTCAACGCGTCGAGTGGCCTGCGGACAAGAACGAGCAGTCCGCCTAAAATCCGAGTAGAAGAAGTCCGCCGGAGAGATGCGGTCAACAAACTCCGCTAACTGCTGAACACATGAGACCGCAGGAGGTTGGGCGGTTAGAAAAAAACAGGCCGCGTATACGGATCTTTAGCTCTGATACCATGAAGAAGAATGCTGAAATCTTGTATATACTTCTTCAATGTACAATTAAAAGTATGAATACATATATATAGGGAGAGAAAAGAAAGAAGAGTCTTTTTTTCAAGATATGAGACTATTACATAAAAAGGAAGAAGACCTATAATGGGCCACTATATGAGCCTTTACATTTTCTTTTTCTAACAGATTTTATCAATCTTTTCCTTTCAGAATTGATGACAAGCAGTTTTGTTCAAGCTCCTTCGTATTTCTTTCTCGATTTGGCGTGCATTATTGATCTATGAGATATGTTTGAATCTCGCTTGTTTAGTATTGCTGATTTATTTAAAAATTTCATTTGGGGTCGTTTTCTTTATTGGAAATTTTAGTTATATAAGACGATTCCGTTCCTTGCCCAAATTAAAAATGGTTGGGTTGATAAGTGAAGATTCGTGGTGGGTATGAATTAGATAGAAATATAATGTGAGAAACATGATTTCATTTTAGCTTAGGATCTTATGATAGCAAAAACCTATTTTAAGAATGTGAAGATTCGTGGTTGGTTATGAAATGGAACAATCATGTCACAAAATAGACTTATTTTGCTTAGAAGGAAAAAAGAGCTTCTTGCAAATGGGAAACTTGCCAATATACATGTGAATACCCTTCTATCTTCCCTTGAAGTATCTCAAAATAAGAATTCTGACATCCATGTGGGTTGTTTTTGTTGTTTCCATAAATTGATTCATTACATTGATAGGAAATACAATTCCAAATCTTGATATTAATAGATAATTTAATTTTCCTATTATTCGTCTATGTCATTCTGGATTTGTAACCACCTTGCTTTCATCATTCATCCACCCGGTATTAATTCCATAAAACTTCCAATATGTTTACGTCAACATACCCGTTTCATCAATGAAAGTAGGAGGCTACTCCATGTACATTTCTTTTTCAAGATCTTTATGAAGAAATACTCTGATAAGATCCGATTGATACAATGACTAATTATCCGTTGTGGCTAAAGATACGATCATATGAATAAACGTCATTTCGATACAAGTGAGAATGTATCATCATAATCCACCCCTTATATTTGACTATTGCCCTTTAAAACTAGCGAACCGTTAATCCAGTGACATACCCATCCAAATTCACATTGACTTCATATAATTGTCTACACCCCACGATTAATTTCCCTTTATGTAAATAAATTAGATTCTAAGTACCGTTGTCTTCTAACACACTTATTTTCTCCACCATTGCCTTCTTCCGCCTAAAATCAGATATTACTTGATGAACAATATTTAGAACACTAGTAATTGACATTGGGATAAAAAGAGAGTGATATTTGGGTGATAAAAATCATAAGGTCGTAGTTAATAATAAAGTGTCTAGTACATGATTGTTGACATTTTTGAAGAGCTACATATAGATGAAGAGTGGGATTTGTAGAAAGCAATAGGCGAACCTTGTATATACTTCTTCATGTCTAAAATACAAGAGAGAATACAAATATATAGGAGAAGAGAAGGAGAACGAATCCTATACAGGAGATGTGGGACTAAAGGAGAAAGGATAAATGGGCCTATAAATGGGCCTATAAATGGGCCTTTACATTATTCTTCCCTATATCATCTAACACTCCCCCGCAAGCTGAAGCGTATCAGTCGTATGCACCAAGTTTGGACAAGAACTGGTAATACAACTTGCGAGGCAATGCCTTGGTAAGGATATCAACAACTTGCCCAGAGGCAGGAACATGTTCAAGCTTTAGCTCTTTGCTTGAACCTTTTCTCGAACAAAGTGACAATCAACCTCAATATGTTTAGTCCTCTCATGGAACACATGATTCTTTGCAATGTGTATTGCAGCTTGACTGTCACAGAACAATGTTGAAGGTGAGGACATTTTGACTCCCAAGTCCAATAGAAGACTTTCAAGCCAGGTTATTTCAGATGTAACAGCCGCCATCGCACGATACTCGGCCTCAGCAGACGAGCGAGCAACCACCGTCTGCTTCTTACTTCGCCATGCGATAATATTTCCTCCAAAGTATGCACAAAACCCAGTAGTTGAACGTCGATCATCCAACGAGCCCGCATAATCTGCATCCGAGTATGCAATAAGAGAAAGGGAGGAAGATGACTTGTACACAAGTCCTTGCCCAGGGGAAGTCTTCAGATACCTAAGGATGCGTTCCACTGCCTGGAGGTGAGAGACCTGTGGGGTATGCATAAACCGACTGACCACACCAACCACAAATGATATGTCAGGTCTTGTAACTGTTAGGTATATCAATTTTCCCGCAAGATGACGATAGTATTCCAGATTCGGAAGAAGAGAATCATTCTCAGATCCTTGTGCGCACGACATGTGGTTGACTTCCATCGGGGTTTCTGCAAGTTTGCAACCCGAGAGGTCAGCATCTTGCAGAAGGTCAATACAGTACTTACGCTGGGATAAGACGAGGCCATCAGGTCGTCGTGCTACTTCTAGTCCAAGAAAATAGCGAAGATTTCCCAGATCTTTGATTTGAAAGATAGAATTTAAATGTTGCTTCACATGGTGTATCCCAGCTAAGTCATCACCAGTGATAAGAATATCGTTCATATAGACCAGAAGTATTATAGTCCCAGTTGATTGGTGACGAGTGAAGAGAGAGTAATCTGCCGAGCTTTGTTTGAAGCCAACCTCACGAACGTCCTTGCTGAATTTTCCAAGTCACGCCCGTGGAGATTGTTTGAGACCATAAATAGACTTGCGAAGTAGACATACCCGAGACTCCCCCGTGGTCTCAAACCCGGGCGGTTGAGCATGTACACTGTTTCAAGAAGATCTCCATTAAAGAAAGCATTCTTGACATCCAGCTGATGGAGGGGTCACTGACGATGAACAACTAAGGAGAGAAGGACCCGAACCGAATTCAATTTTGCGACTGGGGAGAAAGTTTCCTCATAATCAAGGCCGTACTGTTGGGTAAAGCCCCGAGCCACATGCCGAGCCTTTAAGCGATCAACTGTCCCATCCGCGACATGTTTGATAGTAAAGATCCACTTGCAGCTAACACAACTGTGACCAGGAGGAAGGGGCACAAGATCCCAAGTGTGATTACCCCACAGAGTCGTCATCTCTTCATCCATGGAGGCGCGCCACCGCGGATGCCGGAGGGCTTCCTGCACAGAATTAGGTATAGAAATAGAGGATAGAGAGAAAGATCAAAGGTAAGAAGAGGCGGAGAGAGCCGATGTAGAGAGGCATAATTGGCCATGGGATGTGCCGTCGAGGAGGACGCCAGATCAACAGGCCGCGAGATCACACCGGTAGAGGGAAGCTGCTGCAGGGCATCTGGACGTGGAGGACGACGAGTGTACACTTGAATAACAAGAGGTTTGGAATGGACCAGTGGTGTTGGGGGGATCAGAATGATATGAGAGTTGGACTGGTGGTTTAGAGGGGTAGGGAGAAGTGGTGGTAGTGGAGATGTTACTGGTACAGAGGGCCGAGGTAGAGGAGGAGGAAGAAGGAGATCAGAAGGACTGGTGTGATATGGTTGGTCTTCATGGAAGGAAACATCAGCAGACACAATCAACTTACCAGTGGTAGGATCAAAGCAGACATACCCCTTCTGAGTACAGGAGTAGCCAACAAACATCGCCTTGGTAGCCCGAGGGGCTAGCTTGTCAGTGGAGGGACCAAGGTGATGGACATAACAGGTACATCCAAACACATGAGGTGTGAGAGAGAAGAGAGTTGTGGATGGATAAAGGAGAGTGATGGGTGCCACAAAGTTGAGGACGGATGATGACATGCGATTGATGATGTGACAAGCTGTAGAAACGACAAAGTTCCAATAAAGAGGAGGAACCTGCATTTGGATCATAAAAGATCTAGCCATATCAAGGAGGTGACGGTTTTTTCGTTTCGCTATGCCATTCTGTTGAGGGGTATAGACACACAAAGTCTGATGTAGAATACCGAACTCAGCGCGGTGATTGGAGAAGGTGCGACCAGTGTATTCGCGAGTATTGTCTGTACGAAGTGTTTTGACACAAGTAGAAAATTGAGTGCGAGTTTCCGTAAGAAACGTACGAAATGTATTTGTGAGTTCGGTCACGTAGTAAATATAACCAGGTAACTCGCGAGTAATCATCGATAAATGTAACAAAATATCGGTAACCAAAAACACTAGGGACCTTATAGGGCCCCCAGATATCAGAATGTATTAAGGATAAAGGAGCATCGCTTCGAGTACATGAAGAAGGGAAAGATACACAGTGTTGTTTGCCGAAAATACAAGATTCACAAAAAAACTCTTGAAGAGAAACAGTGGGAAGAGCTTTCTTGAGAATCAGAAGGGGGACATGTCCCAGACGACGATGCCAAGTAGTTGTGGAGACAGTGGTGAGAGCAGTGAGAGAAACATCGAGGAGATACAGCCCGTTGGACAGTCGCCCTCTACCAAGTATAGTTCGCGTTTATCGATCCTGCACAACAAATGAAGAGCGTGAGAAAGTAACGCAACAATCAATATCTTGTGTAAGACGACTAACATAAGGGAGATTAAACGGAAAGCCTGGAACATGAAAAACCGAGGATAAGGAGAGGAAAGGAGTAAGAGGCAGATTGACAACGCTAGAAACCGGGATCGTGTCACCATTAACCACAGTGATGTTCTTGGGGTAAGAAGTATCTAAATATTGAGGCGGCCACTGTGGAGAGAGATGATGTGTAGCACCCGAGTCCACAATCCAGTGAGAGCCGTGTGAGAGACAAGATATACCTTCATTGGATATCGAGGCTACAGAGCCAGTGGAGCGACTAACCGCTCCTTGAAGTTGTTGGAGTTGAGCCCGTATTGCAGCAATATCATCACTAGTTGTGGAGGGAGGTGAGGGAGCGACCGTTGCAGTAAGATGAGGAGGCATACCATGTTTGCGGTAGCAGGTGGCCTCTAGATGGTCATCCCTGTTGCAGTAAGAGCACTTAAAGAGAGTTCGACTACCTCGACCGCGTCCCCGAGACTGGCGACCACCACGAGCCGGTGGACCACGAGTAGATGGAGCGAGAGTGGCCACTGGCTGCTAAAGGAGAGCGGGAGATGAAGTCGGAACATCCAGAGGTGGAGTAACCTTTAGGAGCATTGAGCACACATCCGATAGGGATGAAGTAACCGCGGATTATAGAACATGAGCGCGTACACTATGAAGATGCGAGGGGACACACGCCATCATCATAACAATCCCCACTGCCTCCTACTGCCGTTGAGTTACCAACTCTGTAGTGGGAGGCTGATGCTGGATCCAAGCCTCAACAAGAGTTTTAGCCCGCGCAACAAGGAGGTAATGTCTCCAGCAACTCCAACGTCAAGGGACTGAAGATCAGTAAGAATGTCAAACAAGTGCTGAAGACTGTCCTTCCCAGAGTAGAGAGAATGAAGATCAGTCCACATAGCATGAGCGGTCTCACGGTACATAGCCATACGATAGGGCTCGGTGTCCAGAGAATTGAGAAGCCAAGATTGAACCCGTCCGTCGTCACAGATCCACTCATCAGTGGGTGCAGTGGGAGGAGTTTTGGTAAGATGATGAAGGAGACCTTTAGTTTGTAGTACACGCCGAACGGAGTAGAATCATCAGCAATGGTGGAATTGGAAGCCATATCCCTTGGCGGCTAGGCACAATAATCGGGCGGTTAGAAGCACGCGGCTAGCCGGTCAGTACTAGCGGCTTAGAGGGCAGAGAGTGGTGAGGAGAAGAAGCCGGAGAGAAGAAGCCGCGGAGAGGTGAAGCCGCAACGAGTAGAAGAAGCCGCTGCGGGTAGAGGAAGCTGCGGAGAGAAGAGGTAGCCGCCGCGATTAAAAGAAGTCTCCGCTAGTAGAAGAAGTCGCCGCGAGTAGAAGAAGTCGCCGCGGGTAGAGGAAGCCACGAAGAGAAACAGGCAGCGACAAGAAGAGGTCGCTGGAGGCAGCGAGAAGAGGCGGGCGGAAGCTCGTTGCCATAGAGAGAATACAAAGACAAACCGAGACGATCAGACCAGCCAACAAACCAGAAGAATAGATCGCGCGGTTACAACATATCGAAAGCAGCGCCAGACCGTGCGGTTAGCATCGGAAGAATAGACCGCGCGGTTACAACAGTCGAAAGCAGCAGCAGACCGTGCGGTTAGCAATAGACCACAACAAAGACAAAGATTGAGCGGTTAGGATCAGATCGCAGCGGGTAGGAAAGAAAGGAGAGACCGCAGCGGATAGAGAACGCAGAGGCGGTTAGAAGAAAAACTAACCGAACGGAGGTGTGGTCCACGAGTCAAAGAGAGGAAGGCTATAAAAAGGGGCGGAGAAGAGAGGAGAGAGGTGGATCCACGAGAGATAAGAAAGAAGCGGGTAGAGAGGAGAGAAGCCACAACAACAAGCGGTAAGGCGGAAGACCAAGGCGCCAGACCGTGCCAACTTTGTCTCTCTTCACCGCCTCTCTCCGGAACTCCGTCAGAGTGCTCTCTTTATCCTCTACCTTCACTCCTACTTCTGTACAGGAGGCTCTTCACCACCCCGGCTGGCGGCCGGCCATGGAAGATGAAATGCAGGCTCTCTGGGCCAACCGCACTTGGGATCTAGTTCCTCTTCCTGCAGGTCAATCCTGTGTTAGTTGCAAGTGACTCTTTGTTATTAAACATGCGGCAGATGGCATCGTTGAGCGTCTCAAGGCCCGCCTTGTGTCCCGAGGTTTTACTCAGCAACAGGGCCTTGATTATGAGGAAACGTTCTCCCCGGTGGCCAAAATGAACATTGTTCGAGTTCTTCTATCCTTGACTGTTCACCGTCATTGACCTCTTTATCAGCTGGATGTTAAGAACGTCTTCCTCAATGGTGATCTTCAGGAGACTGTTTATATGCATCAACCTCCCGGGTTGGAGACCACGGGAGAGTCTCGGGTTTGTCATCTTCGGAAATCCATTTATGTTCTCAAACAATCCCCGCGCGCTTGGTTTAACAAATTCAGCACGGTAGTCTGCAATATTGGCTTCACTAGGAGCTCGGCTGACTTCTCTCTCTTCACTCGACATCGGCCAACCGGAACAGTGATTCTACTTGTCTATGTTGACGATATCCTCATTACTGGCGAGTGGCGACGATACTACAGGGATACAACATACCATGCAACAGTTGAACTCCGCCTTTCAGACCAAAGATCTTGGTAACCTACGGTATTTTCTCGGGCTTGAGGTTGCACGACGGCCTGATGGTCTTGTATTATCCCAAAGGAAGTATTGCATGGATCTTCTTCATGATGCTGGCTATTCAGGATGCAAACCTACGGATACTCCAATGGACGCGAATCACAGGCTATCGACCATAACTCTGACTCCGATGAGCTGCTTACGAATTCGGAATACTACAGACGCCTGGTTGGAAACTGATCTACCTTACAGTTACTCGACCAGACATCTCCTTTGCCGTTGGAGTCGTGAGTAGATTTATGCATGCCCCGAGGACATCTCATCTTCAAGCTGTCGAGCGCATTCTTCGTATCTCAAGAACGCTCCAGGACAAGGGCTTGTGTACAAACCATGCACTTCTTTATCCCTTGTCGCTTACTCTGACGCTGACTATGCCGGGTCCATTGATGATAGGCATTCCACAAAGGGTTCTGTACCTACTCGGTGGACATCTCATAACCTGGCGTAGCAGAAACAGAATGTGGTGCTCGCTCTTCTGCTGAAGCTGAGTACCGCGCTATGGCTGCTGTTGTTTTCGAGTTGACTTGGCTTGAGAGCCTTCTGAGAGACTTGGGTGTTCGTCTCTATCGCAGCGACCCTATTTTTGTGACAGTCAAGCGGCAATCCATATGCCAAGAATCCTGTATTTCAAGAACGCACAAAGCATATTGAAGTTGACTGCACTTCATCCGAGAAAAGGTTCAGGCAAAGAAAATAATTTAGAGCATGTTCCTACTGCAAGCCAAGTTGCTGACATCCTGACTAACCTCTTCTCCCCGGCCTTTATACTACCAGTTTTTATCCAAGCTTGGTGCCTACGACTTGTACGCCCAGCAGGGCGGGGGAGTGTTAGAAAAGCCTATACTTTAAGGCCCAGCTAGGGCCCATTCTTCCGCCACCTCTCTCTCTTCTCTTCATATTTGTATGAGTCCCACATCTTAGATTGAGATTTCTCTCTTTCTTCTTCCTCTATATAAATGTATTCATACTTGTAATTATTGATTTGAAGTAGTATATACCAGGTTTGGAGCTTTCTCTACAAACTTAAATATGGACGGTCAGAAAAAAAAAGTCTAGTCTTATCGCATCCATGTTTCAGAAAAAGTTAAAATCTCAAGAGTTTTCTTCAACAAGTACAACTCCAATTCAAAAACGTGAGAATGAGCAAAATGAGGAGTTTTCCCCGTCCCCATCCACTGAGACTAAAAATGTATTTCCTTTAATATCACCACAAATTCAGGATATTATAATAGAGTCTGCATTTGATGTGGAGTTGCTTCCACATGATCCGGAAAAGAGAAGAAGTATTTCCACATATCCCGTAAATGAACAAGAGGAAGTGAGGAAAGAATATATTCTAAGAGGTCCATGTTAGCCAAAATGTCATTTATTTCTGCCAAGAAAAATGAGAGAACGGTATCGTCAGTTTGTAGTCACATGGTTTGATATGTTTGAATGACTTGAATACAGTATTGAAAAAGATGCCACATTTTGTTTCGTATGTTATTTATTTAAGAGTGATGCCGCGACTACTGCTGCTGGAGGAGCTGCTTTTGTTACAGGCGGAGGATATAGGTCTTGGAATAAACCTGAAGGGTTCACAAAACATGTCGGCAAATGTAATAGTGTTTATCAACTAGCGCTGCAAAAATTTGAAGCCCTAAAGCAGCCAAAAAATCTATACAAGTTGCTCTTGAGAAATAGTCAGATAAGACTAAATTTGAAAATAAAGCACGCATACAAGCATCTCTGAAATGTTTGAGATATCTCTTGCGTAAAGGATTGACCTTACGTGGTCATGATGAGAGTCAAGACTCACTTAATAAGGGAACTTTTCTTGAACTTCTACAGTGGCTCGCAGATATTGATGAAGAGGCTTGTATGTATGTTTTGAAAAACGCACCGGGAAACAATCAATTGACCGCTCCTTCAATTCAAAAAGATTTAATCAATGCCTGTGCTAAAGAAACTACCACAATTATAATTCAAGAGCTTGGTGATGATTACTTTTCAGTTCTAGGCGATGAATCCAGTGACGTGTCACATAAAGAACAACTTGCTCTTTGTCTGCGTTACATAGATAGAAATGGAGCAATAATAGAGCAATTTCTTGGTATTGTGCATGTTTCTGAGACTACTGCAATATCAATCAAAGCTGGAATTGAATCTTTATTAATGACTCATTCATTGAATTTATCTAAAATCTGTGGACATGGATATGATGGTGCAGTAACATGAGTGGTGAGATAAATGAGTTTAAAAGTTTAATTTTGAGGGAAAATCCGAGTGCATATTACATTCATTATTTTGCGCATCAACTTCAGTTAACACAAATTGCAGTCGCTAAGATAAATGATGATTGTCAGTGGTTTTTTGAAGCAATTGCAACTTTATTAAATGTGACTGGTGTTTCCTGCAAACGAAATGAAATGCTTAGAGAAAGCCAAATTCAAAAGGTGGCTAAGGCACTAGAAGATGGTGAACTCAAAACTGGATCAGGTTTAAATCAGGAGCTTCGTTTGAGTTGACCTGGAGATACTCGTTGGGATTACATCGCAGAACACTAGTGCATATCATTTCATTATATCCTGATATGGTTGCTACACTTGTGAAGATTGAGAAGAGTAAAATAAATGATCGGGAAGGTGTTTTGTTCGTATTAGAATCATTTGATTTTATTTTAATGGTTTATGTGACGACCACTATATTTGGGTATACACACGAATTAAATCTCGCTTTGCAAATAAATGATCGAGATATTGTAAATACAATGTCTTTTGTTAGTTTGACAAAAAAACAGCTTCAAACTTTGAGTGATGATGAATGAGACACTATATTTAAAAAAATTTGCTTTTCTGTGACAAACATGCTATTCATATTCCCAATATGTATGATCGGTATATTTCTCGTGGAAAATCAAGAAGGTTTGTTGAAGACTACACAAATTTGCATCATTATCGAGTTGAAGTTTTCTTAAAGGTTGTCGATCAACAGCTACAAGAGTTAAACAATCAGTTTGATGAGCTGAGTATAGAGTTGCTTCAATGTATGGCTTGTTTGAATCACGCTAACTAATTTGGTTGTTTTGAAAAAGAAAAAGTGACGCGCCTTACAGAGTTTTATCCTAATGATATTTCAAGTTTAGAGTTATTTAATTTGAAATTTCAACTCGAGAACTACATTGTTGATATGAGAAGTGACGAGAGATTTGCTAATTTGAAGAACCTTAGCCATTTATCCTTGAAGCTTGTTGAAAGTTGAAACCGGTAAACATGCTGCTTATCAACAAATCTACAAGTTTTTGAAGTTTGTATTGATTCTTCCTGTGGCTACTGCAAGTGTGGAAAGAGTATTCTCAGACATGAATTATGTGAAAAACAAGTTGCGCAATAGTCTGGGCGATCAAATGTTGAATGATTGTCTGGTTACTTTTATTGAACGAGAAGCATATTTGAAAGTCATTGATGATGATGTTATCGACCGTTTTCAAAAAATGAGGGCTCGTCGTGGACAAATATAAAATTTTACTCATGTATTTTGTATTTTACAGTATTATGTACTTTTGTGTGACTTTCTATTATCATGGATTTAATATTGACTTGTTATTTTATTTTTTTAAAAAATGTGCCCCCCATTTCCAAATTCCTGGATTCGCCACTGCGTTTGTGATATATTGAACTGTGTGTGAGTGCACGTTCTTGTGATATATCTACTTATAAAAATACTATGCCTGCAGGGAAGGAATACCTCTGCCTCAGAAAAAGCGGTAGGGTCGTTATAAATTGGTCAACTGAATGCTGACTGTTGCCTTATTTGTCACATTTGTGGTGGATTGTCCTTGTGCAGGTGTTGGAGAGCCAAGCGGGAAATAGCGGGCTGGAGTTCTTGTTGCTATGCTGGCCCTCGAAGGCCGAGCGGAGAAGTTTTACTGTTTTCATGTGTGGCCGGCCTGCGCGCCGATGCTTGTAAACCATACTTGTGAAGTATAACTATAAGGCCTTAAGACCATAACTTTTGTGTATTTGTAATCGACATTCCTGTTATATATAAATGGTATGATTTATATATAATGGACATTCAATTGGTACGAGTTCATGCAACCTTAAAGCTTCCGCTAGAATACTCTGAGTTAGGGCGCGAGTAGTATGTTGATATTCACACGTAATCCCGCTGCTTATTTGTGGAATATGGTGTGAGGCCCCGACCGGACCCTCTATTATATTTCATGTGACGGATGGAGGTGTTACAATTTAGTATCAGCTTGTCTTGGTCTTTCTCCTGCGAATTTGTGATCGAATTCTTTTGAGGGTGACAAACACATGTAAGTGCGGACCGTTATAACATAAATGAACTCAAGAATGTCCACTTAGTAATGAAAATACACCTGTTTGAGGAACCTGCGCGTTCCTACTTGTCATTGTTGCTTTTGCAAAGTCACTAAGGTGTGTATTTTACACGTATAGATGACTCGAAGTGGTGCATGACAGTCTGAGCCCCAACGTTCTGTTGAGAGTGCGACACCAGCTGAGGTGCCCACACCTCCTCCTTCTGTGGAGACAATGCGCTTTGTTGCTGAGGCGTTGTTTGCAATGATACATGCACAACCTACTGGGCAGGCGCATCCTGCAATGGTGCCAGTACAGGTTGGTGTGAGGCCAAAACCTGTGGAGGCTGTGGTAGATATACGAACAACGGAACGACAACTGAAGCAGTTCATGAGTTTCAGTCCTCCTATGTTTTCGGGGGCAGGGTCACCAACGCAGGCAGAGGACTGACTTGCGCGAGTCAAAAGAATTTTGACGGCAATAAGAACTGAGGAGGGACATAAAGTCACCTTGGCCACTTTCTCGTTGGAAGGAGATGCTCGACTTTGGTGGGATGAAATGGAGCTGCACCACTTAACAGACAGACAATTATCGGAGGTCTCGATAAAGGAGTTTTCGAGACTGTTCTTGGCAAAGCATCTGTCGTCGTCGTAGCGCATAGCCATGAAAAATGAGTTTCAGCGTCTGACGCAGGGCGAAAGTAGTGTTGACACCTATTTGCATGAGTTTACCAGATTGGGATGCTATGCGGGGTCTACCTTCGCTGAAGAAGAGCGTAAGACCAATCGGTTCTGCGAAGGACTGCGAGATGAGCCGAGGATGCTACTCTCGAGTTCGGTGAATCAATGTTTTCAAGCATTGGTGGATACGACCCGTGCGTTGGAGAAAGATATGAAGAGGGTGCAGGGCAAGAGGGACTTGACCATGACAAAGCCCGAGTTCAAAGTGCCGCACCCGGAAAAATCGAGCTATCACAAAAGATGGGGTAGAAAGTCCAAATCTTCGGGACAGGCTCCTTCCACATTTGTGTCTGGAGCAACGTCTGGGCAAGGCCCTTGGACATGCTATACTTGTGGAATGGTGGGCCATATGGCCCGTGACTGTCTGAGTGATCCTCCAAAGGGTGATAAGAAGGCAGGAGCAACATATGCTGAAAAGGGAAAGGTGGTGAAGTCCACTGCATCCCAGTATGCTCCAGCTCAGCCAAGGGTGTACAATCTTGGTCAACAGGAGACCAAAAAGCAAAGTGACGCCGTCACAGGTATGAGTTAAGATATAGTTTTACTGTTTTCTATACTTCATACCTTATGCGTTGCTTGTGTGTGATTTGTTTATATTAGGCTTTGTCCTTATTCGGGACTGTCCGGCGAGAGCACTGTTCGATACTGGTGCTTCACATTCGTTTCTAGCTGAGGACTTCGTGTCTCAGATTGAAGTGCCTACTTGTGCGCCGACAGATATCCTATCAATATTGTTGCCTAATGGATGCGTGATGCGGGCAAATAAGTCTTGCCGTGTTGAGGTACAAATAGGAAGTCAGGATTTCAGATTGGAAGCATCTGTGTTGCCACTATCGGAGTTTGATGTAATCTTTGATATGGACTGGCTCTCGGAGCAGTGTGCTTTTATAGACTGCAACTCAAAGGAGATCACACTGCGTTAGAATACCGATCTAGAGACTAAATTCGCTGGAATGCGAGAATCGAGCAAGATATTGATGTTTGCTCTCCAAGTCGTCAAAGCTGTTCGGAAGGGCGCGAAGTTATTCTTCACGCTTATAGTGGTTGTTGAGCCAAAAGCCAGTGTGAGTGACGTTCCGATTGTATCGGAGTACGCTGATGTGTTCCCGAAGGATCTTTTGGGGCTATCTCCCCAAAGAGAAATTGACTTCTCTATCGAGTTAGTGGCAGGTGCGAAACCTGTGGCCCGCTCACCGTACCGTGTAGCGCCAAAAGAAATGGCGGAACTGAAGGTCCAGCTGCAAGAGCTGCTAGAGCAAGGATATATACGCCCAAGTATGTCACTAACGCGGTTACTTCTTGAACACCGCTGGATTCCCAGAATCACCACCGATTAGCCCCTGGTCTTCAACAATTCCTGCAGCATACACAACTCGCACAAGCACAATACACCAACAACCAGCACAAAAAATAACTAGGATAGATAAGCAATCCGAAGGGTAAACCCTGAACAGATTGAAGTGGAGCAGGGAAGATTCCCGTAGCTACCGCCCGACTGACATCGACAATAACACAACAAAAATCTTCACACCCGGTTCACAGCCCCACCCGACAACATAAGCCCAACCCTAAAACAGTAAAAGACAATACAACCCCCCAGCTACGCAACCCGCTACACCCGACATATTACATAATATAAAATACGTAACAAAACTTCCCCCATCAAAAGTTCCTTGTCTTCAAGGAACAAGATGCGGCCACCTTTGGCGTAGAGACCACAAATCCTCCCACGTGGCTTCCTCTGGCGTGTCGTTGTTCCATTGAATTAGTAATTGTGTGGCTGCACGACCCTCCCGATTGATGAGGCGTCGGTTCAAGATAGCTAGCGGCTCCACTAAGACATTGCCTTCCTCATTGACCGCGGACGGAAGAAGGTGTATCACTCCATTTGGGGCACCCTTATATTTCTTCAACTGTGATATATGAAAGGTGTGGTGCACCTTAGCCTCCACCGGAAGGTCCAATTTGTAGGCCACCGTTCCCACCTTCTCAACGATCGTAAAGGGACCGAAGAACTTGGGTGATAATTCGTGAACTCGATGCACCCGTAAGCTGACTTGACGGTATGGTTGAAGCCGCACCCACACCATCTCTCCCACCTCAAAGGAATGCTCACGTCGCTTGGTGTCCGCCAACACTTTCATGCGGTTTTGAGCCTTAATAAGATTGCCCTTAAGTATTTGCATCACTCTATCTCGAGCAGCTTGCGACCGGTCGACCGTTTCCAAGGTAGCCGTCCCCTCTACGTACGTAGGTATTGCAGTTGGCTCCTGCCCATACACCACTTCGTACGGAGGTCATTTGTATAGCGCTCTGGTACGTTGTATTATACCACCATTCAGCTAAGGGAAGCCAACTCACCCAACTACGCGGCCTCTCAAAACACATGCAACGGAGGTAACTTTTCACACAACGATTCACCACCTCCGTTTGCCCATCAGATTGCGAATGATAGGCTGTCGACATGTGTAATTGTACTTGTAGCAACTAAAACAACTCCTGCCAAAATTTACTAATGAAGATTGCGTCCCGATCACTGACGATCGATGTGGGTAGTCCATGCAACCGCACCACCGAATCCAAGAAAAGCTGCGCCACTACCTCTGCTGTGTATGGATGAGTCAGTGCCAAGAAATGGGCGTGCTTACTCAAGCGATCCACCACCACTAGGATCGTAGACTTGCCATTACTTTTGGGTAGACCGTAAATGAAGTCTAACGAGATTTCCCGCCACACCCGTTATGTAATCGGTAAGGGTTGCAATAAACCCATAGGTCGCTGGTTATCCAGTTTGCATTCCTGGCATACAGAGCACTGGTGGATATAGTCGTATATATCGGGTTTCATATTCTTCCAGTGCAGCCGACGCTTCATCCTTTTATAGGTGGCCGTAACTCCCGAGTGGCCACCAAGAGCACTATCATGGTACAGTTGCATCAACTGCCGTCGAACAAGAGCATCTCTCCCTACGACCAGTCTTCCCTTCCGTTGAAGGAGGCCTTGCCGCCAGCTCATTTTCGGGTAAGCCGCAGGGTCCAGTCCTTTTGCTTGAATAATCTCCTGTAGCTTGTGATCCATCTCCCATGACTTCTTTACCAGGTGCAAGAGGTCGGATTGCACTATACTCACAGCATAGAGGGTACCTTCCGGATGGTCTTCATGCATCCGAGACAACGCATCCGCGCAAACGTTTCCTTGCCGCGTTTGTACTGCACCTTGAAATCGTACCCCATCAACTTCGAGAAGAAACGTTGCTGCGTTGGTGTTGCGAGCTTCTGTTCCAACGTGAACTTCAAACTTTGGTGATCGGTGCGTACAACGAACGAGCACCCCACCAAGTAGTGCCTCCATTTCTGCACGACGAGCACAATGGCCAGTAGCTCCTTTTCGTACGTCGATAAGCCGGCGTTCTTAGTCCCCAACGCCTTACTAAAGAATGCCATTGACCTTTCATTTTGCAGCAACACAACGCCTACTCCGGTATCAACGACATCAGTTTCAATCACAAACGGTTGTTGGAAATCCGGCAACTGTAGAACCGGCGGATTGGATACCGCCCTCTTTAGCTCTTGGAAGGCTGTATTGGCCGCGTCCGACCATCTAAATTGGCGCTGCTTCAACAGTTTCGTGAGAGGCCGGGAAAGATTACCGTACCCTTGTATGAATCTCTGGTAATAACCGGTCAATCCCAAGAATCCCCAGACCTTCTTCAACGTCGCGGGATTGGACAATCCAGCATTGCTTGTATCTTCATCGGATCCGTTGCGACGCCAAGTCCAGAAATCACATGCCCCAAATAGTGCACCCGCGGCCGGCCAAACTCGCACTTGCTCCTCTTGAGCACCAACTGGTTAGAGTGTAATACCTTCAACGTGAAGGAGATGTGAGCCAAATGTTCCTCCCAAGTCGAGCTGAAAACCAAGATATCGTCAAAAAAAACTAAAATGAAGTGGCGTAATTGACCTTGGAAAAGCCGGTTCATAAGCCCTTGGAACGTCAATGGTGCGTTGGTCAACCCGATGGCATAACCAAGAATTCATAGTGCCTCTGGTGAGTGCGGAACGCCGTCTTGTGGATATCTTCCCGACCATTCTCAATTGATGGTACCCGACTTGCAAATCCAACTTGGAGAAGTATACGGCGCCATGTAACTCGTCGATTAGCTCCTCGATGAGTGGAATGGGGAATTTGTCCTTCATCGTGTTCATGTTCAACTCCCGGTAGTTCACACATAAACGCCACGGTCCGTCTTGCTTCTTTACCAACACTACGGGCGATGCAAATTGACCATTACTATACCGAATGACCCCGGTATGCAACAACTCTCCGATGAGTTTCTCAATTTCAGATTTTTGAAGTGGCGGGTAGCGGTACAACCGTAAATTGACGCTCTTCCCTTCATCTGTCAACATGATTTTATGTTCTTGCCCACGTATAGGTGGCAGCCCGCTAGGCTCCACAAACAACCCCGCAAACTCTTCTAAAACTTCCTGCAATGCTTGTTGCTCGGCCACGGACGGGGTGCTCCCTCTAACTTCCACGATCCCAATGCACAATTCAGTTCTTCTTGCTCCCCTGCTAGACAAGTTTTGATGCTGCATACTGCCAACATGTTGAGTTTCCCTCCCTTATCCAAGAACTTTTGAACTCGGTTGCCCTTGCTCCATGATTCGTAATTCATCTTGGACCCGTGAATGCCACCTTCCGCCCTCGACTGCAGAACTCCATTCTCAAGTTGCCAAAATCCCAATTAACCGGGCCGAGAGTAACCAACCATTGCACTCCGAGAACTACATCGCACCCGCCTAGAGGAAGGATAAACATGTCTGATACAAAATCAGCCCCCTGCATTCGCCACTGGAAATCCACTATCCGTACGTGCGCCCTGGATTTCGGGAAATGTGGGAAGATCACCTCTATATGATCGAGTTCGCCTATAATAATAACTATCAAGCTAGCATGCAGATGACGCCCTTTGAAGCTTTATACGGCAGGAAGTGCCATACTCATTTAGCTTGGGCGGAAACAGGCGAATCAAAGTTGTATAAGCGAAAAAAAGTCGAAGATGAGAATTTGACTATACGCTTGATACGTGAGCGGCTATTGGTAGCCCAAGATAGACAAACAAAGTACTACAATGGCAAACACCGAAACAAAAAGTTTGCGGTTGGCGAGTGAGTGTACTTGAAGATCAAGCCATTCAAAAGCGTGTCCAGGATTCGACGCTTGAAAAAGTTGAGTCCGAGGTATCTTCGTCCGTTTGAAGTGGTTGAACGAGTTGTAAAACCTGCCTATCGATTAACTCTTTCAACAGAGCTAAGTGGTTTGCACGATGTGTTTCACGTATCAGTGCTGCAAAAAGCTTTAAAAGAGCCGACACAATTAGTGGCTGATGATCAAGTACCGGTCGATAGTGAGCTAACGACGAAGGTCAGACCCATTCAGATCGAGGATACAAAGGTAAAGTAACTACAGAACTAGACAATCATGATGATCAAAGTCCGTTGAGACAATTGTGGCCGCGAAGAATTGACATGGGAGCGTGAGCAAACCATGCGAGAGGAATTTCCCGAGTTGTTTTTTGTAAAATCAAGTTGTAAACTTGTGTGCTATTTTCCTGTACAGATATCAAATTTCAGGACGAAATTTCTGTAAGGCGGGGAGGTTTGTAATGCCCAAAAGTCCAAAAGACAAATTGGAAGTTAATGCGCGGTGATAGTGTTATTGCGGGCGTTAGCCTGTGTATTAAATCAACGGACCTCTCGGGAATCTACCGCGTGACGGTAGTAGAGGTAGCGCGTGGAGGTACCACTCAACGCTTTCAATGAAGCTTTGAGAGGACTAACGCGGGGCGTTAGTGGGCTAACGCGTGGCGGTACCACTTAACACACTCAACGCTTCAAAGCGTTGAGAGGACTACCGCGGGGCGGTAGTGGACTAGCGCGTGACGCTATCACTCAACGCTTTCAACGCAGCGTTGAGTGACTACCACGCGACAGTAGGAGTAATGCGCGGCGATAGCTCGGGTTTAAGTACTGCTTGTCCGTGGTAACTGACGCGCGGCGGTAGCTGCCACGTGACAGTAAGGTGGAGGCTGTTTTAGAGTGACAGTACGATGTCGATTGGCCCAAGCGTCAACCGCCTTTGATACCGCGCGACGGTAGTAGATACCGGGCGGCGGTAGCCTCCAGATATAAGGTGTTTAAGAGAATGAATTCTCATTGTTCTTTCTCTTAGTTCTTGAGGTTCTTGAGAACAAGAAAGCTGAGGCTGAGCTTTGCTAGCTAAGGGAAGGAGATCTTGTGGTCAGATTCAAGAGCCGAAGTAAGATTCGTGAAGAGAAAAGTGAGGCGCTCCTTTCCATCTGAATAGAAAACTTACTCATGACTCCGAAAAGATCTACAAAGGGTAACGATCTTCCTGCTTGGACAAGTGAAGTCTTTCTTTTGACATATGCATGAAATCCCCCACAAAAAGATGGAGAATTGAGGAGATTCCATTGGGTCAATACGTAGTATCCCCAGGTTTAGTTTTGCATATAGATCGGAAAATCGCAGTACGGAATAGGCATGCCGTGTAAAGCCCATCTAGAGAGGTTGGTCTGGATTGATGATGTTTTCTTTTGCGTGCCGGAGAAGACTTCGAGTATAAACGAGTGGTTTACGCCTTACGAGGTCTGCGAGGTTGTACCTGTGAATGAAGAGTAGCAGGAAGTACTGTAGTTACACTCTAGTAAAATACCGACGAAATTCTACTGTTTTAAGACCTGTTGGATATCTCCGGGCGACAGTGAATATCACCAACGACGATAGCTCTTAGTGAGCTATTTGTGCTATGTGTTATGTGTTATGTTTCGGGCACTGTAGGATGCTGCAGGTTTGCTTTCTGGACTGATGTTCCAGTAGTGGCTCTTGATTACGTAACCTTTTGATTACGTGGCCGGTCTTTCGGAGACCGTATGACTATTATGAGCTCTTGAAGGCTAGTATGTCGAACAGGCAAGGGGAGCTGACCCGCGTCAGTCTTTGCTTTTGAACTGACGAATTGAGCAACGGGCAAAAGCTGAACTGTACCTGCGTTATGTCCGACCGACTCGAAGGCCTAGGTTATTGGTTTCGCTGTAATGCATAATGAGAGTCTTAGGGCTTCGTGCCATAAAGACTATAAATGCTCAAAATTGACCATCAAGTCTTGAACTTCTGAACGGTAGTGTAATCCGAGAAACTGACACACCAAAAATGTGCCCTGAGTGCTCGGAGCGTCGGCAGTTAAGGCCGGCGTTTGTGATATATTGAACTGTGTGTGAGTGTACGTTCTTGTGATATATCTGCTTATAAAAATGTTATGCCTGCAGGGAAGAAATACCTCTGCCCCAGAAAAGGCGTAGCGTCGGTATAAATTGGTAAGTTGAATGCTGACTGTTGACTTGTGTGCCACCCTTGTGGTGGATTGTACTTGTGCAGATGCTGGAGAGCCGTGCGGGAAATAGCGGGCTAAAGCCCTTGCTGCTATGCTGACCCTCGAAGACCGATCGAAGAAGTTTTACTGTTTTCATGTGTGGTCGGCCTGCGCGCCGATGCTTGTAAACCACACTTGTGAAGTATAACTGTAAGGCCTTAAGGCCATAACTTTTGTGTATTTGTAATTGACATTCCTGTTATATATATGTATAAATTGTATGATTTATATATAATGGACATTCAATTGGTATGAGTTCATGCAACCTTAAAGCTTCCGCTAGAATGCTCTGAGTTACGACATGAGTAGTCTGTTGATATTCACACGTAATCCCGCTGCCTGTTTGTGGAATATGGTGTGAGGCCCCGACCGAACACTCTATTATATTTTATGTGACCGATGAAGGTGTTACAAAGGCGGTAGGACACCTCGTCTATGCGGTCAATCATCTCAAATCGGTCGTAGATCCGAGCAAAAAGCTTCAGGTGGCCATGGTGAGCCACCAAGGGCTGGCGGTATGGCTGTAGCTTGGCAAACACTAGTTCCCCCACTTGAAACTGAACGTGTCGGCGAAGCTTGTGGCTTGGTTGAACATCTTTTGCCGAGCCTTGTGGAGGTGGGTCTTCAACACCCTTAGAGTTTTGTCCCGTTCCATGAGCTCGGTGCGTACGACCTCTACCCCGCTTTGTAATGTGGCTGCTTCCTTCCAGACGAGGAGGGAGATGACGGTTAGCTCGGCGGAATTAGGTTGGCTAGAAAGCTCGTCTGCCGCCAAGTTGGCCTTGCCCGAACAGAACTCGACTGTGAAGTCATAGTCCAATAGTTTCGCCATCCAAACCTGTTGTGTCAGAGTAGTCATCTTCTGGCTGAGAAGATAACGCAAGCTTTAATGATCTGTGCGTATGACAAAGTGTTGCCCTAACAGGTAGGGCCATCAGTGGTGTACCGCCAAAACGAGCGCCATCAAGTCATTCTCATAGGCGGAGCGGGAATATATGGTCGCGGAGAAGGACCTACAGAAGTAGGCTATGTGGCGACCAACCTGCATGAGGACCGCCCCCACGCCGGTTCCCGAGGCATCACACTCCATCGTGAGTGGTTGGGAGAAGTACGACAAGGACATGACTGCAACTGTCACCAGGGCCTGCCAAAGAGCTGTAAAGGAGACCGGTAAAGGCAGCAGCCGCCTCTGGGCGACCAGTGGAAGGTGAGCCTGACCGACTTGCGGAGTAGGCACATGAGAAGCAAGGATAGTTTACCGTAATCGCGGATGAAACAACGATAGTAGCCAGTCAGGCCGAGAAAATCCCGTATCTGGCGAACAAAGGTTGGCGTGCGCCACTGTAAAACCGCTGTGACCTTGTCGGTGTCCATGGATACCCACTTTGTTGACACGGTGCATCCCGGGTGGGAGATTTGGCATTGACCAAACACACATTTCTTACTATTGGCAACAAGAGAATATCGACACAATGTCTCCAAATTGGACTGGTCTCCCATGCGACGCTCCGGGGAGTTGAGGCGCTAATCGATCATCATTTGGTGGTGTGGGTTGACGACCTGGCGGCACCAGTGGTTGGAAAAGCATCCAAAGAGAAGATCGACGACCGAATCTTGCGGAAGTCATCCCGCGGTATATCTCGCGGAAGAGTCGGGTGGCGGATCGAGCGGGGGGAAGAGCCGCACAACAGTGTGCGAGCAGGATGGAGCACGACGAGTGACCTGTAGGCGGAACCAATGGCTGGTGAGCAGCGGGCAGGAGCGGCCGTCAGACCAAATGATACCCCATAGGGTTCGACGTTCAAGATGATAGAAAACTCCAAGGAAGCTTTCCTCGGCCAGCCCTAGGCTCCAAATTTCATACCAAGTCCAAAATTTCAAGATAAAACAAAGTACAATAATGTTGGGCCGATATACCCCACACAATGACAAAAACGTAAATAATAGAAAGTGCAATAATAACATAACCAAGCATGGCTTGTCCACGCCTCCTTCCCGCCACTCGGGATACACGCGGTTTCGACATCCAACTTCTTCCTTCGAGAATTTACTCGCCATGATGTCAAGGCTCCCTTCTGTTCCGCTTCGTCCTCCATGACATTTACCAAGTGAACCATAGTAGAAGAACTACTTGCTTAAGGGTGCATGTCCACCGACGAGGATCTATTTGTGAAATGTAAGTTCATCAAATTAGTCCTTGGATATAACTTCATGGATGCTAGCTACTGAGCACAGGGTCTCTCCGCGCGCAATGTGCGATGACATTATGAAAACAATACTGTCGGGTACTGCTCTCAGTGCTCTGTCGTGCACTTCATAGGGGGACCCTTGTCCACAACTACTCGTGTATCTCACACTAAAAAAACATCAACAATGGTTAAATGTGACATATTATGCTTCTTATCCATAGGTGGTCTAAATTGGTTGCAGATAAGCAAGTTATTAGCCATCCTAAATGTACTTTTTTCCTCAACTGCTTCTTATGCATGTTTTACTTGATAATAACACATCTTAACACATATTATGTATCAGTTTTACTTCATAATGCAACCTTTTAACATTATTTGCCCTGCCTATGTTATGTTTTTTGGTTGCAGAAGCTTTCCGGGGTAAACCCTGAGCTTGCTTTGGTGGTCTTCAATTCTCATGGCCCGTACAGTGGTATGTGGTCTTTTTTCTCACGGTTCAATTATGGGTACTTGGAAAGATAAACTGTATATATGACTGGAAAGAAAATGGAACTATTTCATTTTATAATATGCTCCAGAGTTCCTTATAGAACACTTTGAATTTATTGCCTCCATTTATTGTTAGCGTATTTCATGTTTATATGATATAAGTTTACTTGCTTTGGTGCCATCTTATTGGTTTGATGGTTATATATTTATTATGAACATATCTTTTCTTGAGGTGTCATCGAATCCAATCATATTTAGTTTTCCCTCTATCTTTAAGCTAGCATCCAAACACACACACACACACATACATGGTAGTTTACTGGGACCTACCTGTAAGTTTGTAAATTTGAGTTTTTATAATTTCAAAAGATGGAGAGGGGCGCAATTTGTAATTATGCAAACTCAGATGGGAGGTTTGGGCCATTAATGGTGTGTCTCTCTTTCTCTATGTATATATAGTAATAGTATTTGCCGATTAATTTCCAAATTCTCATAATACACCTTATTCAGTTCAGTCTAACTAAAACAAAAATTTGGTATGAGCTAAATGCAGCTTTCTTGGTGCAAAGAACTGGATGGACAAAAGATATAAATGTTTTTCTTTATTGGCTATCAAGAATACCATTTTCTGGTGGCGGTTTTGGTGATGCTGCTATAGCTGAAGGCCTTTCTGATGCATTGATGGTATGTAGTTTTAACACTTTTAGAGAGAATATCTATAAATAACACTCCATTTTTTTAAAAAATAGGCTGTCAATGGCTCTTCTTTGTTCCACATGGTTTTTACCCAGCTCAATAATATGACCAATACAAAGTAATAAAGATTTTTTTTGACAAGAAGTATTAAAGTCTATCGGACTTATGAAGATTTATTTTTAGGTTAAAATTAAATTGATTTTATTGATAAAGCATGCATCTATCTAAAGTTCTAAACTCATTAAGTAATCCGACTTATGAACAACTTTTTACTAATTCATTGAAGAGTGAATTATCACACTTTATAAAACTGATTTATCCCCCAAAAGTTAGATTTTGCATTATTAAGTCCTGGTACATGAAACAGTCCTTATTAGGTCGATATTACCTGCAGAAATAGGAATTGTCAGCATTCATAATCACTGTGAAATTCAAGCATGTGAAATCTTAGGACAATAACTTTATAATGTGAATTATATCACACTTTATAAAACTTATTTATACCCCAAAGTTAGATTTTACATAATTAAGACATGATACATGAAATTGTCCTTATGTTATGGTTGCGCACGCCGACGGGACACATACACGCCGACGAGACACCGTGGCGAGATCGCACAAGGATCGGGTCCGTTTGGAGGAGAAGAGACCGAAGACGCGCAGCCGACATGATTACTTTATTTGCATTCATTATGTTATTTTAATTTATGTGTACGCTTTATTTTCGCATTGCTTTTCGTTATCCGCACCTTGCACCCATAAAGGGTTGCGCTGTACTCTTTTTTGTTTATGCTTGGATGTATGAAATTTATGGTTGCTCCCTAGATTTTTCTTCCCGTTCCCTCCTTCCTCTTCCTCACTCCGCCACCCCCCTACCCGATTTCTCTTGGGATCGTACTAATTTGGTCCGACATGCCTCACCGCCTGCACATCGCTGCCGGTAGCTGCTCCAATCCATGTTGGTATTGTTCTGATTTCCGAGTGCGCGCTTCTTCATCCGTCCCGCTAGTGCCAATCCGCAATTCCGCGATCCGCTTCTTCGCTTCATCTGCGATTCACACCTTCCGCAATCCCATCCACCATCGATCTGTGTGTCTTCCGCGACCGATCCACCGCCGTTTCACCTTCCCCCGCCGCTTGCAGTGTCCACTCCGTTTTTTTTCCCGTACCTGCGTCGCGATTTGGCCGATCCAATGCTTCCCGTGACGGCCAACTAGGACCCACAATTTTTTCGTCTCCGCTGCCTAGAAGGCCAAGCCCTCTATTCCGTCGCCTGCAAAAGATACCCCAATTTCGGCTGCCGTCCAACGCCCAGTCCATGGCTCCAAACACTCGCTCCACGGGCGATCGCCCTTCGGATGCGGCCATCGAAGCCCTAAGCCGCCGTGTGGAGGTTCAAGAGCAACTCGTCGCCTCCACGCATGCCTCGCTCCCCGCCCTCCACTCCAAGATCGACTCCCACCAAGCGTCCACCGCCGCCGTCTTTGCCGCGTCCAGCTTCGGCCCACCCGCGGATGACGACTCTCTCTTCGGCGTCGGACCACCGTCCATCCATTCAGGGACCACGCCCCCGCTCATTCCGGGCCGGTACGCCCTCTCCCTCAACATTCCCTCCTTTGTTGGCATTGATCTCATGGGTTGGATCGCCAAAGCGGAGCAATATTTTGACCTCAGCTATACACCGTAGCACGACAAAGTGTCTACGACTGTACAACCTTGGGCTCGCGGGAGGCGGCTCAAGTAGCAGAGCGGAAAAGTTGGCGAGAGGAACTGAAGAGGCGAGTGAGACCATGTGGTCCACTCGCAGGTGGCGAGACGGGGCTCGGCTGGGTAGGCGAGACGTCCCTTGCGGCGCGGGCTGGCCCTTGAGGGCGAGATGGCTCTCGTAAGGCAGGAGACCTGCGAGACGAGCGGATGAGCACGTCCCGCCTGCTGGACTTTTCCCCACTCGCCATGTAAGGGAAGGGTGTTTTTACCTTCTTACCCCAAGGGGGATTTTACTCTTCTACCTCAGGTAATTTTACCCTTCTACCCTCGATGGTATGCATATAACCCTTCAGAACAACGGAGTTTGGCTGTTGGCAGACTCAACATAGGGTATTTTGGTAATTTCAGGTCGGCTCAGTATGGTTATTAGCAGATCAAACTCAGAGGCCTATAAATAGACCGATAAGGTGCCTTGATCGGGTCGTTGAACCTTTCCATATTCTTCCTCAGAGACACCTAGCTCAGCATTGGCTAGGGAGGGGGAGAACTTCTGATTCTTCCTGGTAAAAGGCAGGAGCTCCGAGCTGAGACCCTCGGTCTGTTTCTGGTCCTGTGACTCACGCCGAGAGGGTGGTTCAAGAAGAGTAAGTGTGTGCTGCAACCTCAGGTCCGAACTCTAGGAGAAACCGGGTTACTGGTTTCAACATTTTTGGTGCGGTGAGCGTGGACCGCAGCCCACACGGAAGAATCTCGAGCTATCTCATGGCAGGAGGTCACGGAGAAGGAGACGGAGACGGGTCAGATAACCCGGGAGGATTCGTTGGAAGGGAGGAATTCATGGCGTCCATCGAAGGCATTATGGACATGTTACATGGGATCTCGCGGCAGGGTGATTGCTCGACCCCGCTACCTCAGGTGCCTGCTCTCGCGCCGCAGGATGAGCTCTTCTCGGCAAGAGTAGGAGAAGATGCCCTCGGGAGGCGACCGAGGAAGGAAGTGATGGTGGAAGGAGGCGGGCGATACATGGCGGGAAGGGAGTTCTTCCCAAGCCCTGCGAGCGTCGTCTCGCTAGGGGACGTTGTCGCGCGAGTGGGGGCGGCGAGACCAGTGGCGAGAGGGTCGCCATTCTGCGAGTTGATCCTATCGGCTCCAGTCCAAGAAGGGTTTAGGGAGCCCGAAATGAACTATTATGTGGGGAAAGCCGATCCTCTCTATCACTTGCAATGGTTCGAAGACGCGGTTTTCATCAGACCGATGACAGACGCGTTCAAGTGCCGTCTCTTCGCCATCACTCTGAAGGACAAGGCTAGAGACTGGTTCCATCAGCTCCCAACAGGCTCAATATACAACTTTGAAGACCTGAGCAGGAGCTTTTAGCTGCGCTTCTTAACTTCAAAGAAGAGGAAGAAAAACCCAGAGTCGATGTTTCTGATTAAGCAGAGGGCGGACGAATCCCTGGCCCAGTATGTAGACAGATTCCAGTAGGAGATCTTGGATATTCAGGAGGTGCCTGGATTCGCCCTCCAGATGGCCTTTACCGTGGGACTACGGGAAGGCTTCTTCAAGATGAGCCTCACTCAGAAGGCGCCACTGTCATTTGAAGGGTTGATGGAGAAGGCTGCGAAAGAAATAGCAATGGAGGCAGAGAATCCAGCCTTTGCTAAAAAGCTAGCAAGGCTGACAGAGGTTGAATCAAGAGAACCAGGAGGAGAGAGACAGCAAGAAGGGAGGAGAAGAGAAGAGCCGATAGCGTCGACTGACCAGGAGTTGGGATGGAAGCAGCGGGGAGGCCCTGCCCAAGGGCAAGGGAGAGGATTTCCCCCGGGGGAAGGAACCAACCAGGAGGACCCGAAAGGTTTATCTAGCAGGGGTGGGGGTACGGTCATAGACCCCCCTACCCCCACCGCAGCAAGCTATGACCATCGACCGAGGGAGAGGTAGAGGCCGAGAGAGAGGAAGAGCAGGAGCAGGAGCTGGAAGGAGGAGGAACCCACAGGAGGGGAGACGAGGGGAGGAGGTAGCGTTGCCATACTGTGACTTCCACGAGGAGGGTCACACGACGGCTACCTGCCCGAAATTCTTGAAAATGAGAAGAGCTAGGAGAGCAGGAGAACAACAGAGGCCGGTGCGCATAGTGGAGGTGACAGGGACCGGAGAGGAAGACCGGTGTGTGGATCGAGCGGATGTTGGGGACCGAAGGGGGATCAGAGTAATCCATGGGGGGGGGGGATCGAGGCTGCCCGTAAGGCGAGCCTTCATACCATGTACCGTCGGAGCGTAGCTGCGACGTCACAAGCCCCTCCCCCAGACGAGAAGATCACCTTCTCTCGAAAAGACATGCCGGACCATGAAGACCCCTTTTGTGATGCACTGGTGATCCAGGACTGCCATCAAAAACTTCACGGTGTCGCGGATCCTGGTCGACAATGGAAGCTCTGTAAATGTTATCTTCAAAAAGGCGTTTAATGAGATGAGGGTGGAGGCCCGAAGGGTGCTGGCAGCGGATGGTCCATTGTTCGGATTCTCAGGAGAGAGGAAGGAAGTCGAGGGGGGAGTGGGACTCCAGGTAACGGGGGGGGGGGGGGGCTATCCAGAAACTGCTGTTTTGTCATAGTGGATGCCCCCAGCAGTTACAACGCCATTTTTGGGCTCCCCTTGAACAGTGCTTTCAGATGTGTCCCGTCCTCTTTCCACCAATGCCTGAAGCTCAATGCCGGAGGTACACAGATCAGAGTACGGGGAGACCCAAAGGCGGCCAGGGAATGCTACGTGATGGCGGTAAACACCATCTCATGGCAGGGAGAGGCCGAAGAGATGGGGAAGAGGATGGAATGATGGCAGCAGGAGTTCGGTGGCTAAGTAGAGGAGGAGAAATAAAGGGAGGTCGGAGGAGAAAGAGAAGTAGAGATGGAGAGAGGCATTGCGGCGGAGCCGAAAACGACAGGAGAGAAAGATGGAGAGATGGAGGTCGAAGAGGAGAAAGAAGGAAAGGGAGGTCGGAGGAGAAAGAGAAGTAGAGATGAAGGGAGGCATTGCGGCGGAGCCGGAAACGGCAGGAGAGAAAGATGGAGAGATGGAGGTTGAAGAGGAGAAAGAAGGAAGGGAGGTCGAAGGAGAAGGAGTAGAGACGAAGGGAGGAATTGCGGCGGAGCCGGAAACGGCAGTGGAGAAAGATGGAGAAATGGAGGTCGAAGAGGAGAAACAAGGAAGGGAGGTCGAAGGAGAAGGACTAGAGATGGAGGGAGGCATTGCGGTGGAGCCAGAAACGGCGGGAGAGAAAGATGGAGAGATGGAGGTGGAAGAGAAGGGTCGAAGGAAGGTGGAGGGAGGGGGAAAGAAAAGAAAAAGATGGAGGAAGCAGGAGGGTCGCGGGGGGGGGGGGGGGAAGCCCGACTGGAGAAGAGGAGAAGTTCACTACCGGAAGGAGGAAGCACCCGCGAGGTAGGGGTGGAGTAGTTTTGGGAAGAGATGGTTGTGACTATTACGGAGCAATAGACAGGTGGAAGCAGCGAACAAGATCATCGTTAATCTTTTAAAGAAGAAAGTGGAGAACTTAAGAGGAAGTTTGGTGGAACAGCTCCCTTCGGTTCTCTGGGCCTTGAGGACCACACCAAACACCGCCACGGGGGAGACTCCATTTAAGCTCTCTCATGGCTCGGAAGTCGTCATACCGATAGAGTTCGAGGTTACATCCACAAGAGTAGCCGGTGCGAGGAAGAGAGACGAAGGATGGAGGCAGAGAACGAGGAAGAGCAAAAACTCTCTCTTGATTTGGTGGAAGAAGTCAGGGATTTGGCATTGATCCGGCAGGAAGAAATCAAGCGCCGGATGACGAGATACTTTGACAAGCACATAAGGGTCAAGCAATTTCAGAAGGGCGACTTGGTCCTCAAGAAAGTAGACATGGCAGACAGGGGAGCATCAGTAGAAAAGCTCAATCCCAACTGGGAAGGTCCCTTTGTAGTGAAAGAGGTCTTGAAGTCAGGGGGTACCACCTCCAGGATGTGGACGGGGTATCCCTCGAACGTGCCCGAAGCGGCAATGACTTAAAAAGATTTTATCAATAACATTTTTCATCTTTCAATGCTTGTAAAGTTGTGCTGACCTTTTGATATAATGGAATCGCAGGTGTCTTCTTTCATGGCATGAGAGTGAAAAGGATAGATGGCAAGACCCCGAGCAGACCCGCTGACCAGGCTCTCATCTAGCTGGCAGGGCTGTAGGCTCACTCGGTGGTTGGAGATGGTTTGAAGAGGAGACCCCGAGCAGACCCGCTGACCAGGCTCTCACCTAGCTGACAGAGCTGTAGGCTCACTCGGTGGTTAGAGATGGTTTGGAAAGGAGACCCCGAGCAGACCCGCTGACCAATCTCTTACCTAGCTGACAGGACTGTAGGCTCACTCGGTGGTTGGAGATGGATTGGAGTGGAGACCCCGAGCAGACCCGCTGACCATGCTCTCACCTAGCTGGCAGGACTGTAGGCTCACTCGGTGGTTGAAGATGATTTGGAGAGGAGACCCCGAGAAGACCCGCTGACCAAGCTCTCATCTAGCTGGCAGAGCTGTAGGCTCACTCGGTGGTTGAAGATGGTTTGGAGAGGAGACTCCGAGCAGACCCGCTGACCAGGCTCTCACATAGCTGGCAGGACTGTAGGCTCACGCGGTGGTTGGAGCTGGTTTGGAGAGGAGACCCCAAGCAGACCCGCTGACCAGGCTCTCATCTAGCTGGCAGAGCTGTAGGCTCACTCGGTGGTTGAAGATAGTTTGGAGAGCAGACCCCGAGCAGACCCGCTGATCAGACTCTCATCTAGCTGACAGAGTTGTAGGCTCACTCGGTGGTTGGAGATGGTTTGGAGAGGTGACCCCGAGCAGACCCGCTGACCAGACTCTCATCTACTTGGCAGGGCTGTAGGCTCACTCGGTGGTTGAAGATGGTTTGGAAAGGAGACCCCAAGCAGAACCGCTGACCAGACTATCATCTAGCTGGCAGGGCTGTAGGTTTGCTCGGAGGCAAGTCAAGTTGTAAGAGCTCTCAAAGAAGGGTGTCTATACATATCAGGGAATTGGTAGAAGATTCCTATGAGGAGGGGTTGGGGCAATACAAGTGAGGATGAACATTTCAGACTGGCGCTCGGCGAAGGGGGTCTCGCCCATAGCGAGCGGGTATTCACCGACAAAGACACAGGTCTCGCATAAAAAGGGGGACTTATCGTAAGGAGCAGCTTGATCTCCAGGGTCTACCCGCGCTGGGTTCGTCTCGCGGCGAGACGGGTGTAAAAGGCTAGACGGTCTCGCGCTCGGCAGGGGCGAGGAGAAGTCCAATGGCTAGCGCCGTGAACTAATTTTCAAGCGAGACGACAATAGATAAAGCGAAATAAAATAAAAGAAATAGAGCGAAGGGTTATAACAAAAGTCTCCTTTTTCATTACGGAAAAAAGAGGGAGGTATTCTCATGAAACATCTCTATCGGAAAAATACACAAGTACAAGTAAAAGAAGCGAAAGGGGGGGGGGGAGAAGTCGCAGGACACATTGACGCCCCTTCACTCCTCGTCTCTAGAAGTAGAGCCGTCATCCGTCTCGCCGTAAAGCTGGGGGACTAGGTCGCGGGTTGTGACCGTCTCGACATCATCTCTGACAAGCCCCAACTCCATCATCTTCAGGACGAGCTCGGCTGTCTTGATGTTAGTGTCTCGGCAAATGACGTCGACCTCGTCCAGAGAGTAATGAGTAGCCGGGAGAGCTTGACGCGGATCAGGATGAGAGTGAAGCAGGGTGCTGTCCAGAAGGCGGGCGTTCTCAGCCTTTAATTTCCTGTTCTCCTCCTCCAAAGCTGCAATGCGCGAACGCATTCGATCGGCCGTCTCGGCATCCTGCGAGAAGGCTATCAGTCAACAAAAATTTATGCAAGTGAAACGAGCTAGTGAAACTGGCGAACGACAGTTAAAACTTAAAAGGCTTACCACGCCGCCCTGGCTTTGGGCGAGAAGGTTGTCGGCGACCGTCATCCTCTTTTCGAGGTCATCCGACTTCTCGCGCTCTGCCGCAAGGCCAGCCTCGTCCTCCTTCCACTTCTTGTTATTGAAAACGAGGTGGCGCGAGACCCTGTGCGAGAGCTCCATGGCGCGAAACTGGCCATGGGCGGTCTTTAAAACGAGGTTTCGCGACGACTCGTTGTCGAAAGGCCCGGTCCCAAGGCCACCATAGAGACCATACCCGAGGGAGAAGGCATGACTGGAGGGAGGCTCCTGCTCCTTCCAGGAGGGAAGTAGGGTGGACACCGACACTCGGTTTGCGTCCTTCTCCCACAGAAGAACCGGCTCGCCGGCGGCGTCTTTCACCACAGGCCCCATATTGTAATTCTGGTGCAAGGAGGGGGCTGGGCGGCTAGAGGAGCCAGTTTCGCGAGGAGGAAGCTCGACGGATTGAGCAGAGGTGGTGGCGGTTCGATCGGGTGGGGCCGTCTCGCCGGAAGGCGAGACGGCTTGGCGGCGAGGTGATTGTGACTCTTCCACAGAGATGGGGGTCAGGGACCCCGACATCTCTTTTTTTCCTTGGGAGCAGTTCCCTTTCTCCCTTTCGGCTGCGACACCACCTTCTTCATCTTCTTTTTGGGGCTGTGCCGAGGTGCGACAACATCATCCCCAGTTCTTTTCTTAGGGGCGGGGGTTAGCGATTCCTTCGCCGCCTCTGCCGCCATGCTGGCGAGGGAGAGACCTTTGGATGGCCCTGCACTGCTCAAATAGGGGGGATGGACAGGAATAGTTCTCTCTCCTAAACAAGGAAACAGTTAGAATTGAGCAAAGGAATGGTGAACATAAGACTCGGGGGGCACGAGCATACCTTCACCAGGGAGGACGAGAAGGAGCGTGTCGAGATCTCGCCGTAGGTAGTTAACTTGAAAATTTTTCCCTGCGAAGAAATCGCAGAGAGCCTTTTCCGCGCCCCTGACCTTGGGGGTCTCGTAATATACCTCGGCGGGCGACACCGGGGCGAGTGGGACGCCTTCCAGATTCCCGCGAATGAAGACAAAGCGGTGAGCCAGTGGTGGTTCTTTTTAGGTGTTTCACACACCTTTAGGCCCTAGCCGGTGAAGTACGAGACGCCGTCATCTTTGACATGGTAGATAAACAGTTTGCGGAAGACAGTGAGGCTAAATTCGATGCGCTCGCGGCGCATGTAGCTAGCGAATGCAACCAACATCGAGATGACATTCGGGTTGAGCTGCGCGGGGACAACGCCAAAATATTTCAAAACCTGTTTTACCTCTGGCCAGAGGGGGAGTCTTAGCCTCGACTCAAAGTGCGAGACGGGGAAGGTGAGTTCACCAGGGTAGAAGGTATTAATCGCCTCGCCGACTTTTGGCGGGCGAGACTCGTACCCCTCCTCCAGGAATTCGTTGGTGAAGCGGTTGTAATCCTCTTCTGAGATTTTGCCGGGAGGAAAGTCGTGGTCAACGAATCGCCTGGCGCAGCGGCTGCGGCCCTCGCCTTCTTCGGTTTTCTTCTTTCCCATGGCGAGCGAGATGACAGAAGCAGAAGGGGGTAGAAAAGTGTGCGGCGGAAGTGAGACGCGAGAAGGGGCATGCGAAGGGAAGCAGGCGAGAACTCTGGATCCCAGAAGCAGCAAGAAGCGACAGCACAGGCGTGGAGCATCTAGATCCGGGGGGGGGTATTTATAGCATGTGGAGAGAAGAAAAAACGGGCGGGAAAATGAGTGAGGAAGTCAAAGGGGCAACCCGACGGTTCGTTTTCCCTTTCTCCTGACCTCGAGGCGCGGAATTTCACGGTGATCTTTCCAATGAGTCAAAATGAAAAGAAAAAGGTAGCAATTAATGCAGCTATAATAAACAGCCCAGCACAAAGAAGGTTAATAGAATATCATCAGTAATTATTTCGTTCCGCGAGACACGGGCATCATGGTCACAGCTTAAAATAATTCATGATTACAAAGGCGAGACGAAGGATTGGGGGCAGCCATAAACGTAAAATTACATGACGATTAAATAAGCATGGACAACGAGGAGGGTCCTCAATTCTTGTGACATTTCCAACGACAACCGCGAGAACCCGCACATGGAGGCCGACCAGGGATGTGAAAAGCGCGAACGACATCCAGACTGCGGCACGCGAGACGAAGTTGCTGGTCGATCTCGCTAATGATGGCCTGGGGGTCGGCCTCGTCTATTTCAACCCCATCGTCGATCTCGGAGGAGAGGCGGGCGCACTCAATTTCCAGCCAGTCAATGCGCCGGTCGGTGGCTTGCTTGTCTCGTTCCATCTCGCGGATGATGTGTGTATATTTCCGAAGCATCCCGACCGTCCTGCGTTTCATCTCCAGCGGATCGGTAGGATCGCCCAGATATCCTTCAATCTCATCTGGGTGAGGAAGAGACGAGAGGACGGGCGGCCCGGAGAAGTCCTCAGCGGCCGAGTAGATCTGGATGCCTGTACAAGAAAGGTTGAAAGTCAGAATATGTGATGGTCTCGCAAGAAGGCTTGGAGGCCGCGAGATGCGCAGATGAGTGAGCGAGGTTAGTTCATCTACTAGGGATGCGAGGGTTCCCCACAAGCCGCGAGAGGTTGTCATTCTTCGCGGCAGGGGGCGAGGACTGCTGAGGCGAGTGGTAGCATCAGGGGGATTCACAGGCATGGGGGGATTGGTGAGGTCTCCCTGAAAAAGCATGGTCATTGAGCGAGACGATAAAAGAAGAGGGAAAAGACAGGCGAGAGGAGGAGTCGAGAATCACCTGTATCTCCCCAGAGGGTGTGGGTGGAAGTGCATCGACTCCCGAGGGTGCCGAAGTGGTCGCGCCGGCCGTGAATGGAGGGCCGACGGTTTTCGCCTTCTTCAGGCGAGATGATGAAGGTGCAGAAGCAGGGGTGCGCCCCAGAACTGGGGCCAGGGCAGGCACATGGGCCTTATTTTGCTTGCGGACCATCGCGAGGCGCTCACGGAAACTCTGACTATGAAACATGTTGACAGTAGAAGAGAGATGAAAATGAGAGAGGGGGCACTCCATGATGAGATGAGGTCTCATATTTATAGGCTCCAGGGGGAGGGCCCGCCAAAGTTTCCCATAAATGAATCCCAACGCCGCGAGTCTCGGTTGGACTTTCTTTTCGAGTTTGGGGCAACCTCAAAAAGAGCGGGGATTGTGTACAACCTTGGGCTCGCGGGAGGCGGCTCAAGTAGAGAAGCTGGCGAGAGGAACTGAAGGGGCGAGTGGGACCATGTGGTCCACTCGCAGGAGGCGAGACGGGGCTCGGCTGGGTAGGCGAGATGTCCCTTGCGGCGCGTGCTGGCCCTTGAGGGCCAGATGACTCTCGTAAGGCAAGTGACTTGCGAGACGAGCGAATGAGCTCGTACCGCCCGCTGGACTTTTCCCCACTCGTCATATAAGGGAAGGGTGTTTTTACCTTCTTACCCCCAAGAGGGATTTTACTCTTCTACCCCAGGTAATTTTAACCTTCTACCCTCGGTGGTCTGCATATAACCCTTCAGAACAACGAAGTTTGGCTGTTGGCAGACCCAACCCGGGGTATTTTTGTAATTTCAGGTCGGTTCAGTATGGTTATTAGCAGATCAAACTCAGAGGCCTATAAATAGACCGATAAGGTGCATTGAACGGTTCGTTGAACCTTTCCATATTCTTCCTTAGAGGCACCTAGCTAAACATTGGCTAGGGAGGGAGAGAACTTCTGATTCTTCCGGGTAAGAGGTGAGACCTCCGAGCTGAGACCCTCGGTCTGTTTCTGGTCCTGTGACTCACGTCGAGATGGTGGTTCAAGAAGAGTAAGTGTGTGCTGCAACCTCAGGTCCGAACTCTAGGAGGAACCGAGTTACTGGTTTCAACAACGACTGTGGTTGGCCTGGACGGCTCGACCCTTCATTGGGCTCGGTGGCTTCGCCAATCCAATCCACGCCTTTCCTGGCCCGAGCTCAAGCAGGAGATGATCCGACGGTATGACACCCACTACTTCGCTATGGAGCGTCTTTGCGACGTCCGCCAAATAGCCGACCTGGAAAACTATGTTGATGAGTTCGCCGCCCTAGTCTCCCACGTCCCCAGGCTACTGCCCGATCATTACCTGGGCTTCATGTAGAGTCTACTACCATATATCTGCTCTCGTCTTCGCACGCCATGCCCACACAGTCTCATACGCCATGGACTTAGCGAGCCTGGTGGAAGCTGACCTCTTTCCTTGGCCACTTGCTCCTACGATCGACCACCACCAGCCTCGACAACCTTGGCGACCACCAGCCACAACTCCTCCACCGCGGCCTCCACCTTGGGGAAATCGGTCGGGCTGCCCACCGACCCCGCATCGCATCTCAAATAGTGATTACAATGATCTTCACAGCAAGGGTCTCTGTTTTCGGTGCCGCCAACCCTACTCCCCCAACCATAAGTGTTATGTGAAGAAGTTCCACGCCATCATCGGCGACGCCGACCCAGAGGTTACCCTGACCGACTTTGAGGCGCTGGAGCTCTCAGCGGGGGATACATCTCTTGACACTACCGCAACTACGTTCCATCGCCTGAAGTTATTTGTGCCTCGACAGGCGGGATCTTCGTCCAACAGACCATGCTGCTCTCTGATACCCTGTAGGATCGCCCGCTCATCATCATGGTAGTCAGTGGCGCACGCCACAACCTCATCTCTGAGCGCCTGTTGCAGCGGCTCCGTCTTCCCTCGGTTCCCTCCCTGGATGTTGCGGTCCGTCTGGGCGATGGGCACCGTCGACCGACTCAGGGCTGTTGCACTTTTGTTTCCCTCTTCGTGGGGTCCTGTTCTGTGACCGCGGACTTCTACGCAGTCGGCGTAGGCAGTATCGATGCCATTTTGGGGGTGGCTTGACTCCGAGCACGCCCGACGATGTACTCGTCAACTGGGCGCCAATGACTATACTGTTCCTACACGGGGGTCGGCCATGTCACCTTAATGGCGACACCACGCTCTCTCCGGTCTCCCTCAGCATGAGACAACGGACCACAAACGTTGGCCTCTCCACGGGGCTGTGACCCCTCTCGGGCCCGTCTGATATGTCTTTTCTTTCCCCGAAGGACCACCCAGAGCTTTCCACTGCGCTTGCTGACGTCATCCAGCTTCCGACAGGATTGCCCGACCGCCTGGCCGCCCGACCCTGCCAATTTCCTCCAGCCTAGGACCACAACAGTCCCGACGCAGGAGTTCCGTTCTGACCATGGGAGGAAGGATGAGTTTGAGCCTCAGGTGTAGGAGATGCTGATGGGGGGCCTTACCCGTTCTGGTGCAAGCCCAATTTCAAGCTCGGTTATTTTGGTTCGGAAGAAAGACGACAGTTTGCGCCGTACTACCCAGCCGAGCTACTTGATCGTCGCTACCACCTTCAAGGAGAATCTAGCTCGCAGGAGGTCCCTGTTACCGGGTCTTACCGTCCGTAGTCCGAAGCTACGTGGCTGCCCTAGGATCACTGCTGCCTCCACCCCTTCGACCGCTGCCTTGGGTACAAGACGTATTTCCAAATGACGACATTGTTACGGTTGCTCATGTCGATGAGTCACGCACACGCCGACAAGACACCGTGACGAGTCCGCACGCGGTGGGAGACGATGTCGGGTCCGTCTGGAGGAGGAGAGACCGAAGACGCACCACCGACATGATTACTTTATTTGCATTTTTCATGTTATTTTAATTTATGTGTACGCTTTATTTTCGCACTATTTTTCGTTATCCGCACCCTGCACCTATAAAGGGTTGCGCTGTACTCTTTTTTGATTATGCTTGGATGTATGGAATTTAGGGTTGCTCCCTAGGTTTTTCTTCTCATTCCCTCCTTCTGCTTCCTCACCACTGCCGCCCCTCCCCCTTGTCGGATTCCTCTCGGGATCGTACTATCTTATTAGGTTGGTACGTGCAAAAATAGGAATTGTCACCATAAACATTCACTTGGAAATCCAAAAATATAAGTTCTTAGGATGATAACTTTAAAAAATGTATTATCCACGGTTCAACCTCCCAAAAAAATCACCTACTCTTAATACAAATACTAAGTTGGCATCCAATAAATGTGGTTGCATTTTAAAACAAAAATAGATATAAATACATTGGAATGCAAAATTAATGGTTTATAGTAAGTAGACTGCTAGATACGCATGCATGAATTGCCATAAATGGACCCATTGGAAGCAAACCATTTAACAGTCAAATTTTAAAAATGATGCGTTTAGAGTATTAAGGTTTAAGATCCCGCGATGTAGGTGGTACGCTCCTTAGGATAGAAGATAAAACATAAAAGTTTTCGCAATAAAACTGACGAAAGCAAATCATACAAGCACAATAAGCTAGGAAACACCAATACAGGTACGGGTACCGGGTACGATACGTACCCGGTACGTCGGTACGCCAAAATTTTAAAAACAAGGATACGAGTACGACATGATACGTTATGACAAATAATATATATACACATATACATATAATACACACACACACACACACACACACACACACATATATATATATATAAAAAACACAAGTGCAATAAATAGTTCTCAAAACATTGAAACATCAAACATAAATCATAACTTGAAGTACAAGTTTGCAAATCAATGCAACATAACATGAAGTTTTCAAATATTAAGCATTCGTAAAAATTACAAAATTTAACATCTTATATATTTAACCAAAAGGGATAAAATTAAACATAAGTTTATTTAACAATCTTTTTTTTTCTTCTTCTTCATTGTTGGAGATCAACATCTTCAATCTCCGGTTAGTCTACAGACAAGTTAGTCATTTTGTTAATAACTTGCGTCGTATTAACACGTCCAATACACGTACTTGTAACAGAAACGTGTCAGTACCAGAAACATACTCGGTACAGATACACAACTTAATTGAACGTACCAACACTTTCTAGCATAGAGCCAACTTTTGTTTACTTTAGAAAACAGACTCCTATCACAATATGCAGAATGGTGTGCCAAGTCCAAGTGTGTCCACATAGGTGTATCTATCGAGTATCGGGTATGTACCGGTACCGGATACGTATTCGATACGGGTACGCTGCCTCCCTTAAGTTGAGATCAACCTCGCCACCTCTGTCAACCTTGCCACCTCCGTCAACCTCTCTGACAAAATATTGACCAGCTATGAGGTATCTTACAATAACTTGGTATCAAAGACACTTCCTTCCTCAGGTCCACTCTAAGCTGGTTGCCCCATGTCCATTCTCAATACGAGGAAGCCCTTGACACCGCCTATCTAAGCCCTAAAGGTTGATTCTGTTAGTCGTAAAGCCAAATAAACAAGGCCCTAAACTGGGAATTTGATCGGGCCATTCCGTCTCTGTTCTAGTCGAAGTTGTCGACACTGCTGCGAGCGTTCCAGTCGAAGTATGTGTTCTCTTCATCCAGCGGACTGAGCGCCTGCGTCAGCGTCATGTTAGCATCTGGCACTACGCTGTAGGAATGATGTTGTAATCAACATGTTGGTCGTTCGTTGACACAAGTGGGAAAATTATTTCCTGGCGAGCCTCCGACCACATTCTTATGTGCACTTTTTGACACCTGATCCCTTTTATCTTTCATTATTTGAGTGTTGGGCCATAGTGATGGGGAACCATCAGATGCACCTGGAGGGGTTCGCCACAAGGCGGGACCCACATACATGTATTCGCGCAGGAAGACATGATCGGATCGCCGATCGGACTCCGCGATTGCGTCCGGGACGTCGCTGCGAGTCAAAAAACTATATTACTTTTTTTTCAGTTTATTTTGATGTATTTTTATGGGCGAACCCACCGGCCAATTATAGCTGTTGGTGGGGATGCCCTAGCCTCTCTTTTATTATAAATAGGATGTAGAGGGGCTGAATTCAGTTATTGTTGAATTTGAAGAAAAGCTTTCCCGGATTCCAGCGATCCCTCCCCGGTGTCGACGTCGTGGAACCCTAAGTGACGACTCATAGGCCGCCAAACTCCTCCCCAAGGTAACCCCTACCACCCTCCATCATTTTCCATCATCCCCTCCCCTTTTCCACCACAGAAATCCCCCCAAACTCCCTCCATTCCACTGTCGGCCTGCTGAAATTCAGCAGCCGCCACTCCCAAGCCCCCCGGTTCCGCCGCCCAACCCCCCCCCCCCCGCCGCCGCCCCTTTCCCTTCCTAAAACCGGCCACCCCAAGGATTTTCTAACCCTAACCGGCCACTCCTCTCACCTTCCCTTCGTGGATCCACTTCCCACCGACCCAAAAACCCTAGATCTATTTTGATATAGTGCTACCACCCTCCGATTCGTTATTTCCACCGCACAAACCTTCCATTTTTGTCCGGATCCGCTCCTAAATAACGGATCTACTCGCCTCCGGTCCGGATCTACTCAGTCGTGCCCAGATCCGCCGTTTTACCCTCTGTTACCACCACTTTTCACCGAGGGCAGCCACCGTCGCCTCTCCACCGGTTCCACCTCCGATCGCCCGTCTTTACATCCGACACTCAAATCCTTCAGTGCCTTGGTTCAGCCCTCTACGTTGTGAGCATTTATGGTATTGTTTTATGTGACTTGACATTTTCATTTGGTTGTTTATCTATATTGTGCTGCGATTACGGTTGTGTGACAGTTATTTTCTTTTATGCTATTAATTGTTTGTGGATTTATTCGCCGTGCGCTTGCTTAGGCCCTCCGAGCGGAGGAAGTCGTTGCCAAATTGCTGAAATAATTATTTGTCTCTTTATTTTAATTATCTGTGTGTTAATCTTAATTTCATTGCTTATAATAATTGTTGTCGTTACCCGACAGTCACATTGCATTTAGCGCTGCATTAGTGTGTTCCCCGCACCCGCACTTAGAGTCTTAGGCTCTGTTTGGGGGGACTTATTTTCACCGGTTAAGCGGTTACGACCGCATGTATCGGACCATAATTAAGGTCCGATTCATGCGGTCGTAACCGCTTGACCGGTGAAAATAAGTCCTCCCAAACGGAGCCTTAGTCTCCGTGCACCACGAGCCTACCCCTACATCATTTTGGTATCAGAGGTCAAGGTTAGAACATTTGCATGCTCCGCAGTGGTAGGACTTTTAGAGTAAGCATGGTAGCACCACAGAACACCGAGGACCGAGCGACGAGCTCGAATTCGGACGCCGCTTTTGCTGAGTTCCAACGCCTTATCCTAGGTCGCCTTGACACCATAGGGGCCCAATTCGACGATGTGCGTCATGATCTTGCCGAGGTGAACCTTCGTTTAGGCCACTTAGAGGATGCTAGAGACACTCCGACACAGCATGACGATTCACTTGAGGACGACCCTGACGTTCCTCCACGTTATGATCAGCGCCCAAGAGATGGTCAGCCTCCGGCAGACCGCTACCGTCGTGGTCCTCACCACCGAGCCCTAGCCCCGCTGGCTAAGCAACGTCTTGATCCAGTGCGTGAGAGGCCCCTACCTCCGCGTGATGAGTACCGTATGCCGCGTAGACCTCATCCTGACCCCAGGGATCGAGGGCCTCCACTTGGCCACCAAGACCATCGTCGTGATGAGTATTATCCTCCAGGTCGGAGAGTGCGTGGTCCCCTACCCGGTCGACACGACTACGCTCCGGATGATTACCCTGAGGATTACCATGATCCACAGAGAGATGGACGCTACTTAGACATCACTCGTCGTATTCGACTCGACGCCCCTTCGTTCGATGGTCGCCTAGATCCGTAAGCATTCAGCGATTGGCTCTTGGACATGGACCACTACTTCGAGTGGTATACATGACTTACGAGCGTTGTGTCCGCTTTGCGAAGATGAAGTTGATCGGGCAAGCTAAGGTATTCTGGGTCAGTGTTGAGAGAGCTTTAGAGCGGGATGGTTACTACCCCATCGTCAGATGGGATGAGATGAAGGAGAGACTGAAGGAGAAGTACCTCCCCGCGTCATACCGAGATCAGCTATTTGAGCAACTGCAGAACTTACGGCAGGGTACGCTTACCGTCGCCGAGTACATGGCTCGCTTCGATGAGCTGATCGTCAGGAGTGACATTTCAGAGGAACCTATTGCCACTGCCTCCCGCTTCAAGGCGGGCCTTCGTTCTGATATTCAGAGAGAGTTGATTCCCCGCCGTTTGGAGACTGTTGATCAGATATTTCAGCTCTCCCTCGAATACGAGCAGTACCTCCGATCGTTTAGTACGAGGCAGTTCACTTCGCGGACTGATTCCTCGACTTTTAGGAAGCCCAGACCACCACGGCTGCACCCTCACGTATCCCTGCGGATGCGAAGGGTAAAGCCATAGCCACTGATGGCCAGCGATCTGGGGGCATTGTATGTTTTAGATGTTCTGGCAGAGGCCACGTGGCGGCGCAGTGCCCCACGTGGAACCTGCTAGTTGAGGAGGAGCAGGGTTTAAAGGACGAAGAGGAGGCCCTAGAGGAAGTTAAGGCCGAAGTCGAGGAAGGTTGGGAGAGTGACGCCGAGCGATCGCTAGAGGTGGGAGTGATTAGACGCCTCCTGCACACCCCACGTGTGGATGAGTATTGATGGCGCACTACCATCTTCTACACGTACTTTCCTAGTGCAGACGGTCCCTGCAAGATAGCTATTGATAGTGGGAGTTGCGTGAACATCGTCGCCCAGAAGGGGCTTGACCGTATGCAGGTGAAGGTCGAGCCTCACCCCCACCCATACCGTGTCGTCTGGGTCGACAAGACGGCGATTCAGGTCACCCAGTGTTGCTTAGTCCCGATCACTATCGCGTCCTTTCAGGACAAAGTCTGGTGCGATGTCATTCCCATGGACGTCGCTTATGTGTTGCTCGGCCGCCCCTGGCTATTCGATCGTGACATCACGTGCTTCGGTCGCTCGAACACGTGTGTCTTTTATGATAAGGGGCGGAAGATTACGTTGACGCTCACCCAGCCCCGAGATCGATTCAAAGGTGTGGTAGAGCCATCTGTGAGCACGAGCGCCTCGCGACCACTGCATATTTTGAGGCGAGGTGAGTTCCTACGAGATAGCGCTGAGTCAAGCGTCATTTATGTAGTCGACGCTACCCAGGTTACTGAGGACACCCCAGTTGACCACCCACCCGTGGTGCGTCCCCTTTTAGGCGAGTTTGCGGACATCATGCCACACGAGCTCCCCGATGAGCTGCCTCCCCCACGGGACATTCAACATGCCATTGATTTAGTCCCGGGAGCCTCCCTCCCGAACCATCAGATGCACCTGGAGGGGTTCGCCGCAAGGCGGAACCCACATACATGTATTCGCGCAGGAAGACTTGATCGGATCGCCGATCGGACTCCGCGGTTGCGTCCGGGACGTCGCCGCGAGTCAAAAAATTATATTACTTTATTTTTTTCAGTTTATTTCGATGTATTTTTATGAGCGAACCAACCGACCAATCATAGCCGTTGGTGGGGATGCCCTAGCCTCTCTTTTATTATAAATAGGATGTAGAGGGGCTGAATTCAGTCATTGTTGAATTTGGAGAAAAGCTTTCTCGGATTCCAGCGATCCCTATTCGGTGCCGACGCCGTGGAACCCTAGGTGACAACTCCTAGGCCTCCAAACTCCTTCCCAAGGTAACCCCTACACCCCTCCATCATTTTCCATCATCCCCTCCCCTTTTCCACCACAGAAATCCCCCCAAACTCCCTCCCTTCTACCGCCGGCCTGCTGGAATTCAGCAGCCATCACTCCCAAGCCCCCCTTGGTTCTGCCGCCCAATACCCCCCTCCCTCTACCAGTACCGCCGTCCCCTCCCCTTCATGTACAAGGCCTCCGGCCTGCTGCCCCATTCCAGCCCCCCCCCCCCCCCCCCTCGCCCCTTTCCCTTCCCAAAACCGGCCACCCCAAGGGTTTTCTAACCCTAGCCGGCCACTCCTCTCACCTTCCCTTCGTGGATCCACTTCCCACCGCCCCGAAAACCCTAGATCTATTTTGATCTAGTGCTACCACCTTCCGATCCGTTATTTCCACCGCACAAACCTTCCATTTTTGCCCGGATCCGCTCCTAAATAGCAGATCTACTCGCCTCCGGTCCGAATCTACTCAGTCGTGGCCGGATCCGCCGTTTTACCCTCCGTTACCACCACTTTCCACCAAGGGCAGCCACCGTCACCGTCGCCTCGCCACCGGTTCCACCTCCGATCGCCCGTCTTTACATTCGGCCCTCAAATCTTTCAGTGCCTCGTTCAGCCCTCTACGTTGTGAGCATTTATGGTATTGTGTTCTGTGACTTGATATTTTTATTTGGTTGTTTATCTATATTGTGCTGCTATTACGGTTGTGTGATAGTTATTTTCTTTTATGCTATTAATTGTTTGTAAATTTATTCGCCGTGCGCTTGCTTAGGCCCTCCGAGCGGAGGAAACCGTTGCCAAATTGCTAAAATAATTATTTGTCTCTTTATTTTAATTATCTGCGTGGTAATATTAATTTCGTTGCTTATAATAATTGTTGTCGTTACCCGACAGTCACATTGCATTTAGCGCTGTATTAGTGTGTTCCCCGTACCCGCACTTAGAGTCTTAGTCTCCGTGCACCACGAGCCTACCCTACATCACATAGCTTCCAGCTTCTGCTAGTTGAGCCTTTCAAATGCAAAGGTTGTAGACAAGCTTGTCCCCTCGAGCAATGTAGTCTTTTGCTTTTCCTTGAGCCAATAGTCCACCCAATTCCATTCCAGCGTCTCTTTCCTTTTCGAACTCCACATCAATGCCACTTTTCCCGGCCAACATTAGGTATTGAAGGCAGAATCATGGATTGAATCATTAATTAATTGATTCCATTACTTTGTTATTTTAAAAAAATAGGGGTTAGAAATCAACAGTCCCAAAATGGCGTATTGGGCTCCAATGCCCCCTTTAGGAAGCAAGAAAACCGCAACTTTAGTGCCGTAGTGAAATAGGGCTCTCGTTAGTACCTCTAGTGACCAGCATTGGGATGTCAGTCGAGGCGACACGGCAAAAATATTTAGGGCCAAGCGAACATGGCAGCCGCACACGCAAAATCACAAGCATTTTATGCCACTACCATTGTCACACTCAATGGTGCGCAATGACATATCCAACACCCACCACACGATCAGAGATTGTGCCCAACCCAATACGGGTTATTGATACGTCGACCAGTCGAGCGATCACCTAACTGTCGCCATCTGTCGTAGAACACCCTGTTGCCATTACTCGTATACAGTGAGGTTGACGCTGTTTACATCAACTAGCTTCTAGTCTTCTAGCACACACAAATTAGTATTACTCTAAGTAATTACCGGGAACACCCACTGATAAAGATTTAGCTTCCGCTGCGGATTATTTATCACCCTGCTACTAGTATCGAGACAGTTTTTCTTTACAAGAAAAAGATGCCCGCCATTGTTCTGGGCATAGATCGCAGAACTAGGTGATCAATCATGCCTTCAGATCAATACTATATGCACACCCTGGTTCCAAGTTGAGAATAAGCTTGAAAGAAGGATGAATGGTTTGTTATTGACATAGATTACTCACCTATAAAATGTGTATTTTATTATTGTCACGTCTCGTTGCTTTTTTTTCTTATGTTCAGGTATTCTTGTAATTAGTTCGAGTACGTGAACTTAATGGCCAAAGTATCATGTATTTTCAATTTATAAACCACATTGTGTCATAGGAACTCAACAATGAATTAATCTTAGTCTCTCTCCTTTTCTCCTCCTCAAGTTAGAGTAAGGATTAAGCAAAACTCGCCTCATCATTTTCCTCCTTAAGTTGAGCTCGGCTCTCGTATCCCTACTACTCTTGCTACTTTCGGCCACTTCTCCGGCAAAAAATTGACAAGCTACGGAGAAGCCCGTAACATGCATTTAAGAGAAAGCAAAACAATATTTAATATAAAATAAGAGGAAAGAACAATTAAAATAGGAGTCATTAGCCTTGTGCATTACGTGGCATTAAAAATTGATAGGAGGTAGTATAAAATTTTATACATTAACATCTCCCATATACACAAACTAAGCCCACAAAAGATCAACAAATATGAATAACAATAATAAAACAAAGAAGAGCAAAAATAATGAAATTTATGGTTAAAAAACACAACACATTAAGAAGTATAAAACACCAAAGAATGAAAAAGGAGAGAGAAGGGGAAACGAGCTATAGAAAGCAGAAATACCAATGCTAATAAATTCAATGTCGCAGAGCGTCAATTTTCATTGATTAAATAGAACATCGATGTATCGTTGAGCGTCGATTGAGAGAGAGGGACACCTTCAATTGAGAGAGACACAATCAATTGAGAGCGAGACACCATCGTTTGAGAGAGAAGCTTTGATTGAGAGAAAGAGTAGCGCGAGCGATTCATTGCGATCAACCTTCATGAGAGAGGGAGAGGGAGCATCGTCGTCAATTGAGAGAGAAACTAGTTGAATATTCGCTTTTATTTTTTCGATATCGAGTTATGTATTCCACGTGATATGTCACGTGCTAATGTACCTATATATATGAGTGTGTTGCCCGGTTTAGGGTATTAGCGAATTAATTCCCGATTTCTACTTGGTATCAGAGCGAGGTTTTCCGCCGCTCCAGCCCGATCGTCGATCCCGTCGCTCCCGCTCGCCCGTTCGCTCGCCTCCTCCCGCTCGCCAGTTCGCTCGCCTCCTGCCGCTCGCCAATTGAAAAAACAACTAGGCGAAGAATTTGAAGTCAAGGATCTGGGAAAACTGAAATATTTTTTGGGAGATGAAGATCCCCTGCCGGGACCTTGCAACTTCAATTCCCAAAAAATATTTCAGCTTTCCCAGATCTTTGACTTCAAATTCTTCGCCCAGTTGTTTTTTCAATTACTTGATTTCATCCAAGTCATCTCCGGTAATGATGATGTCGTCCACGTACACAATAAGATAGAAACCAGAGCACCCTTCCTCTTGATGAAGAGGGTATGATCAGCTTGACTTTGAGTATATCCAAGTCGTAGCATGGTCTTGTTAAAACGCCCAAATCACGCTCTCGGAGACTGTTTCAGGTCATACAGGGATTTTAGCAGGCGACAGACCCTCCGGTTGGACTCTTTGACATCATGGCCCGGAGGAATATCCATTTAGACCTCCTCTTCCAGATTACCATGCAGGAATGCATTCTTGACATCGAGCTGCAGTAGCTCCCATCCACGAATCATAGCACAAGAAAAAAAACACACGGATTGAGTTCATCTTGGCAACAGGAGTAAAGGTCTCCTGGTAGTCAATGCCTTGAGCTTGGGTATATCCTCGAGCCACTAAACGAGCTTTGTATCGCTCCACCACCCCATCTTGGTTCTGTTTGACGGTGAAGACCCAACGGGATACGACCGTTCGCTTCCCGGGGGGAAGGCTAGTGAGCCGCCATGTTTTATTTTTATCCAAGGCACTCAGTTCCTCCTACCATAGCCTGTTTCCATTCAGGTATCTGAACAGCCTCCTGCCATGTCTTAGGAATCACAATAGATGACAGAGAGGAAATAAAAGCTTTATGAGCCTGAGATAGATGAGTATAACAAATGTAGTTGGCAATGGGGTGTTTGGTGCCACCCCTTTTACCTATAAGACGTGCAAGAGGAACATGTAGGTCATCATCTGAATCTGGAGCTGAGACAGTCACTGGCACTGGCGGAACATTCACAGTCTGCACTTGCTCAACAGTCCTGGGACGACGTGAGTACATGTATAATATAGGTGGAGCGGAGGTGGAAGGAAAAGGAGTGACAACAATTGGAGATTCGATGTTAAAAATTGAAAGAGGAGATTCCATGTTCTCGTCACCGTCACTTCTCGTCTCCCCCTGACGAGGACTAAAGTACGACTCCCACTCACAAAATGTTACATCCACAGTGCAATAGTAGCGCCGAGTCAGAGGATGATAATAACGATACCCTTTGGTGGTAGGGGAGTACCCAACGAAAATACACCGCAGGGAACGCGCATCAAGTTTATCACGCTGCGGGGTATGAACATGGACAAAACAGACAGAGCCAAATATACGAGGAGCAAGTTGAGAGGTGTGTACGATGTGTTGTTTGGAAGACGCTATAGGGGCGTATCAAATGAAATGGCACGAGACGGAAGACGGTTAATAAGATGAGCAGTTGTGAGAACTGCATCACCCCAGTAGGATTTGGGAAGGTGCATAGCAAGGTGTAAACACCGAGCCACCTCCAGCAAGTGTCTATTCTTCCATTCGGCCACCCCATTTTGGGTGGAAGTGTGGATGCACGTGGTTTGATGTATGATGCCATGATTAGATAGATAGGCCCCAAAAGCACCCCGGTCATCATAATCTCCACCATTATCACTACGCAGCACCCGAATTGTGCCACCAAATTGTTGGTTCACCATCTTATGAAACGTCTGAAAACACGAAATGACATCACTTTTCTTTTTAAGCAGATAAACCCACGTAACGTGGGAGTTACAAGAGGAGGCGGAGATCTGGTGGATGAAAAAGCACTGGGAGAAGACTGGTCCAGCAAGTACTGTCCACCAACGTTCTTACCACTGTCAAGCGTCCGCCTCGTATCCAGATCCTGAAATACACAAACATCAGGAAAGAAAGTCACAGAACAGTTTAAAGAAATAGTTAAGTGACAAATGGAAAACAAATTGCGAGGAAAAGACGGGACATGCAAAACAGAGGACAGTGATAGGTCAGGAGAACATGTGACGGTCCCTTTACCAGCGATGGCAGAGAGAGAGAGCCATTAGCAACAATAACCTTATCACGACCAGAAAGAGGAGTATAAGAGGTAAAACCTGAGGCAGAACCAGTCATGTGATCGGTCGCACCCGAGTCAATAATCCACTCGGAAGGTGAGGACACAACATGAGCACTGGAGAGACCCGAAGTAGCAACAACAGCATGAGAACCAGCAGTAGGAGAGTCAGTGTGGGAGCGCAGCATGCGATGGAGAGCATTTAACTCGACAGCAGACAGGCCTCCGGAGGTGTCCTCCCGAACCTCAGTAGAGTGCGCAAAAAACTGAGGACGATCGCCAGACTGACGGCCACCACCACGCTTGATCTTCTGGAGGGACCTAAAGGAAGTATACTCTTGATCTTCTGGAGGAGACTGAGATGCTTGGGTGTGCTCCTGTTAACACTCCAATTGAGGCTAATCATAAGATTGATACAGATATTAGTGGGGAGAAAGAGGACGCCTCAACATACCAACGACTGGTTTGGAGGCTCATTTATCTGTCTCATACTTGCCCGGATATCACATATGCGGTGGGTGTCCTAAACCGATATATGCACTCCCCTACGTTATGTCATCAGCAGACAACCTTTAGGGTGTTGCGATATCTCAAAAAGACACCCGGGCATGGGATTTTGTTCAAGGCTAATTAGTCATTGGAGGTTGAGGTATTTACTGATGCTGATTGGGCTGGTAGTCAAGATGACAGAAAGTCAACCACGAGGTACTGCACATTTGTGGGAGGCAACCTGGTTTCATGAAAGAGCAAGAAGCAGAACGTGGTTGCTCGCTCAAGTGCTGAAGCAGAATACAGAGCTATGGCTCAAGGCATTTGTGAGGGACTGTGGTTAAGAACCATTCTCCAAGATTTGGGCCTTCAGGTTAACAAACCTATTACTATCTACTGTGACAGCACGACAACCATCAGCATTGCATACAATCCAGTTCAACATGACAGGACCAAACATGTGGAAGTTGACAGACACTTCATCAAAGACCACCTCGATAAGGGGAATATTTGCACTCCGTTTGTGAGCTCATTTGATCAGCTTGCCGATGTTTTCACCAAGGGGCTATGCAGCGACAACTTCAAGAACAATACTGACATGTTGAGGAATGATCAATATATATTCTCAACTTGAGGGGGAGAGTTGAATATTCGCTTTTATTTTTTTGATATCGAGTTATGTATTCCACGTGATATGTCACGTGCTAATGTACCTATATATATGAGTGTGTTGCCCGGTTTAGAGTATTAGCGAATTAATTCCCGATTTCTACTAAACTTCAGTTGTGTGTGCATGTGTGTGTGAGAGAGTGATATAAAGGGAGTGATAGAGAGAGAACCATGGGCACCGTCCCTTGTGTAACATCTTCTCTGAGAGAGCATTTCAGTCTTCAGTTGGGTGTTAGGCCAACATCTTCTTTGAGAGAGTGTTTCAGTCGTCAATTGGGTGTTATTCCAGCATCTTCTTTAAGAGAGTGCTTCAGTCGTCAATTGGGTGTTATTTGTTAGAGATTTTTCCCTCTGACACGACACATGATTGACCTTAACGATAAACTCAAGAAGATGCGTATTGATTGAGTCTGATGTGTTCTTCAGTGATGTCACACGCCTCTGTTGTACAAAGCCGAGGACTAGTACGCCCCGTGTCTTAGGCGTACCTTTGACAACATAACTAGAGTGCTTGCCTAACATCATTTCGGTTTTGTGTTTTGTTTAAGAAGACATAGAATTAATAAAATTGTTTATTACAACATGTTTTCTATTCCAAAAAAATGAATTTGTTTCCAGATTCGTAAACCACCTCAAGGAAATTGATAAAACGCGAGGTTAGGCTTAATAAATTTGTTTTGTGCTTAAACCAAAGCTGAAATATCTATAGATATTATGGTCTTGGCTATTACAAAGGGTATCATAGCCGGGCCTTTTGCAGTGCGATGTGTAATTTGAGGATGAACCAAACAAAAGTTGGCGGACCTCTAACACCCAACTTTGATGATGACAAGGAGTGTTTTTGTGGCAGTGAAGCTCAGACAAATAGTAGCTTCTGTTAAACTTCTAGGATGACATACTTATAGGTAAATGTAGAAGTGCAACTCGTATCGGTTTGGTTCCAACCAAAACCAAGAACTAATCTGTATAGGCTTGGTTCCAAATTTTTGGAACTGGAACCAACCTACGGTCCTAAAGTATAGAACCAGATCCAAACCGTTCGCTTTAGTTCTGATTCTGTTCTACCCATGTCTCAAAATAATTAAAAAAGGACTCTTCCAACTCATGATTCTTTGTCATAGGATTAAGAAAGTTTCAAAATAATTGAATCTCAGTTCTCTATAACATTGTAGTCATACAACCACACGAGTTCAAAAATTATTTCTATAGCCATGCGATTATATTCTCAATCATTTTCACGTATTAAGGCATATGATTATAATCGTTGTCTTAAAATTTTTTTATGTAGCATTTATTTTCGGTTCTCGGGTTGATTTTGGATACCCGACCCGTGAAACCAAAACGAATTGTTGGTTCTGGTATTATGAGAACTAGACCAAAATTGAACCTATTTGGAATCGGAACCGTTTGGGTTGGTTTGGTTCCAGTCCGGTTCTCGGTTCTTTGGTTATCATTGCACCCCTAGGTAAAAGTAGTTGTATGAATGAATTGAATCTATATTAGAGTTTAAAAAAATATGTTGTGGATCTGTGTTGCTGCGTTAAATACCAACGCCGCACATGACCCCGCAAGGAATGATTTCTGTAATATTTGTCATTTTCATGCGTCGTTTATTTTTGGAAGCGGGTTAATTTTGGATCACATTTGTGTTACGTCTAGTGAGGGGGCATTTTGGGGAGTTGAGTGTTTTATTTTATGTAAGATTTAATATAATATTCCTTTCTCTCTCTCTTCCTCCTATTCTACTGAAGCTGCACGCCGGGAACCAGCGCTGGAGCTCCTTCTCTCTCTGCCGGCCACCCTCCATTGTTGAGATCAGTTCTCGTGGGTCCAAGAAGGGAACTCCAACCTCTAGGATTTCTCGGTCTCCCGACCACGCATGAGATCTGAAATGGGGATTCCTATCAAAATATTACTGTGCTTAAGTAGTAATTTAGACCCCAAATACGAAGATATTTTTGGAAACAATAATGGAGTTCTATTTGGAGCTCCATAGATTGTTTTGGGTGGGAGCAGTTCTTGATTTTTTGTATGGTGGCTTACTGAGAAGTACTCAGGAGAAGGATTAAAGCATTAAGTTTATCTTCTTATGAGGCAGACTGAACCAAAGTAGACATTTTATAAATGACGGTTTTACATTTTTTTTAATGGAATTCGTGTCCATGGAGTTCATTTTTTTATTCCATAAAACTGCATTTCGACAATTACAAATTTCCGGAGTAATCAGAATCAGGCGTCTTCTCATTGGAGTTTTTCCCCATTCTTTTCTTTATTATGTGACATGATTGCTTGATATTTCAAATATGCTTTTGGTTGCTAGTTGAGCTTTTAACTATATCATTTTGTGTCGCTTTCAGATGTTCTCATCGTTAACAAATTCTAGCCAGAACCTTCAAAATCTTGACAGCCAGAGAAATTGTATCCTTGTTGCTGCAAGCAATCCTTATCCTCTACCCACTCCTATATATTCTCCTCCTTACCCAAAGACAGAGCATAGCGAGAATACTGAAGCACATAATGAAACATGCCTTGGCGATGCAGAGACTGTTGCTAAGTCATTTGGTCAGGTAATTGACAATTTATATCATGTTTAGAAGTTCAAGGATATTTTATTCTTCCCTCCATTTTAAAAATCTGTTTTGTAATATTGGTTCTGGTTTTTTGTTCAGTGCTTTGTATCATTATCTGTGATTTGTCCTAGACAGCTTCCAAAACTTAGAGCAATATATAATGCGGTATGTTAATCAATTCATTATATCATCTGTATGATTTGTGATACTTGAATACATTTGGATTCATTTGAATTTCACTACTCTGTCTCTTCTTTGTACTCTTTCATTCTCTTCCTATTAGTTGGATCCTGTAGCAATTCATTAAGGGCGATGTCATAGGCAAATCTAAAATGATTTTAGCAAATCATTACTATTGACAGACTATTTATTCATGGACTTTTTTGTTACTAGAAAACTGTACAGTTAATAGTAGCTGTGTGTGTGTGTGTAACACAAAGCATCCCAGTGCAGCAAGCGTCTGGGTGTCCGGGAAAGGGTCCCACCACAAGGGTTGCAGGCAAACCTTACCCTGCATTTTTGCAAGAGGCTGCTTCTAGGAACAGCATGGACTTGAGGATGTTTAAAAAGCATAAAAATATAAGATTTCTCAGGCACGAAGATGTCTAAGTAAAAGGGGACGCATCTCTATTTAATTTCTCAGACCATTGGATACAAAAAGTTCCTTGGGAGAAAAACTTTGTGAAGATTTATAATTGCTTACATGATTCTCAATGTAAGGTCTACATATAAACTCGTGAGATAGTTTGAGAAAGGGTAAAGGCGGTGCAACTGTTTCATGTGATTTGTGATGACCAAATCCTCGACATTCTTGTCGGAATGACACTATGGGCCGATTCTAAAACTGAATGCTCGTTTGTTGGGCAGGCCTAAAACCTGTAATCCAATGATCTCTGGCTTCAGGGATTGTGAAAATTCGCTTTGTTTCTTCGTCGTCGGCAAAGGAACAAAGGAAGGCTGGTGGAAGGAGGAGATTTGTTCGCGAGATGGAAAGGGACTCACAATTTCAGGTGTCGAAAGAGATGGCATGCGAATAGGTGCTTTGGGGGAAGGAAAAATGACTTAATATATTTGAGGAAGATTTTTCGCTAGTTTGCTGATATCCACTTTGAGTTTGTTTATTTAAATCTATTTATTTTCTTGACTGTGCTTGTGCAAGTTTTATTTTCCACCAAATGAAAGTCATCACTATGAAATTGTTAATAGTCACATCAGATACATAAAATCATCACTGGTAGACTATTTCAAAATGATATAAAAGAAAAATCACTAAAGAAACTTAGACTAGTACACAACAGATAAGCATCATAAGACAAAAAACATGAAGAGAATGTCCACACTAAACAATAAGATGAATCATGATCTTAAGACATACAAATTCTCCAAAAGAGTTCAAATGACTAGATTAATAAGCGGGAGTACAAGCACCCAAAAAGGCTCACATGCCTGCAAAGACTACATTGAGCTAAACAAGACAATCGACACTGTCAGCTAGAGTCCCCAGCGTTTCGCCGCCTCCTTCTCACATCCGGCAACATCACAACAAAAATGGTGTGCAAAGAGGGTCAGCTACAAGCCGACCACAACTAGGTAGCTACTCCCCCGGCAGACCTAGCACGGTCTTCGGTGGGGGGGGGGGGTAGAACACCATGCAAGTCGGTATCTAATAAGATTTAACAATATAGCAAGTAGGCAAGCAAAATATGGTACACATGAGAGCAATCTAGAAATAAAAAGCCTACATACAAATTTCAACTATCACTAACATCCTACAAAACTTATCAAATTTGTTATGAGACGGACTCCCGAGTCATCAACTATAAGGGTTATTCACCATCGAGTCAAGGGTGAGTAACCTCCAACTCTAATTAAATCACCTTCGAGGGGGAAGTAATCCCAACACTCAAGTTCTCAGCTACAAGAGAGGAGTACCTCCCTTGTGTCCACAATGTATAGGTTCAATGATAATACTACCTGGGCGATATCGCCAGACGATAAGTACTATTGCCGGCAGTAGCTCTAGGAGTTACCCATTCCCGAGATTCAGTGTCTCCACCAATGATCTTTGAGGTCACATGCATTTTGATGCATCCCATTGCGTATAATACAACATGAGCATTCTTCTTGAGATTCATGAAGCTATCGTCGAACGTTAACTTCTACCGCCGACGGTAGTTTCAGGAATCCATGAATTAACTCCATTTTCTGCCTTTTCTAGGATTCCCTGCCCCAAGACCATACCTTCTAATGGTACTAGGGCACTCTAGAGATTTTCTACAGAAAATCCCTAACTAGATCTAACAAAAACGTCACCAAAATCAGGTTACAAATCTCGATTTGGCTTCTCACACAAGATCTATGAAGGGAAATCCAAGATAAAGTAAGAGCAAAGCCTAAAACTGAGGAAAAGGAGTTGTTACCTTGAGTGATCTCCTAGGAGCCATGGATCTCCGAGTTACTTGGATGGAGGACGATCGCAACGCCTCTAGCAAGCTAACTCTGGCGACGGCTCGTTATCCAACCACTAGAGTTCTGACAAACTCACCTTTTTCACACCCGGTGGCCGGTGGAGATCTCCCTTCTCCACTTGACCTAATTTTGGGAGAAAAAAAGACATGAATTGATATTTAGGTCTTTAACCCTCCTTAAGTAATTTGGGCGAACACATCGTGGCCATCATACGGAGTTCTAAGGCGTTTGGACAACCACGACCGCGGATCTTGAAGCTCTAGATCCGTCTGGGATCTACCGCGACGCAGTAACTCCTATCACCGGGCGATATAACATTTGAGCTACTTTTTGAGACGAACACTACCGCCTGCGTTAACGCTTATCAAAATGTCGATGAACTTCCATTCTGCAATTGGTAACGGCTGAAGGAATCCGTTAGGTCGCCGACATTCGGCCTTAACCATCACACAAGTCTGACACTTGCTCACAAAGAGCGCCACATCTCTTTTCATCCTGGGCCACCAAAATGATTTTTTTCATGTCCATGTACATCTTCGTACTGCCGGGATGAATCGTGTACCACGTAAAATGTTCTTCATACATGAGTTCCTTGCGAAGCTTGCCGTAATGCGGAATGCAAACTCATCTATTTTTCCTGAGCATCTCATGTACCATTGCCATATTATCGTTCTTACCCTTTTGAGCTTTTGATACAAAAGGTCCAAGCTCTTCATCCAATGTTGTAGCCTCCCGCACTCTATCTGCAATATCATAATGCAACTCAATCCAACTTAAACATGTCTCTACAGTCCTTGCTGGAGCAACACATGAGATATCCAGGGATTCAAAGTCCTAAGCTAGCTGATCATCATAAGCCTCAATCCAATTTCCTTGACCTGAGTACTTCCTACTCAAGGCATCGACCACAACATTCGCCTTACCAGGCGTATACTGAATCTCCACTTTTTAGTCTCCTAGAAACTCGATTTGTTTCCGTTGTCTCATGTTCAGCTCCTTTTGGTCATGTAGGCACTTCAGACTCTTATGATTTGTGAGATCTTCACCTTCGCTCCATAAATGTAATGCCTCCAAAGTTTCAGAGCGAAAATCACAACGACTAGCTCCAGATCATGAACAAGATAATTACTCTCATGGAGCTTCAGCTGTCTCGACCCATAGGCTATCAGCTTGCCAAGTTGGACCAACACACATCCCAGACCACTTCCCAAAGCATCACTAAAAATTTGAAACCCTTCTATCTCGCTAGGAAGACTGAGGATCGAGGTAGACATCAGTCTCTCCATTAAAATATGAAAAGTCTGGTCGCACTCCGGCGTCCAAGCAAACTTATGATCCTTGCAACTGGCGAGTCATCAAAGTGAGGGGTAAATCAACCCGAGAGATTCTCTTCGAACCTCCTATAGTATCCGGTTAAGCCAAGAAAACTCCCGGCTTCCCAACGTTTTTTAGCACCGTCCAACCCCTAATAACCTCTATCTTTGTCAGATCAATTGCAACCCCTTTTCCGCTGATAACATGGCCTAGAAAGGCCACCTTTCTTAGCCAAAAATTGCACCTGGAGAACTTGACATATTGCCGGTTCTCCCATAACGTATGCAGCACTAGCCCTAAATGCTCCTTATGCTCCGTCGTAGTCTTTGTCATCTATGAAGACTACAATGAATAAGTATAGAAATTGTGGAAAGGCCACCTGCTCATCAGGTCCATGAACACCGATGACGTGTTCGTCAATTCGAACGACATGACTGAAAACTTGAAGAGTCCATATCGCGTTTCGAACACAGTCTTCAGAATGTCCTCCCAAATCTTCAATTAGTAGTATCCCGACTTCAAATCCGACTTAGAGTACACGGATGATCCAACCAACTGATCGAAGAGATCGTCAATCTGTGATATCTGGTATTTGTTCTTCACGATCAGCTTGTTCAACTCACGGTAGTCGACGCACAACCACATGCTACCATCCTTCTTTCTTATGAAGAGTACTGGAGTGCTCCATGGAGAAGAGCTTGGGTGAATGCACCCTTGCTCCAGGAGTTCCTGTTGTTGAATCTTCAATTCGGTTAGCTCCTTGGGCGTCATCCGATACGGAGTTTGAGACACCGGCGTAGCCCCGAGCACTAACTCGATGGCGAAGTCGATCTCTCTTTGTGGCAGTGCTCCTGAGAGCTTGTCAGGAAACACGTCAACTTTTCCACTACGGGCACCTTGCAAAGAGCAATCTTCAAAAGTCGAGACTCCAGGAAAGATATGAATGGCTCACCTCTCTGATTCATTGCACAAAATAGCTGCGTCGCAGATAACAGTGTCAATGCCACACCTGACAGGCCCTTAAACTAAAGATCATCAGGTACCCCACTTCTTAATGTCACCACCTTCAAGCTACAGTCAATATTTGCTCTCTGCTCCGACATCCAATCCATACCCAGAATTACGCTGAACTTTTATAACGACGACAACGTTGCCTCTAGGTAGAAGTCCCGCTACTCCATCTTTAAGTTAACACGACGTTTCCTGCTCGTGCTCATAAAATTCAGCATTTTCACATTCAATTTAGCCCATGTGAAGAATGGTTTCGCTCCTATACTCCGAATAAAGTCATCCAACAAGAATGAGTGTCTCCCTTGTGTCGAACAAGACTTTGGCTGGTACGTTGAAAACTAAAGAAATGCCTAACAATGCAACACCAACATAAAGTTGCGTAGCAAAAAAAAATATGTTCTACAAGAAATGCAAATACTTGAAATGTTTTCTTTTCATACCTGCCACCGCATTTGGCTCACGGATGGCCTCTTGCTACCCCAGGATGTACGCCCTTGGCTGCACGGGTGCCATGCGAGAAGCACAAGACTCCACCGCCTTTCCTTTCTCTGCATAGCTCTTCTCTGCCTGCACTGAAGACTCTGGCCTTCTTTCCTCAGTCGGCGTGCGCTCTTGGCACCTGTGGTCTATGTAACATTTCTTGCAACAAGTGTAACAGGTAGATCCCTGATAATCATTCGCCATCCCGCTGCTTCTGTCTCCTGTCTTTTGGTAACAAAACCTTTTGCTCCCCATTCCTTCTTCTGACGTCTTCTGAGACTGAGAGGGTTTTCCTTCCTGCTATCTAGCAGCCAAACCTATACGTTGTATCCTCTCCATATCTAGCTCCAAAGGTCGAGCATCCTTTAGTAACACATTAAATTCAAAATTCTTTGAAGTGATTAAAATGTGTCTTATGATGTCCCCCAGTCCTTCATAAAATAGGTACATCTTCTTATTCTCATCGGCCACCATGCTCTTCGCGTACCTGCTCAGATTGTGTAAACTCCTAAAGGTATGCATCCACTGTCATGTCCTACTGGGGCAACCTAGAGAATGGGAACTGAAGGGCGAGCCTCGTCGACAAGGGGAGGTAGCGATCCAGGAACACAATCTCGAACTCCTCCGTCGAGATTTGACTAGTGGATGCCCAACAAAGCGCTTCTGCATCAGGAGTCCAACTTGTCCACCCTCCAAAACATGGTGTCACCTTCTAATATGAAAGTTGCAAAAGTCACCTTTCTATTCCTCGGAGTTTCTGCTGCGTCCAACAACTCCCTCACCTTTGCCAGCTAGTCCTCTGCATCAGGAGTCCCAGTCCCCCTGAAGGTGGGAGGGTGGAAACTCAACAAATATTTTAACTGATGGTTTGCCGACCAACAACCAGTAACGCCAAAGACAGAACTTGCTCCACTATGTTTTCTGGTGTAACTGGTACCTGTGTTATTAAAAGCGCACCTTAGGAGCCAAGCGCACCAGGCGCGCCTCAGGAGCCAAGCGCACCAGGCGCACAGCCCCCCGACCCTGCTAGTAAAAGGCGGGTGAGGTGCCTCAGACACACTTGGGCATCCAATTCACTGGTTTTCAGTGAATTGGGTGCCAAATTCATTGAAAATCAGTGAATTAAGTGAACGGAGCGCCCAATTCACTGATTTTCCATGAACTGGGCGCCCAATTCATTGATTTTAAGTGAACCGAGAGCCTAATTTCCTGGTTTTTAGTGAACTGGGAGCCTAATTTGCTGGTTTTCAGTGAACTGGGCACCCAATTCCAGGACCCCTTTGCGCCTCGGCGTGCCTTGCGTATTTAATAACTTAGGCAGGTACACCTCCGCCCTTATTGCCTGAGCATCCACGACAACATCCACATCATTTTACAGAAATCTGCGGGGGACATATTGACGTTCAGGAGACCCTGACCAGTCTGATTGCTACCAGATTGATCCTCCCGAACTCTCGATGTCTCGCATCCCTGCCAACATTCTTGAGAGATGAAGACAATAAGGTTAGATTATTGATTGTAATCTGCAACCAGACAAGAATACTCATGGTTCAAACAAACAATCCTATGTGAACATCTCTTCCCAACGGTCTAGTTTCACTAAACCACTCCTTCCCGATTTAGAACCCTTAAACTTAATTCTGATATCAAATTGTAATACCCCACATGCAAGTACCCATTGAAATGGGTCCGTCTGGGGCCCCATTATATAAAATCATCACTCTTAGTTTATTTAAAAATGATATAAAAGAAAAATCACTAAAGAAACTCAGATTAGTGTATAACGAATGAGTATCATAAGAAAAGAAACTTGAAGAGAATGTCTACTTTAAAAAACGAGATAAATCATGGCCTTAAGGCTTACAAATTCTCCAAAATAGTTCAAATGACTAGACAATAAGTAAGGGTACAAGCACCCAAAAGGCTCACATGCCTGCAAAGACTAGACTGAGCTAAACAAGAGAACCAATACTGTCAGCTAGAGACCATAGCGTTCCGCCGCCTCCTTCCCGTGCCCTACAACCATTACAACAAAAATGGTGCGCAAAGTGGGTCAACTATAAGCCAACCGCAACTTGGTAACAAAGATACTCTCCCGACAAACCTAACAGTCCGAGGAGGGGGGTGGGGACTGGGGATTGAACACCCTGCAAGTCAGTATCTCACAAAATATAACAATATAACCAGTAGGTAAGCAAGAGACGGTACACAAACAAGTAATCTAGAAATTAAAAGCCTACAGACAAATTTCAGCTATCATTAGCATCCTACAAAACTTATCAAAGTTGCTACAGGAGGGATTCCCGAGTCATCAACTACAAGGGTTATTCACCCTTGAATCAGGGACGAGTTACCTCCAACCCCAATCAAATAAGCTACGAGGGGGGGGGGGGGAGCAATCCCAACACTCGAGTCCTCAGCTACAAGAGAGTAACTCCCTTGAGTCCACAATGTATAGGTTCAATGATTATGCTAACATGGGAGCTATCGTCTGGCAATAAGTATTATCACCGACGGTAGCTCCAGGAGTTGCCCATTCCCGAGATTCAATGTCTCCACCAATGACCTTTGAAGTCACAAACGCATTTTAATGCATCCCAGTGCGTAGAATACAACTTGAGCATTCTCCTTGAGATTCCTGAAGCTATCGCCAGACATTATCTTCTACCGCCGGAGGTAATTCCAGGAATCCGTGAATCAACTCCACTTTCAACCTTTTTTTAGGTTTCCTTACCCTAAACCATACCTCCTAATGGTACTAATGCCCCCTAGAAAATACTGAAAAATCCCTAAAGTTGTGTTCGTTTCGTAGGTTTTGATTGAAAGGAATTGGTTTGGTCTCAAACCAAAAACTCAAAGGTTTTGAGTCAAACTCAATTCTTGTGTTCGTTTGCAGGATGGTTTTCAGGCACAAGAATTGAAAACTATCGATTTTTTTGTTTGGTTATAAGATTGTTTTCGGGCACAAGTTTTCGCGAGATTTTTAATCACAGATAATTGATGTCTTTAAATCGGGAAAATATATAAATTGGCTAAAAATGTAATCACTATCAAATAATTCCGATAAAATAATAATCATTACTTTAAGAGAGAAAAGAACATGAAATTTTCTCAAAACCGACCAAAATGGGAAGGTTTTCATCATAGGCTATTTTCTTAATGGATCCAACCCGGTACGTTTTGGAGGAAAATCAATTCTCTCCAATAAAAGGTCAAGTGAACGCCTGTGAATGAAATTGGATTGCCCAAACCCAATTCCTTCTTACAAAACCTACGAAACGAGCAGAGCCTACTATATTTTACAAAAACATCACCAAATCGGTCACACACCTTGATTTAGCTTCAGACACAAGATCTACGAAGGCAAATCCAAGATAATGTAGGTGCAAAGCCTAAAACAGAGGAAAAAGAGTTGTTACCTTGAGTGATCTCCTAGGAGCTATGAATCTCCGAGATGCTTGGATGGAGAACGACCACAACAACTATAGTGGATCCTAAAGCTCTAGATCCGTCTGGGAGCTACCACACCGTAGTAACTCTTATCGTTGGGCGCTATAGCATTCGAGTTGCTAGTCGAGACGAACACTACCACTATCCGCGGTAACGGCGTAACGCTTATCGCTCGACGGTAGTTCCCAGATTTCTACTGCACAATAGGATTACGTTATATTTGCACACCCACATAGCCTACCCTACATCAGGAGTGCTCTCCTTTCTATATAAGGGGCATGGGTGAGTTAACTGGACACATTTTGATGTTTGTCTTTTGTAATTCTATTTGGAGAGGGAACTCTACAAGGGAACAACCTTGAGGAGTTTGACAAGAGGTTGTATCTCAGGTTTATATCGCTATTTTATGTTCTAGTGCAATGTTCCACTTGCGTTCATTTCATATTCTTGTTAACTTAAAATGAAGTATTATTGTCTGCAAAAGAGGAAGGGTTTTCTATGTTGAGTATGATCTAAGATCTTGGGTTCCAATGCTAGAAGGCGAGGAACAAAACTCTGAGCGTAATGAACTACAATTTGGTTATAGAGAACCTTGGATGTCACAACCCAACATCTCTTTTAAAGGCGAATGACATAGTGATGCAAGACATGCGTCACACTTGCCTACCACCCCGGAGTCCCATCTTAGCATCGCACCAAGGCGGCTTTATCAGGCCCGCGGGCCGTACACCCCAACCCGTCTTCGGTCCCACCACAAGAATTCAAAAGGTTGTTGAGGTCGGGACTCGATCCCCTGACCTCCTTGATAAAGTGTCTTTAGGAAGACTCTCATCACCAACTGATCTGCACTTTTATAATGCAGGACTGACGTCACACCTGCCTGCCAACCTGGAGTCCCACCAGGGGCCCACCTTAGCATCGCACCAAGGCGGCTTTATCAGGCCCGCGAGCCGTACACCCCAACCCGTCTCCGGTCCCACCACAGGAATTCAAAATCAGTTGGTGATGAGAGTCTGCCTGAAGACTATTTATCAAGGAGGTCGGGGGATCAAGCCCCGACCTCAACAACCTTTCGAATTGCTGTGGTGGGACCGGAGACGGGTTGGGGTATACGGTCTGCGAGCCTGATAAAGCTGCTTTGGTGCGATGCTAAGGTGGGCCCTTGGTGGAAGTCCAGGATGGCAGACAAGTGTGACGCTTGTCCTGCATCACATAGTTTTATCAATTCTGCGGGACGAGAGAGGAACTAAATATTTCATTAATTTTCGAGATCCCCATCAGAGGAGGCAATGTCTTATTTATAGCTAAATGTCATCTTGGGAAACAAGGTAATTTAACGAAACATAGGAGATAATGTTCCGGGAAAAGTGAGAAAAATGTGCTTAAGAGATAAAGATTCTAAAATATATTATTCAGTTGAAAATTCTCTATATACATAGTAGAGATACAATCCATGAAACCAAGAAATGAATGCTACAATAATTGTTTTTTTGAAAATAATCTGATGGTTCAGTATGACGTTCTAATTTTTACTATCTGGCAGTTTATGAACGTCAATTTATAGAAGGGATGCATTTTCTTCTCTATATAATCTTTTAGGTGAAAATTCCAATGTTTACTCTTTTTATACCTTTTTTTAAAGAAGATTTCTTTTTAAAGATAAAATAAGAAAGTATTTCAAGATGAAATTAAAGTAGCAAGCTTTATGGTGCAAAGTGATTAACTCAAAAGAAGATGCATCTACTCTAAGAAAATATAAGGTATCTTAGAGATCTGAAAGGAATACAACGATCAAGGAAGAATACTATTGCCAAAAAAATTAGATTATTGAACCTATGGGGAGGATAGTGTGTGATCAAAGTCCCTCTAAAAGGTTATAGCAAAAATGGACCTTATTCAAAAGTTTAATGTGGCAAAACTTATGTTAATTCTAGAAGAATAATTGCAAAACTTGATTAAGAAAATGTAGAAGTCAAAGTTAAGGTTTTTGGATATTTAGGATCAAATGGTCGATGATAAATTCTTCAACTGTTTTAACGAGATGAACTTTTTTCAAACAAATGTGAGTTTTGGAGGACAACAAGACATGACAACGGTATTGGTACCGCAACTGTTTGATTAGTTCAAAATTATCATAGGAAGTTTGATTTTGGTTTAACGTAGATTTGTTTCTTTTCCACTTCCATGTCTTTGGGTCCATGTGCCTGGTTTGCGCATTGCTTAGATTATCAGGCTAAAGTCAGAATGGTAGAACTTTGTTTTGTTGCCTAATGGTCATTTGAACACTGCTTGTACGTTATGTGTGTTAATTGTTATAGAAGATGCATACACATATAGTTCATGATAACAATAACTATCTAGTATTGTAGGGAAAGCGCAATCCTCGGGCTGCAGATCCAAATGTTGATAATCTCAAAAACCCTCAATTTACTGTTTTGCTCTCCGAGAATTTTATGGAGGCCCGTGCTGCTTTAAGCCATCCGTTGATTGGAAATTTGACAACAAGCCAGGGTATGGTGAAACTGGATGCTCCTCCTGCTGTTCCAGTGTCTACTTCAAATTCTATTTCACAAGGTTATTTTCAGATCCTTACCTTGTAAACAAATTAATATTTTTGAGTGCTTGTTTTTTGTAACAAAATTCTTCTCACTTTACACAACGTTATTTGTGCATTCTCTTTACAAATAATTTTACTTTAGCTTAATCTTCTTCTTTCTTGTATAATGGAAGATACATAGGATTTACCGTCACACTCCTCTGCTATGCTATTTATTCTGCATAATTTAAGGTGCATATCTAGGTCTATAACATGCCCTAAGAAGAGTTTATTTGAGATATCAAACTATGAGCTCTTCCAATTCCTTCTTACAAATTAAGCACTGTAGTTTCGAAACATAAGATATTAACATAAATGGGGAATTTTGATGTTGTATTAAGATTTTTGGTGTGCAAATGTGAGAAGATAAATTGTTTCACTCTACATCAACAAAATGCACAAAAATATTAACAAGTATGCAAATTGCTTCACAAGTATAGGTATGAAATTTAAATTTCAATAAGTGTATACTTACAGTGGATAACGTATAGTGTAGAAACTATTTGGGTCTAGTTTGATGTGGTCCAACATTCAAGGGCATGCTATATAGATAAATTAGTATAAATGCATGTGGTCTCCACATTTTTTTTCGTTTGCCTCTATTTCTCTCGGGTTATAAAAGTTATTAACAAAGGGTAAATGGAAGTCCTGATGTTACATCAAAGAGGGGATTCCCTTATAAATTATTAGTAGATGATAAATAAGCTATATCTCCTCTGCACAACCTACAAGGAAGCCTTGTGTTAGAATTACCAATATTTTTATGGCTTATTTTGCTCATATATAGGAGGGGAACCCTCTTTATGAAACAATACTTTTCATTCTCTCCGTCAACATGGTATCAAAGCCAAAACCCCAGTTTGTCCCGATCCCGATCTGTCCCGCCTATCCCGATCCCGATCCCGATCCCGATCCCGTCCCGCCATCTCCACTCCCCCTCCTCCCGATCCCGCTCCGTCCCGCTTTGATACCAGGCTACCTGCGCCTCGCCTCTTCTTCCGCGACTCCCGCAGCCGTGTCTCTTCTTCTGCGACTCCGCTTCCTCTCTCGCAGCTCCACTCCCGCCCGCTTCTTCTTGTTCTTCATGACTGTTTGAGTTCTTCAATGTCCGATTGATGCAGGGATTGCTTCTCCGGCGTCTATTTCCCTTTCTTGAGGAATGTATCTCCTTCTCTTGGCGTGATTGGTCTCTTCCGGGCCTCTCCTCTTTCTATGAGTGAGATATTTCTCCGTCAACCACCCAGTGTTATTTGTTTACCTCGCCTATGATGTCAGGGAGTGGTGAAACTCCGGATATCTCCTCCGGTGAGAGTGCGCTCTGCCTCCTATTGGATCTCTTCGTGTCTCTCATGATCACGGGACTCCTCAGATTACTACTATTCGGTTGGATAGAACAAATTATCTTCCGTTAGCTCGTTCTGTCACTTTGGCCCTCAAGAGCCGCCGTTTGTTTGACTACCTCAGTGGTACTACCAGGACACCTTCGCCTACCTCTCCCGATTGGTCACAATGAGATTTCAAGAACTCTTTGGTTATGTCTTGGCGTACCAACTCCATGCATGAGTCTATTGCCCACAATTATCTCTTCCTGGATACTATAACTGATTTTTGGAAGCGTGCCAAGATTACTTATTCATGTCGGGGTAATGCAGCTCAGATCTTTCCGTTACGACGACGAATTTTTCTTTTACGCTAAGGGGATCGTCCTCTCGCTGCCTACTACTTGGAGTTTACCCAGATTTATCAAGAGTATGATCATTTTGACGCGCTTACTCTTATCTCTCCTGAGGATGAGGTGCTAGTTCGTGCCCGGGAGGAACGCAACCGTATTTGAGTTTCTTCATGGTCGCCATCGTGACCTTGATCCCATCAGTGTTCAGATTCTTGGCCGCTCTCCCCTACCTTCCTTACCTGAAGTGTATAGTTTGGTTCAACAAGAATATGATCGTCGACAGATTCACGTGCCTGACACTATTACTGAGGGCTCCACTCTTGTCGCACTGTTTGGTCCTGGGGGTCGCTCTTTTCGTGACACTAAGGGCAAGCCTTTGGACAATGACCAAGTGACATGTGATTATTGTGGGAAAGCCCGACATACACGAGACACTTTCTTTAAGCTTCATGGCTTTCCTTCCTCTCGCGGGGGTCCTGCTCCTCGTGGCAGACGTGGATCTGGTCGCAGTTCAAGCCGACCTCCTCCCTCTCGCTCGGCTCATCTCTCTGATGCTGATGATGATCCTGCTTCTTATGGTTAACCTGCTACAACCGAGGTTCCTTCTGCCCTTTCCGCTGAGGAGATTCTCACCTTCCGCTGCTTCATGGTTGGCCACTGCTCTGAGTCAGCTACTGCTAGTTCCTCTTATGCCCATCAGGAGTTCCTGGTGCTCACTCTGCTGGTGCTCACTCCGTCACTGCCTGCTCTTCTTCCTAATGGATCATTGATTCAGGTGCCACCGATCACATGAAAGGTTCTGTTATAGATTTTGTCTCTCATTCCCCTTTGTCTGGTCGGGACAAAGTGAGCATTGCTTATGGTTCCCTGTCTCCCATTGCTGGGAAAGGGCCCATTCCTTGCTCTTCCCTTACTCTCACTTCGGTGCTCCATGTGCCTAAATTTACCCGTAACCTGTTTTCTATTAGTCACCTCACTAATTCTATGAATTGCTTTGTAACGTTTTTCCCACCTCGTGTGTTTTTAGGACCTGAAGACGGGGAAGATGATTGGCTCTGGTAGAATGCACGATGACCTCTACCTGTTTGACCCCTCCAGCTCCGTCGCTGCCCCGCATGCTCTTTTTGCTGCTCATCTCTCTCTGGACTCCTGGCACTGTCGTCTTGTACTATGCATTGTTTTATTTCCACAATTGTCGAATGTATCTTTGCAAGATTTTAAATGTGATGTGTGTGCTCGTGCTAAACATCATTGTGCTTCTTTTACTCATGTATCTACTCCTAGTGCTACTCCTTTTGCTATGGTTCATTCTGATGTTTGGGGCCCCTGCCCTGTTACCTCCATTTCGGGTTTTCACTAGTTTGTTACCTTTATCGATTGTTTCTCTCGTTGTACGTGTGTTTACTTGATGAAACATAAAAACGAGGTTTTTTTCATTATTTCAACGGATTCATAAAATGATGGCCACTCAGTTTAATGTCACTATCAAAGTTTTGCGGAGTGATAATGGTCGGGAGTATGTCGATTCTTCCTTTGAGCGTTACCTTAGTGATCATGACATTATTCATCAAACATCTTGTGTCTCTACCCCGACTCAAAATGGGGTGGTCAAGCGCAAGAATCGCTATCTCTTGGAGGTCACTCGCTGTCTCCTCCTGAAGATGCATCTCCCTAAGTTCTTTTGGGGTGATGTGGTTCTCACTACGATGTATCTCATTAATCGGTTGCCGACTCGTGTCATTGGCCACAAATCACCTCTCCAAACCCTTTTTGTATCCTCATCTACTCTTCTATCTCAAATCTTTGGATGTGTGTTTTGTCCATGTCCATCTCACATCCAAACTTGATCCTTGTGCCATAAAATATATCTTTATTGGGTAATCTCCAACCCAAAAATGATACAAATGTTTTCATCCAGCGTCAAAAAGGATCTTCGTTACTATGAACGCCATCTTTCGAGAGTCCGAGGCCTACTATGAGTCCTCTCTGCAGGGCGATTCCTCACTTCAGGGGGAGTTTCACCCAATGGAAGTGAGTTCTCTTCCTCTTCCTCATACCGTGACCATTCCCACTTCTACCTCTCCTTCAGTGACCGCTGTTGTGCCCACTCCTTCTGTGACATCTCATGTGATGGCTCCTCCTTTACATGTGTATACTCGGCGGAAAAGGGGTCCAGATACATCGTCATCTCTCAGGCTACCCGCGCCAACATCAGATCCTTCTTTGGGCCCTCAAGGTATATCTACCCAACATCTGATGTCCCACTTTGTGTCCTACATCTCATTATCTCCTTCACATAAGCTCTTTGTTGTCTCTCTCTTCTCTATTTCTATCCCTCAACTTGGCAAAGATGTTATTGCTCACCCAAAGTGGCAGGGTGCTATGCATGAGGAGATGCAGGCCCTCGAAAAGAATTGCACTTGAGATTTGGTTCCCTTGCCACCTGACAAGACTGTGGTTGGATGCAAATAGGTGTTCTCCATCAAGCAGAACTCTGAAGGTGTTGTTGAGTGGTACAATGTTCGGTTGGTGTCCAGGGGCTACACCCAGATCATGGAGATTGACTACCAAAAAATCTTTGCTCCTGTGGCGAAGATGAATTCTATAAGAGTTATGCTCTCATATGCTAACTGCAAAGGATGACCTCTAACTCAATTGGATGTGAAAATTGTGTTTCTTCACGGGAACCTGAAAGAAGAAGTCTATATGTCTTTATCGTCTGGTCTTACCCTGACAGGATCTGGGGGAAAGGTATGCAGGCTAAAGAAAGCCTTATATAGTCTAAAACAATCTCCTCGGGCCTGGTTTGAGAGATTTCATATAGCTTTGGCCGTATTTGGATACTCGCAAAGCGACACTGATCACACCTTATTTGTAAGGCGCAAACATGAGAGGCTTACTGTCCTTATTGTCTATGTGGATGATATTATTATCATGGGTGATGATACTGAGGAAATCTAGTCTCTGAAACAGAGATTCACAAAGGAGTTTGAAGTGAAAGACCTAGGGAATCTCAAGTACTTCCTTGGAATTATGGTCGCTCGATCGAAGGATGGTATATTCATATCCCAGAAGAAGTATATCCTTGACTTGCTTCAGTTGTGTGGGTTGAGTGGGTGCAGACCTGCTGACACTCCAATTGAAGTCAAGTAGTCAACCACAAACTGGGTGGAGATGATGGAGAAGCGGGTACTGATGTTGCTGGATTTCAAAGACTGACCGGTCGCCTTATTTATTTATCACATACTCGTCTGGATATTTCATATGTTGTGGGTGTCATTAGTCACTTCATGCATTCACCTAGAGCACATCATGTAGAAGCGGTCTTTCGGATCCTACGGTATCTCAAGTCCTCTCCTGGAAAGGGTATCCTGTTCTCTCCGGGCAAAGAATTGACAGTTGAAGTCTATATTGATGCTGATTGGGCAGGTTCTGTTGATGACAGAAGGTCCACTTCTAGTTATTACTCTTTTGTTGGTTGTAACTTGGTAACGTGGAGAAGTAAAAAAATATGTGGTTGCCAGATCAAATGCTGAGGCAGAATTTAGATCCATGACTCATGGGATCTGCGAAGGAATGCAGATTAAATCCTTGTTGAATGATCTTGGTATGGGGAATAAAGACCTCATAAGAATCTACTGCGATAGCAAAGCCTCCATTAACATAGCTCACAATCCAGTCCAACATGACCGCACAAAGCATGTTGAGGTTGATCGTCACTTTATCAAAGAAAATATAGAAAGAGGAGTTGTGAGCACACCATTTGTTCCCTCAAATCAGCAGCTTGCAGATGTTCTCATCAAGGGTTTAAGTCAGACCACGTTCAAAAAAATTATCTGCAAGTTGGGCATGCACAATATCACATGTCCAACTTGAGGGGAGTGTTAGATTTACTAATATTTTTACGACTTTTTTTTTCCTCTATTGTATTCTCCTCATATATAGGAGGGGAACCCTCTTTATGAAACAATACTTTTCATTCTCTCCTTCAACACTTTGCACAATTGGTGTATCCTTCACTTGGCAAGGATCACTCTTATGGGCGTCGCCCCCCATTATGATCGAGTAGTATTATGTACTTGTTCTTCTTATCTGGTCTTATTATATTGAGTCTAGCATAGATTATATTGAGTATTTATTTATATTGTGTTTAGCAAAGATTATATCATATTGTATTGTTATTATATTATGTCTTTATGTTGTGTTGTGTCATATTTAGTCCAAGGTGTCATAATTACATTCATGCTCTCTTGTAAGCCTATATATAGACATATATATGTGATATGTATATGTTACGGATCCCCCGCCAGGTATCTATTATTATATGTATTAAGTCAAGTCGATTGTATTCTTTGTGTCATATGAGTCTAATCGTAGTCATCGTATATTTGAATATTTTAAGCATCTATTGATGTAATTACAGTTATGTCATTGAGGGTTCTATATATAGACCCTTTGAGTCTTATAAGGTATCAATAAATGAAGAGTTCTAATTTCCGTCTTTGAATGTGAGATCTTAGCGTCTCTTTCCTCTAACGAGCAGCCCCACTTAGGCAGCCACGGTTAAGGCTCCGTTGTATCTTCCAGCACCATCATCTCCGTCTTCGATCACTACTCCGGCCACCATTGAATTAGGTTTGTAACAACTTTGATATCAGAGCCATCCTTCCTCAACACGATGCATGCGCCGCCGACGGACATCACCAACCACATCAGGCTACTTCTCCGTTTGCACGCTGACAGCCCCCGATTCCCCATTTTTTTCTTTTCACTATTCGACTCCCGCAGCACAGCCGCCCGACCACTACGGGTCCGTCTTCTCCCAGTGATTTGACGCCAACCCGCTACCAACTCTTTTTCGTCTACAACACAGGCCCATAACACCATCATTCAGCGAGCCGACTCCATCAACCCTATTGGATCGTTACGATCCACACTAGCCATCGCCACACACCAACCACTGTCCTCTTCCGCCGTGCAGCTTTTCTGTTTTCTTCGCAGCCTTGAGCCGGCATCCGGGTCCCAAATCGACGCAGCCTCTCTGCCTGGATCGATGATCGTCCGCTGCTTCTTCCATTGTCCAAGCTGCAAACGCCATCCACGTCTTCTTCTTCGAACGTCTTCTGTTGCGTCTTCTATCGAAGCTTCCTCGAGCCGCACGCATGTTATCGTCGCTGCCTGGTCTCCTAGAGCCCCCTACACAACACACTCCCCTTTTTAGTTTTCATCCCTCGAGCTCCCGCAAAAGTCCTCTTTCCTATTAGATACCTAATTTATTAATCATTTTGATTAATCTATTAGCTATTAAACCATCCGCCTGCCTCGCCCCTTTCCAAAGTTGTAGCTGTTTTTTTATTTTAAAACGAGCAACCACGCCTCTCTTTTTCCATAACAGCCACCAGCTGTCTTTTGTGTTAAATTGATTTGGCCTATTAACAGCAGCCCACTAATTAATTGTATTAATTATTTAATTCTTAACTGAATTAATTAATTACTTCATCAGTTAATTATAATGGTCGTGAAACTTAGTGCCACGGATGAGGCTGCTCCCAGTTCAATGTGTTCCATATTACAAGATTTTATGGCCTCCATGGATGCACGCCTTCGGGATACCAAAGCACGTCATCAGGACGTCATGACCACGCTCCTCCACAAATTAGTTAATTTGATAGTCGCTCTTCCGCCGAAGAATTCACCTTCGTTGCCCCACCTCTCCTCTTGCATTCGACATCTTTCCCGACCCCTAACGCACCACCGCTCTTCACGGCAATTGTTCCTTTGGCCATTCCGACTCTTCTTCTGCCAGCAATTGCTCTGCCATCCCCAGCTCCAGTTGCCCTGAGCTCATCGCCGTCTCCTCTGCCGGCTCTTGATCCTCCAACACCTGCTATGCCGATTCCTCCGGCTACCTCATCGCCTTCAGATCCGTTCCTTTGTCGTCCGTCGCTCCTCCGACCTACTTGTTGTTGTTGCTCACCACCGCTCCACCGACCTTGTCAGAGTCATTATTTCTTCTGTTTGTCATTCCAACGGCGCCAACACTACACCCCGACTTGCTACACGATATCATGCATTGTTCTGGCAGGAGATCAAGATATCAGATAATCCGGTCACCACGTAGAGTTCGAGCTTGAGGACAAGCTCAATTTCATGGGCGGATGAGATGTTATGGATCTGTTACGGATTCCCCGTCAGTTATCTATTATTATATGTATTAAGTTGAGTCGAGTGTATTCTCAGTGTCATATGAGTCTAATCGTAGTCGTCGTATATTTTAAGATTTTAAGCATCTATTGATGTAAATACAATTATGCCATTGAGGGTTCTATATATAGACCATTTGAGTCTTGTATCAGGTATGAATAAATAAAAAGTTATAATTCTCGTCTTTGAATGTGAGATCTTGGTGGTGCTCTCCTCTAACGAGCAACCCCGCTTAGGCAGCCGCGATTAAGGCTCCGTTGTATCTTCCACCACCATCTCCACCTCCAACCACTATTCTGGCCACCGCTGAATTAGGTCCGTAACAGTATGCTTGATATCTTTTATCAATGGAAGTTAAGTCTATTTCCTCAACCCTAATGAGATCTTGAAAGCTCTCTCTTGAGCACGCCGCTTAGGTTGCCGCAGTTCCGACTTCGTAGTATCTCCACCATCATTCTCGTCTCCAGACATCCTCCGGTCACCTCTTCGGAGTAGGCACATAACACACTCATTGACCTTTCTTATCCTCAGCAAGGAGAACAATCTTTTATCCTAGTATCCTTAAAACCTACTCCCATCTTTTTGGTGTTGTGCAGATAGTAGTGAACATGATTCCTAATATCTACAGTGAATGGATCTGTGCATAGATAACACTAGGAAGATTGATAATGAGAAGGTTGGATGGCCGAAAAGATGCAAACTTCCAAAATGCACAAAACTACAAATTTTAACTCTTTTTTTACTATCCCTCCAGTTTTATTGTGATCATCAGGGTTGTTCTTTTCTTCCATTGAAGATTCACAAGTAAAATTTTTATGTTCTCGTAGAAACTGAATAATTATATTTGCTTTTGCAGTTAATGGTTCAATGATCAATCGACAACAGCCTTCTCTTGCAAATATTTCTCCTGTAGCAGTGAAAGTGGTAGGGCTACATTTACAGTCAGAATATTATATTACTTAATTTACAAATTTTCTTTTAGCTCTTCTGTGAAGATAATTTTCTTTCCCAGGAGCCAAATACAGTGCCAACTGGTTATCCACATCTACCATCAATATCTAGTGTTTCTTCCCAAGGAGTACCTACCTTGCAAACATCTTCTCCATCTCCCAGTTCACAGGAGATGAATGCAAGTAGCGAAGCTATGCAGGAACATAAACCTTTGGTGAATCCCATGTCACAAACTCTCCGCCCTGTTGGCCCCGCTCCAGCAAATGTCAACATCTTAAACAATCTTTCTCAACATCGTCAAGTAATGAACTCGGCTTCTATCACTGGAGCCAATTCAATTGGGCTTCAAACAATTGGAGGAACACCCATGGCAATGCACATGTCAAATATGATTTCTAGTGGAATGGCATCATCTGGAGTGGCTGGATCAGGGGGAGGATTGATGCCTACTGCACAGGTTGCTCAGAACACAGGACTTGGCTCATTTACTTCAGCAACTTCTCTCTCAGGAAACTCAAACATGGGTATTTCACCAAATTTGACTAATCATCAAAACAACATGGGCATGAGCCAGCCTGTATCAGGTATGGTTCAAGGAAACTTGGCCCAAAGTGGACAGACTGGACAAGGTGGAATTAATATGACACCTAGTATAATGAATGTGCTTGCTACTGGTATGTCTTCTGCACCTGGGACAATGATTCCTACACCAGGAATGTCTCAGCAGCCAGGTGCGAATTCTATTGGAATGACTAATAACATTGCTATCAACATGCCCTTAACACAACAGCCTCCTGGTGATCCAGGTGCTCCTGGTGTTCAGCAACTTCAGTCGAAGTATGTTAAAATATGGGAGGTAATTTTCAAATTTTAATGCTTTTATATGTACCTGTTAGTTGCACGAATATAAATGGATTTTGTGGGGTTTTCCCTATATGGATTAGTAGGCATGCTTTGCCTGGTACTGGTTAGAATTGACACTTGTGGAACCAGGTCCAGACTGTTCAACCAGGCTTGGAAAATTCTGCGCAGACGAGCATGAACCATTATGATGTCCAGGCCTGAATCTTGAGTTTATCCTTCTAATCTGAATCTATCAATATAATATAGAACATAAAAAATTCATTAATTTTCCCATGGGTTGGCCGGCCAGTTTTGCTGACCTTCATATCCATCAGATTTGGTATGACGCATGCTTTAATAAGTTATTATGAACGTGCTACTCTGCATCATATCATTGTATCATATCATGTTTAAGAGTTCAGTATTTCAGATTTTTATGGTTCTTTTCTTTACTAGTTGGCTTTTTGAATCAGATTTTGAGGTACCCTTGTTTACCCTTAATTGCATATCTTATTTCTGCTGTAAGTTTCTTTTAGTACTTTTATTTATGTTTGCTATGTACTGGTTTTAGTGTCGTTGCTTAGTTTTCAATCATCTTCTTCAAAAGTCTTACCCCAACTATTTTGAGTAGGCTTTCTAAATCCTCGATTTTCATTTGTTCCTATTAAAGTGCTATACACATGTAAATCATTTAAGTTTATTGCCACTTTCTTTTTCTTCAATTAGTGTTAATCCATATTTCTCATAGTCATTTACTCATTTCACAAAGCAACCTACTTAATGTTTTCATCCCACCCACCCTAATTTTTTTTGTGTCATACTCACCCAAACTATAATATCTTTATCACCTAACAATAATAGGTGCAATCTTAATTTTTGTTAAGGTTTAGTGCATTACTAACGGATGATGTCCTGCTTAGCCAAACCCTTGTCTACTTATTGATGGAGATCGGGGTGATCCACTTCTTGTCTAGCCGATCCGAGTAGCAGATGCGTCCGGACTTTCGTTTTGAGTCGAGTTCATATATTTATTATTTTTTGAGTTGTTTTGGCTTTCGATTGGCTCGGTCATTTTGAGCCGTTCGATCGGGATGCATATTTTAATAACTTTGTATTTAAGCATGCAAGGGGGGAATGTCTGGGCTATCGTCGGTTTGGAGAAGCCAAACCCTTTAGTCACCTCTCGGTGGACTCTGAGCGGCCTTGCACGACTTCCTGCCTCTACCTCCGCTCTGATGAGTCTCCTACAACCCTGCTTCCTCCTCTCCTTTCCTTCTTAGACCCCGACGAGCCCCTACAGCCCAACCCCGATCCCATCCTGTCTCCCACAGCCCCCCACACAGCCTTTCCTTCCTTTCCCGACCCCGTCCGACCCCAAACAACCCCGCCGCCATTTCCTTTCGCCTTCCCCTGCCCCGTCACCCCTTGCCAGCCCCTCCACCGCCTAGATCTGATATTTCCCAGCCCCCAACAACCTTCTTCTCCAGCCCTACCGCTGCCCCCACCTCTTCCCGAACCCCGGTCGTCCATCACGCAGACCTACCCTTCCATTTCCCTCTTCCCGAAGCCCTCCCCGTCTCATATAGCTGACTCTTCCCCTCCCCACAGCCCCATATCAACCCCAAAAAAGCCAGCCACCTCCGACAACCCTTCCCTGTCGTGGAACCACCCTCCAACCACCTCACCAAATTTGAAACAATCCCTAGCATGCTGCCCCACACTCCAGCAGCCCCGTCCCGGTCCAGCAGCTCTCCGATCCCCATCACTGTCATGCTTAACTATCGCCTGCCTGTGTAAGTTGTAGTTTGGAGTTTGTTTGTCTTTCTATTATTGTGTACTTGAATTCCATTTTGTTGGATGAAATATCATATGTTTTTATTATTGTGAAATCATGGAATTTGCAGGACTTATTCGACATACACTTAAAACCATTTGAGCCTCACTTGTTTGTGAATTCACGTTTGTTATTCCGATGAAATTTGTTGTCAACGAATGTGTTCGAACTGTATTTATTTTAAACCAATTAATTATTGTCAATTAAAGTTGGATTGTGCTTTGCATCAGTACCTGTGTTATACAAACATTTTATTGGTTTGCATGTATGCATACATGTCATTTTAGAGGTTGTCTTAAGCGCGCATTATTTAATTGTGGTTGTTCGCATTCACCTAGAATTAGGGTGTTCGCCCTCGGACACCTGTACACCTGTGCCGCATCATTTGGATCAGTTGGTGATGAGAGCTCGCTAGAGAGATCTTTATCAAGGAGGCCGTAGTATCGAGCTCCGGCCTCAACAACCTATCGGCCATGTGGTGGGACCGTGGATGGGTTGTAGTGTACGGGTTGTAGTGTACGGGCCACGGGCCTGATAAACCCCCTTGGTGGACTCCGAAGTGGGCCCCTGGTGGACTCTAGGGTGGCGGGCAGGTGAACTCCTGGTCCCGCATCACTTACCATGCTCGACTTAATTACGAAGCATTAGTTGTGGTGACACCTAGCAAATCATTAATTATTTCACATCAGAACCGAGTCAGGACAGTTGAATTATATGTTTATTAAGTTTAGTTGTTATCGTCTTTAGTATATAGAGAAAGGGAAGATGTAATATTTGATTTAGATATGAATGATACAATTTAAAATTTTAACTTGGTCTCATAGGTGGACATAAATTTTTTGATGTTCTCTCTCTCTGTCGCTCCCGTGATGTTTATAATCCCGTCAAGAACCTCTCGCACGAGGGTGCCTTGCATTAAAAAATTTTAATTTAACCATGATACATCAAGCTTTCACTTCCTCTATTAGTATTCCCAAAATTTGGTAGGAAGCAATTGATATACCTTAATGAAAGGAGGCAATGGAAAATGAGATGCTTGCGTTGGAGAAGAACCATACTTGGGAAGTTCCTTATCTTCCACCCACCTGAGGAAAAAATAGTTGGGTCAAAGTGGATCTTCTCGGCCAAGCAGAATCGAGAAGGAATAGTGGAAAGATACAAAACAAAGTTATTAGCTCAGTGATATACTCAAACTCCATAAGTGAGCTATCATAAGATATTTGTTCTTATGGACAAGATGAACTCCATCAACATTCTTTTATCTTGTGTTTCATGTCTTGGATGAAAATTGCAACAGCTTGTGAATAATGTTTTCTTATACAGTGATCTTGAAGAGAACTAGAGAAGTGTACATAAAATCTCTACCATAATTTCTAAAAAGGGGATCTAAAGGGAAATTATGTCATCTCAAGAAATTTTTATATTTAAAATAATCTCCTAGAGCTTGGTTTGTTATATTTTACAAAGCTATGATCTTACTGGGATCTAAACAGTGTTATGATTACATCTTATTTGTTAAAAGAAAAGGAGAGTATGTGCATGTTCTCATTGTCTGTGTGGATGGTATTGTTATTACAGGAAATAATTTGGCGGATCACGTCTGAAGACATGCTTGTGTCAGGAGTTTGAAGTTAAGGATTTGGAGAAGCTGAAATATTTCTTAAGAATTGAAATAGCCAGATTTGATTGTGGAATCTTCATCTCATAGAGGAAATGTCTTGAATCTCTTGGAAGAAACTGGTGTGCATGATTATCAAGGTTGTCAGGATCATGATTCTAGGCGTGATCATTTTGCAATTGGATTAGATCGGGTTGTAGGATCAGATAGAGAATCGCAAGATCCTACAACAACACTCACTCACTCAACACTCAAGCCTTTATCCCACTATATCGATCCTTTGTTTCCATTACGCCCTATCTTTAGTCATAATGAATTCTTAAAATAAATAAATAAACAAAGTAGAAATTGGTTTTGTTGTTTTGCCACTCGATAGAATGCCATATTTGCCTCCCGTTTAAGCTCCTCCTTAAGGAAGCTTCCGTCCATCACCATATATCTCTGAATTAAGATCGTATCAGTTGTATCAGAGCCACTAAACCTAAGACCGATGATGCAATGGAAAACGACAAAGCTGAGTACCAAATGCTACAAAGAGATGGACAAACTGAATGCGATGATGCATGAGATTGTGCCTGGCACAAACGAGGATGGAGTAGATCCGCGGTATGATCCCAGTGCGCGTATGCACCGTGAGGCTGCATCTTCCTTGAAACCACACTTGAGGCACACTGCAATGATTCTAGTTCCTACTGATTACCCACGAGATGCGATCAATCGTGAGACATTGTTCGGATACTAGAGGTTCAACCAACGTCACAAACAAGCTCGCCATCTGGAAATTGCATCCGGTAAGTTGAGACCCGACCAACTAGAATTGGTCATAACATCAGGCGTGTGAGGAATGCAACGATTCAAAATCGTTTCCGAGCAAGCGCAAGAGTTGGGCATGCTACTGAAGATGATTAGTGTTGTCGGAAGCACAACCACATTTGCCCGGTCATGGGCGCAACTGGGAATTGTCCGCGCAACTTGTTTTGCAAATTCCATCACCTGAAACTGCAATGCCATTTGCGGAGTCGGAAGCAGACCAGGTTTAAAGGGAACAAATATGAACGACCTTCCTCTTCACACTACTGGGTGCCCGACAATTCAAAAGATTACCCAAAGCCCCTGACTTGAGGCCTCCTTGGACTAATTACGATCCCGGGTAGGAGGGTTCACCTTCTTTTGATCCTTAAGGACAAGGATCTTCCGAAGGAGCGAGTATTGTTACAAACATTTCCCGTTATTGTTTGGATTGTGTATTAGCGAAAAAAGTAGCCATTACCGAACATGTAACTGCTGGTGATATCATAACTGCATCGACTGTAACCGCCGATGAGTGTTGTGCGGTGTTTGTGATCCAACGATGTATATGATACAATCCAAATTAAATCGCAGAGAATTGGGAGGGAATAACTTTCCCGAGGCATAGCTTGGAGGAAGAATCAGTGGCGTCTTCGAAGAAGAGAGACCAAGGAATAATGACAAAGGATCTGGGGAACTTACAAACAATTTTTCATATCATTCTGAGAACAAACGTCCATCTATAGACTTTACAACATACAAATCATTATCAGCACAACATACGCTGAATTTGGGAGTCAGCCCACAGATTCCTAACTGTAATAATCGTCGCAACACAGTGTTGGCATTGTCGCCAATTACAAATTAAAAAAAGACTAAAGTTTAATCGTAACATCATTTAAACATGTTAAGATGTAATGAAAAAGCCCATTAGAAGGAGCCCATATAGAAGCCAATGTATATTCTATTTAATCTCACATTGTAGATGTAGAAAGCTCCCCCTCTCTTTCTCTCTATATAAGTGTATGTACTCTTGTATTTAGACATAAAAAATTTCTGGGTGATTTTCTCTCTCTTGCGTATTTCTCTACATGGTATCAAAACTCTGATCTATTTGAGCCGAATATAACTTTTCTAACCGCTTTCCCTGTTTTCTTTCGGGCAGACTCCTGCCTCTGTCCGACAGAGTCTTCTCTGCTATCCGCGGTTAAGCTCCTTCTAACTGCCGGTCTCTCCTTTATCAGCAACCCATGATTTCTCTTCTCCTACCCGCTTCTCTTCTTGTCGTGGCTCCACATCACTTCTTCTCTTCCTCCCCGTTGGCTTTTATAACTTCTCCTCTCTGCCTAGTGGGACCCCCCCCCCCCTCTTTCTCGCAGGTCACTGCCTCTAGCCGCTACAGATTCATCTAGTCGCTACGGCCTTTTCTCCTCTAACTTCGGATTGCTCTCCCGCGGAATCTTCTTGTCGCACAGTCTTCCAACTGCAACCCTCTCTACTCGCAGCAGCCTTGTCAGCTAGTCACTTGTCTTGTCCGCTAGCCGCTATCTGCCTTCTAACCACCACATTATTCTCCTTTCTAAACCGCACGGTTACCCTCAGCTAGTCGCAACTTGTCTGCTATCGGTTAAACCGTTGCGGCCTTCCTTAGCCGCTTTCCTCTGCTTTTCTGTGCCGCTGCGGCCTGCTCTTCCTTATCGTTGCGGTCGCCCCAATCTTCTCACTGCGGTCTGCCCTTCCTTTTACCGTTGCGGACTACTTGTCCTTGCCGTTCGGTGTGGTCCTTGCTGCTGTTAATCGTGGCTCTTGTCGTTGGATAGTCTTTCCCGTGACCTTGCGGTCTTCTCTCTGGCCACTTGTCTCGGTTTGCCTGCTTCTACCTGCTAGGTCGCCATCTTCTAGCTTTTACCGCCAGGTCGCCGTTTTCTCACTGGCCACTCTTGTCTGCGGTTTGCCTGCTTCTAACTGCCAACTCGCCGTCTTCTAGCCGCTGCCCTTCTAGTCGCCGCCGACTTCTTCTAGCCGCTGCCCTTCTAGTCGCTACTGGCTTCTTCTTTAGTTGTTATTGGCTTCTTCTAGTCGCTGTCGGCTTCTTCTAACCGCTGCCCTTCTAGTCGTTGCTGGCTTCTTATTTAGTCTCCGCGGGTTCTCAGGTCATCTTCTCTCTAGCCGCCATGTCCTCTACAACAACTCCCTCCCTTCCCGCACATGTTGATGCCCCGCCTTCTGAAGTTCGTGATGAGCTTCACATAACCACCATCTCTCTCAGCGGGAAGGCCAACTTTGTTGAATGAGTGCTTTCGGTCTGTCGTGTTTTGCAGACAAAGGGTATTCTCCATCATCTCACTCGGGCTAAACCTACTGACACTCCATGATGACGGACGGGTACAATCCTGGATGCTTAATTCCATGGACGCTGAGCCGTACCGAATGACCGTGTATTATGAAACAGCCAAGAAAATGTGGGATGAGCTACACTCTCTCTACTATGGCAAGAAAAGCCTACAACACCTGTTTGACATTATCTCTGCACTTCAATTACTGGACCCTGGAACCACGGGCGACTTAACCTCCTTTGTTGCGAAAGCTAAAACTCTGATGAAAACCTGGATACAACATCAACCCCCCTCCACCGACCTTGCAACTCAACGAGCATAGAAGGAAGCTGTTGGGATCGCTATGATGGCCCGTGTTCCCAGTCATCTTCATAACGTCCGGGCTCAGATTCTTTCTTCTTCCACTACACCCTCTTTATTTGATGTTTGCTCTATGCTGCTCAAGGTTACACCATCATCCAAGATGCCTCCAAGTATCTCTCCTGCTCTGCTCCAACAGCCCCTCTTAAGTCTTGCCTACTCCTGCTCCTCCAACTCGTGGCTCTTTTAATCGGGGAGGTCGCTTCACGTCCCGAGGTCGAGGACGTGCGGGGCGACCTACTCTCAAGTGTACTCACTATGGTCGGGATGGTCATCTTGATGCCACCTGCTACCACAAACATGGACTGCCTCCTCATCTTACTGCTACAACTTCTGTTGCACCTCATCATCCAGGCTCTACTTCAACCGAGTCACTCTCGTTTACTCAGCAAGATATCAATGACCTTTGCCTACAGCTTCAGCAGCTCCAAGGCATTGTTAATCGCTCATCTGGCTCGGTTGCTTCTTTCTCCATCGAAGGTATATCCTGTCTCTCTCATAGCTCTCACTGGATCGTGTACTCCGGTGTTACTCACCACATTACCTCCCAGAAGCCGCCTCAATACATGCACTATGATTATCCCAAGTACATCACATTGACAAATGACGACATAACTCCAGTGTCTGGAGCTGCTGACCCGTGACTCACTCTCACTCTCTCCTTATCTTCGGTTCTTCATGTTCCGGGATCTCCCTTCAATCTACTCTCTATTAGTAGGCTTGCTCAGGACCTTGATTGCTCCCTAATCTTCTCTCATTCATCTTTTGTTGTGCGGGATCGTCGAACACGGAATATCATTGGTAAAGGACGACTGTCAAATGGGCTTTATCTCTTGGATGTTTCTCCTACCATCCTCTCTGCAGTTCCCTCCGTTGATTGACATCATCGTCTTGACCATGCTCCTCTGTCGATTCTAAAGAAGGCTCTTCCTGGTGTTTTCTTGCAATGAGTTTTCTTGTGAATCATGTATCTTTGACAAGCAGCACCGTATCTCTTTGTCACCTACATGTAATCGGAGTGATACTCCGTTCTCTTTAGTACATTCTGATATCTGGGGGCCCTATAAAGAACCCAGTGTTTTTGGTTATCGATATTTTGTTACCTTTATTGATGATTATTCTCGTCTCACATGGCTTTATCTACTTCGTGATCGTACTGAACTAATCTCTGTCTTCCGAGCCTTTATTGTTGAGACGCGTACACAATTATTGGTTATCTTAAAAACAATTCGCACTGATAATGCTCGTGAATGTACTAGCCGCACCTTCTCAAATTTATGCACCGATTTTAGGATCGTTCATCAGACCTCGTGTGCTTATACCCCTCAGCAAAACGATGTGGCCGAGCGGAAGAATCGACATCTTCTGGATGTCACTAGGTCACTTATATTGCAAATGCAGGTGCCCACCAAATATTGGAATTTTGTTGTCTCTACTGCTTACCAAGTAAGATTAAGCGAAGCTATTAAAGTGCAATTTTGGGAAGACTTGGATGATTTAGTAAGAGAAATCTCACAAAAAGAGAAGATTTTTATAGGAGAAGACTTAAATGGACATATAAGGGAGGAAAATGTAAATTACATAACCGTTCATGAAAGATATGGATATGGAGAAATGAATGAAGAAGTACGAAAAATTTTAGACTTTGTCGTAGCACATAAGCTAATTGTATCAAATACGTTTTTCATAAAAAGAGAAAACATTTAATTACGTTTAAAAGTGGACCAAATAAATTGCAAATTGATTATTTTATGACTCGCAAAATTGATAAATTGATTTGTAAGGATTGCAAAGTCATACCAGGAGAAAATTTGACAACACAACATAGGTTAGTGGTGTTATATGTACAAATTAAATATAATAAATTTAAAACAAGAACAAAAAAATTATAAAAAAATTCGGTGGTGAAACTTAAAGATGAAAAAACAGGTTGTTTTCAAGAAGACAGTTATTGAATGACTAGTTAATGACCCTTATGTTGATCTTAATGTCTTATAGAAAGTTATGTTTTCACATTTAATGATAAGTGAAAAGAATATACTTGAAGTATCAAAAGGTCTTGCTCCCTCAAATAAAGAATCTTGGTGGTGGAAAGAGGAAGTGCAAGATAAAGTGAGGGCAAAGCGAATCAGCTATAAATCACTCTACGCTTGTAGCAATATTGAAAACTTAGTCAGGTATAAAGTCGCCAAAAAAGAAGATAAACAGGTAGTAAGTAAAGCAAGAAATCAAGCCTATAAAGAATTTTATAAGCGACTAGATAACAAAGATGAAGAGCGTGACTATAAAATTGCTCGAGCTAGAGAAAGAGTAGAGATTTAAGTCAAGTAAAATGCATAAATAATGAGACAGATACAATTTTGACGGTTGATGTGGATATTAAATAGCAATGAAAAAAATATTTTTATCAACTCTATAATGAAATAAAGGACAATGAATTGAACTTGGAAGAGTTAAGTAAATCAGTTAAGTATAAGAACGTAATGTTTTATCGTAAAATTCAAGTATCATAGGTAAAAGATACTCTAAATAAGATGAAAAATGTAAAGGCGGTTGAGCCAGACGATATACTCATTGAAGTATTTAAATGTTTAGGAAATGAAGGAATTTTGTGGCTTACTTTTTTTTCAATAAGATATTGAAGTCAAAGAGGATGTCAAACCAATGAAGAGAAAGTATCTTGATGCCTTTGTATAAGAATAAAGAGGATATACAAAATTGTGTTAATTACAGAGGAATTAATTTGATGAGTCATACTATGAAACTATGAGAACGAGTAATACAAAAAAGATTAAGATGAGAGACTAATATCTCAGAGAATCAATTTGGATTCATGCTAGGGAGGTCGAACATGAAAGCTATACATCTTTTGAGGAGACTCATTGACAACTATCGAGAAAGAAAATAAGATTTGCATATGTTGTTTATTGATCTTGAGATGGCTTATGATAGAGTTCCAAGAGAGATCTTATGGAGAGTCTTAGAAAAGAAAGGTGTAAATATATCATATATTGATACAATCAAAGATATGTATACAAATTCAGTGATAAGGGTGAGGACATCTGGAGGATTAACACAGGAATTTCCTATCACTGTTGGCTTACATCAAAGTTCAGCTTTAAACCCTTATCTCTTTACCATTATCTTAGATGAGCTCACCAGACATGTCTAACAAGCAATACCTTGGTGTTTAATTTTTGCGGATGATATCGTTTTTATTTATGAGACGCGCGAGGGTGTAAACGCAAAACTTGAATCTTGGCGAGATACTTTAGGAAAGAATGGTTTTAGGTTGAGCAGGACAAAGACGGAGTATATGGAGCTTAAATTTAGCAGTACAAGGACAAATGACTTCGTCATTAAGTTGGGTGATCAAGATATTTTCCGTTGTGAGTGTTTTAAATATCTTGGATCGATAGTTCAAAAAGACGGAGGTATTGATAAAGATGTGACACATAGAATCCAAGCGGGTTGGTTGAAGTGGAGAGGCACGTCAGGGATCTTATGTGATCTTAAAGTACCACTAAAACTTAAGGGCAAGTTTTACCGTACTGCAATTAGACCCGCGATGCACTATGGTTCTGAGTGTTGGACAGTGAATTGTGTACATGAGCAAAAAATGGGAGTTGCGGAGATGAGAATGCTTAGGTGGATGTGTTGACACACGAGATTGGATAAAATTAGGAATGAAAGTATCAGGGATATGACAGGAGTAGCACCAATTGCAGAGAAGATGCGAGAAGCTCGTCTAAGATGGTTTGGACACATACAAAGGAGACCATTAGAGGCACCTGTTAGGCGTTGTGAGAGTATAGTCACTAGGCATGTTAAACGAGGGAGGGGTAGACCAATAAAGACTTGGAATGAAACTGTAAGGAAAGACATGATGTACTTATGCATTAGTGAGATTATGACAAAAGATAGGGCACAATGACGACAAAGGATCCATATAGCCGACCCCACTATAGTGGGATAAAGGCTTGAATGTTGTTGTTGTACTGCTTGTCATCTCATCAATCGCATGCTCTCCTCCGTGCTTGACTTCGCTTCTCCGTTCGGTCTTCTCTTTCCTTCCAAGTCTCCATTCTCCCTTACGCCCAGTGTTTTTGGCTGTACCTGCTATGTCCACTCTCTTGGACCACCGAATGACAAACTTGCTGCTCGAGCCACAAAATGTATGTTTGTTGGCTACTCTCGCACTCAGAAAGGATATGTCTGCTACTCTCCTGCATACAAAAAAGTTATTGTCTCTGCTGATGTCACCTTTCTTGAAGATCAACCCTTTTCTTCCACCTCTTCCACACTACCCCCACCTTCCACTGTTGCTCGCCCGACTGTCCCTATCATGACTTTGCCTCACACAGCTCCTCCTCCTCCAGTCCCAGTACCAGCATTACCTCCACCACCACCACTTCTTCGTGTTTATACTCGTTCATCTCGGACAAATGCCCTACAACAGCTTTCTTCTACCGATGATATCCCGCAGCCTGACGATCCAGCAGCATCCTCCACGACTCATCCCATTACAAATTATGTCTCGCTGCATCGCCTATCTTCGCCTCTTCTGAAATTTGCCCTTTCTCTCTCCACCATTTCTATTCCTCACTCTCTGCAGGAAGCTCTCCAACACTCGGGGTGGCGTGCGGCCATGGATGAAATGACAGCCCTCTGGACTAACCGGACTTGGGACCTTGTTTCTCTCCCTCCAGAGCAGACTTGTGTTAGGTGCAAATGGGTCTTTACTGTCAAGCATGCTCCAGATGACACTGTTGAACGTCTCAAAGCCCGCCTTGTTGCCAAAGATTTCACCCAACAGTATGGGCTTGATTACGACGAAACCTTCTCCCCGGTCGCCAAGTTGAATACTGTTCGAATCCTGATCTCTCTCATTGTGCATCGACCGTGGCCCCTACATCAGCTGGACATCAAAAATGTCTGTCTCAATGGCGATCTCCAAGAGACTATTTATATGCACCAACCATCCGAGTTTGAGATCACGGGGGAGTCTCGTGTCTGTCATCTTCGGAAGTGTATATATGGTCTCAAACAGTCTCCTCACGCTTGGTTTGACAAATTCAGTAACGTGGTTCGCGAAGTTGGTTTCACACGGAGCTCTGCTGATTTCTCTCTCTTCACTCGTCACCAACCAATTGGCATTGCAATCATCTTTGTGTATGTTGATGACATTCTAATAACAGGCGACGACACCATCGGGATTCGAAACATAAAACAACATTTAAACTCAGCTTTTCAGACAAAAGAGCTGGGGAATCTTCTATATTTCCTTGGACTTGAGGTTGCAAGGAGACTTGATGGACTTGTCTTATCCCAACGAAAGTACTGCATTGATCTTTTGCAAGATGCGGGCTACTCAGGATGCAAATCTGCAGACACTCCTATGGATGTGAATCACAAACTATCTGCACATGGATCTGGAACTGACCCCGTTCTTATAAATCCACAGTATTACCGACACTTGGTAGGGAAACTAATCTATCTTACGGTTACACGACCTGATTTTTCATTTGTCGTTGGGGTTGTGAGCTGATTTATGCATACTCCTCGGACATCTCATCTCCAAACCGTCAAGCGGATTCTCAGATACTTAAAGACTGCTGCAGGAAAAGTACTTGTTTTTGGTGGACACCTTATTACCTGGCGTTGCAAGAAACAGTCGGTTGTTGCTCGCTAATCTACTGAGGCCGAGTACCATGCTATGACAGCGGTTGTCTCTGAGATCACCTGGCTTGAGAGTCTTCTCAGTGATTTGGGTCTCAAACTCTCCTCTCTGGCCATCCTGTTCTATGACAGTCAAGAAGTCATACATATTGGCAAGAATCCCGTATTCCATGAGCGAACAAAGCATATTGAAGTTGACTGTCACTTCATTTGGGAAAAAGTTCAATCGAAGAAATTGGAGTTAGAGCATGTCTCTGTGTCATGACAAGTTGTTGATATATTCACGAAAACTCTCTCTCAGACATTATATCATCAGTTCTTATCCAAGCTCGGTGCCTACGACTTGTGTGCTCCAGCTTGTGGGAGAGTGTTAAGATGTAATGAAAATGCCCATTAGGAGGAGCTCATATAGAAGCTCATGTATATTTTATTTAGTCCCACATTGTAGATGTAGAAGTCCCCCCCCCCTCTCTTTCTCTCTATATAAGTGTATGTACTCCTGTATTTAGACATATAATAAAATTCTGGGTAATTTTCTCTCTCTTGCGTATTTCTCTACAAAACACATAACAATTGCTCTCCCCTTTTTGACATCCTTGTTCTCAAGGATCAAGGGCTGAATTGAGTTTCACCATCTCTTGATAATCTTGCCAGGAAGCGTCATCGAGGGCTGAATCTGTCCACCATATCAAGACCTGTGGAATAGCTTGCCCACTCCTGGGAATCATGTGCCGCTTCAAGATTTTTTTTGGAAGACGAGAATAAGCTCCCTCATCCTACAACCCTGGAGGCAGAATGTTGGATACAGGATGATCTCTAATGTGCTCTTTGAGTTGGGAGATATGGAAGGTGTTGTGGATCTTGGATGTGGCCGGCGACTGTAATTGATGCGCCACGATGCCAATCTTCTTCAAAAATTGGAAGGGTCCAAAGAATTTGGGGGCAAGTTTATTGAATCCATCTCCTCTGGCGTTGGTTTGTTTATAAGGCTGCAGCTTGATGTACACCCATGCGCCTTTTTGGAAGTTCTCTGTATGATGTTTGTCTGCAAGTTACTTCATTCTGTTCTGGGCCTTCTCCATATTCTGTTTTAGGAATTGAATGGCCTTTTCTCGGGCTTGCAAGCTTCAATTCACAACTACCATTGTGGAGTCTTCTAGATAGGGAATATATAATGGAGGCTGACCATACACAATTTCATAAGGAGGCAATTGAGTGGCACTATGGAAGGATGTGTTGTACCACCATTCCGCAAGATGTGGCCATTGATTCCACTCCTAGGGTTTGCCAAAGGTCACATCTCAAGTAGTTCTCTAAGCACTATTAACCACTTCGGTTTGGTTGTCGGATTGAAGGCAGTATGCTGTTGATAAATTGAGTCGAACCTTATTGGTTCTGAAGAATTCTTGCCAAAAAGAACTGATGATGATGACATCCCTATCATTCACAATGGACCTTGGCATCTCATGCAATTTGTAGATGTATTCCATGAAGAGTTTTACACACAGAGTCGTAACAGGTCTTTTAAAAGCCACAAAGTGGGTGTATTTCCTTAGCCGATCCACCACTACCATAATGACATCATTACCCTCTGATTTTGGGAGCTTCTCAATGAAATCCATTGAGATATCCTTCCATACTTATTCTGCAATTAGGAGGGGCTGTAGGATTCCTAGCGGCCTGGTGGTAGGTGTTTTGTGTTGGCAGATTGCACACATCCTAATGTATTGATATATCTCTTCTTTCATATGCTTCCAATAGAAGGTTTGCCTTACTCTTCTCAGTATTTCCTGCACTCCCGAGTGACCTCTAAGGCTAGAGTCATGGTAGATGTAACATAAGCTTTTTATTTCCTCCACATTGCACACTACCACCTTCCCCTTCCGTTTTAGAACTCCATTTGCCCATTGATAGTGGTGTTTCTAGAGTTGCTCCTTAAGTTGAATGATTTTTGTAATTCTCGGTTCCTGCTTCCATGAGTCCTTGATGTGCTCTAAAAGTTCCGATTGAGAGGTGACCAAGGATTGAAGAATAACTTTTCAGGAACCTTCTTCCTAGAGAGAGCATATAGGAAGCAGCGGTACGAGTACGGGTACTGGGTACGATATGTATCCGGTACGACAAATTTTAAAAAACAAGGATACGGGTACGACGTGATACGTTGTAGTAATTATAATAAATATATATGTATATATCACAAATTGAATTATAAATTCTCAAAACAATAAAACATAAAGCATAAATAATCATTTGAAGTACAAATCCATAACTAATGCATTATAACATGAAATTCTTAAACATAAAATATTCATAATAATTTCAAATTTAAAGATGTTCACCACTCATTTTCTTCATCTTCCTCCGTATTGTTGGAGATCAAAGCATCTTCAATTTCTAGTTCATCTAAAAACAAGTTGGCAATCGTAATCATGTCAACTACATCAAAAGGATTTGCCCAAGTATCTCCTCCTATATCTCACATTTTACTCCTTCCTTGATTGTAGATTTCGTTTCTCCTCGATAATAGGCGTAGATTACTATGCACATACACCAAATCATCAGCTCGTTGTGGTAGAATTTTGTTTCTTTTCAATCTGTGAATGAATGAGTATGTGCTCCAATTTCTCTCACAACAGGATGATGAAGGTTGTCCTAAAAGCTTCAAAGTTATTTTTTGCAATTTAGGTGTTGAAGTTCCGTAGCAACTCCACCAATTTTTGGGCACTAAAAGCTTGACCAAGCCCCGTGAACCCAGATAACCCATTAATTACTATATTCCTCTCCACTACATCAGGAAAATATCTTCTTAAGCATTTATTCCTCTCCAAAGAAATCTCCTCATCTGTATTTGGAGCAACTCTATTTGGCCCTCCATCAAGTCATTCTCGATTATAATACCTACAAATCAAAGCATATAGTAAATAAATAAATCATAGTAAATGTTAAATATCAAATTTGCAAAAAATTACCTTGTATTAAGAAATGAGTCATGCAATGTAGTGGTGTGCAACTTTTGGTCCATCAATCAACAAGGACATCATAAATTGCCTCATAAAAAGGGCAATGAGCTTCCAAGTCCGTTAACTTCTCATGTCTATATATTTTAATCTTCACATTTTCTATCATTGAATCTCACATGTCATATACCAAATGAAGTTTAGGTTTGTCTGTATCACAAACCTTAAGCATATCGTATATGGGTCTTGTTATATCAAGTATCTTGTTCACATCATCTCACTATTTGTCACTATAAATGATATTTTTAACCTCCAGAGCTTTTTCAACATCATCTGCTCTATACATAGTCCATTCAGGACATCCAACCATATTAAGCAAACTCGTCTTCACAAGTTTAAACCTCTTCAATATCACTATATTAGAAGCAAAATGTGTTTCAGTAACTGCAAGTAACTTCAGTGAAACAAAAGAGTTATACATGTTCAACCTGTATTGATGATTCATTATGAATGTCCTGATTGATTGAGCTTCATTAGCCACTTGAGTTATCCATCCACATTGTTCTCTAATTGTTACACAACGATCAATATTATTGGCTGCACAAATATTTTTTAATCCTAGATTTAAGATATGCATAACACATGGTGTCCAAAAAATATGTGGGAATCGTGCCTCCACAATTGCTCATGCTGCCTTACACACTGGTGCATTATCGGTGATAACCTGTATAACATTTTCAGCATCAACTTCATTAATGAATTCAATCATCAAATTTGCAATATAATGTCTATCATTGTACTCTTCTGATGCATCAATTGCCTTTAAAAAAATAGGACCATCCTCAGAGGCCGTCATAAAATTAATCAAAGGTCTTTTTTGAGCATATGTCTGACCATCACTAACTAAGTTCATTCCCTTTTGAGGTCAATTATCTTTAATTGACTGAAGCATTCTAGTGATATTGAATTTTTCTTTTTGCAAAAGTGTAGTTCTTAAAGCATTATATCCAGGAGGAACAAATCCATCAAGATTCTGATTAGCAGCAAATTTATATGAACTAATATGATATGGATTTCGAGATAGATGAAATGGTAAACCACCAGAATAAAACATCATAGCTATGTGGCTCCTCAACTCATCTCTAGCTTTATTTTGGAAAGCCAAATCAATAGTTCTTTGAGAGCCGGTTTGCATTTTTTTCTGATATAGAAACCAGTCTTTGAAGCTCTTTTAAATACTCATGGGTCACCTTTGGACATACCTTAATGTCAGTCCCAGACATTTTTAGCAAGTGACTCTTTACTCTAGATACGAGCCGCTGAAATCAATCACACAAAAATTGCATTTCCATTTTCTGTTTCCGCCACCAACTTCTCTACTATGGATAAGAGACACATAAGCCCAGAGTGGAGCATTATCATCTCTGTTTGCGTCATCAGAAATAAATCTACTTGTTGTCGAGGTAGAAGTTGAGCCATTGACACTAATGAGAGATTGTGATTGAGACATAACTGTTGCAATAAAAAAAGACGAAAAAAATAATATAATAAACATTCATCACCAAAAAATATTCAGGGCATTTTTTTGGACATAAATTTGAATGATTTCTGCACCGAAATTTATATAATAAACATTCATCACCAAAATCTGTATGTTTTCTGGGTGATTTCTGGACCTCTGGTCATCTGGATAGGTTAAATTCGATGATTTCTGGATAGGTAAAATTGATATTTCTGGTCCTCTGGATAGGTGAAATTGGATGATTTTTGGATAGGTAAAATTGCCCTAGTTATGAATATGAATACACAATCTCATTATACTTTTAAGAAAATTAATAATGCGTCTAATGTAAAGTTTTTGGTTTCTTACCTTCTATCCATTGTTCCTTTCTGTCCAGATAAGGAAATTATGGGCCCAAGTTGTGAAGAAGATGCAATTTTTGAATCTGTCCAGAAAAAGCGAAGTAAGAATTCTGTCCAGAAAAGCGAAGAAGAAGAAGAAGGGGTGTAGAAATAAGAAGAAGAAGAAGAAGAAGAAGAGCGGCAGGAAGAAGAAGAAGAAGAAGAGCGACATAAAGAAAAGAAGAAGAAGCGGCAGAAAGAAGAACCTTGCGGGAACTGCAGCGAAAAGAACAAGCGGCAGTAAGAAGAACATAAGAGGAAACCTTGCGGGAACGGTAGAAAAAACCTTGCGGGAACGACAGCGGAAAGAACAAGCGGCAGCGGAGAGAAACCTTGCAGGAACGACAGCGAAATTATGTAAACCTAAAAACGTGTGTGTCTGCGCGTACCATACGCGTACCCGTACAGGATCGTACCCGGTACGGGTATGGGCCTAAAAATGACGTATCGGTGTTTGCTAGGAGAGCATCAACAGTGACATTGGTAATGCCCTTCTTGTAGTGGATAGAGTAGTCAAACCCCATGAGCTTGGCCATGTACCTTGGTTGTTGAGGAGTGGTTAACCTTTGATCCATCAGGAAATTTAGACTTTGATGGTCGGTGTTGATTGTGAATGGAGCTCCAAGTAAGTAGTGCCTCCACTTTTGAGTGGCCAACACAATTTTTTGTAGCTCCTCATAGACTGAGAGATAGGTGAATTTTGATCCGAGGGCTTTACTGAAGAAGCCAATTGAATGCCCTTATTGCAGCATCACTGCCCCTATACCATTGTTGGAGGCATCAATTTCCTTTGTGAATCTTTTTGAGAAGTCTGGGAGGGCCAAGACTGGAGGTTCACTGATTGCTTTCTTGAGGAGGTTGAAAGCTTGTTCTGCCATCTCACTCCACTTGATTGATTGTTTTTGAGGATGTCGGTGAGTGGTTTGGACTAAGCTCACATACCCATTTGTGAATCTCTTATAGTACCTAGATAACCCCAAGAATCCCCTTAGTTGCCTTAAGAACTTTGGAGGTGTCCAATCAATCATATCCCCAATTTTCCTTGGGTCGGCTTGTACTCCTTGTGAGGATACCATGTGCCCAAGATACTTTATCTGAAGCCCTTAGGATTTGCTCTTATTGGCACACAAGTAAAAGATCATTTGCTCTTATTGGCACAACTAAAAGAACATTTGCTCTTCTTGGCATACAACTTCTTAGCCCTTAGGATTTGGAAGGCAGTCCTTAGGTGACCTAAGTGCTTTTCCGAAGTGTCACTATACACTAATATGTCATCAAAGAAGACAAGAGTAAACTTTCTCAAGTGAGGGTGGAAAATATGATTCATAAGGCTTTGGAATGTGGAGGGAGTATTGGTTAAGCCAAATGGCATAACCACAAAGTCACAATGACCCGCATTAGTCTTTGAGATTATTTTATGGATGTGCTTGGAGGCCATTCTTACTTAGTGGTACCTTTATCTTAGATCCAATTTGGAGAAAATTGCATCCCCCACCAACTCAACTAATAGTTCTTCAATTAGGGGAATTGGGTAATTGTCCTTAGTTGTGTTTTTGTTGAGATCCTTATTAGCCTATACACATCCTCCATGATTCATCATTTTTTACTAGAACTTTAGTTGAAGAGTTTGGGATTCTACTAGTTCTAATCACCCCTGGCTCCATTTCCCTCACCATCGCTTCAATCTCAGTCTTGTGCACCCAAAACAGTCATGTAGGAAAGATAAGGAGTTTTCGGTAGAAGTTTGTGCATCCTTTTTTGTTAGTTAGATTGTTCACGTCAGGAACACCTTCGGCACACTGCGGCACCACCAGCTGGTCCTCAACCGAAAGAAATGCTCGTTTGGCGCAACCTCGGTCAGTTATTTGGGCCACACTATCTCGGCCTCGGGCGTGGCAATGGAGGCGGACAAGGTTCAGGCGGTCCTGCAATGGCCGGCCCCCACTTCTATTCGGGAGGTCCGCGGATTCTTGGGCCTCACCGGCTACTACCGGCGCTTCATCAAGAACTATGGCTCCTTGGCGCTGCCACTTACCCAGCTACTCAAGCTCTCGGAGGAGGGCCCCTTCACGTGGACTTCCGCGGCATCCGACGCCTTCGTCGCCCTCCAAAAGGCTCTCGTGCACGAACCGGTTCTGGCCATGCCGGACTTCTCCAAACAGTTCATCGTCGAATGCGATGCGTCCGGCACCGGGGTCGGCGCGGTCCTTATGCAAGACGGTCGACCGGTCGCCTACTACAGTCGGGCCTTCTCGGCCGCCGTGCGGAGCCGCTCTGCTTATGAAAACGAGCTCATGACGTTAGTGCTCGCCGTGCAACATTGGCGGCCATACTTGCTCGGCCGGCCGTTCTTGGTTCGGACGGACCACCATAGTCTCTGATACTTGCTTCAACAGAAGATTGCCACGCCCACGCAACAAGTTTGGGTCGCTAAACTGCTCGGCTACGAGTTTTCCATTGAGTTCAAGCCGGGGCGGACAAACAGCGCGGCCGATGCCCTTTCGCGCCAACCACATGCGGTGGAACTTTCGGCCATCTCCAGACCGATTTGGGACGAGGCGGCAAGTATCCAACAAGAGGTGGACCGCGACCCGCGACTTGCGGCGATCCGAGCCGCCCTCGTGGCCGACCCGGGGGCGCACCCGCCCTACACGCTCGAGGGAGGCCGTTTGTTTCACCGGGGCAGATTAGTCCTCTCCGCCTCCTCGGACCGGATTCCGCAATTGTTAGCCGAGTTCCACTCCACCCCGACGGGCGGCCACGCGGGGGCTTTCCGCACCTACCGCCGACTGGCGGCATCCTTATATTGGCCCCAAATGTTTCAGCAAGTGAAGGCTTATGTGGCGGCGTGTCTTCCGTGTCAAAAAGGCAAATACGAGGCGATGTTCCCAAGCGGCCTGCTGCAGCCCCTGCCCATTCCGGATCACATATGGGAGGACATCGCGATGGACTTCATCACGCGCCTCCCTCGCTCCCGCGGATTCGATTGCATCCTAGTCGTGGTGGACCGACTCTCCAAATACGCGCACTTCGTACCGCTGCGTCATCCTTATACGGCTTCCACGGTGGCCGAGGCCTTCATCACGGAGGTGGTACGACTGCATGGGTTTCCCCGGTCCATCGTCAGCGACCGCGACCCGCTATTTTTGAGCAATTTCTGGACGTCTCTATTTCGCCTCCAAGGCACCCGCTTGCGCATGAGTACAGCTTACCATCCGCAATCCGACGGTCAATCCGAAGTGCTGAACCGGTGCCTTGAGACGTACCTACGTTGCTTCATCGGAGAACGACCGGGCACTTGGACCAAGTGGTTGTGTTGGGCGGAGTACTCCTACAACACGGCCTATCATCATGCAGCCAACACATCCCCGTTCGAGATAGTCTACGGCCGACCCCCGCCGTCCATCGTTCGCCATCTACCCGGGGAATGCCCCGTGGCGAGTCTAGCGGAGCACCTTCAAGATCGGGATATCATTCTTGATAGTCTCAAACACCACTTACGAAGAGCACAAGCCAAGATGTCGGCTTTTGCTAACAAGAAGCGTCGGGACCTCTCATTCCAAGTGGGCGATCGGGTGTTCATCAAGCTGCAACCATATCGGCAACTTTTGGCCGCCCGCCGGACCTGCCCGAAATTGGCACCGCGTTTTTACGGGCCCTACGAGATCATGAGCCGCATTGGGGCGGTGGCATACCGCCTTCGTCTGCCAGAGGGCACCAAGATCCACCTGGTTTTCCATGTTTCCCAACTCCGCCGCGTCGTCGGCGACCACCCCACGATGGACCATATACCGGCGGAGTGTGCACAGCCCGGCGACGACTCTCTGTACCCTGACGCCATCATCGGCCACCGACACCACCGCTCCAACGCCGCCGGCCCGGAGGAAGTCCGCGTCGCTTGGAAGAATCGCTCAGTGGAGGAGGCAACGTGGTTATTACGCGACGACTTCCGGCGACAGTTTCCAGATTTTTGTCTTGAGGACAAGACAAATTTCCCAGACGGCGGTATTGTTACCGATCTCCATCCGGAAGAGCCGCCGTGGCGCGTATACACTCGGCGAGGGAAGACGGCGGACGGGACTAGCCGTGGCGAACCTACTCCAACCGCGGGCGAGGGCGAGACAGGAACGGGGGAGTAGCGGCAACGGCGACTTTATGTTATTTCCTTTTGGGTTATTTCCGTTTATGATATTTCTTTTTATGTTATTTCCTTTTTAGATTATCTCCTTTTATGTTATTCCCTTTTATGTTATTTCCTTTTAAGCTCTATGGGACCTCTATATATATGAGGGGTATGTAAACTTTATTGGCATCCTGGAATTAATTTGCTTATTGGGGGCTGAACCCTCGTCTCTCCTTAACCCGAATTCTCCTCTCCTCTAATCTCTCCCTTCCTCCCTTCACCTCTTACCGCCGCCACTTGTTGCTGACACCGCCGGGCGACCTCTTGCCGCCGCCGCGATACCCCAGCGGTATCATAAGATCCCAGAATCCATCCTCATTGTTATCCAAGACACAACTCCAGTTCCCCGGTTTTGGTAATTATTCCATATAATCAATTAATAAAGTGGGGGTATATGAGCACAACTAAGATGTCGCCATTATGAGCTCTTGCTGTTTTCTGTTGTGCTTCATGTTTTTTCTAAAACTTCCATGTCAATTATTTTGTTCAGGGGACGTGGTTCTTATGTTTTTTTTTTTCTTTTTTGTGAGTATTCCACAGGGCGCTCTCTCTGGACAAAGGCAAGGACAGCCTGTCTTCATTTGCAAACTTGAAGTATGTTTGTTATGCAGTATTCATATGTTGATTTTGACATAATGTTGTTAGTGAAGTTTGATCAAATTAGTTCATCTCTCTATCATTTGGTGATAGTAGGCTCTCAATGAATAAATAGTTGGGTCATCTATGTTTGACACTGCTAAAATTTATGAGAAAAACTTATGAAATCTCTGTGGTTTTCAAATAGAATCTTATTTTTATAACTTTTAGACAAATGAAAATTGCAAACTTTATTTAAAAAATAAATTGAAATTGAATTTTTTAAGTTATTTTAATATTGTTAGAAAACTGTTTGTAAATGCCCATTAAAAAGGCCCATTATAGATTTTCTTCTTTCTTATGTATTAGTCCCACATCTTGTATAAGGGATGATTCTCTCTCTTCTCCCTATATATTTGTACGTATACTTGTAATTTATTATTCAAGATGGATATACAAGGTTTACTTCATTCCTCATCATGGTATCAGAGGTCTGATCATCTGGAGCGACCTGTTCCTGTTTTAATCGCTTACCTTGTTTCTCCCCGGGCGGTCTACTGCTGTTGTCCGCTTCCTACCCGCTGACTTCCATTTTTTTCCTCACTCCTCTTCTGTGGTTCGACTCCCCCCCCCCCCCCCCGAGCTTTTATAAGCTTTGTTATGGGGCCCTCGGTCTGCTCTTGTCAATATTTACTCTCTACCCGCGACCTCTTCTTGTCACGGACTGCCTCTATCCGACGCAGACTGCTTCTATCTGTCGACCTCTTCTTGTCGCGGACTGCCTCTGCCCGTCGCGGATTGCTTCTATTCGTCCCGGATTGCTTCTATTCGTCGTGGATTGCTTCTATCCGTCGTCTTCTTCTTGTCGCGGATTGCCTCTATCCGTCGCGGATTTCTTCTATCCTTCGACCTTTTCTTGTCGCGGACTGTCTTTGTCCGTCGCGGACTGCTTCTATCCATCAACCCCTTCTTGTCGCGGACTGCCTCTGTCCGTCGCTGACAGCTTCTATCCGTCGACCTCTTCTTGTCGCGGACTGCTTTTATCCGTCAACTTCTTCTTGTTGCGGACTGCCTGTATCCGTCGCGGACTGCTTCTATCCGTCGACCTCTTCTTGTCGCGGACTGCCTCTGTCCGTCGCGGACTGCTTCTATCCGTCGACCTCTTCTTCTCGCGGACTGCCTCTACCCGCTTGCGGTCTGCCTCTACCCGTCGGTCTGCTTCCGTGGTTCTCGCTCGCAGACTACTTCTATCTGTTGCGGCTTCTTTTCTTCGAGTCGCGGACTGCTTCCGAACTCCTGCCACACGGTCTTCTTACTCTTACAGTTGTGGCTTCATCTAGTCGTTGGGCCTCCTCTTGTCTAGCCTGCGGCCTGCTCTCTGCGCGGTCTGCTCTACCCGCAGCTCATTTTTTTGCCGACCTCTCTTCTAGTCGCTGCGGTTTACTCTTGCTCGTGTGCTGCTCTACCCCCCCCTGTTCGTCGGCCACTGTCCTAGCTGCTGCTCCTCTACTCGTCGGCTTCTCTAGTCGCGGCGACTTCCTCTTGCTGTGATGAACTCCACCACTGCGTCCTCTCTTCCCGCTCATGCCGCGGCTCCCTCTCCTGAAGTCCGCGACGAGCTTCGGATCACCAGCATCTCTCTCAGTGGGAAGCACAAATTTGTGGAATGGGTGCATTCAGTTTGTCGTGTTCTACAAACTAAAGGTCTTCTTCATCACCTTACACAGGACGTTCCTATTGCCCCTACTGACGAGTGGTTACGTGATGACGGACGGGTTCAATCCTGGATCCTCAATTCCATGGATACCGAGCCACATCGCATGACCATGTATCATGAGACTGCTAAGGCAATGTGGGCGGAATTTCACTCTCTCTACTCCGACAAAGACAGCTGGCTACACCTGTTTGATATCATTTTTGCGCTTCAATCTCTGGATCCCAGGACGTTAAGTGACTTGACCTCCTTTGTGGCCAAAACCAAAACTCTGGTAAAAGCCTGGATACAACATCAACCTCCCTCCACTGATCTGCTACACAACGGACACAAAAGGATGTCGTGGGATTTGCGATGATGATGGCCCGAGTTCATCCCACCTCCACAGTGTCTGAGCTCAGATTCTTTCCTCCTCTACAACGCCCTCACTGTCTGATGTCTGTTTTATGCTGCTCAAAGTTACACCTCCATCTGAGGCCCCCGCAACTTTTTCACCTGCTCTCCTTCAATAACCTCTCCTACCTACTCCAGCTCCAGCTCGTGGCTCTTCAACTATGGGAGGCCGCCACACGTCTCGGGGATGAGGACGTGCTGAGCGCTCTGCTTTAAAATGTACTTACTGTGGCCGAGAAGGTCATCTTGAAGCTACATGCTACCGCAAGCATGGTCTACCTCCACACCTGGCTGCCTCTATTACAGCTGCTCCTCCCGCTGGTACTCTCTGATGTAGGGTAGGCTACGTGGTGCACAAAACCTACGACGTTAGGTGGTAGTGCAAGGGTGACACGCTAATCTGAACCTAAATGCAATGTAATCGTCGATAACTCGACAAATAAATTTGAGCAATAAAAATTCTAACTTCACGTAAATATTTGAAATTGAAAACAGTTAATTAATTTTGGCAATTTATAATGACTTCCTCCGCTCGGAGGGACAAAGCAAAGCGCGCGGCGAATGTCTCCTCCTGCAAATTATTAGTGTACTAAAAACAATTTCTACTAGCAAGAATCACAGAGCACATATTAATTCACCAATGAAAATGTCAAATCAAATAAGTCAATACCACAAGAAACTCACAAAGTAGTGGGATAAACCGAAACACTGAAGAATTTGGTCCGGATGTGCAGATCGGCGATCGGAGGTGGAACCGGCGGCGTGAAAATGATGGCGGTGGCTGTCCTCGACAGTAAATGGTGAGATCGGACGAGAAATGGGTAGATTCGGCCACGTACAAGTAGATGCGGGCCGGGGAAGGGTGGATCCACTATTTAGGGTCGGATCCGGGTGGAGGGGCGATGAACGAAAGGTGGAAATAACGGATCGGGGCTGAAATTCCTAAATCAGGGGGGGTGGATCCACGGGAGGGAAGAAGTGGAGGGTCGGTGTAAACAGTGACCGGCGTGAACCGTGACTCGTGAACAGTAATTCAATCACAGTGACCGTTGAACAGTAATCGGTAAATAGTGTTCGGGCTTCCTGGACAACGGTGGCGGGGTTGGGATTTGCGGGTTGTAGGGGCTGCGGATGAGGGTTTCGAAGGGGGAAGAAGAAGGCTATGGATGGGTAGTACCTTGGGGGGGGGGGGTGAGCGCCTCGGAGTCGTCACCTAGGGTTCCACGGCGTCGGCACCGGGGAGTGATCGCTGGAATTCGGGAATATAAGTCTCCAAATTCTGCAATGATCTCAAAACCAACCCCTACTCTCCTATTAATAAGAAAAACAAATTAGGGCATCCCGAAATCAACGGCTATGATTGGTCGGAGGCAGACCCTCAAAATACATGAAAATAAATGCAAACATACTAAAATAATATATGATTTTGACTCGCGACGCGGATCCGGACACATCTGCGGAATTCGATCGTCGATCCGGGTACGCCATATATGGTAAGTCGCCAAATCAGCCTCAAACGGGCTCAAAGCTCGTGTTCGTCTCTGCTCCGCATCACTCTCCCATCAGATTCTGATTCCTCTACCCGGCAAGATATCAATGCTCTTCGCACCCAACTTCAACAGCTCCAAGGCGTTATCAGTCGCTCATCTGGCTCAGTAGCGTCTTTCTCCACTGAAGGTATATCTTGCCTCTCCCATAGCCCCCACTGGATCGTAGGCTCGGGTGCCAATGACGACACCACTCCTATTTCTAGCGCAGCAAATCTTTGACTACTCCCTCTATCCTCGGTTCTCCATGTTTTGGGATCCCTCTTCAACTTGTTATCAGTTAGTCGTCTTACTCAAGAACTTGACTGTTGTATAACATTTTCTCCTTCCTTGTTTGTTGTGCAGGATCGCCGTACGCAGAGTATCATTGGTAAAGGGCGGCTGTCGAATGGGCTGTATCTCTTGGATGTTTCACCCACCATTCTCTCTGTTGTCTCCACTGTTGACTGGCATCGCCGCCTTGGGCATGCTCCCCTCTCGATTCTCAAGAAGGCTCTTCCTGATGTCTCACTGCGGGAGTTTACTTGTGAATCATGTATCTACGGAAAACAACATCATATTTCTTTTCCTCCTACATGTATCCAGAGTACTGCTCTATTTTGTAGTTCATTCTGATATATGGGGCCCCTATAAAGTCCTCAGTGTTTTGGCTGTCGGTATTTTATCACATTTATTGATAATTACTCGCGTCTCACTTGGTTATATTTACTTCATGATCGTACTGAACTAACATCTGTTTTTCGTACTTTTCTAACTGAGATGCGTACGCAATTATCCACAATGCTAAAAATCATTCGCACTGATAATGCTCGTGAATATATCAGTCACACCTTCTCCAATTTATGCACCGAGTTTGGAATCATACATCAAAACTCGTGTGCTTATACCCCCCCAGCAAAACAGTGTGGCCGAGCGAAAAAATCACCACCTCCTTGGCGTTGCCCTCTCCCTCATGTTTCAAATGCAAGTGCCCACAAATTACTAAAACTTTACGGTCTCTACTGCTTGCCACCTCATCAACTGCATGCCCTCGTCCGTCCTCTACTTCGCCTCTCCATTTAGTTTTCTTTTTTCTTCGACGACTCCTTTCTCTCTCACACCTCATGTCTTTGGATGTGCATGCTATGTACACCTTGGTCCATCTACTAACAAGCTCGCTGCTCGCACCACAAAATGTATGCTTGTTGTCTATTCTCACACTCAAAAAGTTATGTTTGTTACTCACCTACTGACCGCAAGATGATTGTCTCGGCTGATGTAACCTTCCTTGAGGATCAACCATTCCACTCCTCTCCCTCTACCCCGTCACCACCACCTTCCGCTGCTGATCGTCCCGCCATCCCCATCACAACTCCATCTCCACCATCTCCTCGTACTCTCCTGGTTCCTTCACAACTTCACATTCTCTCTGTGTTTATACTCTCCGTAAGTCCAAGACTACTTCCTTGCAGCAGCTATCCTCTACAGATGACATTCCGTGGCGTGCTGATCCAGCATCAACCTCTACGACACACCCCTTGGCGAATTATGTGTCTCTCCATCGCCTTTCTCCACCACTCCACCAGTTTGTCATTTCTCTCTCCTCCATCTCTCTTCCTAATTCTGTGCAGGACACGCTTCATCACCCGGGGTGGAGGGCAGCCATGGAAGATGAAATGACTGCCCTTTGGGCTAACTAGACCTGGGATCTGGTTCCTCTTCCTCCTGGCCAGTCTTATGTCAGCTGCAAGTGGGTGTTTGTTATCAAACATGTTGCGGATGAGACTATTGATCGCCTCAAAGCTCGCCTCGTGTCACGAGGGTTCACTCAGCAGTAAGGCCTTGATCAAGATGAAACCTTCTCCTGATTTCCAGTTGAATATTGTTCGGGTCCTGATCTCCTTGGTTGTCCATTGTCAGTGGCCCCTCCATCAGTTGGATATTAAAAACGCATTCCTCATTGATGATCTGCAGGAAACTTTCTATATGCACCAACATCCCGGGTTTGAGACCACGGGGGAGTCTCGTGTATGTCATCTCAGAAAGTCTATATATAGTCTCAAACAGTCCCTGTGTGCTTGGTTTGGCAAATTCAACAAGGTTGTTCGTGAAGTTGTCTTTACACGAAGCTCGGTTGACTTGTCTCTATTCACCCGTCATCTGCCAACAGGTACTTGATTCTCCTTGTGTATGTTGATGATATCCTAATTAGTGGTGACGACTCTACAGGAAAACAACAAATCAAGCAACATTTGAACTCAGTTTTTCAGACAAAAAGACCTGGGAAATCTTCGATACTTCCTTGGGCTTGAAGTCGTCAGACGACCTGATGGTCTCATCTTATCATAGCGGAAGTACTGTATTGACCTTTTTCAAGGTGCTGGCTACTCAGGATGCAAACTTGCAGACACCCCTATGGATGTAAACCACAAGCTCTCTGTTCATGGTTGTGATTCTGACCAACTGCTTACAAATCCAAAATACTGTCGACGTTTGATGGGGAAGATGATTTATCTTACAGTTATTCGACCTGACATCTCATTTGTTGTGGGAGTTGTGAGTCATTTTATGCATGCTCCTCGGACATCTCATCTCCAAGCCGTTAAGCGGATTCTCAGATATCTAAAGACTGCTCTGGGACAAGGACTTATTTACAAACCATCTACCTCTCTATCTTTAGTTGTGTATTCTGACGCTGACTACGCAGGTTCTTTGGATGATAGGCGTTCCACAACTGGTTTTTGCACATACTTCGGTGGACACCTTATAACCTGGCGTTGCAAGAAGCAGAACGTTGTTGCTCGATCTTCTGCTGAGGCCGAGTACCGGACCATGGCTGTTGTTCTATCGGAGTTAACCTGACTTGAAAGTCTTTTTAATGATTTGAGACTCAAACTCTAGTCTCTGGCAGCCTTATTTTGTGACAATCAAGCAGCTATACATATTGTCAAGAATCCAGTTTTTCATGAACAAACGAAATATATTGAATTTGACTATCATTTCATTTGGGAAAAAGTTCAATCAAAGAAGATTTAATTGGAACATGTTCCTGCTACAGGACAAGTCACTGACATCCTAACTAAAGCCCTCTCTTGACCGCCATACTATCAGTTCTTATCCAAGCTTGGCGCCTACGACTTGTGCGCTCCAGCTTGCGGGGGAGTGTTAGAAAACTGTTTGTAAAGGCCCATTATAGGTTTTCTTTTTTCCTATGTATTAGTCCCACATCTTGTATAAGGGATGATTCTCTCTCTCTCTCTTCTCCCTATATATTTGTACTCATACTTGTAATTTGTTATTCAAGAAAGATATACAATGTTTGCTCCATTTTTCATCAAATATAAATTTTCAATTTTATTCTCATTAAATTATCCAAATTTATAAAACTTATTAATTCTCTTTTTAAATCGGTTTAATCCTCAATGTCGATACGAATTAAAATTATTTTAAACACACACAACACAACACTGAAGCCTTTATCCCACTATAGTGGTGTCGGAAGTTTAAAGTTATTTTATGGAGATAAAATTGGATTTTTTTATTAAAATAACAAAAAAAATGTTGATTTGTGTAAGTTTTATAAAGTTGAAAGGTTTAAGGAGGGTCAAAAATTTAATTTCAGATTAAAACAACTTGAAATTGAATTATTTATCTAAAACCAAAAAATATCCTCTTTTGTTAAAAATTTATGGGTTATAAATGTATTAATTACTTTTCCATTCCTCCAACCATCAATTTACATTTATGCAATGTCATCAGAATCTGGTGTATCCTCTTATTCCTTACTGTTGAAACCCGAACACTGGTTCAATTGAGTTCAGACTGAGAGGGAGCAGTTCAAGTTACTTTGTCCGTCATCGGGTGCAATAGGAAGGCCTGTTCAAGCCTAGATTCAGCCCTAGCTGGTTAAAGTGTTTGCCCACGAAAAGACCTGACGAGCTACAGCGAGGAGGTCCCACTGCTCATCTGGAAGCACACGTCGCATCTTCCCCTCCCAAAGCCAAAGGCTGAGCTCGGCACTTTAGATGGCACGGAGCAAGAGTTCTCCGAAAATCGGGAGGTCTAGGAGGCTGGGTCTGCCTCTCCAAGGTGCCTTGAGGGTCTATTTATAGGCAAACTCCAAACTATGGGCAAAATCGTCTTTATGTCCTGCAAATAGAGGCCTCCACCTTTTTACTTTTGCTATTGGCACCCCTAATTAGTCTGTGGATGGCGAAATCCCGCTGTTTATGATGGTTATCCGCAGACCAGAGTAGGTCGCGAGCAGGAAAAAGGCGAGTTGGTTCCTCTCTGCTGAGGTGAGCCCAAGAAGAAGGTGGGCTCGACTCGCCTGCAATCGTCTTGGCGCACGACTCCCTTGCCCTAGGCCTTACTTCGGTGAGCTCGCCAGGCCAGAGAGGGCGGCTCGCCGTAGAGCGAGGTCGTCTCGCTTAACCTGCATTCTCTTGATGAGTTCTCCCCGTCCTGGTTGGGTGCAGTCATGACTGGTGTTGAAATCAAAAATCGGTCTCTGTGCAGTTTGGGACCCTAGTAGCGGGCAACTTGCACCTACTTGTCCCAAGCGAGAGCACTTGGCCTGTCTCGCGGAACTAAGGAATAGACCTTGGGCTGCAGCGTGGAGATCCCATCACACACCCGGAAGATGTTAGAGCGTTTTCCCTCTCTAGTCAATGCTGAGTTAGGCACTTTGGCGGAAGAAGAAAACCTGAATCTCCTTCTCCAAGGTACCTTAAGGGTCTATTTATAGTTTTTCGAGTCTGGACTGCTGATAGCGGAATTTCGCCTTCCGGTTTTACTAAATGCACCTCAAAGTGGTCTGCCAATAACCAAACTCCGTTGTTTGGAGGGGATATTAACAGACCTAAAGAGGTATCTTGGAGTTGGCGAGTGTCCGATGAAGTTGAGACTCGCCACTCGCCCCATGCCTGGATCTCGCCCCCGGGGGCTGCTCTCGCCCCAGGGTGCCTGGATCTCCCCCTTGGGGGCTGCACTCGCCCCAGGGTGCCTGGATCTCGCCCCTGGGGGGCTGCACTCGCCCCTGGGGGGCTTCACTCGCCCCAGTTGGGCAAGAATCTCTAGGACAGCAACGGTCACATCTGATCTCGACGAATTACGGGTTATACAGCTGGGGGTCGCCAAATTGGGGTTGTACACTTACTATTTAGGGTAGGTATAGGAACTTCTTCATTCCTTAGTGTTGGTTACACATGAAATGTTAGCTCTAGTGTGCATAAATTGGTTTTATAGTATATTGTTAGGAAGAAACAATCAAGGTAGGGTTATGTTGGTTCGTACCCCTCCAATTACTTAATTCTCAAGATAGAAATTGTCTACTACAATCGTTCTCCTCCCCCACATATATAGGAAGTCATTTACATGGTAATACTGTTGAAAGGAAAATATACGATAAAAGGAAATGCGAGATAATGTAAATCTAAGATAAAAAGGAAATGCAATTAGTAGAAATAAATCCCAGATCCAATCTGTCGCATCCTCAAGTCGTGCCCTTTCCCCGTGCGCGCCTCGTGTAAACCCTAGCGTATCGCTTGCCGAGGATGTGGTCTTCCGCTCGCGTATCAACACCCCCGAGGTTCCACAATGACCTTGTCCTCAAGATTGAACTTTGGAAACTGGGTCTTGATCTCCTCCTCCAGGTTTCACGTAGCCTCCTCGTTTGGTTGGTCCTTCCACTGGATGAGGACTTGTCACACTGCTCATCCTTGAATGTCTTCGGTCTGCATTCCCAAGAATATTGCAAGCTCGTACCGAGGAAGTGAATCAATAACTAAACCGTCCGGTAGTGTAGCCTGGAGGGTATGATCCCCTAGGGCCCTCTTCAGCTGGGAAGCATGAAAGACAGGGTGAATTCAACAATCACTGGCGTGCTGCAGACGGTAGGCCACCTCCTCCAATTTTCTCCAAGATCAGGAAGTGGCCAAAATAGCGGGCCGAGAGATTGGGGTGTAGTCGGCTGGACAAGGAGCTCTGTCTGTGTGGTCGCAGTTTGACGAATATCTTCTCGCTCGGCTAGAGTATCACCTCACGACGATGATGGTTGGCCTGCTGGATCATACGCTGCTGAGCTCGTACCAGATAAGCTGCAGAGCCCTCAAGGTCGGCGGCCAGGGCCTGTAGTTGGCATTCGCCAGGTAAGCTGCACGATATGGGTAGTGGAGGACGGTCGTAGACCACCTGAAAGGGGGTAACGCCACTGGCGAACTGATCGGACGTGTTGTACCATAGCTCTGCCCATGCGATCCATTAGGTCCACTGTCGGGGCTGCTCAGTCGCAAAACAGTGCAGATACGTTCCAACGCAAACGATTGAGGATCTACGTCTGCCCGCCTGTCTGTGGGTGGTATGCGGTGTTGAATCACAACTTGGTCCCCTGGAGACGGAACAACTCCTGTCAAAAGGAGCTCATGAAAACTGGGTCACAATCGCTCACGATGGAACGGGAAAATTGTGGTGGCGGACCACCTCTTCAATGAAGATCCGAGCAACTGAGCTGGCGGTGTAGGGATGACGAATTGGTATGAAATGCCCGTATTGGGACAGACGGTCCACCGCCACAAGAAGACAGTCGTAGCCCTGAGAGCGGGGTAAGCGAGTGAGGAAATTCATACATATATCTTCCCAGACCATATCAGAGATGGGTAAGGGCTGGAGGAGTCCGGTTGGCGAAAAAGCCTAATACTTGGCCTTCTGACACGTCAGACAGTTGGTCACAAATTGTTGTACGGACTGCAGCATACCCCGCCAGTACAGGGTGGACGCCAACCGACGGTACGTCGTGTAGGCACCGAAATGGCCTACTGTCGAAATAGCATGAAACTCGTGAAGTAGAGAGGGGATCTAGGGTGACGAATCTGCGACCACGATACGATACTGGTAGAAAATTTGAGCCCCAATCATCCGAAAGGGGGGGTGCGAACTCGAATCTCTCTGCAAATCTCGTATCATGGAGGCATAGTGGGGATCCCCACACACTTCTGCCTGCAGAGCATCAACATCCTGCGAATGAGCCCGTGAGATCGCTGCCAAGGTTCCCACATGCTCCCGTCGGGACAAGGCATCAGCGGTGGTGTTCGTCCTCCCTGTCTTGTACTCGATGGAGAACTGGTATCCAAGGAGTTTGACAATCCAAAGTTGTTGTGCGGCCGTCGTGACATTCTAACTCCACAAATGGTGCAAGATGCGGTGATCTATGCGCACCACGAAGGGCCGCCCGAGAAGATAGGGGCGCCAATGTTGAACGGACAAAAACAAGCGCCCGGAGCTCGCTGTCGTAAGCTGACGCCGCATTTTGCCGACTGTGGAAGACCTTGCTGAAATAGACGATGGGTCGACCCCTCTGCATAAGGACCTCCCCCCCCCCCCCTTCGCGGAAGCGTCGCACTCCATAACAAACGACTCAAAAAAGTCTAGCTTGCCCAGGACTGGGGCCGATGATGCGAGCACGTGCTATAGGCCATGAACGGCCTCCTGGGTTGCCTGGATCCAAGAAAACCGTACCCCCTTCTTGAGGAGGTCAGTCAGCGGGCGCGCTAACACCCCATAGTTGCGGATAAATCAACAGCAGTATCTAGTAAGGCCCAAGAATCCGCACACCGCTCTGATGCTCGTTGGAGTCGCTCACTTTAGGACCACGTCCACATTTTCTAGATCTATAGCCAGACCGGCAATTGAGATGATGTGACCCAAATATTTGATCTGTGTTTGCCCGAATAGGCACTTCTTGTGGTGGGCCACAAACTGGTGCTCCGCGAGAAGTTGGAGCACGGTGGCCAGATGATCCAGGTGGAGCTGCCAAGAAGAGCTATAGACCAATATGCCATCAAAAAAATATCAAGACGAACATACATAGATGTGGCCGGAAAATGTCTTGCGGCAACCTCCACCACCGAAGATTGGGAAGGTGATGACGGTCGGAAGCAGGGGGCAGATTCTCTATATGGCATTGACACCCTCTTTCCCATGCATTTCTTAGGGCTTTCAGGTATGCCAACATTTTACCAACTATAAAAAGTCGAATGGGATAGAAAAAATTGAATTTTCGATTGTCATTCGCCTATCGACGTCTACCTCATCGCGGATTGGAATGTGGCCGAGGCATTGGTCAGGCCGAAGGGCATGACTAGAAACTCATAGTGGTCATCATGGGTGCAGAACGTCGTCTTGGGCACATCCTCGGCTCTGACCAGAATCCGGGCATAGACCGAACGAAGATCCAATTTGGAGAAGCAAGTCTCTCTGTGTAGTTCATCCAACAGCTCCTAGATGAGGGATATCGGGTACCTGCCCGGGATGGTGAGCTTGTTCAGCTCCCGATAGTCCACACAAAATCTCTAGATGTCATCTTTCTTTCGTACCAGGAGAACCAGGCTAGAGAAGGGGCTCACACTTGGCTGGATGATACCCGCCGCCGTAAGCATTTTGGCACCATGGCCTCCATAACGGTCTTTTGATCATGGCCATAACGATGCAAGCGGACAGTGACAGCGAATACCCCCGGCTGTAGGACAATGGCGTGATCGGCGGCTCGTTTTGGGGGAAGCCCGTGTGATGTAGAAAAAATGGATTCATGCACGTTCAAGAGTCGATGGTTGTCGGTGTGGGGGGAGTGCGGTGCTTGGGGAGTTGTTGCCTCCATGTTCTACAGGAGGACGTTGAAGTCCGGGTCCGTTGTCTGTAGGATAAAGCACAAAGCAGTGGGAGAACGGGCCAAGGATGAGTCCCCCTGCAATTGTGAGTGGCGCTCGATGCCTCGAAGACCATGGTGAGGCGTTCCCAATTGTGTTGAATGTCGCCTAACGTGCGCCACCAGTCCACACCAAGAATAGCATCAAGGCCGCCAAGTTCGAAGGCATAGAAATCCGCAGTGCCCGAAGTGGATCCGATTGTGAGGGGCAGCCCAAGGCAGTGACCCATCATTGGATCCCGACGGTCGTCACCGAGGCACTCATGAAAACCCGGAGTGGGCGTCACCGGAAGCTGCAGCTCCGTCACAACGGCTTGGGAGATGAAATTATGGCTTGCCCCGCTATCAATCATGAGAACTACTGAGTGATCGCGAAGGAAGGCCTCCAGCTTCATGGTACACGGACCGTTCATGCCTCAAACTGAATAACAGGAGACCTCGAGGCAGTGGAGAAGAGCTGGTGGGGTCGGTTCGAGGTCGTCCTCATCCAGTTCCAAGACCTCAAAGTAGGCCATGTCGATGTCATCATCTTCACCCCCAAGGAGCATTCTTTAAGTCTTTGTTCGGGCATATATGAGTAGGGGAGTAAGGACCTTTGCAGCGAAAGAAAAGACCCGTGTTGTGGAGGTACAAATATTCATCCTGAGAGATCCTATGGACCAGTATCTTGGCTCGGGGAGGTGCTGCAGTAGGTCACGGTGGAGGCCGGCCCGGGGCAAGAGATGCTCGGCCGGAAGGCGTAGAGGTGTCGAGGGCCTGAATGAGCCGATGTGGGTAGAAGAGGAGGTGTCAGCGGAGTGAAGCGTCGGGCTAGAGGGCAAGGTGGCAACATCTTCTTTGACATAACGAGCATGTTTCATAGCGCGAGTAAGTGTAGTTGGATCATGCACCCGTAGACGGGCTCGGATGTGCGGCCGTACGCCGGCCAGAAAGGTGCTTAAGTAGTGATCTGCCGACAAGCCGGGAACATTTTTGGCGACCTCAATGAAGGCATCGATGTAGGCATCAACGGAGTTCGTCTGATGGACGTTGCTTAGGCTCCCGAAGGGGTTTCCGGAATGGCGTGTGTCGTAACGACGAAGCAGCTCGTCCTTGAGGACCGCCCAAGAGAGAGTAGGTGTAGACTGGCGATGCCAACAAACCCAATAGAGGGCTAAGCCCTCTATGTCGATCGTCGCCAGGGACACTTTTTGGGCTTTCAGAGTGCCCTGGAGGTCAAAGTATTGCTCTGGGAAGACAACCAGACCATGGGATCAATCTCATCGAACACTAGAATGCCGAGTCGGCGGAGGTGGGAAGGCGACAGGTCGTCGAAGGGTGCAGGAACCCCGAACGGGTCAACGACGCTGTCAGAAGAATGGATAAAGGGGGTTGTCCGGGCCGGTGGCGGTGGGGGTGTGGCTGATCCAGCAGAAAGGAGCGAGTGAATCTCCCGAACTGCAACTTGGAGGTCAGAGAGAGTTGTCAAGTTGATCCATGCGGTCAAAAAGGCCTTCCACCAAGAGAGTGTTTTCCTGTCACGAGCAGCCATTTTGCGCGTCACGGACATGCACGGAGTTAAGGGAGATGTGGAATAGGCGGAACGGACGGTGTAGGGGCGCAGTAGCAGGCGAAGGAGAAGAAACGAGAAGAAAAAATGTCGTGAAATAGCATCCGCGAAAGGAGCTGCTCATTGTGTACGGCGCCGGCGGAACGATCGTAGCAGTCGCCGCTGAATCGGTGCGGAAGAGGCATTGCGGAACGATCGTATAGTCGTGGGAGAGGCGGCGCAGAACGCGGGGATCGTTGTGTCTGGATTATTACGGACGGACGCCGGCGTAGGGGAATGCAACTGAGAGATCGGGCGACACTGGGAGATGGAGCCGCGGGGGTACGCGCGGCGGAAATTGTTGTGGCGCGTAAGGAGACATTCAGACCAATTGTTACGAAGAAACAACCAAGGTAGGGTTACGATGGTTTGTACGCCTCCTACAATTACTTAATTCTCAAGATAGAAATTGCCTACTACAATCGTTCTCCTCCTCCCATATATATAGGAAGGCATTTACATAGTAATAATGCTAAAATGAAAATATACGATAAAAAGAAATACGAGATAAAAGAAATATAAGATAAAAAGGAAATGCAATTAGCGGAAATAAATCCAAGTTCCAGTCTGGCACATCCTCAAGTTGTGCCCGGTCCCCGTACGCGCCTCGTGTAAACCCTGGCGTATTGCTTGCCGAGGATGGGGCCTTCCGCCCGTGTATCATATCTCTAGCTATGCTGCCTACATATGCTATGCAATGTATGATACACAATTGATATGGGTTTCTGACTGACATGGTTATAATTAAGGCTCCGTTTGGTGCAGAGGTATTTTTGCTTCGGCTAGTTTGAACAAAAATGCCACCATCATAAAATTAATGCTTGGCATGACAACGGTTACACCCGCTACCAAAAAAAAGAAGACTAGTTTGAACATAAAAGTGAATGAAGTTTCTTATGTGAGGTTGGGCGTTCATGAACGATGGCTCCTAACCATCTCATTCATGACCTCCACCGTGCCAAACGAAACCTAAATATGTTTAAAATTACTATCCAAGTATCCATACATGTAAATTATATCATTGATACTGAATCTTTTTTTTGTTTGTGGCAGGGCTACAGGAATTCGACCGCGTCAGAAACGTAAGTCACAAAATCATACTTTCCAAGCAAGTTGTTTTATCTATGGTAGCTGCTAGCCCACCTGGGGGATCACAAAATAAAATCTCCTTTTGTTGTATTTGATTCTCAATTCCTTAGCGCTTTTAAGCGTACGAAATTGCGGAAAGATTTTTTAAGAATGTTGAATTGAATAAAGAAATTGATTATTTTAAATAACATCATCCCATCTCAAAAGTGTGCTTCACTTTGTGTTGCATTTCTCCATACTAATAAATTGTGTTGTCAGTAGATGTGAATTTTTATAGATGGTGCAACTGTGCTACATTCCCACTTTCTTACAAGAGTCAACCTACAAGAATTATTCCAAAGATTGAACCTAATACGAATTCTAGAATACGTAAATCCGCGATTTCGGACCGCAGATGTAGTCCAGTTCCCGCGGCTAAAAACCGTGCGAAATCTGATGTTTTCTGCGAATTTTCGGTCATGCGGCCAGCAAAATGCAGCACCGCCAAACGGACGCGGAGGCTTCTTGAAGCAAAACTCTCTCTTCATCCCTTTTCACGACCCTTCACGGCTGTCTTCTCTGTTTACTGCTATTTCCCACCTTCCTACTGCTAAAACCTATTATCTCCAACTCCATTGCCGCCATCTCCATTTATTAATCGAACTTTGTCATTTAGTTGCAAAAGATCTTGAGAGAAAAGCATGCTTAAGGTGATTTCATCGCCTATAATATCCTGAATTGTGTTTTAATATTATATTTTCAAATTTAATTGCATTAGCATTTCTGTTCTACAATCATATTTTACCATATTCATGGGTGCCTTCGACACAAAACAGTTTTACTTTTTACTGATAATTTCGCCAACTATTCTTTTGATTAATTCTATGGTGTCCTAAGATCTTTTGCCATTTTCCCTTCTAATGTATAAATTGCATCATCTCCTCTTTGCAAGTGTAGCAAAAGAAAGTTTCTTTTGTTAATTAGCTCCTCTCTGCGTGGTATTCTCCAACTGAAGTTAGTTGTACTCTTGTTAAACTTTAGTAAATGTGCAGCATTGTAATATACTCATCAATGAAGTTTCTTCTGTCTTCTGTTCAAACTCTCAGGCTTGCAGCAGATTGGCCACCATCAATGCAAATCGTACGCCTCATTGCCCAAGACCACATGAATAGCAAGTAGATCCTGCCCCATATTTTAAAGCAATCAATATTTTTAATTCACTCTTACAAATTGCAATTGCTTGATCTCCTTGTCAATCTGCTTTTCTCGTGTAATCTGTTTAGGCAATATGCCGGCAAGGCAGATTTCTTGGTGTTCCGGACATTAAATCAGCATGGATTCCTTGGACAATTACAGGAGAAGAAGCTTGTGAGTAAATAATATATTTTTTGCACATTTAATGTACTAGTTTATTTAATGTATATTAGGTTTTTTGTTACATATTTTGTTTGATTCGTGTAATACCCATATTGACCGATGTTTGGGTTATTTAAGTCAAAAAATAAGACAAGGGTTTAGCTTATAGTTTTTTCGGAAGATACAAACACCATTTTTTCCTATCTAAATAACCTCATTTTGGAACCACTGATCCCCCAAAACGCCATTTTACGTCTAAATTCCAACCGCAGTGCGGGAGCTCCATTCAAAAACACTATGTTATCTTCATCTCCAATCGCCATTACCCACCCAAACAGCCCTTAATCAACCCCGATGGTTGGACCAAACACTTGAGAAGTACGGTTCAACAATTCATGTTGTCCGAGATGGAGTCGTCCCGAGAATAACTTCACCAAATGTTCGAAGGAGATGATTGTTTGAGGTTCCGAGAAAAACTTTGCCAATAGTTAGGAAAAAAAATAAAGCTAACTACTAATTAAATTTTTAGAGCCGTCCAGATGCTTATATCCGAGTTCTCGTGTGTGTCAATATAACTTTATCGGTACTCTTTATGCCTCAAAACCCAACTCGGTTACATATGATTTATATCATATTATCTCAAACTGAGCTAGAATCAGATGTAAATTTTTCGATGATCAAGTGATACTTAGAAGTGATAGGTTCAAATAATTTATCGAAATTATATAAAAAAATGTTATAACCAAAGATAAGTTTTTAATTTGAGCCTTAAGTGAAGAAGTGCCTCGAGAATGCTATGAGATAAGAGAATATCAGAGAGACCAAAGTTTTTTTTTTGTAGAATCTATGTTATGCTCACCATATTATACCAACGTAGTTGTTGGGGGCGATAAAGAAGTTTAAATTGTTGTTTCATATGCATTTTTCGCTCCACAGTGCGCCGTCATCCAGCTATCCTCGCAAACACTGCTGCTCTCCGTATCTGACAAAGCCGGTCGCCTGATAGGGATGCTGTTTCCCGGGGTATGTTTTTGTAGCAAATCGAGCATTTCCTTTTAAACTCAGCTCCGCTTAATCTTTGAAAATGTTCGCTCCAGGATATGGTCGTGTTCAAGCCGCAAGTATCGAGCCAGCAACAACAACAACTTCAGCAACAGCAACTCCAGCAACAGCAACTCCAACAACAGGGTCAGCAAAATCAGCATTTGCAGCAGCAGCTACAGGCACAGCAACAGCAGCAGCTCCAGGCACAGCAACAGCAGCAGCTCCAAGCACAGCTTGGAACATTCATGCAGGCTTCAGGCAGGCCACAGATGATGCCTCAAGGCAAGCTTCCATCTTCAAATATGGCAAATGGGGGTTTTCTACCTTAATTGCTTCATAATTTTATATTAAGTTTATAATAGTGGATGAATGAGTATTTATAATTATTTTGTTTGGAGAGAGAGAGAGGGGAGAAATATTTTAAATTATGGTGTGTGCTATCTATATGTATAGTGAAGCCTAAGAATTATTTATATATATATATAAAAAATTCCACTTGTTTTTGACTGTTGGGGAAATTCAGTTTTATTTAGTTTGCCTTTATTATTATTACTAATAATTATTTTATTTACTAATGTTGTCAAAATAAATATATATCACATGAAATTTGTATTATGTATGTACTTAATATTATCAGTTATTTGTTTTAATAATAATTACATATATGTTTTAACCTATGTTATTTAAGGCACGCTTAAGGCTTCAGACTTACCTGTCTTAGAGGTTTGCGTCTTTGTGCGTCTTATTTGCGGCTTTAGAATATATAATGCACGTGTGATTGAAATTTTTCTTGTATATTTTTTTTTTCAAAAATTAAGAAAAAATAATTCAAGAACTCAATATTTTTTTTATTGATTTAGTGTTTGTAAAAGATAATTGTGCTTTGAGTTTTAGATATGATATAAGCGATCATATTGATTCTATCTTTTAAGTGATATAAACGATGGTCATGAATGATTAATTAGTAGACTAGATGAATAATTTAATTGAGAAGCTGAAATGATGTTTGATGCTCATTATTTAAAATGAATGTGGTTGCGCTTTGCCTTCGTCAGGTGCTCACCTACGCCTTGAGTCTTGCGCCTAAGCTTCAAGGCCCCTTTGCGCCGTGGGTCTTTAATAACTAGGATTTTAGCCATGTCATTATAAAATCTAGGCACATATAAGCATGAAAAATTGAAAAAAAAAAAGTTGATTGTTAACCGCAACCCGTTATTGGCTAGTCGCACCCCAAAATCTCCTAATTTTTTGCGTCTTTTCAAAATACGCCTTGTATATGCAATTTTAGGAAAAGTGTTCAGCACGAAAGTTGTAGATCTCGTTGAGATCTACAATTTTCGTGTTGATCAAATTTCCTTAAAATGCATGTAAAAGACGTACTTTGGAAATATGCACATGTTTTGCGTCTTTCAGAAATACGCTTTGTACATGCAATTTCAGGAAAAGTGTTCAACACGAAAGTTGTAGATCTCGACGAGTTCTACAATTTTTCAAAGCGTATTTTGAAAAGGCGTGAAAAATTATGAAATTTTGAGGTGCGATTATCCATTCACAAGTTGCGGTTAACAATCACCAAAAAAAAAAAAATTAGTGTGTAGAGATGAAAAGGGAACATTGATAAATAATTATCTTGTTTAATTGATGTTTATTTAAAAAAGGTGTTATTAATAAATCCTTGTTTGCTTTTAGCAAATAAAAACTATCAAAAATTATTATTTTGCATTATTTCCAATATTTTAAATAATTTATTTAGCAAATCACCTTGAAATTATTATTTTGCTCCCGTTCTAGCCTGCTCCAAAAGCAAAAGGGCAGTTTAGTTGAAGGATTTGAGGTGATTTACGCTTTCTTAAAGCCTAAATTTCATTAATCGGAGATTTGGCTAGCTTTATTAAGTGTAACATTAGAACATAATGAATTTGTAGTTTTGGTTAAGTATTTATTAATCCTATTTCCACCCAAACAGTTACCAGCGCGTCAACTCACTGCATATTTAGGTTCTGTTTGGGAAGAATTTATTTTAACCGGTCAAGCGGTTACGATCGTATGAACTGGGTTTTAATTAAGATTTGGTTCATGTGATCGTCACCGCTTGACCGTTGAAAATAAGTACCCCAAACACAGTCTTACTTTTGTCCCTCTTAGCCTACTCTAGCAACGAGGGCTAGGGCTTCATCACATTTCATCGCTGCTATAACTATTTTGTAATTTTAAAAATATAGGTTTATACAAAGGCTTATTTTTAATGAATGTAAATCATTATATGATGAGAATCTTAGAAATTTTTGTTTGTTTGTTTGATAATAATAATATTATTTTTGAATAATTATTTTCATATTAAAAAGTTTGCTAATAATATTGTTTAGATAAACAGTATCTTTATAAATGAAGCTTACTTATGAGCGTGGATACAACATAAAAGTAATTTATTATTTTTATAAAGTGGGAAAAATTAATGCCCCATTTGGCCCGACTTATTTTATTTTATTTTTATTATTTTTCATTTGGAAGATTTATTGCCGAGCGAGTTTTGACAAAAATATTACCATCATAAAATGTATATTTAATTGAGCCTATGACTGCCACTACCAAAAAAATTAATTTTGAACATAAAGTAAATGAATTTTCTTATGCTGTGTTTGGCGCGACTTATCGCAGCTTATTTACTTCGATGAGGCGATGAGGCTGTACAAAAATGATATTGTCATGTTTGATAGGACAAATGTTATTATCATTACAAAAAAAGAAATTAATTTGAAGCATAAAATTTTGATATGATTCACAACCGCCACCACCAGACCCAAACCAAGTCTAAAGTTAATTGGACTTCTGGACACTGTAGCTATATCTATCGCAGCTTAATGTTTTTTGTTTATTAAGTTAGATTTCAGCTGAAAAAATAAGATTCAAATTTTATTTCAGACTGAAACTACATTATATAATTTATATGCATCATTTTTTAGCAAGTAATATAAATAACGATAAATTTAATAATTTTATTATTTCTACTTGGTGAAAGTATGTTGAGAATAGTTTTTAGATTCAATATTTATTTTCTTTTAAAAAATATAAACAATAACAAGATAAAGGATTAAAGGTTAAAAAATATAAATTAATCTTTTAATTTTGGCTAAATTATAAATAGAATTAGGAATCTTATTATTCTGATATTAGTGCCCATTATTTCTTCGCAAGTAAAAAATATATTTACATTTTTATACTTTGTATTTTTTAAAAAATTATAGGTATTTTTAAATCGAGACTTTGGAATTAAAATTGTAGGATACTGTCGTTCGAATCAGACCTAAAATTTCAATTTCAAAACCCTAATTTGTTCAATTGAACAAGGCTCTTAGGGCCGGCCAATCACAGTTTCCTAGGAAACCAGCAAAGGTTATATGTTTACAAAGATCGCATTCTAGATATATGTTTATGCAGATTGTATTCTATTGGACTAGTCTGCATATATGGAGCCTAATAATCAAGAGTTTTCTTTCTACCCTGCTGCGTCTAGGCAACAAGTTTTCGCACTCGCTACATATCCAATATGACATTATGCTCCCACATCAAAAGGCCTGACAAAAAAAAGCAAAAATTCGCAGTGGCTCCAGGGAAATAAAATTGAAAACCAAGGGACGACCAGAGTCAAAACCATAATATAAGTTTTGTTTTGACGAAGTCAAAAACTACAATAAGATTAAGGATTCATTTGGTTCGGCGGTGGCGGGTGGATCCGGCGGATGGAAACGGAGTGTTCGAATCGGAGGGGGGAGGTGGCTTCTCCAAACGGAGCTTTTTGGGGCATTTCTCAAGGCGGGCGGGTGGAAACAGAGCAAACGCCGCCGGAGGTTCATTTGTTTACCCGCCTTCCGGCGGCATTTGCCCCAAACGGAGTGGCAAAACGCCGAACCAAATAGAGCCTAAGGCTCCGTTTGGGGGGACTTCTTTTCACTGGTCAAGCGGTCACGACCGCATGAACCGGGACTTAATTAAGGTCCGGTACATGCGGTCGTGACCGCTTGACCGGTGAAAATAAGTCCCCCCAAACAGAGCCTAACTACATGGAATTTGAGGGTTTTGACGAAGTCATGTCTGATTTGTATAGTAAGTTCGACACCCAACCAAGACCAGGATATTATGTAAAACATAGAACACAATTTCACCTAAGCATCTTGATGATCAATAGAGATCAGCCCCTCACTTGAATGCCGATTTCATACCCCCTCAATTGTCCAGCTCTCATGAGTATTAATGGATTGTTAATGGAAGTCAAGGGAAGCGCATTGTTGGATCATTAGGCACCATTGAAGTGGTGAATAAAATTTATGATAAATTATAAAAAAAAACACAACATAAATGATGTACAATGAAAACATTAATAATATTATGTTCTGTTTGGCTCCACGTTTTAGCATCTGCGGGCGGGAGATAGATATATGTATTTAGTTATGCTGTCAAGACAGCGTTATGAGAAGGTTGTGACGTACATCACTGAAAAATCATAGCTTTTGGTTATGTTATATGGTTTTAATTTTGTATCTCTAACAATATAATATTATCATTACAAACAGTTAAAACAATTTTCTATTTTTAAACAACACTGAGAAATTTGCACTTTGAAACAGTTTCACAGATTTTCCCATCATTCTGCAAAAAAGCATATTTTCTCACAACTGCTTCTCACCACTGCTTCTCTAATCGCTGCAGCCGAGCCAAACAGAGCCTTAGAGTAGTTTAATTATGAAGTTTCTAAAAAGATTGGAGTGGTAGTAAACACATGCTTGGGAGGAAGAGGGAAATATGTGTTGTGCTTAAGTGCAGTCCGGTGCAGAAAGACATCACTGTGGGGTCCGAGAAGGGGTCCCATCACAAAAGTGAAATGTAGGCAAATCTTATCATGCATATTTACACGAGGCTGCTTCTGGGACTCGAATCAAAATCACACGATAATATCTCAACCGATGTCACAAGGCTGATAATATCTCAACCGATGTAACTATAATTTTAGGGTTGATTGCTTTGGATGTTCTGCGGTGGCGGGTCGATCCGGCGGGTGGAAACAGAGAGTTTGAACCGGAGGGGGGAGGTGGCTGCTCCAAACGGAGCTTTTTGGGGCGCATCTCAAGGCAGGCGGGTGAAAACGGAGCAAAGCCACCTGATGTTCTTTTGTTTACCCTACTTCTGGCAGCGTTTGCCCAAAACGGAGCTACGAAACACCCAAACAAATAAAGCCTAATATTCCTTACATAAGGTTAGTGATCATTCAATTCTATGACACTGACATTTTTGTCCAAACTCTGTGGAGTAAAAATGCCGCTCCAAACGGAGTCTGCAATTAGCATAATAATTAGATGGTGCGGTTTGAAATGGAACTCCAACCATGTGATTAGAGTTAAACATAAAATGACATTTTGGTGGATCTGTGGTTTGAAATGGCTGGAACGGGAAAAAAATAGCGCACGACTTGAGGGAGAAAAAACCCCTCAAGCAGAGCTTAAAACTATCATTGAAGTGTTGAGAAAAATCTAACTTAACAATTACAAATATATAATTATGCAACATAAATCTATAAATCTGTGTCAACAACAACACATAAGCTTTTATCCCACTATAATAAGGTCGGTATCAATCTAACAAAATCACAATCACTACAGATCAGGTAGGGGAAATGAAAATAGAAAAACAAGAAAAAAATCAAGTCAATCGATAGAAAGAGAGAGATCGCCGTGGCGAAAAAAAAGGAATGGCAGGAGGAGAGGGAGATGGTGAGGGAAATTATGTAGAGGTTTTTTTTTTGAAATTATGTAGAGGTTGGGTGGAGAAAGAGGAAGTTTTAGGGTTTTGGCCTTATAAAGTCAGTTGAATCTTTTTATAGTCCTGCTGTATGAGCCTGACCAAGTATGAGTATGATCTATAGTGTCCGTTTGCATGGAAAAGGACTTAGAAATGGAGTTTGAAAAATGAGTTGTCTTGAAAAAAATGGAGTTTGCAGTAAAATTCTATGTGTACTAGTTTGTTAAAAACAAAGTTTTGTAAAAAAAAAAGACGCAAAACTACGAACAGTTCATGAAGGATACTCATAATTGAGATAGTTACAAATAGTTACATCAAGGATCAATATTGAATCCATATTTTGATTCATAATTGAGATAGTTACAAATGATATTTGAAACTAAGGGTCTGTTTGGCGCAGCTCTGGCGGCTGGAAAATCTCTATTTCAGCCGCCAGAGCTGTTTTATATGTGTTTGGGACAGCTCCCTGTGAAGAGCTTTTCAATCCGCCAGAGCTGTTTTGCAGCTTTTCAGAAATCTCCCTCCCCCCAGCTTCTGCTCTTGCAAAATAGCTTTCTCTCTCACAGGTTTTGGAAATCTAATGGTTTCTTCAGATGGAACATGCTTAGAGGTCGGACGGCCTTCCTCCGGCGATTCCGAGCCCCTGACGGCCTTCCTCCGGCGATTCCGAGCCCCCGACGTCCTTCCTCGGGCGATTCCGAGCGCACTTCTGCACAGAATACCCAAACACTCTGCAGCTTTTCAAAACTGCTTCCCAGAAATCTATTTTAAAACAGCTCTATCCGGACAGCAGCTTTTCAATCCGCCAGAGCTGTCCCAAACAGAGCCTAAGGCTAGGATTTAAGGCTATGCTTGTATTTCATGCCGGATTTATTCCATGAAAAAATTTGCACATTTAGGATTTCTACTGTGGAAACAAGAAAGTAAGCATCTGGCATTAAGGAATCTAAATACTGTCAAGGAAAAAAAAAGTAACGCAAAGATTCATATTCCAGATTTATAACCTAAAAATCAAGGCAAAAAATTCTCAAGATGACTGCAGGTATAAGAAGGAAAAATTCATGGAAAGATAACAGGAAAGCAAAAAATGACTTTTGGGCAAAATCATAGGAGAAGCCTGATCTAGAAATGATTGTTCAAGCACTAGAAATGGCAGTAAGAAGAAATGTTTCACTAAAAAATAGTCTAAAAATCATTGATTCTTCCTGTCATTTATGTATACAACCAGATCAACTAGAAATCCTCTACTTCCTGCCATTTTTGAACGAGAGGGCAAACAATGTTGTAGAAGGAAAAACTGGAAATAGCGGGAAGAAGAAACTCATGGACAAGCATCAATGGAAAATGGCAGGAAAAACGAGCAGAAATGGGAGAAGGGAAGGCCACAAAATGGAAGAAGAACGGCGAGAAGGGAAGGCCACAAAATGGAAGAAGAACGGCGAGAAGGGAAGGCCACAAAATGGAAGAAGAACGGCGAGAAGGGAAGGCGACGAATACAATTGTATACTATACAAAAATTCCTAAACATTTTATCAACAAGAGAATCAATGTTATATTATTATTTACTAATCACAAGTTTTCTTTTGAACAAACACTCATACGGGTCATTACAAACAAGAATTACTCTATCAATCATCATCTATTTCAAAAATACATTTTGGATTCTAAAAAAAATCAAATTCTAAAAGTGATAATATATTCCTAGAAATAAGTGAATCATCATTCATACTATAAAAAAGTCCCAATTTTCTTATGTACAATTGTTCAAAAACAACCAAGATAAACCACTAAACAACTGCGATTACACAAATTAGTGTGGTTCATTGGGACAAAACTAAATGGAATTCAATTTTCCTAACTGCAATTTATGTGAATGCCCTCGAAATTTATCAATTGTTATTAGTTTGATACAAAAATATAGGTGCAGTAGGTGATTATGGTGAATAAGCCCTAACTCTTCTTAAGAAACAAACTTGGTTTATTGTTTAGAGATCAGAAATTTGACAAATTTCAAAGATAGTTGTGGCAATGCAATTGCCTGGAACAAGAATAACAATTATAATTCAGATCAAATGGCACAGAAAATAATCAAACAACACAATTTCAACTGACAAAACTCTTACTAATGTCATAAACAAAATCCAGTTTCAGAATTCTTACAAGTTAAAGAAACAATACCGAAACAGAAAGCAGCATAAAAGTGCAGAAATATATCAAGTCTAACGAGGTAAATAAAACTGAGTGAAAATGGGGGAAGAAATACTTCAATTCGCAAAGGATCAATCGATCTCCTGAAGAGACGGCGGGGCGCCGGACGCAACCTCCTCGGCAGAGAATTTTCCTTTGGCTTTGTCGGCGGCGCGGCCACGAGCCTTTCTTTCGAGGAGAGACTTCCGATCCTTATCGAGCTTAAGCTTGGTGATGATGACTTTGGACGGGTCGACGCCAACGTTGACGGTGGATCCATTCACCTTCTCGCGGGTGATGCGCTCGATATGAATGACCCATTTTTTGCGGTAAACTTGAACGACCTTGCCCTCGCGGCCCTTGAAAGTGCCGCGAACCACCTGGACCTCATCATCTTTTCTCACCGGCGTCGATCGGACATTGTACTTCGCACGGAGATCCGATGACAGAGGGGAGCTCATCAATTTCCGGCGAACATTGGAGGGCGCGGTGAAATGTGCCTTGCGGCACTTTCTCCTCGAGCTGGTAACCCTAGGATTGCACTTCATGGCTGGATTTGTTGTTGGACGGAGAGAGGTGATGGGTGTTTTCTAATGCAAAGTATGAACGCACAAATAAGCAATTAAGATGATCGGAGAAGAGATCACTCACCAAACAGAACAAAATCTCCGTCCTTCAACCAAGGGATCTGACCAAACGGCTGCAATTATTAAGAAGTAAATTAAATACAAAGAACTAATTCGCATTCAAACGGGATATGTATCTGAAGACTAAATCGCATTCAAACTGAAAATCGGAGAACGATGTATCTGAAATTAAAAACGGGGTAGAATCGAAACAGAAATCAGAAGCTGTAATTAAAATCGGAAATCTGAACTCAAATCTGAAGATCTGAAATGAATGCTGAAGTTGAATCTGAATCCTGTAACTGAACTGGAAAGAGGAAAACCCTAAATCAACACCATGGAATGTCGAGGGAGAAGGAAACATATACCTCCACAAAGATCGTTGATGCGTTCGACGGCAGAGGTGGTAGTGTTGAGGACTTCGGCGGCTACAGTGATGTCGCGGGAGGAGGGTGAGCGGGAGCGTCGTCGCGGAGCGACGAGTGCGCCGTCGTGAGGTTTGCGATTTAGGGTTGAGGGATTTCGGGAGGGGGGGCCTGGGGTATGCGATCCAGACTGCTTTTAATAGGGTCAGGTTTACATTCAATCGAACGGTTATTATTTTCATTTAGTGAATGAAGGGTCCAGATTTTATGGATGAATTTTTAATTTTGAAAACCGGAGCGGACATCAAACCAGCGGAAGAAAATGTTCAAGATCGAACCAATTCAAACGGTTTAATCGGGGTCAAATCGCTATATATATATATATATATATATATATATATATATATATATATATATATATATATATATATATATATATATATATATATATATATATATATATATATATATATATATACATATATATATATATATATATATATATATATATATATATTTATTATATAATACAATATGCATAATTGGATCACATCATGAAACTCATCTTGACCGTCTGATATTCAAAAAATTGCTTCTGAGCATTGGATTTAAACAGGGTGGCCTGCAATTATCCAAATCATAAAAAAGTTTACTCTCCATTTTGCTTTCAGCCCCGATACAGCCCCTCCCGCATCCCGCCCCTCACGGCCTCACCCCGCCGCCGGCGGCCTGCCCGCCGCCCCCCCCCGGCGGTGGCCCTGCTCGATCGCCGCCGGACAACCCCCGGCGGGTTTTGCCGGAGGGCGGCGAACCCGCCGGTGGGCGGCGGGCAGGCCGCCGGCGCCGGGGTGAGGCCGTGGGAGGCGGGATGCGGGAGGGGTTTTTTTTTCTTTTTTTATTTAATAATTACTTTAATAATTAATATGTTTTTATAATTAATAAAGTTATTAAAATGTTTTTAAATAACTTTAAGCCCGCCGGGGGGTCAAGCGGGCGAAGCCCGCAGCGACGCATCGAGAACGGGCGGAGCCCGTTCGAAGATGCTCGTATATATATATATATTTCACTACTATAAGGGAAAAGTTGTCTTTGGTGCAACATTCAAAAATAATAATTATGCCTCATTGTGCTTAGTCTTTCTATGATAGACAGGATTCCTAGAAATTGAAATAGCACTAGTAGAATCACAGAATATAGAACTTCTACTTATCTGAAGGTTGAAGTCTTTGAGGTGATGCTGAATCCACAGCAGCTGAGCACAATAGATACCTGCTGAGATGTACTTTGACTCTGCAGTTGAAATTGTAACTAGTTTTTTTCTTACTGCTCCATGAAACTAGTCTTCCACCTAGGAATTGATAGGTGCCAGAAGTGCGCTTCATGTCTTCCGTGCAGCCTGCAAAGTCTGTATCTGAATAGCCAGTCAGTTCAAATTCTTCATTCCTAGGGTATCACATGTCAAGTTCTGGTGTGCCCTTAAGATACCTCAGAATCTTTTTACAACATAGTAATGAGATTATTTAGAGCAATCCTGATACCTAGCACAAACACATGTAGCATACATGATGTCTGACCTACTAGTAGTTAAATAAAGAAGAGAACCAATTATCCCCCTATACAAAGTCTCATCAACAAGACGGGTTTCGCCCGCAACATATACATATGAGCACTCAAAATGACTGTAAATAAATATACCTAAATATTACAGTTTTTATTTTGTAAAACAATATACGTTTTAACCTAAAAATGTTAGTTTTGACTTTAAAAATGTTATTGATTTAATGTCATCGGCTCGAAAATACCACTGATATGTCTAATGACAACCTTCCTTGAATAAACCGCTGACATGCCTAATGACAACCTAGCATAGTTGGTGTAGGAACTATACTAAAAAACTTTCTGAATTTAAATGGATTTTCATCATTACTTCTAATTTTTTGACAGTATAATTACTTGAATAAATATTGTATTTTAATTTTTTTGAAATAGATTATAATATATGACAAGTCATTAAAATATAAAAATGATGACATAATTGATATTTTTGAATATTTCACCAAAGACAACTTTTTCCTTATAATAGTGAAAGATATATATAGATATATAATTTTAATTTCAATACATATATATATTAAAATTCGTAAATAATATTTTGAATATATCTTTTTATAACATATGTATAATTACGATATACACATAAATTATACTATAATTATAATATACACATAAATAAATATGAAATATATATTATATAGTACTAAATTATAATTACTAATATTATTTATATTTCTATATAAGTTTGAAAATTTATTACAATAATTAACGGATTATATTTATATAAATTAATATGAAAATAATTATATTATATATATAATATATTGGTTTAGAATAACAAGTCTAATTGGTGTAGTGGTTGTAGGTAGAGGGAGTTTTAGGAGTGGTTTAGGTTCGATTCTTGACATTCTTCTATAATTTAAAAAATATAAATTTTATTAAATAAATTCATTTTTGGAGCAAAAAAATATGCACAGCCCTCAGTGAGCGTTTATTCTTCTGCTAGAGGAATAAATCATCTTTAAGTTGAAGCTGGACCACATGACTCTCAAAGGCAACTTGATCAGGGGATCCCGTGACAAGCTCCTAACTTGGAAGAGGAAGTCGCTAGGGACGAGCTCCTAGCCCGGAGAACTCTGTAAATGTTAGAAACCGTCGAATCTTCTTTCCGATGAAGCCTTCCTTACTTTCATAGCTCATCGATTTTGTAACATCTCAATCTTTTAAGAGCTATTTATCTTAATTTCTGGAGCCGAGTGCGCTAAATAAGATCGACATCATCGACAAATGAAAGAATTTTTACCCGCTAAAATTAATTTCTATATGAGAAAAGGGCAAATAGAATAAGATCTTTTAGTAGGAAAAATTGTAAAATTCAATTAGATTCGACTTAGGGTTTCACAAGAGTGCACTCGTTGAAAACACGTGTGCATAGGGCTGATATCGAGTCGAGTTCGAGCGATTTTGGCTTGGCTTGGAATCGAAATTTTCGATTCGAACTCGGCTCAAAATCGACTCGAAATCGAAATTGACTTTGAGTCGGGTCGGCTCAAGTCGAAATCAATTTGACTCCAAGCTGGCTCGAATCAATTTCGAGTGGTCTTGAAATTATTTTTGTATTATTATTACATGTTTATGCATAATAGTGTTAAATAATTTTATTTAATGAACTATAAAGAGCGTCAATAAAAACATATTTTTTAAATCACAATAAATTGAAGATACCATGACATTGAGTGGTTGATCACTTAGTATTTATATTGCTTGAACTTTATAAGAAAAAAATGATATTATATATAACTTATACATTTTAGAATAATTATTTTTCAAAATAATAAGACAAGAAAATTATGCATAGCCAGTAAACACTAAAAAGTTCATAAAAGTACTTACTCGAATCCCATAAAAAGAATTTAAAAATTAAACTAATCTCTAAATCAAAGCATTCGACTAAAATATCACAAAACGATAAAATAAACAGTTCATTGGACATAATTTGTCTAATAAAAATTCATAAACATCCCAATAAAAATTCATAAAGAGTACATATTAGACACACTCCAAAAAAACATTAAAATTTGAGTTGATTGTGCTATAAAAGTTAAGAATGTGATCTCAAGAGCAATATGCGTCCTCTAATTTGGCATTTCTTTCTGCGAGATTGTAAATTAAAAACCTGATCAAATCTCAATTATAAAAGAAATAAAAGATATGATTTTTGCAATATGTGCAATACCATAATTTAAGTTTAATCATTAGTAAAAGTCTTGACAATCTCATTTGGCAGAAGATTTGTTAAATCATTCACATCAACCTCTGATTGCAAAAAACACATCAGAGTTAAATAATACAATTGAGGACTAATAAAACAATTCATGAGTAATTAAATTAAAGTACTTACATTGACACGATGTTTATATTGGGAACGAATCCAATTTGATGAACACACCGGAGCATTCATAGTTTTGGAATTTAGAGCACTTTTATAATCATTAAGTACACTTCCTCCAGCACTAAAAGTCGATTCAGAAATCATAGTTGTGATGGGTATTATGAGGATATTTTTTGTCATCTTAGATAGATTCACATATTTCAATGTATAAATTTTTCACCATTCTAAAACATCAAACTTATCTTTATTCTCAAGTAGAGGTTGTACAAGTGCTTCCTCTAAATATACTTCAAGTTCATTTTTATGAGGTTGTACAAAAGAAGTATAGGTCAAGAAATTATCAAAGCCAATAATAACCGAGTTTGTGATGCATTGTAGTTGTGTTGTTGCACTTGAATGTCTCACTACTCCCACTCTAGTTGATGATGAGCTTTCCAAACTGATTAATTAAATATTAGAAAGCCCTAATACTGGTGCATGCTAACCGTTGTTCCTTTATCAATAAGTCGTTGTTCACGACTCTTCCCGCATCTTTCATTATCTCTCCCTCCCAATCGCTCGAAAGAACCTAACTGGCGCTCGGTTTTTCTCTCGCATCAGATCGACGAAACCACTAATTTCTTTTTGTTCATCAGACGATGACTACAAGTGATGGAATCTGTCATGTCGACCTCCTCCTTCCTTCAAATTATTGCAGAAATGGCTTTTCCTTAACTCTAGTCGGAGGGTGCAATGCAGAACATCATGTTCTTCTTGCGTAAGTCTTCTTTTTCACTTTCTCGCCTTCCTCCTTCCCTTCAAAAGCTATGTTATCTATCCACCTTAAATGATGACTTTAATTTCAGGATTTTGGAGTTCCATTTTCTCTGATCAGGAGATGGGATCCTCTAGGAGAAGAGGTATATGCCCCTTCACTTTTTCTTTCCCAAATTTACATGTCCTCTATTTTTCAATTTTTATAAGAGATCTTATTATTTTTTCCAGTCAACACTAATGGGAAGAGGCAATCTCTAGGTATGAAGGGTTATGTTTATGATTTATATTTTAGAGTTTCCAAGTAAATTTCAATTCTTGATTTTAGGATGGCGTAGATCAGAGAAAATTATGTAGTTATTTCAATTGAGAAGAGATAAAAGCACTTTTTTCATTATTTCTTTATTTGATTCTTTCCACTCCTACTAGCATGTGTTATTTCGTAATATTCTAGCAAATTTCTAAAATTAGAAGGATAATTTCTAGATCCACCCACTTCACTTACTAATTTGTTTATAGTTGTATTTAGTTTTTAGGTATTATTTAAGTAATGCGACAAATTAGAGAAAACATTTTGGCATGTCGATCATTACAAACCTGGGTAAGAAATTTGTTTCCTTTTGGCTCGACATATCACCTATTATAGTTTGTTTATTAAGTCGTGTCGGAACTCATGTTAAATCATAATGCTCTTAGCAACAGACAAACAAATTATCACAACACACACATGATATTGAATCATCATTCATTAATAGTACATCAAATCTCATTAAGGCAATTATTTTAATACAGAGCACATGTGAAATTAAATCAGGTATAGTATATGAATTTGTAATAAATGTCGATTATATTAGCATAATTCGACATACAGATCAATGCACGACTATATCAACAAATAAATAAGTTATTATAGTATATATGAGAAATCAAATCATTCGTAGTACACGAATTTATATTCAGATAAATAATTTATTGTAGAACACTCATGAGATCAATTCTGTAGTATTACTTGAAATCTTAGTCAAATAAATAACAGTACAAAACACATGAGATGAAATCATCAGAAACACGTGAATTCATAGTTAGATATATATTTTCCTACAGCACCCAAGAAATACTTGAATTATCAGTAGCACGTGAAATCATATTTAGAAAAATAATTATTACCAAACATATGTAAAATTGTATTTTCAGTGTTGTATAAATACATACTAAATGTTAATTAAAATAAGATATTTCGACATATAGATCCGTGCAAAAACAACACATTAACATACGAACAGAATCAATTAAAGATATTAATTGCAATTAGACTAAAAGTAAAAGAGTTATGATATGTAACAAACCTCAGACTTGTGGCCTTAGTTTGGCGATATAATGTATTGATCGTGCAAACCACTAAATGATCAGTTCATGTATGGGGCATGAGAGGCATTTTTCCTCATGATTGATGGAGGCACACCATCATACTGATAGAGCGTAGCAGATCTTGTGAGACTTAAGTTTGGGAGTTGACACCCCATACAATTTTAGTAGATTCGAGTTCATGTCTATGATAGAGAGACACTAGGACACTTATGGTTATTAGTATTGACTCGAATCGTTAGAATGTGCAAACAAATCTACTAATATAAGAATGAGAAGAATATATATAAAAGAACATTATAGTTTCAAATACAAGTCAAAATCTAGAAATCTCTATAGGATAATAGTTTTAATATTTTTTTAAAAAAGTACTTTATAGAAAAGCATGTATAAAATATAGTTCACATTTGTTAGTATAAAAATATTATTTTCAAAGCATGCTCCTATACTTTAACTAATTTATATTTTTAGTATCACTGGGGGAAAAGTATTTCTTGCTCGCCAGTGGGTTGACCGATTTTGAGATTTTCATTACAAGGAGTATGAGTCAAGTTGTTTGTTCATACTTCTTAGTTGACTCTGTGTTCCAAAATTTGAGATACTTTATTTATTTTAGTTTTAGTCATTTATTTCCGTTTTAAACATTAGTTAATTTTATTATGATACCAATTTAAAATTGTTGCTTAGTTTGCTTCTCATCGTAAGTTTTGGTCAGACTTATGAATTGATGTTAAACTAAGTACTTGTGCTACAATTAGTATCACAGTCAGGTTTAGGATCTCATAACCTAGTAAATTTCACAGTGCCTAATTAGAATTTCATCTGAATATGACCTTTGACGTTAAAGTCATTAAGACATCATCTTTAAGTTTAAGAAGCAGTAATGGCAGATGCTTCCTTAGCGAAGCTCAATGGAGGGCGTTTGGGTGATGTCTAATCGCTTGGTGTCCATAATTTCTTTAATGTCTGAAGTGATTATTGATAAGAATATGACTTATCACTCCGCAACTTTGATATACTCTCTAGAGCAACCATGAATTCTTCGTACTTGATATGACAATTTGTTGGGGTGTAGTTCTCATCCGATGCGGAGAAAACCACCGGGCTCACGGTTAGCGGATTCATAACTTTGCTCTCAACTCAGGCGAGTCAGGAAAAGTGGCTGTAACATTATCTTCACTTGAGTTTTGCTCCCATGAGGTCATGAGTGACGTTGTTTTTTTTCTAACATTCTAATAATTTATTAAATCCTAAAGGCTATAAGACAAAAAAAATTTAAAAGAGAGGGGGGGGGGGGAGATTTTGGTTTTGCTGCTCACATGAAAATTGAAAAAGAGTGAAAGAGAGTAGGCTGTCAGGTTTATTATAATATATTGTTATATTATATATTGGCATGAAACCTTATCATTGCACAGAACTGAGAAGAGAAAAATCTCCAGATGAGCAACATTTAGAGAAAGGAGAGACTGTAGCTCCATCATCGCTGTTGTCGTCGTGTTGTTGAAACACCATCGCCACATTGTTGAAACATCGTCGCCACATTGTTGAAACATCGTCATCGCCGCCATTGTTGGGAGGCTGCCGCCACCATCGTTGCTTGAGAAGTTCGGACGTCATCTTACGACGTTGACGTGATCTCGCTACACAAATCAAGGAGGCTCACCGGAGAGGATTTCGTAAATCCGTCATTTGTTCATGTTGGTATCTTGTCTTTTATTATATATCATTTGTGTAGCGACATGATAAAGATCCTTTGTGTACCTAGAAGGGAAAGCCTGCAAATTTTTGCATGTTTTTATACGCGTTCTAGTAGAGGTTTTTTGGGTTGAACTCCGATCATCCCGTGATTTTCACCCAACTGGGTTTCCACGTTAAAAAATTTGTGTGTACTGTCTCTATTTATTTTTTGTGCATTTGTATCCGCTAAAAAAATCACTTAAATGATCTCAATAAATTAATTTGTAGGTGTTCGGGTCGGGTTTGCGTGCTCTCAAACCCAACAAGTGGTATTAGAGCTAGATTATCCTCTTATCATAGTAGTTATCGGGCTGACTTGTCTGAGATTCACGACGAGTCGATCAAATATTTCGGGTTAGTAATCGGGTGCGATAGGCGACGACAATTGGTCCGCTCTCTATCCTCTTTGATTCTTTTCTTTGAAATAGTCGACTCAGAGAACTGAGGTCAATCTGATCAGTGAGAGAGCACGATGAAGTCTTCTTCGAGTTCAGGCTCCAAGTAAATGGTGAAACTGAACGGTGTGAACTACCACCAGTGTCATTAACTGATGAATGATCTCATATACGTTAAGGGCTGACATGCTTCTATCTTTGAGGAGATGTCTAAAGACACATCCAAATAAATAGAAGGTGGAGCACCGAAAATTATGTGGATTTATTAGACGGTTCGTGGAATCGAATGTCTACAATCATGTCGCGAGTATCGTCGAATCGAAAATCTTCTAGAAGACTCTAGAGATATTGTATGTCAAGAGTATCAACATCAACAAATTGTATTTGCTAAATAAGTTGGGCAAGTTTAGATATAGAGATGGATCACCTATTTTGGATAATGTGAACGAATTCCAAGACATCGTTGGTTGCCTCACTGCTATGAAGGTGACCTTCGAGGACGAGGTCAATGCATTATGGTTATTGAAGTCTCTTCCAGACTTTTGGGAGATGATCAGAGTTTCTTTGATCAACTCCTCTTCCGGTGGCATTATTACTATGAAGATTACCAAGAGTGACATCTTGAACGAGGAGGTGCGAAGAAAATCACAAGGACATTCAGGCTCTTCTTCACAAGCTGATGTCATCTACATTGAGCCTAGGGGAGAGGCATGAGCAAAAGCAGAGGAAGGAAGAGTGAGAGTAGCCAAAGTAGAGGAAAGTCAATTTCACTACTAGAATATGGAGTGTCACTACTACTACAAGAAGAGTCACATTCATAAATTTTGATATTCTCTAAAGGATGACGAAATGAAGAAAGGAGTGACAACTGATGATAATAAGGAGAGATACACTATAGCTACCACATCTACTGTGGAGGACGATGTCATCATTGTTGGAGATGACGTCACAGCTGCACTCTCATGTGATGACTGGGGCTAGATTATGGATTCAGGTACTTCTGTACATATCTCTCATAATAGAGAGTTGTTTGTCACTTATATGACTCATGATTGTGGAGTTCTTATAATGGACAACGATGACACGTTGAAAGTCATTGGGAGGGGATACATGCACTTGAAGACTAGCACGAGAGGTTTGCTAATTCTACGGGATGTACGACATGTACCCGACTCTGCTTAAGATCCCTCTCAAACGTTAGTCCAGTTATTGAAAAATCATTCCAGCAACCTGAAGTCTTTGTTGTAGACTTCATACTCTGTATAAAACTCATTCATGATTTTGAAATTAAAACCATTATCATAGAATTTTGAAATTAGATGATGATAGATTTAGCATTCTGACTGCTTCTGTTGTTTCACCATTCATTTGCCACATGATTTTGCAATATTTTCAACTATATTTTAATTTTGCAAGTTGTTCATAACACTCAATTGCTTTAAAAGTGAGGAATATAATTATCTAATCAGTAGTAAGTATTTTTATCACAAAAGACATAAGTTTTTTTGCTGCAACCTTTTGTTAGAATTGACAAATTGTCTTTATGAATGATCAATGAATACTTGTCTTTTTGAATACCAAAAATGCCCTAATTTGTGCATTCTTGTAGTAAGTGCTAGTTTATCTGTAAAATAAGAATCAATGAATACTTAAACTTATATTGTTTTGCTTTTTTTGTTGCATCATGTTTTGCAGTTGAGATAAATTGCTTCCGACTTCATACTTTGTAGAAAACTCATTCGAGATTTTGAAATTAAAACCATTATCACAGGATTTTGAAATTAGATGATGATGGATTTAACATTCTGACTGCTTCTATTGTTTCACCATATTTGTCCATAATTTTGCAATATTTCAAATGAATTTCAATTTTGCAAGTTGTCCATAACACTCAATTGCTTTAAAAGTGAGAAATTGAATTATCTAATCAGTAGTAAGTATTTTTATCACAAAAGGCATAAGTTTTTTTGCTGCAACCTTTTGTTAGAATTGACAAATTGTCTTTATGAATGATCAATGAATAATTGTCTTTGTGAATATCAAAAATGTCCTTATTTGTGCATTCTAGTAGTAAGTGTTAGTTTATCTGTAAAATAAGGATCAATGAATACTTAAAATTATATTGTTTTGCATTTTTTTGTTGCATCATGTTTTGCAGTTGAGTGAATTTTTCTTCATATGGTGTTTTGTTTTCGAATTCACTACTCATGGAAAAGTTAAAAAAACAAACAGAGAATCATCAAGTTCTTCTATTGTGAGTTCAACTTAATGTAGATGATCTTTCTGCGGATCCTGGATTATGGAAAAGTATTTATGATTATGGGCTAAATGATAGAGAGAATGTTCAAAAATGTTATCTGTAAAAAAAACTTTTCAACCAAAAAATCATATTTTCCCTACAAGAATGTTTAAAAACGAGTCACGTAGATTTATTAATTCGTACTTTCAAGATTATGGTTACTAGCTGGAGTATAACATAATAAAAGATGTCGCATTTTGCATATGCTGTTATTTATTCATGCTCATTCATAATGACTACGATGACAGAGATGTTTTTGCTAGCAGGGGACACAAATTGGAAGCATAAAGATAGATTAGAAGTTCCTGTGAGAAATCATGTGTCAATAACCAATGTTTGAAGACTTGCATAAACTTGATGAATGAAAAGTAACTCATTGAAATTGTTGTGTACTCAATCTGACCAAACTCGAATTGATTATCGCACACGCTTAGAATTGCATCAGTAGATTGCATTAGGTGTCTTTGAAAGCAAAGATTAACTTTTCGAGGTCACAATGAACCTTATTAATCAAGTAACCGAGAAAACTTTCTTGAACTCCTTTACTTCCCGCCGACCATTATGACAAAATAAGAAATGCGATATTAAAGAATGCTCTTAAAAATCTTAACTTAGTAGCATCAAGCATTCAAAAGAATATTATACAGGCTACAACAATAGAGACTACAAGTTCTATCATGAAATATATTGTCCAAGCTAAATTATTTTCTATTTTGATTGATGAAGCTCATGATTCCTTAATCAAATAGCAAATGACAATGATTTTTTGTTATGTCGATGAAAAAGAAAAAGTAATATAATGTTTTCTAGACATTGTATATGTTGAAAATACTGCAGCTTCATCACTAAAGGCAGTTATTGAGTCTTCTTTTGTTAAACAAGCGTTTAGAATATCAAGATTGAGGGGTCAAAAGTATGATGGGGCAAGCAACATTTAAGGTGAATTTAACAGGCTTAAAATTTTGATTATGGCTAAAAATCCATCTGCATATTATGTTCATTGTTTTGCTCATCAACTTCAATTGGCATTCGTTGTGGTTGCAAAAAGCACATCATAGTTTTCTCTTGTTTTAACTTGATAACAATTATAACAAATATTGTTGGAGCATCATGCAAGCGTAGAAATATTCTTCGAGAGAAGCAATATGCAAAAATTATTGAAGAAATTTATAGTGGCGAAGTGGAAATAGGAAGAGGCTTGAATCAAGAAAGAACCCAGACAAAGGCAAGAGACATAAGAGGAAACTCTCATTATAGAACTCTCTTAACTTTAATTTGCTTGTTCTCCTCGGTAATTAATGTGTTTGAAGTAATTGAAGAGGATGACAATCTTTCAGAGATAGAGCTGAAGTAAGTGATTTTTTGGATGCTATGTATTGTTTTGAATAAATGTTTTGGACTCATTTAATGAAAATCATTTTAGGAATTACAAATGAGTTGTTTCAAGCATTACAAAAGAACGATCAAGATCTTGTAAATATTATGACTCACTCTTGTCAAAGTTTCCAAGATACGATTATAAGCAATGAGAGACAATGGATGAGATTCTCTATTAAATGAAGTTACTATCTCTTACAAAAAAACATGATATTAATGTTCTAAATATGGAAAACACATTTGCAGCTCGAGGGAGATCGAGACGTAAATCCAAAAATAATACAAACCTTCACTTCTATCGAGTTAACTTATTTTATGCAGTTATTGATCTATAACTTACTGAGCATAATATTCGATTTGATAAAGTAAACACAGAATTGCTTCTATGTATGACATGTTTAGATCCAATCAATGACTTTTCGAATTTTGATAAGTTAAAATTAGTTCGATTCGCTGAACATTATCCGTTGGACTTTTCCCCAATTGGCTTAATGAAACTTGATAATCAATTTGAAAGTTATATTTTAGACATTCACTCAAGCGGAGAATTCTCAGTTGTTAAAGGGCTCGTAGGGTCGGCTCAAAAGTTAGTACAATTAAAGAAGGATGTTCTATATCGATTATTATATCTGCTCGTGAATTTTGTAACGCCCCAAATTTCATAAGGCGGGAGATACTACTCCGAGGGTTATCGCTCGGCTGTAGCTAGTTATCGCGCGGCGGTAGCTCCAGGGTTTGCGACGAGAGCGTTGAGTTCTCGATAAAGTGTTGAGTTCTCGATAAAGCGTTGAGTTCTCAAGAAAGATGTTACCGCGCGGCGGTAGCCGGGAATTATTCTGGCAAAGTTCTCGGGAAGCTATCGCCCGACGATAGTGTTACCGTTGGCGATAGTGGGGACAATTTAATTGATGGAGGTCTCGGGATTCTACCGCGCGGCGGTAGGAGTTAGCGCACAACGATAGTGTAACACCCCGAAGTCAAGAGGATCATTTTGAGCAAAATCGGGTTCAGGTATGGGTGACACGGCCTGGGACACGGGCGTGTCCCAGGGCGTGTCAGCTGACACGGCCTGCGACACGGGCGTGTCGCAGGGCGTGTCGAGGTTGTGTCGACGATCGAACTTGATGTCGACGATTTTCGCTCGACATCGTCGAGAGGGGCAAACGGCCCAGGACACGGCCGGGGCGTGTTTGCGGGACACGGGCGTGTCCTGGTGCACACGGCCAGGAACACGGGCGTGTGCCAAGCCGTGTGCCAGGCCGTGTGAAGTCTCGGGTTGTTTTGGGATTATTTCTGTAGAGGTACACGGCCTCAAACACGGGCGTGTCTGAGGGCGTGTCGGGTACACGGCCGTGACACGGGCGTGTCACACGGGCGTGTACTGGCTGGATTGAGTCGGTTGTCTGCCGCTTAGGGGGACACGGCCTGTGACACGGGCGTGTCACAGGGCGTGTCAGGCCGTGTTTTAGCTTTTCTGGCCAGATCTGAGCCGTTTGTTTCCCTCTTCCTGGATCCAAGGGCTGGGCTTTGTCCAGGTGTCTAGGAGGCCGAGAATTAGAAGATATATGCTCTTATCTTCCTCTTCTCCTTCTTCTTCATTTCCATTTCAAGAGAGAAAGAAGAAAGGCCTAAGGGAGAGGAAAGGGAGGAGTCTTACAGCTGCTGTAGGAGCTGCGGAGTGCGGATCGAAGATCCGAGAGCGGATTCGTGAAGGTAGAGCCGAGGCGGTGATTTCCATCCGGCTACTTCATGGCGCCGAAGCGATCTTCAAGGGTAACGATCTCCTTCTTGGACATCGAAGTCCTTCCTTTATTCATGTGCTTGGAATCCTCCACCAAGAGGTGGATAATCGCGGAAGTGATTCCTTTGTTGTGTCTGCATTTAGAGCCGGAAATATAGAGTACGGTGTATGCATGCTGTGTGAAGCCCATCTGGACCGGTAGTCTGGATTGGTGATGTTCATGGGTAAACCGGAGAAGACTCCGTGGCTTTGATGATGTGCCAAACGGATTTCTGTTGTGATGAATGTATGGATGTGATGATTGTGAGGAGGCTTTGGTGACGCTCCTGGATATGAGATGATCAATTGGTAACATGCCTGGGGAGCTCGTGATAAACCCGATTGTTACACCACCTGTGTGGGTTGATCTAGTTAGGAAGGGATCGATGGGTGGCAATGCTAGGGGAGCCGAGTTAAACCCGGGTTGCTGCACCACATAGTGTGGGTCGATCGGATTAGGAGGGGGGTCGATGGGTAGACATTGCCTGGGGAGCTTAGATAAACCCGGCGTGCTACACCACATGTTGTGGGTTGACCTACTCTGTTTGTTGGATGTTGTGAGGGTGTACCTCTGTGTGGTTTGGGCGGGATGTCGCCAGCTTGCGAGATTGGTGGACTAGGGCCGGTCAACCAACAAGTTAACACCTTGAGAGACAGCGGTGTACGACGGTGGATTCTGGTACGCCAAGAAGGTGCCCTGAGTGCACGAAGCGTTGGTGGACTCCAGCGTTTGTGATGTGATGTGTTTGTTAGTGGAATAAAGAGAATGATCTATCTATGGTGTGATTTGGTGATGTTTGCTGATGCTTGATGAGAAAGGAAGCACTGTATGCAGGGAAGGAACCACTACCCCGGGTAGGGGGTAGGGTCGTTATAATGGGTCAGCCAAACGCTGACCGTTACTTTGTTTTCTGGTTTGTCTTGGATGTGAAATTGCAGGTGTTGCGGCTGGAAATGCATAAGAATGGCTAGCTTGATGAGGCCCTTGAAGGCCATGCGGAGAGTGTTGTTTGGATTTCATGTGTGGCCGGCCTGCGTGCCGATGTACGAAATTATTGTTGTGTAAAGAAGAACCTGTAAGGTCATAAGGCCAGGGTGTGTGAGTTGTACATTCTCAGTGTTGGTATATATAAAGGTGATTTGTATATATGGTGGACATTCTGGTTTGAGTTCATGTTAACAAGAAAAATGTTGCGCTAGAATGGAATGAGTTAAGGATACGCGTCGATTTTGATTTCCACACGTGATTCCTTCGCTTTGTCTGTGAGATATGGCGTGGGGCCCCGGCCGGACCCACCGTTATATGTCATGTGACAGGTGGGGGCGTTACAAAGTGATATCAGAGCAGGTTTAGATTGTTTGGGAGGAGAGAACCTAAATGAACTCATGAATGTCCACTAGGAATGTATGTCATGCACATGCTGTGCGTGAGTGTGTAGTCAATGTTGCAGTACCGTTATGATTTGAAGGATTAATGGTGTTCTGTACATTGATAGGTGGCGAGGGATGGAGCTGGGCCGTCTGAGCCCCAGCGGTCGGATGAAAGTGCAGCACCCGTGGAAGTGCCTATGCCTCCCTCGGCAGAAGCTATACGGGTGATGACGGAGACAGTGCTTGCAGTGTTACAAGCACATCCAACTGGACAGGCAAGACCTGGTGGAAGGCAAGAGCATGCTGCCGAGGTGGTGGAAGTGCAAGCAAGTGACGACTTCTTGTCACGTTTTATGCACTTTCATCCACCGACGTTTGGTGGAGCGCTTTCACCAACGCAGGCGGAAGATTGGTTGGCAAGAGTAAAAAGGATCCTAACCGCAATAAGGACGGTCGAGGAACAGTAAGTGATGTTGGCCACTTTTCTGTTGGAGGGTGATGCGAGATTGTGGTGGGATGAGATTGAAGTGCACCACTTGGCAGGTCGAGGTTTAATGGAGATTTCGATGGAGGAATTCTCCCAACTATTTTTAGCCAAGTATGTTCCAGTGTCGCAGAGGATTGCGATGGAAAATGAGTTTCTCCGCCTGGTGCAGGGTGAGCGAGATATTGATACTTACCTGCATGAGTTTACAAGATTGGGGAGATATACGAGATCTACCTTTGCTGAGGAAGCGCGAAAGACAAATCGGTTTTATGAAGGCTTGCGGGATGAATTGAGGTTGACACTTTCGAGTTCAGTGAGCCCAGGCTTCCAAGTGTTGGTCGATACAGCCCGTGCCTTGGAGAAGGATATGAAGCGAGTACAAGTGAATAAGCGACGGGCAGCGGAAAAGCCAGAGTTTCAAGGGTCGCAGGTGGATCAATCCGAGTTTCGACGACAAGAGAAGAAAAGATTTAGACCTGCGGAATCAGCTCCGTCGACTGTTTCTTCAGGTGCGACTTATGGGTCAGGACGTGTGGATACACGTATCTGCTATAAATGTGGGCAGCAAGGACATATAGCAAGATTTTGTCGGAATGTCCCTCCAGGGAGTGAGAAAAAGACAGGTGCGTCATATGAAGAAAAAGGGAAAGCAGTGGCTGAATCATCTGCACCCCGGACGCAACCTAGATTGCATGCGATAGAAGTGCAAGAGCCGCAAAGCTCAGTTGGTGAAATTCAGCCTCGAGCGGTTCATTTATCTTTAAATCGCGAATTTCAAAATCGAGAGGCTGAGCGGAAGTGAACGGTGATGTGAATCATTTCGATGTTATGAAAGTTGTGTATGTAAACTATGTTTTGATATAAGGTGTGATGAATAATAGCTTGGTGCACTTGTGATTGTGACGAAATCCATCAATTATGTCGTTTTGTTTGAGGTCTTATGTGGTTGAATGTGCACAAGTGGAAGCTAGGGATGTTTGTTGTGTTGTCTGTTTGTTAGTGTGTGCGGAGGCTTGCGGTGTAAGCTTTGATGATGTTGTGACTAATTGGCTGTTTGGAGTCAAATTTCGAGGACGAAATTATTTGAAGGGGGGAGGATTGTAACACCCCGAAGTCAAGAGGATCATTTTGAGCAAAATCGGGTTCAGGTATGGGTGACACGGCCTGGGACACGGGCGTGTCCCAGGGCGTGTCAGCTGACACGGCCTGCGACACGGGCGTGTCGCAGGGCGTGTCGAGGTTGTGTCGACGATCGAACTTGATGTCGACGATTTTCGCTCGACATCGTCGAGAGGGGCAAACGGCCCAGGACACGGCCGTGTCGGATGCCGTGTCGTATGCTCGACGAGTGTTACGCGACGATCGTCGAGTATCGAGTTTCCAGTGAGGACACGGCCTGTGACACGGGCGTGTCACAGGGCGTGTCAGTGGGCGTCGAACTCAGCTCGATGTCTCGGGTTGGGGCGTGTTTGCGGGACACGGGCGTGTCCTGGTGCATACGGCCAGGAACACAGGCGTGTGCCAAGCCGTGTGTCAGGCCGTGTGAAGTCTCGGGTTGTTTTGGGATTATTTCTGTAGAGGTACACGGCCTCAGACACGGGCGTGTCTGAGGGCATGTCGGGTACACGGCCGTGACACGGGCGTGTCACACGGGCGTGTACTGGCTGGATTGAGTCGGTTGTCTGCCGCTTAGGGGGACACGGCCTGTGACACGGGCGTGTCACAGGGCGTGTCAGGCCGTGTTTTAGCTTTTCTGGCCAGATCTGAGCCGTTTGTTTCTCTCTTCCTGGATCCAAGGGCTGGTCTTTGTCCAGGTGTCTAGGAGGCCGAGAATTAGAAGATATATGCTCTTATCTTCCTCTTCTTCTTCTTCTTCATTTCCATTTCAAGAGAGAAAGAAGAAAGGCCTAAGGGAGAGGAAAGAGAGGAGTCTTCCAGCTGCTGTAGGAGCTGCGGAGTGCGGATCGAAGATCCGAGAGCGGATTCATGAAGGTAGAGCCGAGGCGGTGATTTCCATCCGGCTACTTCATGGCGCCGAAGCGATCTTCAAGGGTAACGATCTCCTTCTTGGACATCGAAGTCCTTCCTTTATTCATGTGTTTGGAATCCTCCACCAAGAGGTGGATAATCGCGGAAGTGATTCCTTTGTTGTGTCTGCATTTAGAGCCGGAAATATAGAGTACGGTGTAGGCATGCTGTGTGAAGCCCATCTGGACCGGTAGTCTGGATTGGTGATGTTCATGGGTAAACCGGAGAAGACTCCGTGGCTTTGATGATGTGCCAAACGGATTTCTGTTGTGATGAATGTATGGATGTGATGATTGTGAGGAGGCTTTGATGACGCTCCTGGATATGAGATGATCAATTGGTAACATGCCTGGGGAGCTCGTGATAAACCCGACTGTTACACCACCTGTGTGGGTTGATCTAGTTAGGAAGGGATCGATGGGTGGCAATGCTAGGGGAGCCGAGTTAAACCCGGGTTGCTGCACCACATAGTGTGGGTCGATCGGATTAGGAGGGGGGTCGATGGGTAAACATTGCCTGGGGAGCTTAGATAAACCCAACGTGCTACACCACATGTTGTGGGCTGACCTACTCTGTTTGTTGGATGATGTGAGGGTGTACCTCTGTGTGGTTTGGGCGGGATGTCGCCAGCTTGCGAGATTGGTGGACTAGGGCCGGTCAACCAACAAGTTAACACCTCGAGAGACAGCGGTGTACGACGGTGGATTCCGGTACGCCAAGAAGGTGCCCGAGTGCACGAAGCGTTGGTGGACTCCAGCGTTTGTGATGTGATGTGTTTGTTAGTGGAATAAAGAGAATGATCTATCTATGGTGTGATTTGGTGATGTTTGCTGATGCTTGATGAGAAAGGAAGCACTGTATGCAGGGAAGGAACCACTACCCCGGGTAGGGGGTAGGGTCGTTATAATGGGTCAGCCAAACGCTGACCGTTACTTTGTTTTCTGGTTTGTCTTGGATGTGAAATTGCAGGTGTTGCGGCTGGAAATGCATAAGAATGGCTAGCTTGATGAGGCCCTTGAAGGCCATGCGGAGAGTGTTGTTTGGATTTCATGTGTGGCCGGCCTGCGTGCCGATGTACGAAATTATTGTTGTGTAAAGAAGAACCTGTAAGGCCATAAGGCCAGGGTGTGTGAGTTGTACATTCCTGGTGTTGGTATATATAAAGGTGATTTGTATATATGGTGGACATTCTGGTTTGAGTTCATGTTAACAAGAAAAATGCTGCGCTAGAATGGAATGAGTTAAGGATACGCGTCGATTTTGATTTCCACACGTGATTCCTTCGCTTTGTCTGTGAGATATGGCGTGGGGCCCCGGCCGGACCCACCGTTATATGTCATGTGACAGGTGGGGGGGCGTTACAGATAGAGTAAGTGTCGAGTCGTAACCGACGTCGGCTATCGTGCGGCGTTAGCACCCTATCGCACGGCGATAACGAATTTGTAATGACGTGACCACGTGGAGGCCTGCAATTGGAAGGTTTGTGTGGTTGCACTCGAAACGAGACATTGAATTAAGGCACCGCATGGCGGTATCTAGTTACCACGCGGCGGTAGCTTTATATAAAAGCCTGGTTTGTCTGTTTTCACTTCATTCTTTGGAGTTGAGGACTTGGCCTGGATTTCTTGGAGGAGCAGCAGCGTCGGAAGAGAGATCTCACCGTCATTGGAGTTCTGAAGCTCTGATTCGCAAGATGAGTCCGGATCTGTGGAGTCAAGATCGTTGCGGTCGCGTTCATCCGTCTAGATCTTTGGCATTGCACCGAAGAGGGCGCAACGGGTAATGATTCTCAACTTGGACATGTGAAGTCCTCTTCATTTTGCATAGGAAACCCTCTCCCGTGAATGTGTGGTGAGCATGAGGTCTTTCTTCGGGTTAATACAGAGTATCCCCGTAGTTTTGCATTTAGAGTTCGGAATCGAAGTACGAACATATGCATGATGTGTGAAGCCCATCCGGACAGGTTGGTCTGTATTGACGATGTTTTTCATATGCTTGTTAATGGGCGGAGAAGACTCCGTGATGTTTGTTTTTCAGGTTTTCTACGCGGTAGATTGCAACAGGGAACCTTGGGGACTAACTTCAAGGGGCACCCAAAAAACTAGTTAGAAACGCATTTCTACCAAGTACCGCGCGGCTGTAGTGCTACCGCCGGCGGTAGCTCATTGAGTGCTTTGTTTGAGGCCTGTGTCATGGAGACCTGGGGCCAATATATGAGGTCTGTGTCATGGAGACCCGGGGCCAGTATTTGAGGCATCTGTCGTCAAGACCTAGGGCCTGTGATTTGGTCCTGAGAACTTTGAGAGCCCAGCTTGGTGGTCTGAGATCCATCCGTATATCATAACGAGGTTATATAATGACTGAAGAAATGGGAAAGGGGTGGACGACCCGCGTCGTGGCTTTTTACGCCCGACGATGTGAGCAACGGGAAAAGGCCTAACCTACCGAGTAGCTATGTCGAGCGTCTGTGGGTAGTGTTACCTGTCGTTGTCATAGTTACGAGTCTCAGGCCTTGCGCAGGCCGTAAAGACTACCAAAATACTCATGTCTGTTATCGTCTTGTGAACGGTGGTGAGTCCCTGGTTTTTGTTCGGATACCGAAAATGTGCCCTGAAAGCACGGGGTGTGTGGCCGTTCGTGCCTACACCTGCGGTGAAGTGTGCTTAAACTGCACTTTAATTGCTACGTTTGGTTTTGTTAATATAATGCAGGGAAGGCATACCGCCGGCTCGAATAAGGGGTGAGGTCGTTATAATTTGGTCAGCTTTATCTGATCATTGTCTTGTTTTGCCACCGTTCGGTGAATTGTTCTTATGCAGGAATAGGTGAACCAAGTGACAAGTAGCGGGCTGAAGCCCTTGATGCAGTGCTGGCACTTAAAGGCCAAAGCAAAGTATTTTTTTTCTATTTTTATATATGATCGGATTGCGTGCCGAAGTATGTAAAACACTTATTATTTAAGTAAACAATTATAAGGCCATAAGACCAAGACTCCTTGTGTATTGATTCTTTCATTCCTACTTTGAGCTATATTGGACATTCATGTTCTGTGATGAGTTCTTCCAACATTTATCTCATGCGACGGATGGGAGTGTTACAAATTTAGCCATACTATTACTTGTTGCAACTGCAAATGTAGGAGTTTTTTGTACAATAAAGATTATCAAAACATCATTACGCAATTAGATGACAGATGATCGAATGAATGCTTATCAACTAACATATATTGAAAAAAATATTTTCTCTGTCATCGACAACAAAGTAATCATGAAATATTTTCGGAACATGAAGCATCAAAGAGGTGTATTGTAAGCAAGTAAATATTTTTATTTTATTTTGAATTTTTTTACAAAGTTATTGTCAATTTTATTGTATGTATCAACATTTTATGTATTTATTTTATTTAATGCCCCCACTGAAAAATTCCGCTAAATCCGCCTATGCTTGAAATTATTATTGGATTATGGTTCATGATATTAAGATGCATATATGAGAGGCAAAAGATAAGATTCCTCAACTTATTACATATGGGTGAAGAACCATTAGGAGAGCTATGCAACATATTATTTGTGAGAGACTAGCGAAAAAATTTGCTACATTATTCCAAACATTTTAGCATATAACAAGACATTTTGCAATATAGAATGCACATAACAACAATTACTTTTTTGTGTGTTCCTATTTTTTACATGATGCTATGAGAAAGATAGAATTGATCTAAAATTTCAACTGGTAAACAATAGTTTTTTACATTCAATTCTATAATTTAGAGTATAATATATTTTCATCAAAACTAACTTGAAATATGAATTGAATAAATATTACTTAAGCTTTGTTTGGCAAGGTGGGAGTGGTCGTAAATGCATGGGTTAAACCGTCATTCGTTAAGGATCACTTAACAAACATCATCCTGCATGGGTTAAACCATCATTCGTTAAGGATCACTTAACAAACATCATCCTCTTGAGCATAAAAGTCGATGAAATTCTTTAGATGGACATTAACAAATGACAATTTAACTCTCATGTTCATGACCGCCACCGCTAAGCCAAACGGATCCCGAGTGGACGTTGGTTACAAATAGTTTTGATTTTTTTTGCACGAGTTCCCATCTTACGAAATTGTAAACATAGCGAAATAAGCACTCGGGGCACTTCCCCTTCCCTCCATGTAGCCAGCCACCCTTTTCATCACCTTTTTGTCCAGCTATCCAGCCACTTCCTACTATTTCCACATCTTAGGCTCCGTTTGGGGGGACTTATTTTCACCGGTCAAGAATTAAGGTCAGGTACATGCGGTCGTAACCGCTTGACCGGTGAAAATAAGTCCCCCCAAACAGAGCCTTAATCCAACATCTACCACCTTAATTTCACCCATTTTCTATTTTTCAACAATCGTAAAAAAAAACACCTAAATATTTCTTAAAAAAAGTTTTTCAACATCAAAATGTTATTACCGAATAAAATATGTCTACGCGCCCCAATATTACATATTCACAACACATAATTATATGTGCAAAACAACATATTTCTGCACCATCAACTTGTCTGGATGGTTTATGGCTTTGATTTTTTTCATAAACTTGCATTGAAGGTTGCCACATCTTAACTTTTAAAGTAAAATGAAGAAGTAAACTTGTTCAACTTGTTCATAGAAACTCCAACAGGATATTTCACTTGCAAATATCAGCTTTGTTTGGGGGATTTATAAGGTTCGGTTCATGTGATGGTAATCGCTTAACCGGTGAAAATAAGTCCTAATTAAGTTTCGGTTCATGTGATTGTAACCCTAAACCCTAACTGTCTGACCGGTGAAAATAAATCCCCAAAATGAAGCCATCATGGGCAGTCATAAAAATTATCTGGAGCGGATGAGAAACTAGATATGATGGATCAGATGCATTGAATTTATTTCCCAAATTAAGAAATTGCATCAAAACATAGACTGTGTTTCAGGACAGAGTGAGTTTACTACATTATTATACCAATTTGAAACATATACACTAATAAAAGCATAGGATTTATAAATAAATATTAAAGAATAAGGCTTTGACATTTAACATTTTTAGGCTGTGTTTGGGGTGGCTTATCACGACTTATTTGTTCCGATGAAGTTGGACAAAATGTTATTATCATACCAAAATCTTATGCCACAAACTAATTAGGGGTGAGGAACGAAAACCGAAAACCGACTAAACCGACCGCACCGACTGAACCGCGCCGACTTTGAAACCGAGCCGCCCGGTCCGGTGTCGGTTTGGTTTGGAGCTTTTGAAAACCGAAGACTTATCGGTTCGGGTCGGTTTTCAAGTTGTGAAAACCGACTAAACCGAACCGAGCACTTCACCACTGTTTTGGGGTGTATTTGATCGAGCAACTTTCAGATTATCTTTGGGTCTACAACCAAGTTCACTTTTTCCATCTCCGTGCTTGGTGAGATTTTTCTGACCCTTCTTCTTAAATTTAGAGAGGTTTTCAGATCCTAAGTAATTCTGTTGAGAAAAAATTTTATTAACAGTTTTATTATTTGGGATGTTATGTATATTAAATTGATTTAATAACGACAATGATTATCAATCGTGATACTCCAATTGCTCTGATTGCTTATTGTTGGATCTATTAGTATTAAATTTGTCCAAATTATTATAGAGAATTGTGAGATGTCATAAAAAAAGTTTGCCTCAATATACCCAAACTTCGCATGTCTAAAAATGCACGAATATAATAATTGTTTGTGTGTGTTATGTCAATTTAATAAACATTCTCTCTGACTTATACTCAAAAAAATTGTATGTTATTTATTTAATATAAACCTTTAGTTGATAAAGATTATGAAATTATTAAAGGAAAGATGACCAATCCAAAAAAAAAACACTTTATTATGTTTGTTTGCAGAAAACCGACACCGAACCGTAAAAAACCGACTAAAAACCGAACCGACTTTGAACCGAACCAAATGAGTTCGGTTCGGGTCGGTTTGGACAAACCAAAAACTGAGGCATGTTGGTTCGGTTTCGGTTTGAGTCCAAACCGCCCCAAACTGAACCGCTCGCACCCCTAAAACTAATTTCTTTTTTTGATAAGCGTAGTAAAATTTGTCATACCAAACAAACATAATGACAATTTCGTCCGACCTCACTGACGCAAATAACATAAGCCTAATTTTAACTTTAGACCGTGAGAATAGGCAACCAGCAGCAGGAAATCATTAGAAGACTCGGCAGGCAGCGGGAACTAAGGCTCTGTTTGGCTTTAGTGTTTTTTCATAAGCCGTACCAAACAGCTATTTTAAAGGTGCGGTGGATAAATAGATTTTGGATTTGAACCCTCTGATCAAGTTTCCCAAACTCCGATGAGAAGCCAAGTGACAAAGGATTGTCGCAAAGGAGCTTCTTCTCATGCTATCCAAAAAAAATTTATGAAGCTAGGCATTGACCCTCCAAAGTAGTTCCCTGTTATGGCCCAATGGGAATTGGAAAAACTTTTCTAGCCATGGCTGTAGCAAATAGAACAGATGCATGCTTCATTAGTGTTATTAGGAGCAAGCTTGTTATTAAGACTTTGTTCGGCATGATGGTGTTTGACTCTGTGGGTCCTGTTCGTTTCGCAGTTTTGTTTGACAGGAATTGATTTTGGTTCAAAACTAAAAGCTGGAAGGTTTTAGTTTTCTGTCAAAACTCAATTCTTCTGTTCGTTTGAAGGAAAGTTTTCAGGCCTAGAAATTGAATGACGCTGCAAAACTTCTCCAATCCGATCCCTCTCATCCGATCCAAATGGCGAGCAACGATCCCGAACACGGAGAGGAGGCCGGTGACACCGCCGCTGGAGAGAATGAGGACACAGGAGCTTAGATCGCCCCCATCATCCATCTCGAGGAGGTGACCGTCACCACCGGCGAGGAGGACGAAGACGTCATGCTCGACTTGTAAGATTTAGATTGTACGACCTCAATTCTCTCCACTGTTTTCGCAGATCGTCCCGCCTGCTCCTAATCAATGCTCTAATTTATCATCTATGTCATTTGCTTACCGCAGGAGCCGGAGATCCAAGAATGATGCCGCAGGTCTTCGCTCGATCGGGAGGGGGGAGAAGATAAAGGTGGGTGAAAACCGACCGAATGAGGGGAGTTTTAAGGCTAGGGAATTTTTATCCCGATGAAAACCGGTCAGTTTTCAAATAAAATCAAAAACTTGGCTCGAAATGACTAAACAAACATGATTTTTGATTTGTATTTAAGTAAAACAAAAATCCACCTGTCAAAACTTACGAAAAGAACAGTTTAGGGAATTTCATTCACTTTTTATGTTCAAACAGATGATGCTTGTTAGGTGATCCTTAACAAATGACGGTTTAACTCATGAGGAGCCTAAATATGTTGAAGTAGGTGCTCCAATTGTCCTTGAGCTATTCAAAGTTTTAACCTATTCTCATTGGCTTTCATACTTAGAATCTTTTCTCTGTTTTTCTTTGAGAGAAGAGATACAAAACAATTCATCAAGGACTAGCCCATACAACTGGAGCTTGAAGCCATAATAATCAATAGCTTATAAAATAACAAAAACAATGGCCCCCAGTTACATAGGTATTACTTTACCAACTACACTTTACTTGGATATAGTTTTAAGTAAGCAATTCTTATAATGTGAACAAACAAATAAAAAAGCTTTAAAAACTCACCATCTAATTTGGTACTTGAAGATTAAGGCTCCGGTTGAGGGGACTTATTTTTACCGGTCAAGCGGTTAAGACCACATAAACTGGACCTTAATTAAGATCCGGTTCATGCTATCGTAACTGCTTGACCGATAAAAATAAATCCAAAGGGAGCCTAAATTAACATGGGACCTGAAGAGCATTACAATTATACAAAATATGGTATCATGAGGAACTCGGTCTAAATTCAGCTCAACCAAAAAGAAAATAGGTTGAGGTTGAATAAGATTTCAATATCCATTTAGTAAAAGACACCCCAAATGAAAGAAAAATCAATAATGTCCCTCTTGATATCTGAAATTCTATAAGAAAATCACATTGTTTTCTGAAAGGCAAAAATGGGATATCAGTCCCTAATCTTTGAGGTTGGTTTGAAATTGGTCCCTGAAGTTTTTTGGGTTAGATTTTGATCCCTAAACTTTTCATTTTGTCTTAAATGAGTCCCTATTAACCTCTTCGTTACCTTTTGGATGTAAAAATTGAGGTGTGATTTATTAATAGAGGGTTTAGGCTTTAATCCGACGCGGCGAAGCTCAAAAGGCGTCATATTACCTTCCCCACCTCCCACTTCCCATTCCCAAATCCTAAACCCTACGCCAGCTCCCCGCTTCCCACCCGCCGCCCGCTCTGTGCTTCCCATCGGCATCCAACGCCGGCGAAGCTCAAAAGGCGTCCTATTCCCAAATATTCCCTACCCCACCTCCCCCCTTCCCATTCCCAAATCCTAAATCCTACGCCCGCTCCCCCTTTCCCACCTGCCGCCTGCTTTGTGCTTCCCATCGGCATCCAACGCCTGCGAAGCTCAAAAGGCATCCTATCAGCATCCGGGCCTATCGCCGACGACACAGGTTTGGTTCCTCCTATCGGCATCCGGTCCTATCGCCCGCTGCGTGGTTCCTCGCTCCTCTACTTCGTGGCTTTGAGGTAATGTCACTTCCCCTAATGCAAAACTGGTTTTATGTGTGCTATACAGAACATGTTTTCATATGCTTTTATTTAAAGGTTGCTTATTTATCACGATTATGCTCCCGTTATCACGATTATGCTCTTGTTTCATCTGTTTTTATTGTCTCAGTTATATAATGGATCTTAATAATGAAGATATTCTCTCAACGGAAAGCGATTTCTATAGTGATGATAGTGCTATAGATATCACATTTGAAAGCGAGGAAGACTTAATTGATGATGATATTGTTACTAACTTAAGTGAGGAGGTGGAGAATATATATAATTTTTTTACAGACAACATGTTGTCGACTGCTTATTTTCCTAACTTAAACGAGGATGTTGTTGAAGATCTTATATCAGATGAACTTCAATCTACTAGTACCGATAGTGAACAAGAGACTTCAAAAAGGAAAAAACCAAAACAACCTATATTTTCATTGTTGAAGGATATGAAGGAGATGAAGTGGCAACCGGGAATAATTTTCAGATCGAAAGAGGAATTTAAGGATGCTGTTACAACATATGCGGTGCATACGGGTGTTGGTTTAAAATTGACGAAGAATGACAAGTCAAGAGTTAGGTTTAAATGTAAAGAAGGATGTAATTGGGAAATCTATGCTGCACCAGTAAAGAATCAAGACACATGGAAAGTGAGAACTATTATTGATAAGCACACATGTAGTATAGAGTTCAACAACAGACTGCTAAGTGCAAAATGGTTAGGTAAAAGAATTGATTCTAAAGTGAGAGAAAATCTGAATATTCAACTCAAACAAATAGTGGCAAAGACAAAAGAAAAGTGGGTTGTTGGGATCTCCAAAGATAAAGCATATAGAGCTAAAATGCATGCAAATACTTTGCTTGAAGGCAGTGTTGGAGAGCAATATAATATGTTAAATTTATATTGTGCAGAGATTTTAAAATCAAATCCCGACAACTCGGTTTTCTTGAAGTTTACTTGGCCTCCAGAATTTTTCAACGAATATCGAACACCATCAAGAGCTATAGTTCCTCGCTTCCAAAGATTGTACATGTGCTTCATAGGTTGTCGTGAATCATTTAAAGTATGTAGGCCTATTATTGGATTAGATGGATGCTTCTTGAAAGGGCAATAAGGTGGCCAATTATTAACCGCGATAGGTAGAGATCCTAATGATCAAATGCTACCAATTGCATATGCAGTTGTTGAGGTAGAAAACAAAGACTCATGGAGTTGGTTTCTATCTTGCCTTACAAGAGATATCAATCACCCCAACATCACATACATTTCTGATCAACAAAAGGTTTGCTTGAACTTTTTTAATTGAACATGATTTTTTATATATCAATCCTCTAGTCTTACATGTTATATTTCTTTACCTTGCAGGGTTTAGTTGAGACATTCAAAGAGTTTTTTCCTAATGTTGATCATCGTTTCTGTGTGCGACACCTTTATAATAATTTTAGAAAAAAATTCTCAAGCAAGAATCTAAAAGGTTTATTATGGAAAGCCTCAAACGCAACATACGAAGCTGAGTGGATTAGAACTATGCATGAAATTAAGGGGATTTCAGACAAGGCATATGATCATCTCATAAGCATAAATAGATCACTATGGTGTAAGCATGCATTTACTAGTCATGTTTATAGTGATGTAGTCGTGAATAATATGTCTGAGGCTTTTAACCGCGTGATTCTAGATATGCGAGATAAACCCATAATTAGCATGTTTGAAGATATTCGGTGTTATTTGATGCGCAGATGGACAACTATTAGAGAGAGGATTGAGAAACAACAATCTGAAATCAACCCTAAAATTGTCAAAAAATAGATGACGAGGCTTAACATAGTGGAGCATGGATGCCCTTATGGTCATGTGACAAGGTGTTTGAAGTCATGAATGTTCATGATAAATTTGCTGTTGACTTGGATAAGAGAATTTGCTCTTATGGTAAATGGAGAATAAGCGGACTTCCGTGTCGACACTCCATAAGTTGCATGCATTATTTAAATATAGATAAGCACTTCTATGTTTCAGACTACTTCAAGAAATCAGCTTATATGGAGTGTTATAAGCAGTGTCTTGCCGCTTAACGGTCCTAATTTTTGGCCATCGATACAATCTACTCAAATACTTCCACCGATCCGTAGGAAAGCTCCTGGTAGACCAAAAAAGAGACGTAACAAGGATTATAATGAAGAAAGAAGTCAAACTAAAATGAGCCGACAATATGAGACAATTACATGCTCCAAATGTGGTATTATTGGGCATAATAAAAAAAAGTTGCATGTAAGTATTATATGTTTTTACACTTTTTTCATTCACTATGCAACTTTAATTTTAATTGTATACTATTTTTTTGCCAGGTTTGCTGGAGCGCATTGATAAATCAGGTGCTCTTTGAGAATTTTGAAACTTATTTTGAAAAGAACTGTTCTAAATAGTTTTGAGCTTGCTTTTTGAGCATTTTGCATTTTATATTAAGCAAACCTGTCACCCGGAAAACAAGCTCCTTTTGCATTTTGTATTTTTGAACTTGTTGAGATTTTTGTTTTAATTTGATTTCAGTCACTAAACTGTCACTGGTTTGAATTGGTACTCTGATGTTTTTGCATGATAAATGTCAAATTCAGAATCTGGAGTCTTTAAAGATGATTGGTACAGCTGAGCTGAATTGAAGCATGGACTATTGCAATGTGCTCCACTAGTTTACTAATTTCTCCTTTCTGACCTCTTAATAATTTCTCCAGCTACAAATGTAATCTTTGGCATTTCATACTTGGTCATTTATCTCATGACAAACTCAATCACCTGCAAATACAATTTCCTTTCATTAATTGCATTAAAACGAAGGATCTATTGATAAATTTGATCGTATGCACTTAATATTTAGGTCTCATTATATGTACCTTCGATATTTGCACATAACTATTTCCTTACCATAGTTGATGACAAAACAAGGCATGCATGGTTATTTTCATGAAGCTTAAGTCTGAAACTGGTAACCATATTAGATCCCTTGTTTCTTTGGTTGAAACTCTGTTCAACCATAAATTGGGATTTGAATTCATTAACTGCAATGCCATGTCACTTTTCCATCCAAAAACTTAACAGATTAATAAATTAGGATCTATTTCAAAATAAAAGAACAGTTTAGGGATCAAAATCAAACCCAAAAAACTTGAGGGATCAATTTCAAACCAACCTCAAAGATTAGGGACTGATATCCCATTTTTGCCTTTTTGAAATGGGAGTCATTTATTGAAAAGTTTTACATGCATTAAATAGTAATCAACTTGGCCCTATGTTTTAGAATGTGGAATACTACCTCAAAGTGCAAAAAATCAAAATTTGTAATGCATATTACCACAAGGCCAATACTCTAATGAACTATAGAATCAAATTACCAAGCTTTGTATTATATACAGAAATGAGTATCAATGTCAATCAGCAAACATAGTTTTCATGTTAAAACCAGGTAAAAAAGTATCTATGGTGTGAAATTTACAGATAGAGCATTATAGACAACAAATACTGAAAAACGTAATAAGCCATATTGCTTATGATGGAAACTAGACATGTGGTCATATCAGAAGTATACGAAGTGTTAGGCAAATGTTTTGATTACCTTAAACAAGTTGGATCAAATGCATGCTCATCCTGCGGGCTTTAGATAATAAAATGTAAAATGTATTCTCATACTTGTGATCTGTAAAAAAAATAACAAGAAGATGTACTAAATTAAAGAGACCAAGCTGCATGTAACATGATTTTGCTTTGTTTACATGTAAAAGTTTTAAATGCATTTATAAATTTTTTTTATCTGCAAACATAATTAGTGGGCAAAATAATCACTTTTTTTTCTAAAAGGTAAAAAAAAGGAGAGTGTTAACCACACCCACCCCTAATATGACTATCCACACCTCATTTTGTTTTAAAATTTTTATTTCTAAAATTTTACTTACCCCCATCTCCTCCAATTCACGTAAATCGCACTCGAGTCTTCCTCTTCGTCGAGCTGCTCCCGTCTCCGGCATCTTCCACGCGTTATCTTACTCCATTAGTTGTCTCACGCACTATCACTCGAGGATATTTTCGGGTGCATCGAAAAAATATTTGGGTGCGTCAAGAAAAAAAAATAGGGTGCAATTGTATTTTCGAGTTGAGGTTAACAATAGGGGGCGAATAGTCAAAATTGAGTTGTTGTTAACAATAGCCTAAGGGTGTGTTCGTTTCGCAAAAATTGAGATGCGTGAATTGATTTTGGCCGATAACCTACGACGCAGAGGAATTGATTTTGGCAGAAAACCAATTACTGTGTTCGTTTGTAGGAAAAGTTTCAGTAATAAGAATTGAATTTTTCATTATTTGGGCTTTTTGGCAGATTGCACCCTCCAAATCACCCTCTTTGGCACTTTGCACCCCCAATTTATAAATATTGCACTTTGCACCCCTCAATTGATATTTTTTGGCACTTTGCACCCCATACTTCATTTCAAAGGGGTAATTTTGACCGAATTATGCTGAAATCTCATATATTGACACTTTGCACCCAATTTTTGAAGGAGGGGGTTAGAGGAATAGAAGAAATAGTATGTAATTGGACCAATTTGCCCTTCATGAAAATACCAAAGGGTGCAAAATGCCAAAAAATATCAAATTGGGGGTGCAAAGTGCAATATTTATGAATTAGGGGTGCAAAGTGCCAAAGAGGGTGATTTGGGGGGTGCAATCTGCCAAAAAGCCCATTATTTGTGTTTATTTGCAAGATGGAATTCAGAGAAAAAAATTGGTTGGAATGTAATTACACCGAACCAGCCAAAATAACAATAATAATTGTAGATTTCTTTTACTTCAAGTACGTTCGCTCTCTCCAGAAATTGGCTAGCCATAATTTCATCCCCTTACAGTAAGTTCGCTCTCTCCTCACACCATATCTCTCACTATCTAACTCTCTCTCTCGGCGAAGAAATTCTTTAAAGCTAATTCATGGCAGCCGATACGCCCGCTCGTGCCGGAGAAGAGGGTGAGTTTGCTGGAGAAAGAAAGTTGATCGCACATGAGGAATACATGGCGGAAGGTTGCGGCTGCGGGAGTCAGCCAAGCTTCTTTCCGAAAAACTAGGAAAATCGATGGGGGGGGCTAGGTTTTGAGTGCAAACGTTTTTTTAGATGACTGTTATTAGCACTATATTTTTTGATATTCACACTACGTTTACTCTTAATTTTTCGCGCCTTTTGAAAATACTCCTTGTACATGCATTAAAAATACGCTCAGATTTCGCGGCTTTTAGAAATACGTCTTATACATGCATTTTTAGGAACAGTGTTCAACACGAAAGTTCTGATCTCGTCAAGATCTACACTTTTTGTGTGGAACAATTTTCCTCAAAATGCATGTATAAGGAGTATTTTCAAAAGACGTGAAAAATTAAAAGCAAATATAGTGAAAATATCCAAAAGTGTAATATTACTAATAATCGCCTTTTTTTTATTTTTGAAAACCCATGGGTTTTTCGAAAATTCTAATTCCTGCGTCAAAGTTGACGAAAGGAACAGCACAATTGAAATTCGTTTCAACGAACGCACCCTAAAAGAAAAGGAGAATCAAGAAGAGAAGAAGCACAAGAAGTAGCTAAATAACCAGAAAAGAAAAATAAAGCAAGAGAAAAATAATCTGAAGATAAAGGAGATTGATGGAGAGAAGAAAATGTGGAAGAAGAAGAAGAAGAATAATTAGAAGAAGACCATTAATCTTCTGGGGACGAAAATCGATAGAATCTGACCAGAATTTCAGAAAAATGAAGATCTAGGGTTTTGATCCCATGCAAATTCTGACAAAATAATTATCACAGACCTACTGATTTTGAAACTATTTAAGGATTTGCTCGAACAGTGCAGTTGAACTAACAAATCTGAAAAAGAATGTGAGTGAAAACCAATGTAGCAGGGGAAAATAATCTAATAATACAGATGAGAAGAATTTGGCATCTGAGCTCAGTGGAAGAAGAAGTCGTTTTATATGGAAGGGGCTCACGGCAATTAACATCGCCACTGCCAATACCAGTCTACTAAAATCATCATCGCTTCAGATCCAAATTCAAATGTTCAAAACAAACGAGCAAAACCAAATAAAAATACAGAAATTCCGATGTAAAATGAAGATGCTGAGAAATCGAGATGCTTCAGAGTGTGTAACAATTTGATCCGATCATCGGCTCGAGGCCTCGCAGAAATCCGCTGGATCCTTATGATCAGTCATCATGAGCTTTCTTCTAAAGAGGAACACGTAATGGAGAAGATTATAACAAACTAGCGCAGAAATTAGGAACGGAGGTGAGAGATTCTCCAGTTTGCAGTTCCCATTGGAAAATTTTGGAAAGAAAAACAAAATCGAGAAAATCAGTAACGTGGAAGGAGAGATGTGATTCAGATTGTGTAACAACAATTAGATCCGATCATCGGCTTGTGGCCTCACAGAAATCCGCTAGATCTTTACGATCAATCATCATTAGCACAGATCTAGGATTAGGAAGATTAATTAGGGTTTGACCTCATGGAATCAGTTTGAACGGGCGCTGCCTTGAGCTTCCGGCGGAAGTTTGAAGGAGCGGTTGCGGCTGTAGATGTGGGAGATGGAAACTAGGGTTTCAGAGAATGGCGGCGTTGGATTTGGTGGGATAGAATCATTGAACGGGGATGAGGCATTATATAGAGATATTGAACTATTGCATGGATTTTTGATAAAATGTATCTTGAAATTTTAAAATTTACAAAATGTATCTCCAAAAAATCAATATGTGAAGGGTACAATTGTCAATTAACCCATTTACAAGCTACTCAAAAGATTTGATGTTTGACTATAAAGTACAATCATTTTCTCAGTTCTTTAAATACATAATGAAACTAACTTAAATCATTTCTTTATTTTTGTCAAAGCTACCCCCTATGATTTAATTTGGCAAAAACGGAATTGCCTCGTTCATTTGATGCATCTAGTTGTGACTAAATATTATTCATGTGCTATTTATGTATGTTGCGGTTCGTCCGGCCTTTTTTCCTTTCTGGAGAGTCAGATCGTATTAGCTTGAAGTCGAGTCGAAGACACAATAAGTTAAAGAAAACCGCAGCAAATAACAAGAAAGTTTTTTGGCGTTAAAAACCCAGAAAGGGTGAAAAAGTATGTGGTTGGATATGTGTCGAGTCAAAAGCTACTAATTCTTTTGAGATTACAGAGGGTGATATTTGATCTCGGATGGGCGACAGGTCTCTACTATAGTGTCCCCCCCCCAACCTTTTGTCTGCGTCGGGCCGGAGGGGTACTACTGGCCCAAGACGTCCATCCAGTGCTCATTAAGGAAAACGATACACCTTATCTAAGCACTAAATAGTCGCTTTGCTCGGCTCGAATCATAACATTCACAACACATCAAAGTATAGCATAAGCATTAACAGGAAACCATTGCACATGTATATAACATATCAATAACACAGAGGTTCTAGGGCCGAAGCATAAGCGTTTATATAAGCTCGTAGGTTATACATGTATTACATATATCAATCATACTCTCTCTCTACGCTGCACGGCGGTACTCACGTCTCTAAACTCTGGGAACGGCGGTGGTGCCTCTGCTCGAGTAGTCCTAGCTGCTGGCGTAATCTCCTATGGCAGCGGGTCACTACGGTGCCCCACCTCCTGTGAATGGTTATTTAAATAACCGTTACTCACAGAACTAAGTGGAAACAAATCTCTTTCCCGGATCCATATCCTGGGGACGAGCACACACCCACGCAACAAAAGTAAATAGCCGAAGCAAGAGAGGGTTATCACAACATTTCATATATATGTACAGTTAGGAGCAATTATAAAAGAGTGCAGGATAATATAACTGGAAAGAAAGCAACAGCAATATAAACCAATTATAACAAGGCTCCACTAGCTCATCAGCACATCAAGTTTTCATATCCTGAATTCTATCACAGGCATTCACAACTGCGCGCACACCGCAGACATTCATAGTCGCGCACACACCGCGGGCATTCATAGCTGCGCACACAAATCCTATGTCGACATAATTTGGGTTGCTTCTATTCCAGCAGGGTAGCGTGCCCCGCGGGCCTCACTGATGTGGCCGTCGATGACAGTGGTCAGTCCTGCCACTTCTGGGGGTGATCGTACTGCAGAACCCTAGGTCATAACGTACAACCTTGTGTACTCTTGGATATGAGTGACATCCGACAAATCGTTTTGGCCGACCCGCAGAAGAAAACCGACGGGGAATAATATAACAGTCGTTCACCCGTGGTACTCATCTCCCTGTTGCCTTGAGTCATCGACATTCCCGCACCGGTACGAACGGTTTGCGGGAGGGACTGACTCGTCACTATTTCACCACAAGCAATTTACAAACAATCAAATAAAAGGCAAACAATATATATACATCGGGTCTACGTCGGTCTGCCCTACTAGGCTTTAGCCTTCGGGTGTCAGCTCTTAGCTCGACTTTCATCCAGGAGCGTGCGAGCGCAATATTTGGAGCTAGACCTGGAGGACTACTTCGACTCCAGTTATCCCCAACAATGACTCAATTTTAGCAATGCCTGCTCGTCAGAGCAAGACCCGGGATTGAATAGTAAATTGCAATAAGGACAAGTGCGGTATTTATGCTGCTTATTTAAAGTGATGGAATGAAATGTGACCAGTACGAGACTGTAGTAGTACTGAATAGAACGTTCTGAGAAAAGCTTGAACAGTGCGAGAATGGAGTAGTACTGAATAGAAAATACTGAGAAAAGTCTGACCAGTACGAGACTGAGTGGTACTGAATAGAAAGTACTGAGAAAAGTCTGAACAGTACGAGACTGGAGTAGTACTGAATAGAAAGTACTGAGAAAAGCTTGACCAGTGCGAGGCTGAAATAGTACTGAATAGAAAGTACTGAGAAAACCTTGACCAGTACGAGTGTAACAACCCCATCCGTTCATATGATATATTCTAGAAGGTCCGGCCGGGGCCCCACAGGATATACCACAAAACAGTCGGTGAAGGTACATGATGATACCAGAGTAGCGCATCGCACCTATCACAAGCATTCTGGCGGAAGCCTAAACTACTTGAACTCCTCAGGAATGTCCAAACATAAAACTCCACCTTTTATATATATAGGAATGTCTTACATCATGTACAAAGAACTGGCCTTATGGCCTTACAGGGCTTTCATATAGTGGCTACAACTATGGGCGCGCAGGCCGGCCACAACAAAAGAAAACATCAAAAGAACATATTTAGCCTTCGAGGGCTAAACAGCAGCAGCAGCAACACCAGCAGGAGCATCAACCTCTATGCGTCCCACTCGGCTCTCCAGCACCTGTGCAAGGGACAATCCACCCATCGGTGGCAAACAAAAGCAACGGTCAGCGTTCAGCTGACCAAATTATAACGACCCTACCCCTTCTCTCGGGGCAGCGGTATTTTTCCCTGCAGGCATATCATATCACAAGTATGGCAAGCTATATCATCAAAAAGTGCTTTCACGCACACAAGCCATCACAACCGTTCGCCACCCGGCTCAACGGTCCGTGCACTCAGGGCACATTCTTGGTGTTCTGGCAACCTCTTGCCCACCACCGTATCCCAACGGTACATCTCTTGAGCATTTACTCCATGGCGTGCAGCCGGAGTTAGTCCTCGGACACCGGGATGGCCCGTAGCCCCCTTTGTGTCATGGCGCGCAGGCCGAAGACTCTTGTTATGCGCTCCAACAGACCGCACTTTTTGGTCTCACGTCGGACGGACATAGCGCAGGTCGGATCCTCCACCCCCCCGTTGCTCAAATCGCCTTGCCCTTTCCGCGTGCAGCGTACTCATGGCTATATCAAAGGCGCGGGTCGGTTTCACCAATCCTGTTCCTGGCGTTCAAGCCTGGGTATTTCACTATACCCATTTCCTCACAGCAACAGCGGGTCTTTCCTGGGCGCACCAGTACTTCCTGTGACTCCCGTCACAGGTGGACACCGCAAATTACAAATGTCAGGGGTCTTTCCTGGGCACACCAGTACTTCCTGTGACTCGCTCCACAGGTGGACACCCTATGACATCAAGCATCACAAAAAGGGCCTTTCCTGGTCCCACCAGGACGTCCTGTGCCTCAATCACAGGTTGGACCCAAAACCAGCACAAGGCTCTTTTCTTGGGCTACCACCCCAGTACTTCCTGCTACTCCTTTTCGCAGGTATAACCCGTAGACTCCTTAACACTACACGTTTATCACGGAGTCTTCTCCGGTTCGTATGCAACATCACCAATCCAGACCAACCTGTCCAGATGGGCTTCACACAGCATGCCTATTCCGTACTCATTTCCGGATCTATATGCAACACAAAGGGGATTTCAAGCATCCACCCAAACGACTCCCAAAAACAGCCACCTCCTGGTGGGGGAATCAAAAGATATGCCAAAACAGAAGCCTTCACATGGCTAGGAAGAAAAGTCGTTACCCTTGACGATCGCTTCGGTGCCATGGCTTGAAAGCTTGCTTGCAAGACTCGCAAGAGCGTTTCCTCCGCAACGCTGGCTTCGGATCTCTTGCCGGTAAACCGCAACACCACCAACAGCAACCCCCTTCCCTTCTTCCTCCTCCTTTCTTTCTCTCTTTCTCTCTTCACTTAAAGAAAGGTTAAGGCTAAAGACTATGAGAAATAAATCTCTGACTTTGGCCCTTATGGAAAAAGAAGAAGAGCTTTCAGCCCTTGGATCCAGACTGAAGAAATGGACGGCCACGATTCTGCCAAAAACACACATTTTGACCCGACACGGCTTCGAACACGGCCGTGTGCCTGGCCGTGTGCCTCAAGCGGTGGTCAACCGACTTATCCAAACCAGTGACACGCCCACGGGACACGCCCGTGTCATTGGCCGTGTCACCAACACGCCTTCAGACACGCCCGTGTCTGTGGCCGTGTACCTGGGTGAAAAAAAAATCCCAAATCATCCCGAGACTTCACACGGCCTGTGACACGCCCGTGTCCCAGGCCGTGTGCCTAGACACGGCACAAAGACACGCCCTGTCGAAATCCTCGGCGGGCTGAGTTCGTCGCCTGATTTGACACGCCCTGTGACACGCCCGTGTCACAGGCCGTGTTCAACACTCGACACGCACTTCTCGACACTCGACGATCGTCGAGCAAAAATCGTCGAGAATGCGACACGGCCTTGGACACGCCCGTGTCCTGGGCCGTGTGCCTCTCTCGACGAATCGTCGAGACCAAAAACAATCGTCGAGACAAAGCCCAATCGTCGACACAACCCGACACGCCCTGCGACACGCCCGTGTCGCAGGCCGTGTCACCTGACACGCCCTGGGACACGCCCGTGTCCCAGGTCGTGTCAACCAAATTTGCCTGTTTCAGAACTTTGGGTTGTTACAATCCTCCCCTCCTACAAGAAATTTCGTCCTCGAAATTCAGAGACAGGAAAAGTAACAAAAAGCAGCAAGAAAAATGTAACAACATATAAACTATTTATGTTACAATATTCTCGCTCCAAATTACAGAAACAATTCAGGGAACTCTTCTCGCATGGTCTGCTCGCGGCTCCCATGTCAGCTCTTCACGCGCAAGTTGTCCCATCGGACTTTTTACCATACCGACCGTCTTGTTCCGCAACTGTTTTCTTCTCGGCTCGATCTTCGATCTGAATGGGTCTAACTCTCGTTGTTAGCCCATACTCCCGGCACACGGCACACCGAGATCATCCGCGATCACTTGAGCTGGATCTTTCACGGCTTTCCGCAGCACCGAGATGTGAAAGACATCATGTAACCCACCCACCCAAGTCCGCCGACAGAGCTAGCCGATAAGCCGCTTCGCCAATTCGCTCAACTACTTCAAAAGGACCCATATACCTTGTACTCAACTTTTTCATCGTCGAATCCTGGAGACACCTTTGAATGGCTTGATCTTCAAGTAGACCCAATCGCCAACGCAAATTCGACGTTCCGGTGCTTGGCGTTGTAGTACTTCGCTTGTCGATCTTGAGCAATCGCAATCTCTCTCGAATAGTCCGAATGGTTGAGTTTGCGTCATCAAGCTCATTTGGTTTAACAACCCGGGCTTCACCCGCTTCTACCCAAGCCAGGGAGTACGACACTTCCTTCCATATAGGGCTTCATATGGTGTCATCCCAATGCTGGCCTGGTAGCTATTATTATATGCAAACTCGACCATATAGAGATGATCTTCCCATCTCTTTCCGAAGTCAAGGGCGCACATTTGGAGCAGTCCTCCATTGTTCTGTTGGTACGTTCAGTTTGGTCATCTGTTTGGGGATGAAAGGTCGTACTGAAAGTCAACTTCGTGCCCAACAGTCGGTGAACTAGCCTCCAATCATTTGACGTGAATCGCCCATCTCGATCACTTACGATGCTCCGAGGAACACCGTGAAGACGCACAATTTGATCAACATATAACTTTGCAAACTTTCCACCGAATCATCCCGCCTGTTCGGAGAAAATGTGCTACTTTTGTTAGCCGGTCAACTATCACCCAAATGGAATCATTTCCTCGCTGCGATCTTGGCAATCCATGCACAAAATCCATGGAAATATCATCAAATTTCCACAATGGGATCGGCAGTGACTTCAAATAACCGCCCGCCCGCTTTGGCATTCCGCCTTCACCATCGCACATGTTTGGCATTTGGCTACATACAGGGCAACATTTTCTTAAGCTCTGGCCACCAGAAAAGCTTTTTCATATCGTTAAACATCTTTGTGCTCCCGGGGTGAATGGAATACTTCGTATAATGTGCTTCATACATCAGTTCTTCCCGCAGTTTCCCCACATTTGGGACGCACAATCGGCCTTCTTTTCGCAAAAGACCGTCAATCCAGGTGAATTTGCCCTTTGGCCCTTCATTCCCATAGCGCAAGAGATCTTCATCCTCCGTTGCCCGTCGAACTCGGTCCGCAAGGTCACATTGCACCTCGGTCCAGTTCAAACGCGCAATGGCAGTGGAATTCTTGTCAACACAATAGATCTTCAATGCCTCCAATTCCTGGATCAGACATTCATCATGCCTTTGTAACCAATTCGCTCTCGCCGGAACTCGCCGACTCAAAGCATCCGCGACAACATTCCCCTTCCCGGTGTATAGTGAATCTCGAAAGTGTAGTCCCCAAGGAACTCCAACCACCTTCGTTGTCTCATGTTCAACTCTTTCTGCTCCAACAGATACTTAAGGCTCTTATGATCAGTATAGATCTCCACCTTCACGCCATAAAGGTAGTGTCGCCACAGCTTTAGTGCAAAAATCACCGCTGCTAATTCCAAATCATGGACGGGATAGTTTCGCTCGTGCACCTTCAGCTGGCGTGAGCCGTAAGCAATCACCTTTCCGCTCTGCAGAAGAACGCAGCCTAAGCCGCTCCCTGAGGCATCACTATAGATTACAAACCCATCGGTTCCACATGGCGAAGACAACACCGGCGCCGTGGTCAACCGAACCTTCAGCTCTTCAAAAGCTCGTGCGCACTCTGGCGTCCAAACGAACTTCTGATCTTTTCGCGTCAGTGTGGTTAGCGGCAAAGCGATCCGCGAGAAGTTTTCAACAAATCTTCTATAGTAGCCCCGAAGTCCAGGAAACTCCTGACCTCGGCCACGGAAGACAATATTGGCCAATCTTGTATGGCTCTTATCTTCGCTGGATCCACTGCAATGCCCGCTCCCTCACCACATGGCCCAAAAATGCCACTGACGATAGCCAAAACTCGCACTTCGAGAACTTGGCATAAAACTGATTTTGCCTCAACGTATTCAACACTACCGCAAATGAATCTCATGCTCAGCTTTGGACTTCGAGTATACCAGGATATCATCAATAAACACGATCACAAACAGATCCAGGTACTCACGAAAAATACGGTGCATCAATCCATAAACACCGAAGGCGCATTACACAATCCAAAGGGCATGACTGTGAACTCATAGTGCCCATAACGCGTTCCAAATGCGGTTTTGGGAATGTCACCTTCCCGAATCCTTAACTGGTAATAACCAGACTTCAGGTCCAACTTCGAATAGACGGTAGATCCCACCAGCTGATCAAATAATTCATCAATCCGAGGTATCGGATACTTATTCTTCTCGGTCAGCTTATTCAATTCACGGTAATCGATACACAACCGTAACCCACCATCTTTCTTCTTTACAAAAAGCACAGGCGCGCTCCAAGGTGACATACTTGGGCGGATATAGCCTTGCTCTAACATTTCTTGTAGTTGAACCTTCAACTCAGCCATCTCTTTAGGCGCAACGCGATATGGCGAACGGGCCACTGGTTTCGCACCTGGCACCAGCTCAATTGTGAAGTCAATCTCCCGCTGGGGTGGTAGCCCAGGGAGATCTGCGGGAAACATATCAGCAATTCTGCCACAATCGGAACCTCGCACAAAGTGGTCTTAGGCTCAACACCTGAATTAGTGCAAAGTAACACTCCGCACCCTTCCGAACAGCTTTGACTACCTGGAGTGCAGACATCAACGTCCCGCTCACTCCTCGCATACCGCGAACTTGGTCTCCTGTTCGGTATTCTGGCCTAACGTGATTTCTTTGGACTGGCAATCGATCATAGCATGCTGCTCCGCAAGCCAATCCATCCCAAAATCACATCGAATTCCGAAATTGGCAAAACAAATGCGGTTAAACAAAAATCCAGACTTCCCACTGAACCGCCACATCGCAAGCTTGATCCGCAAGCATCCAACAACCATTCGGCAACACCACTCTGACGCTATCTGTCTTTGCACGACTGGGTATCCCAAGCCGCGTAAGAAACTCACTCGACAGAAAAGAATGCGATGCACCTGTATCAAACAGTGCTCGCGCCAGCGTGTCCCGAATCATCACAAAGCCTATGACAAACATGTCACACACACAAACCACAAACGTAGGGGTACTAAGGTAAGCATACAAACAGTAGCATAAGCAAAACTAAACTCATACCTGTGACCACGTCACTCTGCTTGATGGCCTCCTGCAGGCCAAGATTGTAGACCGAGGTTGCGCTTGCGAGGCAGAAGACTCCACCACCGCTTTTCCTTTCTCCGCATAAGATGCTCCCGCCTTCTTGTCACTCTTTGGCGGCATCCGGCAATCTCGCGCAATGTGCCCCATCCTACCACAATTGAAGCAGGTACGAGTTTCTGGCTTGGAGGTTGCCCCTGATGTTGCTCCCGTTGCAACTGATGAAGGAGCTTGTCCACTCGGCTTGGACCTCTTACCCCATCTCTTCTTGTAAAATGATTTTCCAGAGCGGGGCGCCTTCCACTCCGGTTGCGTCATCACCAACGCTCTCTTCCCTTGCACCCTCTTCATATCCTTTTCCAACGCGGTCGCAGTGTCAACCAACGCTTGAAAACCTTGGTTCACAGAACTGGACACAAGGAACCTCAACTCGTCCCTCAGTCCTTCATAGAACCGATTAGTCTTCCTCTGCTCATCAGCAAAATCGAACCCGCATACCGCCCCAAGCGAGTAAACTCATGCAGGTACGCGTCAACACTGCCATCATCTTGAGTCAACCGTTGGAATTCATTTTCCATGGCTATCCGTTGAGCCACAGGAAGGTGCTTCGCTAGGAAGAGCCGGGGGAATTCTTCCATCGACACTTGGGTTAACGGACGGCCCGCCAAATGATGCAACTCCATCTCATCCCACCATAAACGCGCTTCTCCTTCAAGCAAGAAGGTGGCTAAGTAACTTTCTGATGCTCCGCCGTTCCTATCGCCGTCATCACTCGCTTGACGCGCGATAACCAATCCTCAGCCTGCGTCGGGGTTCCCGCTCCCGAGAACGTAGGCGGATGGAAACTCATAAACCGTGTTAGCTGCTTCTCAGCCGCTCGAGGAACCACTTCCACGACAGGATCAGGCCTTGCCACCACCTGTTCTGGCCCCACAGCCGCTTGCTCCTGCCTAAGTGGTTGACCTTGGATCATGGTAAACAAGGCTCCTCCGCAACTAAACGGACATGTTCCGCAGACGGTGGAGGTGTAGGCACCGCAGCTGGTGCCGTACTTTCATCAGAACGCTGGGGCTCAGACTGCCCAGCTCCACTCCGTGTCACCTAAAGGTGGACAAGACACACACATTAGCGGTCGTACCCAAGCAAACAACACAACATAGGAACACGCAGGTTCCTCAAACATAGCAAATTGCATTCCTATCATGGACATTCAGGAGTTCAATCGTAGACTTTGGTGTGCACAACCACGTGCTCGCCACCCCACAAAAGAAGTCGGCCACGACTTCGAGAGGGAAAGACCAAGATGACCGATACCAAAAATGTAACAACCCCATCCGTTCATATGATATATTCTAGAAGGTCCGGCCGGGGCCCCACAGGATATACCACAAAACAGTCGGTGAAGGTACAGGATGATACCAGAGTAGCGCATCACACCTATCACAAGCATTCTGGCGGAAGCCTAAACTACTTGAACTCCTCAGGAATGTCCAAACATAAAACTCCACCTTTTATATATATAGGAATGTCTTACAACATGTACAAAGAACTGGCCTTATGGCCTTACAGGGCTTTCATATAGTGGCTACAACTATGGGCGCGCAGGCCGGCCACAACAAAAGAAAACATCAAAAGAACATATTTAGCCTTCGAGGGCTAAACAGCAGCAGCAGCAACACCAGCAGGAGCATCAACCTCTATGCGTCCCACTCGGCTCTCCAGCACCTGTGCAAGGGACAATCCACCCATCGGTGGCAAACAAAAGCAACGGTCAGCGTTCAGCTGACCAAATTATAACGACCCTACCCCTTCTCTCGGGGCAGCGGTATTTTTCCCTGCAGGCATATCATATCACAAGTATGGCAAGCTATATCATCAAAAAGTGCTTTCACGCACAAAGCCATCACAACCGTTCGCCACCCGGCTCAACGGTCCGTGCACTCAGGGCACATTTTTGGTGTTCTGGCAACCTCTTGCCCACCACCGTATCCCAACGGTACATCTCTTGAGCATTTACTCCATGGCGTGCAGCCGGAGTTAGTCCTCGGACACCGGGATGGCCCGTAGCCCCCCTTTGTGTCATGGCGCGCAGGCCGAAGACTCTTGCTATGCGCTCCAACAGACCGCACTTTTTGGTCTCGCGTCGGACGGACATAGCGCAGGTCGGATCCTCCACCCCCCCCCGTTGCTCAAATCGCCTTGCCCTTTCCGCGTGCAGCGTACTCATGGCTATATCAAAGGCGCGGGTCGGTTTCACCAATCCTGTTCCTGGCGTTCAAGCCTGGGTATTTCACTATACCCATTTCCTCACAGCAACAGCGGGTCTTTCCTGGGCGCACCAGTACTTCCTGTGACTCCCGTCACAGGTGGACACCGCAAATTACAAATGTCAGGGGTCTTTCCTGGGCACACCAGTACTTCCTGTGACTCGCTCCACAGGTGGACACCCTATGACATCAAGCATCACAAAAAGGCCTTTCCTGGTCCCACCAGGACGTCCTGTGCCTCAATCACAGGTTGGACCCAAAACCAGCACAAGGCTCTTTTCTTGGGCTACCACCCCAGTACTTCCTGCTACTCCTTTTCGCAGGTATAACCCGTAGACTCCTTAACACTACCACTTTATCACGGAGTCTTCTCCGGTTCGTATGCAACATCACCAATCCAGACCAACCTGTCCAGATGGGCTTCACACAGCATGCCTATTCCGTACTCATTTCCGATCTATATGCAACACAAAGGGGATTTCAAGCATCCACCCAAACGACTCCCAAAAACAGCCACCTCCTGGTGGGGGAATCAAAAGATATGCCAAAACAGAAGCCTTCACATGGCTAGGAAGAAAAGTCGTTACCCTTGACGATCGCTTCGGTGCCATGGCTTGAAAGCTTGCTTGCAAGACTCGCAAGAGCGTTTCCTCCGCAACGCTGGCTTCGGATCTCTTGCCGGTAAACCGCAGCACCACCACCACAGCAACCCCCTTCCCTTCTTCCTCCTCCTTTCTTTCTCTCTTTCTCTCTTCACTTGAAGAAAGGTTAAGGCTAAAGACTATGAGAAATAATCTCTGACTTCGGCCCTTATGGAAAAAGAAGAAGAGCTTTCAGCCCTTGGATCCAGACTGAAGAAATGGACGGCCACGATTCTGCCAAAAACACACATTTTGACCCGACACGGCTTCGAACACGGCCATGTGCCTGGCCGTGTGCCTCAAGCGGTGGTCAACCGACTTATCCAAACCAGTGACACCCACGGACACGCCCGTGTCATTGGCCGTGTCACCAACACGCCTTCAGACACGCCCGTGTCTGTGGCCGTGTACCTGGGTGAAAAAAAATCCCAAATCATCCCGACTTCACACGGCCTGTGACACGCCCGTGTCCCAGGCCGTGTGCCTAGACACGGCACAAAGACACGCCCTGTCGAAATCCTCGGCGGGCTGAGTTCGTCGCCTGATTTGACACGCCCTGTGACACGCCCGTGTCACAAGCCGTGTTCAACACTCGACACGCACTTCTCGACACTCGACGATCGTCGAGCAAAAATCGTCGAGAATGCGACACGGCCTTGGACACGCCCATGTCCTGGCCGTGTGCCTCTCTCGACGAATCGTCGAGACCAAAACAATCGTCGAGACAAAGCCCAATCGTCGACACAACCCGACACGCCCTGCGACACGCCCGTGTCGCAGGCCGTTCACCTGACACGCCCTGGGACACGCCCGTGTCCCAGGCCGTGTCAACCAAATTTTTCCTGTTTCAGAACTTTGGGCTGTTACAACGAGACTGGAGAAAACACAAAGAAAATGGTTAGTAGTCGACTTACTCATATTCAGGAGGCTTCAATTCCATCGAGATTTAAAGGAAATTTTATTGGGTTACATCAATTATTAAGATCCAATTAATTTGGTTGCGCCATATTTATTACGGCTTAATTGGATCATGGCTGGTTAGGAGTTACATTCTTATTAGTCGTCAGAGACAACTCCAAGTCATCACTTGTACCCTCACCTTCCGAGCGTGCCCTATTCACCCGAGAGTCGGGGCGCTCGACGGTTTTACGAAATCTCAGAAATCCCAGAGCTTAGTCACTTGCCTCGACCGCTCTTGTTGATAAAATAGTTTAAAGTACTTATTTGATTAAAAAGGGTGGTCGCGCGCTCCGATTTCCACATTTTAGGGAAAACGAGCGGAATGAAGATCCGTGCGCGACCTAGGCTTCCAACATTTTAGAAAAAAAATATCAAAACTTATCCCCATGACCCCAAATTTTGATACAACCCTTATGAGGGCCTAAAATGAGCCTAATAATTTTTTTTATAATTTTCTGAGTTATTTTGGGCTTTTAATTTAGCCAAACAAATTTTATTTTGACTTTTAAATGTACTAAATCAACTCCAAAAATTCTCAAATTTTTGTGGAGGTAGCCCTTATTATGGGGAACATTTTTCATGTTGGTCTTTTTTTCTCCTAGAGGCCTAGGTTTGACCCAAATAATTCCCAAAGCCTCTGCCCTTGATTTGGTCTACCAATAGCAGATCCACCTAATCCTGCGGCTGAGATTGAGCCGCAGTGCGTATTTTGATCTTCTATCCCCATAGTGGATCGGCAGCGGGTCCGCTGTGGGGGGCGCTGATGTTGAGGCGGGGGGGGGGGGGGAGAGAAGATCAGGGCCGTCCGATCTCGTTATGAGATCGGACGGCCACTGCTACTCCCGACGGTGTGGAGGGTGGCAGCCTCCACCACCGCCGGTCAGCCTCCGCCAGTCGCCATCGCCGACCCTGATCAACTCGCCGGGGGTCAGCGACCCTCTGGGCGGTGCTCCGGCGGCCTAGTGCCGCTGGCCGCCGCCGGAATTAACAACCCGAGAGCTTGGGGTGGCGGTGGCCCTGCTCCCGACGCCACCGCACCACCCCCGCTCTTCGGGCGGTTGGTCGCCTACCAGTCCACCCCCGGCCAGTGCGCCGGGGGTCGGGCTTCTCGCCGGTGGTGGTCCAGCGGCCATGCGTCGTCGGCCGTCGCCGCAGCTTTAACAGAGTTGTGCTCTTTTTTTGCGGGTGCCGCCAGAACCGCGTTTTCCGGCGGCACCGCCGCTGGGGTCCGCCGCCCTAGTAGTATAACACTCCCCCAGCGCCACCATCGACGCTGGGGGAGGAGTTCTCCTCCTTAGGCACCACCCGACCTGGAACAAGGCTCGGGTGGCGCCGACGGCACTCCGGCCACCGGGTGACACATGCAACACGTCCAGAATATGGGAGGGGGAAGGAGAGAGACTCCACCTGGGTCTGGTGGGATCGGGAGGGGCCGGCCTGGTCGGCCATGTCAAGTTGGCGGTGGTGGAGGGGGAGGGAGGCCTCAACTTGGCTTTTTGTTGGAACCCTAGTTCTGATTTCGGCAAGGATCACTAATAGGATAATTAGATTGACCCAAAATGTATAGTCATGTGTCATAGGATTATTTCCAGGTTTGCTCCTTCAGAAAAATTCCAGAGAAGTTCAGATTTGAAGTTCAGAAATTCAGCTCAAAAAAATTCTCCGAGCTCAGTTCAACGAACTCTGAGCTCCGTTCAACGATCTCTGAGCTCAGTTCAACGATCTCTGAGCTCAGCTCAAAGAAAGCTGTAAAACTCAGTTCAAAGATTATGCAGTTCAAAATCTCTGAGCTCAGCTCGACGAACTCCGAGCTGAGTTCAACAAACTCCGAGCTGAGATCAACGAACTCCGAGCCAAGTATGAAGAAAACTTTAAAATTTAGTTTGACGATTTCTTTGCAGTATTCAGACAGAATTATTTACAGCCGATAGATTTAATTTAGGCTTAATTAAAGGAGATTATAGTTATCAGATTTAATGCTATATATTCTTATGAATATAGCTGTTTGAAGGTTGCATTAATTATGGATTAAATCATGATTTAATGATAATTGATTCTCAAAGCAATTACCATTCTCGGGAATGTTTTAGCCATTGCAGTCAAAGTAAATTAAAATGTTTTATGTTCAGACAAGATATAGAGATATTTATGCAGTACAGGCAGAAGATGAAAAAGTAGTAAGAGAGAAGAAAGAGAAACAACAACAACAAATTAGTGAATTAGTGAAGAACAACACAGCTCTTATACACATAGAGTTCTTCATCATTTGTTTCAGGCTTCCAAAGGACAACTACTCAAAATCATTCCAAGAAGCTTCTGAAGAGCAACATCACTTTGAAGGCCTACACCCTGAAGCAAAACTTCCTTCTTTCCTGAATCATTCAACATCTCAGGGGGAGCTTTGACATCATCAAATCCATTAGTCTTCTCTCAGTGATTTGAGAAAAGAGAAGACAACATATTTCTTTCATCCCACTGTGTACATGGTTATAACTCTCTTCAAAAGTTAAACTCTTGGTGGCAGGGCACCTGATCAAAAACATGTGTGTTAGTTTTTGGGCACCTGATCGAAAACTCAAAGGGTTGTGAGATCTCCCTTGAAATAGATCTTGTGGTGGCAGGGCACCTGATCAAAAACCTATACTGGATTCCTACCAGGGTGGTAGAGGAGTGAATGTGTTGAAACCAAAAACTTGGTCTTTGTGGAGTTCGGGGTCCCAGAAGAGGAGTGACCTCACACCTACTACACTCAAGAGAACGTCATGGACCAAAGGATCAAGGAGTTAGGAACAGACCCTTGGCTCTAGCGCGGAGGTCCCACCTCACACCCGGAAGGCTACCTGAGCACTTCCCCTCCCTAGCCAATGTTCGAGCTAGGGTGCCTTGGAGGAGCTCTCTCTACTCTACCAAGAAGAAGCTAAGGGAGGAGGAAGCAAGGCAAAAGGTTCCACTCCAAAGGCACTCAAGGGGGTCTATTTATAGTTTTCCAAATCCCATGGACCAAAATGACCGAAATACCCTTACGCCCAATACACCTCGGGCCAATAGAAAACAGCCACGCCGGGGGGTAAAGAGGTAATCCCCCCCGAGGGCCAAATGGTAAAACCGCAGGGTCCACAAGGGTCTAGGGGGGAGGGTGAACCCTCCCCGGACTAGCCTCCTGGGGCGAGAAGGCTGGCCACCCGGTCTCGCCCCGCGGGCTTGCCGCTTGGGGCGAGAGGGATGCCGCCCATCTCGCCCCTCGAGGTCGCCACCTGGGGCGAGAGGGCTGGCCGCCCCGTCTCGCCCCGCGAGCTCGCCACCTGGGGCGAGAGGGCTGGCCGCCCAGTCTCGCCCCGCGAGCTCGCCACCTGGGGCGAGAGGGCTGGCCGCCCAGTCTCGCCCCGCGAGCTTGCCACTTGGGGCGAGAGGGCTGGCAGCCCCATCTCGCCCCTGCCCAAGGCCAGGGTGCCGGGGGCGGGATCCTGGTCTCCAGCCAGTCCCGCCATCCCACCTCGCACCTAGCACGCCAGGGGGGGTGTCGGCCATCTTGCCGCACCCGCCCCTCTAAAGGGCCCGGGAGAAGATATTGATTTTTCCTCCCCCTACTAGTCTGTTTGCAAGTCAGAGCCAAAATTGGCCACCGAGAGTGCAAAATCTCCAAAAAGCTTAAAAACACGTTTGCCTTATTTGGGGCCCACTCTTCGCGAATACGGAGTTGTACACAATCTCCGCTCTTTTCGAGGTTGGCACAAGCTCGGAAAGAAATATCCAACCCAACATATTCGCGGAGTGTAACTTTCCTGCGGGGTCAACCTGCCATGACAGCTATGGGAGCATGGGTGGAGTGACCTCCTCTGGGTGAAAAACACTTAGCCTCCCTGAGGGTTCAACCTGTCAAGCCAGCTAATGAGAGCCTGGGTGACGAGACGGCCTCGGGGTAAAAAACACTTCACCCCCTAGAGGGGTCAACCTGCCATGCCAGCTATGGGGGCCTGGGTGGCGAGAAGTACCACCTCCGGGTAAAAAACACTTGGCTTCCACGAGAAGTACCACCGGCCCTGCCCGGCTAGTGAGAGCCTGGGCAGCGGGACCATCTCGGGGCAGAAAGGAAATTACTCCCCCCAAGGCACATTCGACCCAACCAGCTAGTGGGAGCCTGGCTGAGGAGATCCTCTCGGGGGTGGGGCTTGATCTACCCGAGGCACATCCGACATAACCAGCTAGTGGGAGCCTGGCTGAGGAGATCCTCACGAGGGTGGGACTTACTCTCCCCGAGACACATTCGACCTAACCAGCTAGTGGGAGCTTGGCTGAGGAGATCCTCTCGGGGGTGGGACTTACTCTCTCCGAGGCACATTCGACCCAACCAGCTAGTGGGAGCCTGGCTGAGGTGATCCTCTCGAGGGTGGGACTTACTCTCCCCGAGGCATATTCGACCCAACCAGCTAGTGGGAGCCTGGCTGAGGAGATCCTCTCGGGGGTGAGACTTACTCTACCCTAGGCACATTCGACCCAACCAGCTAGTGGGAGCCTGGCTAAGGAGATCCTCTCGGGGGTGGGTACTTGATCTCCCCGAGGCACATTCGACCCAACCAGGTAGTGGGAGCCTGGCTGAGGAGATCCTCTCGGGGGTGGGACTTACTCTCCCCGAGGCACATTCGACCCAACCAGCTAGTGGGAGCCTGGCTGAGGAGATCCTATCGGGGGTGGGGCTTGATCTCCCCAAGGCACATTCGACCCAACCAGCTAGTGGGAGCCTGACTGAGGAGATCCTCTCGGGGGTGGGTACTTTATCTCCCCGAGGCACATTCGACCCAACCAGCTAGTGGGAGCCTGGCTGAGGAGATCCTCTCGGGGGTGGGACTTACTCTCCCCGAGGCACATTCGACCCAACCAGCTAGTGGGAGCCTGGCTGAGGAGATCCTCTCGGGGGTGGGGCTTGATCTCCCCGAGGCACATTTGACCCAACCAGCAAGTGGGAGTCTGGCTGAGGAGATCCTCACGGGGGTGGGGCTTACTCTCCCCGAGGCATATTCGACCCAACCAGCTAGTGGGAGCCTGATTGAGGAGATCCTCTCGGGGGTGGGAAACTAGGTGTGTCACTTGAACTCTACCAAATCCAACATCCTCAAACGGGGGGAAAAGATGGGTTACATGACCCCCCCCCCCCCCCCCGACTCAGCCGGTCGGGGGCTGGACTCAATACAACATAAGAAAAATACAGGACTCCGCCGGGGCGAGGCTTCCTCAGGGAGTCTGGGCCTGGTGGTCGCCAACCGCTTCCTGCTCGTCGAACACTTCCATCCTGCTTAGGCTCTCCATGATCTTCTCCATCTCCTCCGCCTTGGCCAACCAAGAGATGGTGTTGACGGCCGTGACATAAAACTGCCTTGTCATCCTGGAGTCTCCCTTGACTCTGACCTGGATCCCTCCTGAGCTGAACTTGAGGCATTGGTGGAAGGAAGACGACACGCAACGGAAGGCGTTGATGAGGGGCCTTCCGAAGATGGCGTTGTAGCTGCTTGGAGCGTCAACAATGACGAACCGACAGTTTCTTGAGACTCTCCCCAATTTAACTTGGAGTCCCACTCCACCTTCAACCTCCTTCCTTTCCCCTGAAAATCCGAACAAGGGTCCGTCCGAGGCCAACACCCTCCTTGACTCTACCTTCATCTCATCAAACATTTTCCTGAAAACGACGTTGACGGAGCTCCCGTTGTCAACCAAGATTCGGGAGACGGTGTAGCCCTCGATGGCCGTCTGGATGACCAGCGCATCGCAAAATGAATCCTCATGATCCGGCAGGTCCTTCACCGAGAAGGTGATCTTCTCCTCCTGGGGCGGTGTCTGGGAGGTTGAGGCGACACTCCTTCGATACATGACATGGAGGCTTGCCTTCTGAGTGGCCTAAACCCCCACTCCACCGTGGATCACCGCTATACCGCCTCGGGGTCCGACATCGACCCGGTCCTCACACACATCATCACCCCCTTCTCTGGGTAGAACCTCTTCAACCAGCACTGGCGGCTGTGGCTGGGCAGGGCCTCTCGCCCCCTTACTTCCAAGAACTCGGGGCAGGTAGCTGTGGCGTGCCCCTCCACCTGGTGGAAGTCACAGTACGGTAGCGCTCCTCCCCTCCTTCGGCGGGCTGGGTGTTCTCTCATGTTTCCTCTTCTTCCTCCTCCTATCGCCAAGGCTTGCTGCGGCGGGGGTAAGAGCTGTCTTGGGGCTTTCCTGTGAAAGTTGAACCTCCCTTGGCCCCCATGGAAGTTCCCCCCATCTTGGACGTAACCTCTTCCCGGACCCTGAATAGGTCCTCCCTGCTGCCTCCAACCTGGTTCTGGGCCCTCCTGAGCTCTCCGCTCCTCTCTCCTTCTTCCTTCCTGAGGTCTCAAGCCACCTTGCTCCTTTGACCCCATCTCTGTTAGCTTTGCCAACTTCTTGACAAATGTTGGGTTGGCCGCCTCCATGGCTATCTCCTCGGCCGCCCTCTCCATCAGCTCCTCAAAGGAAAGGGGGGCCTTTCGAGTCAGGCTCATCTTGAAGAAGCCCTCCTTCAGCCCAACGGTGAAGGCCATCTGAAGAGCGTACCCTGGCATCTCCTGGACCTCCAGGATCTCCTCCTGGAACCTGTCAATGTAACGGGCTAGCGACTCCTCGACCCCTTGCCTTATCAGGAAGATGGACTCAGGACTCCTCTTCCGCTTCTTGGAGGTGGAGAAACGAAGCTGGAAGCTCCGGCTCAAGTCCTCGAACCCATAAATCGACTTCGGAGGGAGTTGATGAAATCAGTCCCTTGCCCTCTCCTTCAACGTGATCGCAAAGAGGCGACACTTGAAGGCATCTGTCATCGGCCTGATGGAGACCGTATCCTCGAACCATTGCAGGTGTTGGACGGGATCATCCTTCCCGGTATAGTAAGCCATGTCAGGCTCTTGGAACCCCTCGGGAACGGGAGCTGAGATGATCAGCTCGCTGAAGGGTGACCCCCTGAGGGGGGGGTCTCGCCTGGTCCACTCGCGCGACCTGCTCGCCTGGGAGGTTGGCACTCGCCGGGCTGGAGAATAACTCCCGGCCGGTGAGGTCTTGCTCGACCCCATCTCCCATCCTCTCCTTCCCTGGCCTTCTTCTTGGTGCACTTCCTTCTCCCCCCGCTGGGGTCATCTCGCCTAGACCCCTGGGAGTCGACTCATCGAGGGGGGGAGCAATCTCCTGGGGGGTCGGGGTGGAGTTGTCACCCTGAGGAGCAATGCTTCGCAGCATCTCCATGATGTCTTGGATAGAGGCCATGAACTCTTGCCTCCCCACAAAGGGTCCTGGGCTGGGGAGCTCGCCGAGATCATCACTATCTCCTTGACCTCCTGTCATGACACTCTCTTGAGATCTTCTGTGCTGGTCACTCTCCACGCTCACCGCACCAAAAATGTTGAAACCAAAAACTTGGTCTCTGTGAAGTTCGGGGTCCCAAAAGAGGGATGACCTCACACCTACTACACTCAAGAGAACGTCACAGACCAAAGGATCAAGGAGCTAGGAACAGACCCTCGGCTCTAGCGCGGAGGTCCCACCTCACACCCGGAAGGCTACCTGAGCACTTCCCCTCCCTAGCTAATGCTCGAGCTAGGGTGCCTTGGAGGAGCTCTCTCTACTCTACCAAGAAGAAGCTAAGGGAGGAGGAAGCAAGCCAAAAGGTTCCTCTCCAAAGGCACCCAAGGGGGTTTATTTATAGTTTTCCAAATACCATGGACCAAAATGACCGAAATACCCTTACGCCCAATACACCTCGGGCCAATAGAAAACAGCCACGCCGGGGGGCAAAGGGGTAATCCCCCCCCCCCCGACGGCCAAATGGTAAAACCGCAGGGTCCACAAGGGTCTAGGGGGCGGAGGGCGAACCCTCCCCGGACTAGCCTCCTGGGGCGAGAAGGCTGGCCGCCCGGTCTCGCCCCGCGGGCTGGCCGCCTGGGGCGAGAGGGCTGGCCGCCCCGTCTCGCCCCGCGAGCTCGCCACCTAGGGCGAGAGGGCTGGCCGCCCAGTCTCGCCCCGCGAGCTCGCCACCTGGGGAGAGAGGGCTGGCCGCCCAGTCTCGCCCCGCGAGCTTGCCACCTGGGGCGAGAGGGCTGGCCGCCCCGTCTCGCCCCTGCCCAAGGCCAGGGTGCCGGGGGTGGGATCCTGCTCTCCAGCCAGTCCCGACATCCCACCTCGCACCTAGCACGTCAGGGGGGGTGCCGGCCATCTTGCCGCACCCGCCCCTCTAAAGGGCCCGGGAGAAGATGTTGATTTTTCCTCCCCCTACTAGTATGTTTCCAAGCCAGAGCCAAAATTGGCCACCGAGAGTGCAAAATCTCCAAAAAGCTTAAAAACGCGTTTGCCTTGTTTGGGGCCCACTCTTTGCGAATACGGGGTTATACAGGATGTACCCAGATTTAGGGAACCACTATAATCCTTATATCATATGTGTTGCTTGCTCTCTTTATTTATTTTTGTGTTGTGCTCACTCTTTTATATAACATATATATTTAACTAGAGTAAAATAAGATTATGCTAGCACCAGACCTCCAGTCTGCAACTTAAACAAATTTACAATCAAGCTATACATGAATTCAAATAAGATCTATCCCCTCATATTTAATTGGTATCAGAGCTAGGTTTTCTTGGTTGTACAGACTAATACCTGAACCAAAACGATCTGATAGATCTTATATTTCTTAAGAGTTTATCATAAAACAAAATGAAGAATTTTCAAGCACCAGACCACCTATGTGCAATCTAGATAAGCTTGCACTATGGAAGGCAAGGATTATACTTTTTATAAATTCTATTGATGAAGTCATTTACAACTCCATTTTGACAGGACTTTATCAATCAGTGGAAACAACAAGCATCAATGTTGTTTCATCACCTCAATGGACAGAAGCCTAGAAAAGGCTAAAGATTGCTGATGCAAAAGCAATGAACATTCTTGCACAATCAATGTCTGATGACATTTTCCAAGAAATTGCTGAATGTTCATCAGCAGAGGATATTTGGGACTCCCTCACAGCTATGGTTGCTGGATCAACTAAAAAGAGAATATTTGATGCTGACACTTGGAGTGACTCTGGATCTAAAGCTTCATCCTGTGCAAGTGAAGATGAAGAAGAGTCAAGAGCAAGAGAATTTTGCCTAATAACAATAAATGTCTCTTGCAGTAACTCTGATGAACAATCAGACTCTGAAGCAGAAACTGAATCAGAAGAGGATCAGGTAATCTATTCATTTGATTTTTCTTCAGATAATTTTAAAGAAGATTTTAAAATCCCATGTAAAAAAAATTAATTCAATCTGAGAAGGAAATAAAAATTCTCAGAGAGAAAGTAAATAATTTATCTTCTAAAAACATGAAACTCAAAGAAGATTTAAACAATACTTCTGAACAAATAGTCTCATTAGAATCAGTTAATGACAAAGAAAAATTAATAGATTTAGACAAAATAACTGAAGTTTTACCAAATCAAACTAAAAATATTAAGAAAAGTTTTGTTCAATATAATTCGTCGAACCAAGCTCGACGAAATCAACACTATTCGTCGAACTCAGATCGATGAACTATGAACAGAGATTTTGATTTTAACTATTCAGGAATCTATGCTCGACGAAATAAATACACTTTGTCGAACCGAGATCGACGAAAATGGAATACATAAAACAACTATTATCATTCTGTGAACAGAGCTCGACGAACTCAATACCATTCTTTGAACTGAGATTGACGAAATTATTTTTCGTCGATCCCAAAATTTCAGAGCAGAAATTTTAACTTATTTCAAAATCAAAATCAACATTTTATAAATCCTTTTATTGAGTGGATAATCCCTCCTAGGAAATATCATCCACTTGGATACAAGGATCAACCTGAATGCTCTTTCATTTCAAATTATTATTGTGAAAGAAAAATATGACCCAAGGTAATTTGGGTCCAGAACTCCTAACCTCTATTTGCAGGAAAAGACCTATCTTACCACAAGGGAGCAGTGATATTTGATAATAATCAAAAGTTATAGTCTCAGCCAATATAGAGGATACATCAGTGGCTGTATAGGGGGAGATTGTTTATTTTTTAAAGGGAAAATTGCTTAAAAGGTTGCAGCAGTAGATTTATTTTATTTCTCAAACCACCCTTGTACATCTGCTGAAATTTTTTTTATAATTCAGACAGATTATTTTGCTTTGTATTTTATTTGTTTTTGTGTAAATAGTTTTCTCACCCAAATAAGGGGAGATTGTTTTAACCCTAGTTCTGATTTGGGCAAGGATCACTATTAGGATGATTAGATTAACCCAAGATGTATAGTCATGGGTCATGAGATTATTTTCAGGTTTGCACCTTCAGAAAAATTCCAGAGAAGTTCAGATTTGAAGTTCAGAAATTCAGCTCAAAAAAATTCTCTGAGCTCAGTTCAACGAACTCTGAGCTCAGTTCAACGTTCTCTGAGCTCAGCTCAAAGAAAGCTGTAAAACTCAGTTCAAAGATTTTGCAGTTCAAAATCTTTGATCTCAGCTCGACGAACTCAGAGCTGAGTTCAAGAAACTCCGAGCTGAGATCAACGAACTCCGAGCTCAGTCTAAAGAAAGCTTTAAAATTTAGTTTGACGATTATTTGCAGTATTCAGACAGAATTATTTACAACTGGCAGAATTAATTAAGGCTTAATTAAAGGAGATTATAACTATCAGATTTAATGTTATATATTCTTATGAATATAGTCGTTTGGAGGCTGCATTAATTATGGATTAAATCAGGATTTAATGATAATTGATTCCCAAAGCAATTATCATTCTCGGGAATGTTTTAGTCATTGCAGTCAAAGTAAATTCAAATGTTTTATGTTCAGACAAGATGTAAAGATATTTACGCAATACATGCAGAAGATGAAAAAGTAGTAAGGGAGAAGAAAGAGAAACAACAACAACAAATCAGTGAATTAGTGAAGAACAACACAGCTCTCATACACATAAAGTTCTTCATCATTTGCTTCAGGCTTCCAAGGGACAACTACTCAAAATCATTCCAAGAAGCTTCTGAAGAGCAACATCACTTTGAAGGCCTACACCCTGAAGTAAAGCTTCCTTCTTTCCTGAACCATTCAATATCTCAGGGGGAGCTTTGACATCATCAAATCCACTAGTCTTCTCTCAGTGATTTGAGAAAAGAGAAGACAAAATCTTTCTTTTATCCCACTGTGGGGAAAAGAAGGTGAAGCCCTTATGGGCTTGGGCCTTTTGAAAAGAGAGGGGGGAAAGAGAAGAGAGGAGGGGTAGGGTGGGCCTGCACCTATCCTAGCGAGGGCTTGCTGGTTGGGGGCCCAAAGAAGAGTGAGGGGGCATGGGCTATCCTCCCTTAGAGAGGAGGTGGGCCCCTACTTGGAGAAAAATCCAAAAAATGGATTTTTAGGGGGTGTTTGACCAAGTCAACTGTAACACCCCGAAACTCAAAAGAGCGACGGGAGGCATTCCGGGCCAAATTTGGAATTTGGCAGGAGGTACACGGCCTGGGACACGGGCGTGTCCCAGGGCGTGTCGTGTTGGGTTCGACGATTTGGCCGAGAGGTCGACGAAATTGGGTTCGACGATCGTCGAGTAGCAAACACGGCCCTGCACACGGGCGTGTCCCATGGCGTGTCGGGGTAGTTCAAAGATCTGGCAAATCGATCAGGCAGAAATCTGGGTTCGACGATCGTCGAGTAGCGGTCGAAGATCTAGTCACAATGCTGCGGTCGATGATCGGGCCGTGGGTTTGACGATCGGGCCGTGGGTTCGACGATCGGGCTGTGGGTTCGACGATCGGGCCAGCGATCTCTGTTCGACGATCGGGCCGTGCGTTCGACAATTTGGCCACAGATTTCCGTTCGACGAATTGGCTGCATTCGACGATTTGGCCAGAGATCTCTGTTCGACGATCTGGCAGCGGTCGACGATCTTGGTTCGACGATCGTCGAGCGCGGGGCGATTGTGGAGTGTTTGATTCTGTCGACGCGGAGTGTTGACGCTGGGGTTTTGGCGGGAGTTGACTAAAATGTTCCGACATTGTTTTGTCGCGGACGTATCCTACTCCTGTTGGCGTGCCAAGCGGTGTTTAGCCCCATTTGTCCAGGTCAGACCTGGATCATGTCCGTGCATCCCTTTTTGTGGGATCCGACGGCTGTGGTTATCCCGAAGGGGTTATACCCGAGAGAAGTGTTTCAAAACACTTATTTTTCCTGCCGTGTTCTCTATCTAAATCTTAGAGAGAGGGGAGAGCAAAGGAGGAGGAAGAAGTCTAGATCCAGTCATTGGAGGAGTTTCAAAGCTCCAAATCGCGAGCCGACTTCGGATCTACGAAGGCAAGGAGATTGCGCTGCTTTTCATCCGCGTACATTTCCATGGCGCCAAGGAAGAACGCTAGGGTAACGATTCTCTACTTGAGCATGTGAAGCTCTCCTTCTTTTGCATAGGAAGCCCGCTCTCGCGAGTTTGCGGTGAGTTGGAGGCATTCCTTCGGGTAGATATGTAAAGTCCCCGTTGTGTAGAGTCCGTAATCGAGAATAGACATAGGCATGATGTGTGAAGCCTATCCAGACATGTTGGTCTGGATCGATGATGTTGCATTGCATAAATGCCGGAGAAGACTCTGTGCGAATGTTTGTTTTTCGGGTTTTCTACGTGGTAGATTCCAACAGGGAGCCTTGGGGATTAACCCTAAGGTGTGCCCAGAAAACTGGACGGATGCGTGATCTTGCCAACTTGGTGGTCTGGGAGCCAACTTGAACATAACCGGGTTATGTGATTTTGTGTAATGGAAACGGGCCTCAGAAGAAGTTTGACCCGCGCATATGGCTTAAATTGTCGTTGCAATGTGAGCACGGGTTAGCGGAACCGTACCCGTTCTATGTCGTTCGGTTAGAGCCGTTGGCATAGATGAGGGTCTTCGGCGGTTTATGGCTTTAACTGACGTGACCCATGCCAAGAAGACAAAATGCTCATAGTTTGGCCGTCAAAGTGACGGTGGTGAGATCGGAATGTCTATGACTTAAATTGACGTGACATCGACCGGTTCACCGAGAATGTGCTCTGAGTGCACGGGGTGTGTGGTCGTGCGTGCCTACGCCTATGATGTTGTGACATTACTATACTGCTTGATTATACTAATAAAATGGAGGGAAGGAGCATCGCCGCCCCGAGTTGGGGGCGGGATCGTTATAATTTGGTCAACATTGCTGACCGTTGCTTTTGTTTGCCACCGTGCGGTGGATTATGCTTGCAGGTGCTGCTGGACCGAGCGGTCAATAGCGGGCTAAAACCCAAATTGCGAAGCCGGCCCTCGAAGTCCTAATTGGATTGTTTACTTGCTTTTGTTCATGTATGACCGGCCTGCGTGTCGTGGTATGGAAAACATGTAATTTGAGTAAACCATTTGTAAGGCCTTAAGGCCAGTACTTGTGTATGTACTTCATTCCTTTTCGGCTTGTTAGTGGGCATTCATGCTTGTTGCTGGGTTCTTTTAATTGCAACTATTTAAACTGCTTCCGCTAGAATGCTCTGTGTAGGACGCTGTGATTGATTTGAATGGTTTCCATTGAGTAACCACCCGGTCTGTCTATGGTATATGACGTCGGGCCCCGACCGGACCTACTGCTATATGCTATGCGACGGATAGGGGGTGTTACATCAACCTTAGGGTGGGTCCCCCTTGCTGGTCAAAGTCAAAGTGGGTCCAAGTCATCGGGGTCGGGTCAAAGTTCGAGTGTCGTGTCATAATTGGTATGCGCACGCTTTTTGGTGCGTGACTACGCTTGATTTGACCACGGGTTGACCAATTGTCATCAAAATTGACTGGGACGACTTCCGATGACTTCGTATTGATCACACGAGTCCAACGCCACTGACTAGGGTTGAATCAGAGTCTGTTTGGCGAAAGTCCAAAATGTGCGCGTCGCAGCGCGCTAAAATGGTCAGAAGTGTGTAAAACTGTCGTTAGATCTCAAATTGTGACGTGATGGGTTCTGATGCACCTGTCTAGGTTATATGAGGTTACAGGAATTGACAGAGCTCAATTCGGAGTTCTCTAGCTCCATATCCAAAATCTGCTCTCGTTGCGTTTTACGAGGAATGGTCACATTCACTATATGACCTCGGGGTCCCATCTGAACGAGTTCTGGTGCACTCGTATCGACTATACGACGTCACAGGAACTGACAGGGCTCAATTCAGAGTTCTCTAGATCTATTTCCCGCCTAGTGTTATCTCCCACCGGGTCATGGGTAGGGTTCTGGCCACTTTTATTGGGCCCACTAGGGCTCTGGTGGCCCAATAAAAGTCGGGATGTTATAACTACTCCGTTACAAGTGTAGATAATAAAATAAGACAAGAAGGAAGCGACTAAGTTCTCAGAGCCTCGATGGAAGCGATCCGGCCTTGAGATTGCGTTGAACTCATGAAACTTTGGCGGAAGCGTTTCGGCTGGAAAATTCACCGAGTCTATGGAGCTTCTGGAAAGAATGCTCTCATTGATGCAAAGCCTAAATGGGAGCGCTCTCGCAGAGACGGTTGACGTCACTTGAGTCGTGAGGAAACCGTAGCGCGAGGAGAAAAGCTGAGTGAATTTTTGAGCGGAGAATTTGCCTAAGTTCACGATCTCGCCGGAAAATCTCAGAGTTCTCTCCCACCTCGGGTGTTGCTTTGCTTGAAATGAAGTCATGGGTGCCTATTTATAGTTTTCTGGTGGGTTACGGCGGTAATTGCGTAGTGAAATAATTTGTGCTGGCGAATGTCGTCGCTCCACTTCGATCACCTGGATCATCAATTTTGACGAAATGATGGAGATACCCTCCGGGCAATTCGGCGGGCTCGGGCAGGGTGCCCGAAGACGGCGGCGACCTCCAGCAGCGGCGAGGGTCGATGGCGCGCACGCGGCGCGCGGCCGCACGGCGTGCGGCCGCGCGGGCTGGCTACATGCTTGGGCGCAGGCATGGCGCACTCTTCTGGTCTTCTCTGGTGCTTGCGGTTCTCTGCGCGCCACTCGTCTAGTTGGGCTCCCTTGTACTTGGACCGTCTTGACTCGAAAATTTCTAGCACCTAATGGAACGCTCCAGTCATCAGAAAATTATCTGTCATACTTTGTGAGATATCAATCAAAATTTGATATTTATTCGCTGTCTGTTTTGGGACAGAAAAATCTGGTAAGAGATATCTTTATAATTCGGACGCCTTCCATTATGATTCCTTCCCGGAGGCTTATAAGTTAGAGATGGTCGCTAGTTCTTCTTTCATGCTATCGTAGAGATCTCGGTGTTTGCAGATTTTGGCTTGGAGTTCTGCGGTCGTCATGTCTCCCTCGAAGACGGTTAGCACTTTTTATTACTTGGAAATGAGGAGCGAGTCAAGCGGGAAAGAGCGTCGATGGGAGCGCTGCGTGGTAGGGCGTTGGTGCGGAGATGGCGAAATCGGTGGCGAGGGCGGGGCGGCGAACGCGGAGGTAGTGCGAGGAGGCCGATTGGGCGCGAGACCGACTGCGCGTGTGGAGTTGCCTGCGCGCAAGCACGCGTGTGTTGGGCCGCCCACGCGCGGGTGCAACGTGCATGACCAGGGTCGGGGCCGGCAATGCAGGCTCGCGCAGTGGCCGCCCGTACGCATGCAATCTTGCGCGGGGCTGCCAGCGCGCGTGGCCTCGTGGGTGCGCGGGTTCTCCGGCGCGCTCGCTCGCACGTGGAGCCATCCGGGCTGGTGCCCGGGGCCGCTTTTTCGGTCGCGTCGGTCTCCTTGTGCGTTGGTTTCCTTTTTCCCGGCTTGTTTTGGTGATGACACATGTTTTTTTTTGCAGATGTCGAAGGGTGCAGTTCTGCAACGAGCGATGCCCCTTCCACCGACCATAAACTATGCCTGCGTAGGCAGTTGGAGGAAGCGTTTTAGCATTTTGTAGGATGTGGAGAATGTGATTCCCTTCCCCACTGGAGCGAGTTCATCACCCTCCTCTGGGCTACTTTGCCATCACGGAGGGATGTCTAAAAGTGGGCTTTTGAGTTCCTCCTTCGGCTATCACCACTGTCGTCTTTCAGTTTTCGGCATCCTGGTTACGCAGTTTACTCTAGTGGGGCTAACAAGGATCATGAGACTGCTCTGCTTCCTTCAGAAGCATGGCACTCGGATGATGGTTCGACTCTTTCGCGGGTGGTGCAAAATTTGTCCTTTACTTCGTTACTTGGCTTCAAGGATCCGCGTGGGCTCGGTGTCGTTCTTTTTAAGATCGACGTGTTTGTTGTCGAGAAGCGGCTAGTTCTTGCAGGTCTTTCGACAGATGCAAAGAGGAGTTGCGTTGTGCCGTTGGAGCGTTGTAAAATGAGGAAGTTGGATTTTTTGCAGCGACTAAGAGGTGGCAGGTCGTCCACTACCGCCCCCGAGGTCGTCATTGATGTTGATGATGATTGCCCAGATGATATGTCTGCCGATCCCCCGCCTGTAGAGACTGGGGATCACCTAAAGCTCCTCGTGACCAAGTCAGTTCTTCGAGCGGCCCCTGAGTTGCCGCTGGTGTTCGGGAAGGAGGAGTGGGAATGTTCTGCCTACCAAGCACTTCTTCGAAAGGTACGTTTGTTGCTCCTAGTGCTTCCTTTCTTTGGATTTGGTGCTTGAAGCAATTTGCCACTTGTGTGTGCAGGTGGATGAGATCCGTGATATTGCGCTTTCGTGGAATGGTACTTATGTATCCTATGTATCCACGAAGGATGACTTCCTTTCTTCTCAGGCAAAGTTGTCTGCCCCTGAGAGCTCGTTGGCGGAGACTTGGAGCAAGAAGGAGGTGATGATTTCTTGTCTGGTTGGCGTAGAGTCCAAGTTGTCCTCTTCCCTGACTGAGGTCGAGACCCTTTAGGCGAAGCTGAGTACTACAGAGGCCAAGCTCGCGACTCTTCGCGAGAGGTTAGTTTCTGCTGAGGCAATCCTCGAGGAGTTAATTCATTATACAGAAGTGGCGGATGTGGCGATGGGTTAGTAGGAGGTGAAGGTCGAGCAGCTGAAGATGTAGAAGGCCCAACATGTCTCAGAGCGGGAGGAGGTTAAGGCTGTATGGGATGCTGCGGTGGCCTAGTATAGAGCTTCTCATAACGTCGAGGTGGAGTGGTTTCACATTGCAGAGGAGGCGCGTTCAGAGTTGATGGCGCTGGAGGTCGACTCACTGGTAGAGGACGAGCGCGGGGTCACTTACTATCTTGGCTCTGACAAGGGGTTTCGGGCTACTCAGAGGTTTTCGGAGCGTGATGCTCTAGGTGTGAAGAATGCCTCTGATGACGCTAATAACGTTGCCATAGAGGGATGATTCTCCGAGCTCATGTCTTCTATGTACGTTTTGGTTTGCTTATTTTGCTTTGTAGGCGTTCTTTAGCACTGCTACATGTTTTTTGCTTTTTGCGATGATGTAGTCCCATGGGGCATTTTTTATTTTAGTGGAGATCCTCTTTGCTTTTGGACCTGCTGCATCTTGACTGTGACTAGGTGTGTGTGTTCCTTTGGTGGAGTAGGGCGACGCTCAAGCGTCGTTTGCTCGCTTGCATCTCGAGCGGGGATGGTGGAGAACCTTTGTCCGTAATTGGTGGTAGGATGGGGGTTCGTCTGCGTGGAAGTGACAAAGAACCTTTGCTCGTGCGCGCCTTGTGAGAACCGGGGTTCGTCCAAGTGAAAGTGACAAAGAACCTTCGTTTACTCGTGCTTTGGGAGGACCGGGGTCCGTCTGAGTGGAGGTGTGAAGAACCTTTGTTCGCTTACGCTCCTGGAGAGTCGGGGTTCATCCAGTTAGAGGTGGCGAAGAACCTTTGTTCACTCGCGCCTGAGGAGGACCGGGGTCCGTTCGGGTGGAGGTGACGAAGAACCTTTGTTTGCTCATGCCTTAAGAGAACCGGGGTTCGTCCAAGTGGAGGTGGTGAAGAACCTTTATCCGTTCGCGTGTCAAGAGTACTGGGGTCCGTTCGGGCAGAGGTGACAAAGAACTTTTGTTCGTTCGTGCCTCGAGAGGATCGGGGGTCCGTCCGGGTGGAGGTGACGAAGAACCTTTGTCTGTTCATGCCTCAGGAGAACCGGGGGTTTGTCCAAGTTGAGGCGGCGAAGAATCATTATTCGTTCGCGCCTCGGGAAGACCGGGGTCTGTTCGGGTGGAGGTGGAAAAGACCCTTTGTTCGTTCACGCCTCAGGAGAACTAAGGTTCGTCCAAGTGAAGGTATAGATGAACCTTTGTCCATCTCGACTAGGAGGTGCAGACAAACCTTTGTCCGTCTCGCTCAAGGTGCTTGAGGGATTTCACGCGATCTCGCCTGAGGTGGAGAAAGGCTTTCGACAATCTTGCACAGGAGGTGCAGAAAGGCTTTCACCAGTCTAGCTTGGGAGGTGCATAAAGGCTTTTGTCAGTCTCGTCGGGGAGGTGTATAAAGGCTTTTGCAAGTCTCTCCTGGAAGGTGCAGAAAAGCTTTCATCAGTATTACTTGTTATAACCCATCCACGATGCAAGGGAAAACATAAGCTTCATTGCTGGAAGGAAGATACAAATGCTCACAAATTTATTTTTGCGACTTATTCCTCAAGAAACAGGAAAAGCAGTAAATAGAAGAGGCATACCGGCTTAGACCTTGTCCATGCCCCCTTGTCCTTGGTCGTGACCGGGGTGCGCTTGTTGAAGGTAGCAAAATCAGGCTGCCTCCTGATCTCCCAGTGCGATGCCGATCCCTCCTAGGGTGACGAACTCAGTGTCAGGTGCGGGATGGAGGGAATTGCTTCAAAGAGCGTCTAGTGCGGTCGGCTGAAGATAATGCGTATGCCGAGCTGGAGTCAATTACCACGAACTAGATATCCCGAATGACTGGCCATGGGAATTCTCCCAGCGTGACGAGGATAGTGATCGTTTCTCATGTGGATACTGGGGCATTGATGAAGATGTACAATGGTCCGACCATCGGTTCGCGGTGCTCTTGGGAATCTTCATGCTGAGTCGTGTGGACTCGAACAAGATATCAAATGAGTGACCATTGTCGATCAATATTCGCCTAACCATGAAGTAGGGGTCACCAATTCTCGTGTTGATAATGAGGGTGGGGGGGTCTTGGTGCGGGGTGTGTACGCCTTCTAAGTTGTCATCCCCGAAGCTGATGGCGTTGTCAGCTTGTAGTGTGGGGTCTTCCGGCCACTTTGCATGTCGAGCGATGGAAAAGACTTGACAAGTTGAGTCGGTGATGGTCTCGACCTCTCTGACCATATGTCAGCCCCCCGTTGCGTCCTGGCGAGGTGGGGGCCGCTTGGGTAGTTGATTCTATAAGTACCTCCCCAAATGCCCCGGTAGGATGTGGCACTCTATCTATTCCTTCAGTCGGGTGTAGTCCTCATTGTTTGCCCGTTCCCGCGGTTGAACTCGTAGTACTGTGTCGGGTCCCCTCGATTTGGGGGCAAAAGCTTCAGACGTCAGAGCATGTTGGAGTTTTGGATAGCCAGAGTACCTGCGTTCAGGCGGTGTACAATGGGGTGAACTCCCGGTGCTGGCGAGAGTCTTGGTCCTGGCAGGGATTGCCGCGACGGTCATCGTTTCAGTGGTGTGATGGGGGCACCGTCTCTACTTCCCTCTTTTGCTTGGAAGACCCTTCAAATTGCTGGTGGTGGGCCTCAATGACTCCATCTACCGTAATCTGAGCTTCAACCCAGTGGTCGAGGTCAATGTAGCTCGGGACGGTCTCCCTCATCAGGGTGGAGTAGAATCCGCTCGGGCGGAGCCCTCCAAGAAATATGCTGCAAAGAAGCTCTGGGTCTACTCCCGGGATCCAGCGTGCCTCAGAGGTGAAATGGCGGAAGAAATCTTTGAGTGACACTCCCTCGTTCTGGCAAATGCCCGAGTGGTGAGAGGGGTCTCTGACAATTCAACAGTTGACGATGAACTGGTCAACAAGGGGGCGAGCAAGTTCCCCAAAGTTGTTGACCATTCCTTCTTGGAAAGAGTGGAATCACGTCTGTGCTTGCCCCTTCAGGGTTGTAGAGAGCACCTGGCATAGCTGTTGGTCGAGTGCGTTGAAGAGACGCATAATTGTCTCAAAATGATTCGCATGCTCTAGGGGGGTTGTTAAATTTTCTCAACGTGGTCAGCAAGATAGCCCAAACGCCAAATTAATATCTTCGGAACTACCCAGTTCGCACGTTGAACCAGCGAAAACCAAGGAACAGAGGTTAATCCCAACAAACAATGGAAGCATAAGCAGGTATTTTATTCATTCACTTCTTTACAACGCGAGGCATACATAACGAGACATGATTACGTTAGTATAACAGCTGTAAACAGAAAGCACCAAAAACAAGCCGGGCGGACAGCACCGGAGTCCGCCGAGACCGCGAGGTCGCCGAGTCCGCTGAGATCGCCCACGCTACGCTGCAATCCGCCGAATAGCCACGGAGTCCGCCGAAGCCGCGAGGCCGCGCGGACACACCGTTATTCGCCTCCTGCTGAACCTGAACTGAGGAACACCCCTACCCGCCTGAAGCCGGCGGACAGGTTATTGAAGCTGGCAAAGATGAAACAGAACTGACAAGCCGCAGAGCGACCTCCTGCTGAGTCCGCAGAGACCGCACACTTCCAAGTACTTGACCGAAGTCACAGTCAAACTCCTGGCTCCTTAAAGCTACCCGCGCGACCTGCACACAGCAAACGTCAGCACTGAAACAATCCGCGCGGACTGACAAACTGAGACCGCAGCACTTCGCTCAACCCAACTTACTGTTCACTCAAGTTACTTAGGCTACTGTAGATGTGCCAGGGGGGTCCTATTTATAGACAAGGTGAGGAGTGTGGTCACCGCCCAAGAGATAGCGACACCGCCCCAGCCCGCGCGATAGCAAACCTCCGTTCGCCGAGTCCGCAAGGACTTAGCCGGATAGCAAGGAAAACCGCCAGGAGCAAGGCAACCATTGACGAACCCTCTCCAGTCCTCCCAAGCTATGCGGACAAGGCATCAGCCCGCAAAGCTCCAACCACTACAGGACAGCAAACCCCCTTCAATGGCAGTCCGCACCAACCCGAGGCAGTCCGCAAGACTCACACCTCAATCCGCCACAAGTCCACGACCAAAGGCAGATAGCAACAGTCCGCCCGGTCATAACGGACTTAGCGGATACTGCGGACACCATGGTCTTGGCACAAAGTGTGACCAAGTCCAAAACCATCAAAGGCCAATGCGAACATGTCGGACACAAACTCCCGTCCGCCAAACACCCTAGCACAGACCGCCATCAGTCCGCGAGCTCCTCACATTTTTGTCCAACGCATCAGCCATCCCCGGACTCCAAAACCAGTCCGCCAATCGACCCCCACAGCAAAGCACCTGCTGTGACACCAGAGCTCGACAAGGCCTCAGCCAAGCTCTAAGCTCAGTCCGCACCAGCCCAAACCGCGAACACAACAGTCCGCAAGCTTCCCGCGAACATGAGCCAAACCGCCTATCAGCACAGGCTTGCACCCGCGGCCACTGAGCAATGCACCAGTCCGCAAGCCTCCATCCACTCAGGCTGCTCCTTGACAAAGCCAATCAGCAAAAACCCTATCCGCAGACACCAAGCCACATAGTCCGCGGACTCCATGCAACAAGCCGCTCAGAAGACAGCCAGCCTTCCACTAGACCTTCCACCAGGCCGCACATCACAGTCCGCCTAGTCCGCCAAGCTGTCCGCCCCAGGCCGCCCGGCCTGTCCCGTCACCCACTTCCACTTCACAAATTTCAACACTCCCCCTTGAAGTGGGACGTGGTGACCAAGCCTAGCAAGCTGCACAAGCGTTCAAAAGGCCCCTTCGACAGTGGCTTTGTGAAGATGTCAGCAAGATTATCTTCACTCCGAACATGCCCGATCAGCAGAGACCCCTCCAACACCTTCTCCCTGATGAAGTGGTGATCAATCTCTATATGCTTGGTCCTAGCGTGGCACACTGGATTGTTAACCAGTTTGAGAGCACTCTCATTGTCACCCCGGAGTAAAGTAGGCACTTGCACTTCTTCATGAACATCCTCTATAAGCCTCCTCAACCAAACGACTTCCCGAGCAGCCAAGGCCGAAGCCTTATACTCCGCCTCCGTGGTTGAAACCGACACCGAGTCCTGCTTCTTGCTACACCACGAGATGCTAGCTGAACTGCAAGTGAACACATAACCTGAAGTAGACCTTCGATCATCCGAATCACCGCCATAGTCAGCATCCGTGTACCCGAGCAACGCAAACTCCGCGTCCCTTCTATAGAGGAGCCCCATATCAGAAGAAGCCTTGGCATACTTCAGAATTCCCTTCGCCGCCACTAGATGAGATTGCCTTGGTTCAGCCATATACCGACTTACTCGGCCAACATCATAAGCAATATCCGGCCTTGTAATCGTCAAATAAATCAAGCTCCCAACAAGAGCCCTGAACACCAAGGGATCATGAATAACCCTTCTCTCATCTCGTCGAAGCTTCAGCCCAGATTCCAGTGGAGTAGAGCACTTCTTCCCTTCGCTCATGCCAAACCGCTTCACAATGCGATCAGCATACCCTTTCTGGCTAATGAGAACCCCGCACTCCTTCCTCTCCACTTCCAGATCGAGAAAGTGATGCAGCTCTCCCAAGTCTTTCATCTCGAAGCGTATAGCAAGCTCAGCCCTGAGCCTTGCTACTTCCCCCTCCGAGTTCCCTGTGATGATCATGTCATCCACATACAGCAGGACCAAGACTCGTAGCTCCCCCTTCTTCTTGACGAACAAGCTTGAATCCGAGTTGGAAGCAAAGTATCCACAGAATTGCAAGTACTCTGCAATCTTCCCATACCATGCTCTAGGAGCTTGCTTCAACCCATAGAGAGCCTTCCTGAGTTTGCAGACATAGTCCGGATGCTTCTCAGAGACAAAACCAAGCGGTTGATCCATGAAGATGTCCTTGTCAATCTCTCCGTAAAGAAAGACATTCTTCACATCGAGTTGCCACAATCTCCATCCCTTGCTAGCAGCCAAGGTGATCACCACTCTTACAGAAGTCATCTTCGCAACTGGACTGAATGTCTCCTCATAGTCTTCTCCATACTGCTGTGAGAATCCTCTAACGACCAGGCGAGCCTTGAACCGATCAATGCTCCCATCAGCCTTCTTCTTCAACTTATACACCAACTTGCAAGTAACCGGAGTAATGCCATCAACCTTGGGCACAAGGTCCCAGGTTTCATTCTTCTTCAGAGCATCAATCTCTTCCTTCATGGCATCTTTCCACTCCTTCACTCCAGTGGCCTCGTTGAAGTTTGCAGGCTCTCGCTCATCCAGAGGACCTGCAAAGAAGCAGGAGACAAAGCTCACTGCATTCCCATCACAGTACCGAGCCGATGGCTTAACCACCCTCTTCGATCTCCGAAGACATGGCTCCTTGCTCACGACTTCCGTTGCTTCTTCGGGCTCCACTCCTACATGGGGCAAGCATTAAGCAGTGCTCCCCCTGCTTCCTGAGCCAGAAGGCTCAGCCTCGGAGTTCGAAGCAACAGGAGCTGCTGGTGAAACAACAAGCTCCTCTTCCAAGCCTTCAGCAGCCTCCACCGGTGCTTCATCAACCTTGCTACTTCCGGTTAGCTCCACCGATCCACCTCCATATGACATCAGCTCGTCAAAGACAACGTCTCTTGACACCACGAACTTCTTCGTCACAGGGTCCATGCATTTCCATCCCTTCTTCCGCTCATCATAGCCAACAAAGACAAGTTTCCTTGCCTTCGCATCCAGCTTTGTCCGTGAAGCATCCGGGACATGCACGTAGCAAGTTGAACCGAACACCCTAAGGTGTCCCACACTCGGCTTCTCCTTCAACAACAGCTCGATAGGAGTCTTCATGTTGATAGGGCTGAGTGGCATCCGGTTGATAACATAAGCAGCACAAGACATTCCCTCCGCCCAAAAATACCTTGGGATATCTTTCGCATGAAGCCAACATTTGCAGGTCTCCGTCAGATGACGGATCTTCAGCTCCGCTACCCCATTTTGTCGTGGAGTGTGAGCACAAGTAAGCTCTCGTTGGATCCCGTGCTTCCTACAGAAGTTAGAAAACTCGGAGGAGACAAACTCACCCCCGTTATCAGTTCTAAGCTTCTTAATCCGCAAGCCAAGCCGGCCTTCTACCAACTCCTTAAACTCCACAAACAAACGGAAGGCTTCCGACTTCTCCTTTAAGAAGTACACCCAAGTATACCTTGAGTAGTCATCAACCAAGACAAGCATGTGTCTGCTTCCACCAAGGCTGACAGTAACCGTTGGTCCCATCAGGTCGCCATGAATACACTCCAGTGGCTTCTTGCTCCTTGTTTGTGATTTATCAAACGGAAGGCGATGTGCCTTACCGTATTGACAGCCCGCACAAACATGCCCATCACCAAAGGAGGACAACTTCGTCAACCCCCTCACCAAACTTCTACTCGTCATTGCCTTCAGCTTGTCCATGCCAACATGCCCCAGCCTCTCATGCCAGATAGCAGCACTATCATTGGCTCTCATTCTATCAACATAAGTACTGGTGGAAAGAACAAACAAGTTCTTCACCCTCCTCCCAACATGAGCAACATCAGCCTTAACTGCTGATACGTTGCGAAGGAACCTCACGTCAGTTGGCCCAAACAGAATGTGATACCCATCATCCACCGCATTGGTCACCGAGAAGAGGTTTTTCTTCATGCCCGGCACGTGATACACACTCCTTAACGTGAGTGGCCCCTGATCACTACCCAAGGACACGACCCCCTCTTTCTCTACTGCATAAACAGTATTATCAACAGTGATAATAGTTTCATTACCTGAGTAAGCCTGCATGGAGGTGAACTTCGACTTGTCTCCGGTGAGGTGATGACCACACCCGGAGTCCAATATCCACTCGCTGTTGAAGTCCTCAGCAGACAAGGCCCGGACACAAGTGTCCGTCATGAAAGCTCCGCCCCATCCTGCTTCTTCACTTCTTGAGCAAGCTTCCTCCTTTCCCGCAGCATGCCCAGGCTGCAGTTTGACCTTGCAGTCCCGCTTGAAGTGCCCTCGCTGATGACACCGGTAGCACTTCAGATTCTTCTTCCAGTCCTTAGGAGCATTGCTCCTCTCCGGCGGATATGAAGTTGAAGTCTCCTTCTCACCAGCGGTCTGCACCTTCTTCTTCTTCCCTTCCCATCCTTTCTTCTTACCTGAGAAGAGAGCTTCGCTACCTTCCTGATTCAGATTCACTCCAGCCATCTGCCTTGCTAAGCTCTCCTGCGAGGCAAGCAGATTCTCCAGCTCCAGCAAAGACGGCTGAGTAGCCCACCCTTGAACAGATGTGACAAAGGCCACATACTCCTTCCGCAAGCCGCGGATGATGTGCCTTTTCATCTTTGCCTTAGAGATAGGCTCATCAGGATCTAGTGCCGACAGCTTAGCACATAAGCTCTTCATCTTTAAGAAGTACTTGGAGATGGAAAGGTCTCCCTGAGTTGCCCTGGCCAACTCATTCTCCAGGAACTGAAGCCGCGCCACATTCTTCCCATTGAACAACTCATCAATGGTTGTCCAAATATCAGCAGCCGACTCACACCCAACGATGTGATCAAACAGTTCCGGAGACACGACTCTCTTCACAATGAACTTTGCCTTAGCATTTGTTCTTCTCCAGAGCCTAACCTGCTCAGCGGTACCGAAAGCAGCAGTGACTTCCTGCCTGTCGTCACCACCGACGACTTCCCACAGCTCCATGCCAAGAAGATAACTCTTCATGCACGACTTCCACTTCTTGAAGTTAGTCGGCGTTAAGAGTTCAATGCCAAGACCCCTTGCAAAACTCCCTTCCATTGCAACACCTGTTGGCAACCTTTCAGCAGCTCCGAGCAACAACACAGGTTGATCACCACTCAATCACTGAGTAACAACACTGGCTGACTTCCGCTCATGCAACTGAACCTCAGAAACCTCCCTCTGATACCATGTTAAATTTTCTCAACGTGGTCAGCAAGATAGCCCAAACGCCAAATTAATATCTTCGGAACTACCCAGTTCGCACGTTGAACCAGCGGAAACCAAGGAACAGAGGTTAATCCCAACAAACAATGGAAGCACAAGCAGGTCTTTTATTCATTCACTTCTTTACAACACGAGGCATACATAGCGAGACATGATTACGCTAGTATAACAGCTGTAAACAGAAAGCACCAAAAACAAGCCGGGCGGACAACACCGGAGTCCGCCGAGACCGCGAGGTCACCGAGGTCGCCGAGTCCGCTGAGATCGCCCACGCTACGCTGCAATCCGCCGAATAGCCACAGAGTCCGCCGAAGCCGCGAGGCCGCGCGGACACACCGTTATTCGCTTCCTGCTGAACCTGAACTGAGGAACACCCCTACCCGCCTGAAGCCGGCGGACAGGTTATTGAAGCTGGCAAAGATGAAACAGAACTGACAAGCCGCAGAGCGACCTCCTGCTGAGTCCGCAGAGACCGCACACTTCCAAGTACTTGACCGAAGTCACAACCAAACTCCTGGCTCCTTGAAGCTACCCGCGCGACCTGCACACAACAAACGTCAGCACTGAAACAATCCGCGCGGACTGACAAACTGAGATCGAAGCACTTCGCTCAACCCAACTTACTGTTCACTCAAGTTACTTAGGCTACTGTAGATGTGCCAGGGGGGTCCTATTTATAGACAAGGTGAGGAGTGTGGTCACCGCCCAAGAGATAGCGACACCGCCCCAGCCCGCGCGATAGCAAACCTCCGTCCGCCGAGTCCGCAAGGACTTAGCCGGATACCAAGGAAAACTGCCAGGAGCAAGGCAACCATTGACGAACCCTCTCCAGTCCGCCCAAGCTATGCGGACAAGGCATCAGCCCGCAAAGCTCCAACCACTACAGGACAGCAAACCCCCTTCAATGGCAGTCCACACCAACCCGAGGCAGTCCGCAAGACTCACACCTCAATCCGCCACAAGTCCACGACCAAAGGCAGATAGCAACAGTCCGCCCGGTCACAGCGGACTTAGCGGATACTGCGGACATCATGGTCTTGGCACAAAGTGTGACCAAGTCCAAAACCATCAAAGGCCAATGCGAGCATGGCGGACACAAACTCCCGTCCGCCAAACACCCTAGCACAGACCGCCATCAGTCCGCGAGCTCCTCGCACTTCTGTCCAACGCAGCAGCCATCCCCGGACTCCAAAACCAGTCCGCCAATCGACCTCTACAACAAAGCACCTGCTGTGCCACCAGAGCTCGACAAGGCCTCAGCCAAGCTCTAAGCTCAGTACGCACCAGCCCAAACCGCGGACACAACAGTCCGCAAGCTTCCCGCGAACATGAGCCAAACCGCCTATCAGCACAAGCTTGTACCCGCGGCCACTGAGCAATGCACTAGTCCGCAAGCCTCCATCCACTCAGGCTGCTCCTTGGCAAAGCCAATCAGCAAACACCCTATCTGCAGACACCAGGCCGCATAGTCCGCGGACTCCATGCAACAAGCCGCTCAGAAGACAGCCGGCCTTCCACTAGACCTTCCACCAGGCCGCACATCACAGTCCGCCCAGTCCGCCTAGTCCGCCAAGCTGTCCGCCCCAGGCCGCCCGGCCTGTCCTGTCACCCACTTCCACTTCACAAATTTCAACAGGGGTCGTCTACCCCGTCGAAGGCTTCAAATGTGGCGGCTTGAACTCGCGCGAGACGGGGTGCGCCATGACCTGCGGGGTGAGCGGGGTCCCATGGTGGAGGGGGCGCCGTGCATTCACGGGGCGGCGCCGTTCTTATGCATTTTCTTACTCGAACATGGCCCTAATCTCATGGCGGATGAATATGCGTCGCCTTCCCGGGCCTCCACCTCCATCGGCGGGGGGTCAGGCTAAGCTTCAGCCTGGGGCCCTGGTCTTCAAACAACGTCCATGGAGCTTGCCTTATTGGAGAGTTCCTTGGAGGGGAGATTCTCAAGGAGAGTCGCGTTCTGACGAGGGACGCGCTCTGCTGCGGCTATCGGTTGCGCCTCACGTGCGTTAGCTGCACGGGGAGGATTAGCCACTCCCATCCCCGTAGGAGGGTGAGTACTTCCTCATAGCGCTCCTCCATTAGTTGGACGTGTTCCTCGACCACCGCAGTGGGAGCGGTATCGGCGGTCGTTCCGTTGGGTAGCGGAGCGTCGCTCGCAGGTGAGCTAGCCGCGATCATTTTGGGGATGCTCTCCCGGGGCCATGCCGTTTGAGACACGTGCACTTCTTCTAGTCATTGCTGCTTGTTGAGTATGCTGCAACTTGTTAGAGCTCCTGGGAACTCCTTCCCACATATGATGCTAAACTGTTGCGGGTCGTCTGACATTTTCCCCAGTCCGGAAAATCGGAGTGCCTTAGCTCGGAGTCAAGTCGGGCATGCAATATGTTAAAGAACACCGCAATAAATGACCAGGAATTTTTTTGGCTTAAAAAATCCAGAAAGTGTGAAAACCATGCTGTTGGATCTGTGCTGAACCAAAATCCACTAATTCTTTGGAGATTACAGAGGGTGATGTTTGATCTTGGGGGGGGGGGGCAGACTGCTACTCCGTTATAAGTGCAGAGAATGAAATACGACGAGAAAAAAATGATTAAGCCCTTAGAGGCTCGATAGAAGCGCTCCTGCCTTGAGATGACATTGAACTCACAGAACATTGGTGGAAGAGTTCCGCCTGGAAAATCCTCCAAGTCCATGAAACTTCTGGAAAGTGCGCTCTTGTTGATGCAGAACCTAGATGGGAGCGCTCTCGCAGAGGCGGTTGACGTCACTTGAGGTGTGAGGAAACCGTACGCAATGAGAAGAGCAGAGTGAATTCCTGAGCGGAGAATCGACCTAAGTTTACGATCTCGCAGGAAAACCTCAGAGCTTTCTCTTGCCTCTAGAGTTGCTTTGTTTGAAATGAAGACATAAAAGCCTATTTATAGTTTTTAGGAAGGTTGATGGTAATTGCACAAATGAGTAATTTGTGCCGATAGATGATGTTATTCCATTTCGATCATCCGGACCACCAACTTTACCGAAATGACGGAGATGCCTCCCTCGGACAATTCGGGCGGCTCGGGCAGGGTGCCTAGAGATGGCGACGATCGGAGACGGCAGGGACCGGCAGCGACGGCAAGGGCCGCCGGCGCACGGGCGGGTGCGGCGAGCACACATCGAGCGGCCGCACGGGCTGGCTTTGCACGACCTTGCATGCCGCTCACGTGCAGGCAATGCAGGTGCGTGGGCCGCGCGGGGCGTGGCCATGCATGCTCAGGCGCGGGCTTGGCACACTCTTCCGATCTTCTCAAATGCTCGCTGTTCTCCTCGCGCCACTGGTGCAGTTAAACTCCCTTGTACTTGAACCGGCTTTGACTCAGAAATTTCATGTGACTGTCATAACCAATGGCGGAACTAGGATTTTGAAGCCGCACGGGCACAATCTAAGCACCATCCAAACGTCGGGGGGTAGCGCACCCTGAGAGGGGTTCGGGGGCAGCGCCCCCTAAAATTTTTTTTTGCAAAGATATTTTTGTAAAAAAATTATTGAACACAATATTACAATCAAAAATTGAACACAATATTACAAAAGAAAGGTTTATATCTGAAAAACTTACAATTCAACAAGATACTTTCCGTTGACACATGCTCTGAAAACGTGAAATAATAGTTTCTGTTGTAATAGTATCGGCAACTTCTTTTTCAATGTAAGCAACCAAGCAATCGTTCATCCATTCATCCCCCATTCTATTTCGCAGTCGATTCTTTATGATTTTCATTGCAGAAAACATTCTTTCAACATTAGCTGTAGCAACTGGTAAGAGGCAAGCCAACTTCAACAATCTAAAAACTAACTGATAGTGATTATCTTTTTTTAATTCAACCATTTTTTTCAGAAGATCACTAATTCCTTTAACATCAGAAAATGTGTCCGTTGATGTAGAGTGCATATCAAAAATATATATGTCAAGTTGTCCTTCAAGTAACTGCAGCTCTATTGGCGTAAAATCATACGGATATAATGCAGCAAGATGAAGTAATTTTTGTTTATCATAAGAACTAAAATGATCCTTTGGGTCTAGACAAGCAACACATAAGAGTAATTCTGTGTTTACTTCATCAAAGCGATCATTTAACTCATTTAGCATCCAATCAAGCACTGCATTAAAAATTTCAATTCTGAAATAATGTTTATTTGTAATCTCACGTGCATTGCGTCTTGATCTACCTTGCTGAACAAACTTCTCTTCCATATTAACAACTTCTATGTCATGTTTTATACAAAAAGTTGAAACTTCGGTCATAAATATTTCTCACTCGGCTTCATCATTTCTCATCTTCAATAATAATAGTTTTGATAATTTTACGAAATGCATAGCATTTACAATATCTTGATCTTTCCTCTGCAATGCTTGGGATAGTTCATTTGTTTTTGACAAAATATTTTTCATCAAATGAATAACAAATGCAAATTTGAAAGTCAAGATAACTTGAACAAGTGCGCTTGTCATTCCTCTTTGGTTTCCATCTGCCCCATCAACTATGATAATCTCCAGCACATCAACAATAGAAGAGAACATGCGAATAAAATTTAAAACTGTGCCATAATGTGACCCCCACCTCGTGTCACCAGCGCGTTTGAGTTCTAAAGGTTGATTCAACCCTCGTCCACTTTCCAAGTCCCCACATCCAAGCTCTTTAGCAACTCGATCAACTTCCAAGGCTCTAAGAGAATCACGGCGTTTGCAAGAGCCACCAACAACATTCATTACTGTGTTAATAAGTGTGAAAAGCTCAGCAATATCAGGATTTTTTTCTGCAACAGCTACCAGTACCAATTGCAGTTGATGTGCAAAACAGTGAACATAGAAAGCGCAACTGTTCTCATTTAAAATTAAAGCTTTTAACCCCCTGAACTCTCCTTTCATATTGCTAGCACCATCATATCCCTGCCCACGCAATTTAGAAATACTAAGACCATATCTCATAAATAAATGATCTATAGCTGCTTTAAGGGATAACGCGAAAGTATCTGCTACATAAACAAACCCAAGAAGACGTTCTGTGATCGTGCCATTGGAACTAATATATCGTAAAATAATAGACATCTGCTCTTTTGTAGATACATCACGTGATTCATCCACTAAAATTGTATAACAGTTTTCTCCAATTTCTTGAACAATTTTATTCGTTGTCTGTATTGCAATTGCTGATACTATTTCTTTTTGAATCTTAGGCGATGTAAGTTGACAGTTTTGAGGAGCATTTTGTAACATAACTGAGTTGATGTCATTATTATGTGATGCAAGAAACTCCAAAAGCTCAAGAAAATTTCCTCTGTTGGTAGACTCTTTAGTCTCATCATGACCACGAAAGGACAATCCTTGTCGTAAAAGAAATCTAACACAATCGATTGAAGCATATAAACGAGCGCGATAATCCAAACTTTGTTGTTCATCTTGTCTTGCAAAAGCAATTTGAATACCTTGTTTTTGATTCATCAAAGACTCGCATAGTTTTCTAGAAACATTGTGTGGAGTAGTGTGACTTCCGACATGTCTGTCCAATACTGATTTATCTTTCCAATTTCTGAAGCCTCTCGTGGTAAAAGTAGACTCACAACCCCTTTGAGGAAAAATATAACAGTAAAGGCAAAATGCTGCATCTTTTTCTTTGCTGTATTCTAACCATCCCTTAAACTCGTTAAACCAATTTTTATTAAAGCGTCGAGCTTTGTTTCCGATTTCTATTTGGGGAAAACTTTCTAGATGAGGTTGACAAGGACCCTTTTGCAAATAATATCTTCGTATAGACTCTTGAATATTTGCATCGTAGGAGTTGACAGGAAGTCTTAAGCCCGGGTCTGAAGGTAAATCTTCAATTTTGAACTCGTCTACGCGATTTCTTTTACCAATTGCAATTATCTCCGGCGAATCTAACGAACTTTGACATGTTCCTTTTTTGAAAAAAATTTCTCCATTGCACTAACTAAAACGCTGCATAAAATCGACGGGACATTACCGTTAGCACCTGATAAAAAAGTATCTAATTTGATTGTCTGACCATAACAATTTAGTCTATACTGAATTCAAAACGGTGGCAAATCCTGACGGTACACGGGGTAATGCCCCTACGGCCAAGCGCGACCGTACCAGGCCCGCGAGGGAAATTCCTAAGGTTCTAAAAATGTTTTCTGAATTTGGACTGATTTCGCAAATATGGAGTGAAGAAATTAGGAGCAAAAAAACTGAAATCAGTCCAGATTCTGAAATCTGGACTAAAATCAGTCCAGATTTCAGTCCAGTTTTTCTGAATCTGGTCTTATTTCGCAAATATGGAGTCGTTGACATATGAAATGATAAAGAAAAGTAGCCAAACCAACAGATCAAAAGAGATCTAAATATTTAAATGATGAGGATGAAGCTGAAAGACAAAACTGAGTTGTGATCACCTCAAGCCCTCTAAAATGTTTAACAGTGCACTCCTCTTTGTATTCTCAATAAGAGATGTAACACTAGCTGCAAATGCTCGGTCAGTTTCCTGTACCAAAAGAGCAGGAATATTAGAAACAATTTGAACAAAAAATATGTGCATAGCAGGAAACTTAGAGAGGAATGTCATCCATTAAAATTTAAAATAAGAACAATTGAAAGGTAGAATTTTAGAGGTCTTGGTTAAATTCAATCCCTTATGTCACCTACTCTTCTAAACAAGGGATTGAATTTAGTGTTTAACACTTGGAATTCAATCAAAAAAAAGTTAATTATACATTTGATTTTATTCAATCAAAATTTGAGACATTGCCAACTAGAATATATTCAAGATGTGAACCTAATGTTCAGGTAGTTTTCAAGTTTGAATATAAAATTAACTGTCATCAAAATTTGCAAAAGGGTGTAATAAACTTGCAAAGGTGTGTTAACACAATATTATAGCAATCATTCATCCATTCAAACAATGTTTGTACGGCTTTAAAAGGTGTGTATCTATATATGCCCTTCGTGGATGAATAAACTTGCAACTTTTATTTCTTATCCTTAATTCCAACAAAATCAATAGTCAGTTCATTTGATTTATTTTTGTATTAAATTAATCCCAATCAATCGTGCATCTAGATAGGGTGTGTTTAAAATAACTTTAGTGCTGTTCAATCAAAATTTCTACGGAGACAGTAGGTTCTCATCACATTTATCACTTATGCCACTGATGTCCTTGCCAATATATTACACCTGTGTTAAACAAGCACATCAAAATTTTGGTTGAAGATAAAATAAGAACCAAGGATTAACTTGGCAGGATGCAGACAAGTCAAAATGGCACAGAGCACCAGTTTTAGAAATGTCCAGATTTCTGGACTTTCTGGACGTTGAAGAAGTCCAGATTTCTGGACTTCTCCAGTCCAGAAATCTGGACTGAAGAAGTCCAGAAATCTGGACTTCTTCAAAGTCCAGAAATTCTGGACTTTGAAGAAGTCCAGATTTCTGGACTTCTTCAAAGTCCAGAATTTCTGGACTTTGAAGAAGTCCAGATTTCTGGACTTCTTCAGTCCAGAAAAACAATAAAACAAAAAAAAGAAGAAGAAGAAGAAGAAGAAGATACCTAGCGGGAGTAGCGGGATCAGCGGAATCGCGGAAAATGGCGGAGCAGGCTAGGGCAAATCGCGGAAAATGGCGGAGCAGGCTAGGGCACGGAGCGGGATTTCTATTCTTCATTTCTTCTCCCCGTGAAGTAGCGGGATTTTAACATCGCGGAAAAACGCTCGAGCACGTGCCCGAGCGTGCCCAGTGATAGATCCGCCCCTGGTCATAACATATATAACTTTCTATGTTTATGGGGCAATTTTGTAATTTTTCTAGAACTTACGTATATTTCGTTTAATTTTTTATAATTATTCTCTTGATGTGTCACAGTGTCAGTAATAAAATTGCCTTTTCTTGTATTTTCTTGATCAACCATTAATCCTGAGCTGTCATTAGTGTATACAGATTTGCAAGGGAAAAATAGTTTATGCCCCCACTCGTCGTCAACCCTTTCCCCCTTTGTCACTCTCGCCGCTCAACCCGCGGCAGATTTTTTTAGTAATCATCAATGGCTGAGCGAGGCGGCGGGAATCTGCTGGAGCGGCTCGGGCCGGACCTTTCCGCCGCTGTTTTGCTTCGCATGGAGGATCCGGCCGATCTCGTCCGCTCGGCCTCCGTTTCTCACTCATGGCGCCGATTTGGTTCGACCGAACATTCTCTCTCTTTTGCTGAATTCCATGTTTTGACCTCGACTCTGAATACATTTTCATGTCCGATTCTAAAACGTATTTCATGAGCGGGTGAGCATGAGTGTGGGTCCTTAGTGGGAGTTGTGGGCAGATCAGTTGAACTAGGGGCGGCGTCGGTAGGAGGTGACTGTCTCAGGACATTTTGATGTGGTTGACAATGAGTATGTATGTTTAGTGGAGGAGGAGGTGTTGGTATCATAGTGGTTTGTGTTGAGTTGGTTTTGAATAGTCAAAGCCACATGTTTCCCCATCCCCACCTGCCGGCCGCCAATGCGGACTTTTCTCCAAGCCTCCCATGTGCTTTGAATGAGCACCTGCGAGAAAACTTTGGAAAAAGCTAAAACATATGAAATTGCTCTATAAAAGGAGAGAAAAACAACCTATGAAGATCAGACAAAAAAGCCAAACTACTGAGAGGTAAAACTTTGATGAGGAGATCGGCAGTGCACGATTGAATGCGACGATGAGCGTTGACATCCAATTGCGGGCTGCATCAGAAACGAAGAGCGAAAGCGTGCGGGTAGCGACAAGACGTCTGATTCGCGGGCTGCGACAAGGTGTGCGGTGCTCGATGGTTGCATTCCCGTAGGCGGTGGTGGTTGCGCACAAGTGGTGACGTTGGCGGGCTGTGCGTTTGCGACAAGGTCAAGTCTTGACTTGGATCTCTTCTCGCTGGCGGCGGCGGCGGTTGGTCGTCCGACGATGACGAATATTCGTTCTGGCATGAATCCTGTGCGTCTGTTTTACGGATTGCATTTAAGTTCATATTACTCATGTGGATTTTCATAATCTGAGTTATTCTGCAGTGCATTTTTGGATTTGTATCTTTTAATCTGAGTACTTATTAATTGTATTACACTAATAAAATTGTGCCAAATACGTATTTTTCTTGTGACTTTGTATTTTGTTGTTACCGAGGATTGCACTTCCGCGGTCAGAAATCCCAGTAGTTTGTGGGCAAGCGATATGGGTGTTGGGATGCGGGAGAACAAGTGGTAAGATGCCAGGAGTAAACGAGGAATAGAAGGGTTGATACCTCTAGGAAGGTAACATCAATGAATGTTATAGTTTTTCGATTTGTGGGAGAATAATACACGTATCTCTTTTGGGTTTGAGAGGACCCGACAAAGATATATTTGGTATCTCTTGGTGCCATTTTGTCTAAAGGAGGATCAATATGATGAATAAAACACACACCAAAACTCGAGAAGTTGTGTGGTAGGGCGGTGCAGAAAAAACAAGATGGAGAAAAGAGACACAAAGTTCAAGATAGCTGATGACATGCGATTGTGGTAGTAATCCTGAAATGCTACTATATGTTGGGAATCTGCATTTAAAATGTGAGAGAACTTGCAACCCCTAGAAGTGGCGATTCTTTCGCTTTGTCACAAAATTCTGTTGTGGTGTGCAATCACAAGACCTTTTGATGAATAATACTCAGGGTGTTGGGGTCGGGACCCGCTCACAAATTTCAGATTGAAAACATGGCCGAAGATTACTGACCAATGGATTGACAAGCACTTGCACTAAAGCAGTCTAGAGTCTACACTTTATATATATATGACCTATGAGCTATAATGAGGAAGTCCTGCCATACACCCAGGAGCATATAAGAATTCACCCTCCTAAACCAAGGTCGAGCCACGTTCATGGAAGAGACAATGAGTTCAGTTAAGCGAGCACACTTGTGAACTGTTGAGTGATGCCTATTCCACGGACCATGAGGTTGTATTTATATGCAACCAGAACTAGCGGGTGGGGGGAGGGGGGGGGGGGTACCCAATGTCAATGAGTGGACCCCACCCACCTACGAACCTGGTTAGATCGCCTACTAGACGTCGAGTTGATAGATGTCATCAATGAGCTCCTATATTCCGAAGTAAGTCGTCGATGAGCCGAACCTGACCAAATGCGAGCTATTAGTGAGCTAACATGTGACCTCTGTATTACTGCTTTTTGATCAATGGTCAACTCTCTGTCATTGTACTATAATTTGAGAGCACACATCCCACTCGATGAATATAGGTTATATATGCCATTGCGAGTCTCCTGAAATTCATGATTAGTGTACTCGAAAACATTATCTAAGCTTGTAAAAATGATGAAAACTTGTCAATATATAGGCGCCAAGAAAGAAATTAAGCATGCCGTAAGTAAAATAAAAAGTCTAGCTTATGAAAATTTTTATAAGTATGTAGATACCAAAGATGGAAAACGTGACATATAAAATTGCACTAGCTAAAGAGAGGAAAACAAGAAATTTAAGACAAATTAAATATATGAACGATGAAACAAATATAATTTTGAGGGATGATATGGTTATTAAAGAGCGATAAAAAGATATTTTTATTAACTTTATAATGAAATAAAAGATAATAAAATAAATTTGGAAGAGTGAAGTAAACCAGAGTAGTATAAAAATATAACATTTTATCGTAAAATTCAAGTATCAGAGGTAAATGACGCTCTAAAGAAGATGAAAAATGAAAATGCGGTTGAGACAGAAGATACACCAATTGAAGTATGAAAATATTTAGGGAATAAAGAATTTTGTGGCTTACATGTTTCAATAAGATACTAAAGTCAAAGAGAATTTTAAATCAAAAAAAAAAATATCTTTGTACTTTTGTATAAGAACAAAATAAATATATAAAATTGTATTAATTACATAGAAATTAAATTAACGAGTCATATCATGAAACAATGAGAACGAGTAATAAAAATAAGAGTAAGACGAGAGACTAGCATCTCAGAGAATCAATTTAGATTCATGCAAGGGCGATTGACCATGAAAGTAATACATCTTTTGAGGAGACTCATTGACAACTATCGAGATAGAAAATAAGATTTGCATATGTTGTTTATCGATCTTGAGGAGACTTATGATGAAGTTTCAGGAGAGATATTATGAAGAGACTTAGGCTTCGTTTGGTTTGGCGTTTTGCTCCGGCGGCGGGAGGAGAAGGAGAGCTTTTGGAACCGGAGGGGGGAGGCTGCAGTTGGAATCCCTCCTTTTCCCTCCATTTCCCATGGTGCGGCGGGTGCAAACGGAGCAATCGCCGCCTCTGTCCATTTGGTTACCCGCCGTGTGACGGTGTTTGCCCCAAACGGAAAGCTCTAAACGCAGCGCCAAACGTAGCCTTAACAAAGAAAGGTGTAAATGCATCATACAATGATATAATCAAACATCTGTATACAAATTCAGTGACGATGGTGAGGACATTTGGAGGATTAATACAAGAATTCTTTATCACTGTTGACTTACATCAAGGTTCAGCTTTAAGCCTCTATCTCTTTACCTTTATCTTAGATGAGCTCATGGGACATATTTAATAAGCAATACCTTAGTGTTTATTGTTTATGGATGATATTGTTTTGGTCGATGAGACCCGAGAGGGTTTTAGGCTGAGCAGGGCAAAGACACGAGTATATGGAGCTTAAATTTAGCAATGCAAGAATGACAGATTACTTCGCTATTAAGTTGGGTGATCAAGATATTTCCCGCAACGAGTGCTTTAAATATCTTGGATCGATAATTCAAAAATATGTAGGTGTTGATAAAGATGTGATATATAAGATCCATATAGGTTGGTTGAAGTGGAGAGGCGCGTCAAGGATCTTATCATTCTTATGTGATCGTAAAGTACCATTAAAACTTAAAGTCAAGTCTTACCGTACTGTAATTAGACCACTGGTGCTCTATGGTTCTTAGTGTTGGACAGTTAATTGTGTGTATGAAAAAAATGGGAGTTGCGGAGATGAGAATGCTTTGGCGGATATGTGAACACACAAGACTAAATAAAATTCAGAATGAATGTATTAAAGATGTTGGAAAAGCCCATGTAAAGAGGCCCATGTTTTAGCCCATTTATTTTGTTTTCTTCTTCTCTCCTCTTTAGTGTCACATCATGCATAGAGATCTCTTCTCACTTTCTCCCTCTTATAAATGTGTATTCATACCTTATATTTGATTATTGAGAAAGTATATACAAGTTTGTGGTTTTCTCCACATGGTATCAGAGGCAGATCGGTCCTCCGCGCGGTTAACCTTTTTCTAACCGCGACTTCCTGTGCGGTTAAGCTTTTTTTCTCACCGCGGCTTCGTGTGCAGTTTAGCCCGTCTATAACCGCTGCCTCCTGTGCGGTTAAGTCCTATCTAACCGCTCCTCCTGCTCTCTCTCTCTCATGGCTTCCACCACCTGTTCATCTTCATCTTCCTCTTGGCTCTTTTATAACTCTCTCTCTCTCTCCGGTGGGGCCCTTTTCCCCCTTCCCCATCTAACCGCGCGGTTTCTTACTGTTTACTCGCCTTGCCGCCAAGTCCTCGCCTTCCCGTCGCTCTCTTTTTCTACCCGCCTTCTTGCTGCAGTTCTCTCTCTCTTCTCGCTGCAACTTCGCTGGTCGCTGCGGCTTTTCTAACCGTTGCGGGCTCCGCATCTTGGTCGCAACTTCTTTCCTTGCCGTTGGTGTGTTGTCACCGTGACCGTGCGGTCTTCTCGCGCGGTTTCTTCGCAGCTTGGTCGTTGCGACTTCTCTAACCGCCGCGGCTTCTCCTCTCTGCTGCGGGCTCCGCATGGTGGTCGCGACATCTTCCTTGTCGCTGGGGTGTTGTCACCGTGACCGTGCGACTTCTCCGGTTCTCTAGTCGCGTCGGCTTCTCCTCTCCAACCGCTTCGCATTTTGGTCGCGACCTCTTCTTTCCTTGCCGATGGTGTGTTGTCACTGAGACCGTGCGACTTCTCCAGTTCTCTAGTCGCGACGGCTTCTCCTCTTTAACCGCTCCGCATTTTGGTCGCGACCACTTCTTTCCTTGCCGCTGGTATGTTGTCATCGAGACCGTGCAGTCTTCTCGCGCGATTTACCTTGCAACCTCTTTCTGCTCGCTGTTCTGATCGCCCGATCTGCTCGCGCGGTCTCCTCTCTGGCCGCTGGTCTTCTTGCCGCCGATGTAGCCTCCTGACCGCCTGGACATGGGGTCTTCTTTTGATTCTACCGGACAGGCGGCTTCCTCTCCTGCAGACCACACGGCCCTTGCCCCTGAACTCCGGGATGAATTGTGGATCACTACTATTTCTTTAGCCGTGAAGAACTTTGTGAAGTGGGTGCACTCTGTTCGCCGCGTTCTTCAGTTCAAAGGCTTTCTACATCACTTGACCTAAACTGTTCCCGCTGCTACTACTGCAGACTGGTTGCGCAACGATGGTCGAGTTCCGATGTGACTACTCAACTCCCTTGATGGCGAACCTTATCGCATGACCATGTATCACAAAACGGCTAAGGCGATGTGGGATGAGCTCCATTCTCTCTATTCCGGCAAGGATAGTCTCCAACACCTGTATGACCTCATCACTGATCTTCAGACTCTTGACGTTGGCGGGGCCGCCGACCTTACCTCCTTTGTTGCTCGGGCCAAGACTCTGGTTGAAGACTGGATTCAACATCAACCTGCTACGATGGATCTTGTTGCCCAACGTGCTCACAAAGAAGCCGTCGGTGTTGCCATGATGATGGCTCGTGTCCCGCCTCATCTTCAGAGCATTAGGGCTCAGATCCTCTCCTCTGCTGCTACTCCGTTACCATCTGATGTGTGTTCCATGTTGCCCAAGGTCTCACCACCTTCTGACAGTTCTGGACCTCCGTCACCGGCCCTCCTTCAGCAGACTTCTGCGTCCTTATTGCATCTCCCTCCTCCTGCTCGTGGGGGACATTCAGGTTCTCGAGGCAGAGGTCGGGCAGGCCGGCCACGACCTAAGTGTTCATTCTGCGATAAGGACGACCACCTTGAGGCCACTTGCTACCGCAAGCATGAGCTTCCTCCTCGTCCACTTGCCGCCGCTGCTGCCAACGACTCATCTGTCACTCACACTGACCTTGAAGAGGTCCGACTTCAGCTCCAACAACTTCATGGTCTGCTCAGTCGCCCACTTGCCTCCATTGCCTCCGCTGCCTCCATCTCATATGAAGGTATGCTTGTCTCTCCACTAGTCCGCGCTGGATAGTGGATTCAGGTGCCACTCACCACATCACCTCCCTGCGGCCACATCAGTACTTGAATTCTCCTCATCCTAAGTGTATCACAGTGGCCAATGGGGACACTGTTCCGGTCTCCGGCTCTGCTGATATCCCTCTCACTTCTTCTCTATCCCTACGCTCGGCTCTTCATGTTCCAGCCTGGCCGTTTAATTTACTTTCTATTGGTCGCCTCACTGCTGATTTAAATTGCTCTGTAACATTTACATCTTCTTTTATGATATATGATCGACAGACGCGGAATATCATCGGTAAGGGACGACTGTAGAACATGCTCTACCTTCTTGACGACTCTCCTACTATCCTCTCTTCCGTCTCCTCCGTCGATTGACATCGACGTCTTGGGCATACTCCTTTACCAGTCCTTCAGAAGGCTCTACCAGATGTATCTCTTCCTCCTTTTTAGTGCGAATCTTGTATTTTTGGCAAACAACCTCGTTCATCTTTTCCATCTCATTGTACTCAGAGCTCTGCTCCTTTTATTTTAGTACACTCCGATATTTGGGGTCCGTACAAAATCACTAACATTTCTGGGTATCGCTATTTTTTAACTTTTATTTATGATTATTCTCGGATGACATGACTATATTTACTTCGTGATTGCTCTGAGCTTTCCTGTGTCTTTCGGGCATTCCTTCTTGAGACCCGTACGCAATTCTCCACGAACATCAAAACTCTACGCACCGATAATGCTCGCGAGTACACTGACCATGAATTTGCGAACCTTTGCTCTGAATTTGGGGTCATTCACGAAACATCGTGCGCTTATACCCCCCAACAAAACGGGGTCGCCGAACGTAAGAATCGACATTTGCTCGATGTTGCTCGCTCTCTCATGCTTCAAACGCAGGTTCCCAAAGCGTATTGGAACTTTGCGCTTTCGACGACATGTTATCTGATTAACCGTCTCCCTTCGCCCATACTCCACAATGCCACTTCGTTCAGCCTCATGTTCCCCTCTACTCCGACATTCTCTCTCATACCACGCATCTTTGGTTGTACTTGTTATGTTCACATTCTTGGTCCATCCATAGACAAGTTGGATCCCCGGGAGGCCAAACACATCTTCGTTGGCTATTCTCGAACTCAAAAAGGCTACGTATGCTATTCTCCTGCTAGCCGCAAGGTGACTGTTTCTGTTGATGTTACCTTTCGGGAGGATCTTCCTTTCTTCTCTACTTCAGATCCAACACCTCTACCACCACCTGTCATACGACCTGTCATTCCCATTACCACTCCACCACCAAAAATTCCTGACCAGGCTCCTACTCTTTCCAAGTCGCCTCTTATACATGTTTACACTCGTCTCCATCTTGGCTCCATTGCCCCAATGCAGTCGGCTTCGACCTCTAACGCTCCGCGACCTTCTGGCCCGACACTAAAATCCACCGCTCATCCCGTGGCGAATTATGTATTCTTACGTCGCCTATCTCCACGACTTCAAACTTTTTGCCACTTCATTATCCTTGATTTCTGTACCTAACTCTGTGCAGGAGGCTTTCAAACATCCTGGATGGCGGACAACCATGAAAGAAGAAATGACTGCTCTCTGGGCTAACCAAACATGAAACCTGGTACCTCTACCTACTGGTCAGACACCTGTTGAGTGCAAATGGGTCTTTGTCATCAAACATGTTCCTGATGGGATAATTGACCGTCTGAAGGCCCACCTGGTGGTTCGTGGCTTCACCCAACAACAAAGTCTCGATTATGAGGAAACATTATCTCCAGTAGCTCAACACCGTTCGTGTCCTACTCTCCGTGGCCGTGCATCGCCAATGACCCTTACATCAACTAGATATCAAGAATGCGTTTCTGAACGACGACCTCCACGAAACAGTCTACATGCAGCAACCTCCCGGGTTTGAGACCACGGGGGAGTCCCGAGTTTGTCATCTTAAGAAGTCCATCCATGGTCTCAAACAATCCCCTCAGGCATAGTTCAACAAGTTCAGTAAGGCAGTTCGGGAAGTCGGCTTTACTCGAAGCTCAGCAGACTTCTCTCTGTTCACTCGACATCGGGCAACAGGAATGGTTCTTCTGTTAGTATATGTTGATGACATCTTAATCACTGGAGACGATTCAAAGGGAATCCAAGCGGTCAAACAACACCTTAGCTCCGTCTTTCAAACAAAAGATCGGGGGCATATTCGATACTTCCTTGGTCTTGAGATCGCGAGACGTCCGGATGGACTTGTCCTCTCCCAATGAAAGTACTGCTTGGATCTCCTTCAAGATGCTGCTACTCTGGATGCAAGTCCACTACTACTCCAATGAATGCAAATTATAAGCTATGTGCACATGCTTCCGATACAGATCTTCCTCTCCAAAATTCGGAATACTATCGACGATTTGTTGGAAAATTGATCTACCTAACGGTCACAAGACTAGATATATCCTTTGCTTTTGGGGTGATCAGTCGGTTTATGTATGCCCCTCGAATATCTCACCTTCAAGCTGTTGAACGCATCCTAAGATATCTTAAAACAGCTCCGGGTCAAGGGCTAGTATACAAAACCTCATCCTCTACTCCAATGTTGGTTGCGTATTCTGATGCAGATTATGCTGGTTCCTTGGATGATCGACGGTCAACCAGTGTTTTTTGTACCTATTTTGGAGGTCATCTTGTTACATGGAGGAGTAAGAAACAAGCCGTGGTTGCTCGATCCTCAGCTGAAGCAGAATACCGATCGATGACATCGGTTGTCTCTGAGTTCACATGGCTTGAAAGTCTCCTCGCCGATCTAGGATTAAAACTTCCCTCATCTGCCATCCTGTTATGTGACAGCCAAGCGGCTATACACATAACAAAGAATCCGGTCTTCCATGAAAGAACGAAACATATTGAAGTAGATTCTCACTTTATCCGACAGAAAGTTCAAATGAGGAAGATAGAATTGAAACATGTTCCGGGTACCGAACAAATTGCTGATATCTTCACAAAGGCCCTACCTAGTGCCATATTTTATCAGTTCCTGTCCAAGCTGGGTGCCTACGACTTGTACGCTCCAGCTTGCGGGGGAGTGTTGGAAAAACCCATGTAAAGAGACCCATGTTGGAGCCCATTTATTTAGTTTTCTTCTTCTCTCCTCTTTAGTCCCACATCATGTATAGGGATCTTTTCTCACTTTCTCCCTCCTATAAATGTGTATTCATACCTTATATTTGATTATTGAGAAAGTATATACAAGTTTTAGGTTTTCTCCACAAAAGATAAGATAAGAGTGATACCAATTGCAGAGAAAATGCGAGAAGCTCGACTAAGATGGTTTGGACATGTACAAATGAGACCATTAGAGGCACCTGTTAAGTATTGCAAGAGTTTTGTCATTAGGGATGTTAAACGGGGAAGAGGTAGACCAATAAAGACTTGGAATGAAAGTATAAGGAAACACTCGATGTACTTAAAAATTAGTGAGATTATAACTAAAGCTAAGGCACAATGACGACAAAGGATTCATATAGCCGACACCACTATAGTGTGATAAAGGTTCGAGTGTTGTTGTAGTCGAAAATTGAGTGCGAGTTCCTGCGATGAACGAGAGAAGGACATATATTATCTATAAATGTAGTAAAATACCAGTACTCAGATAAAGTAGTAGTTTTATATGGACCCAAATTCCCGAATGAACAAAAGAAAATGAAGTGTAGTTCTAGTGCAATGGGGGTGGGGGAGGTGAAATGATGTTGTTTTCCGTATATGCAAGAAAAGTAAAATCTGAAAGAGCCTTTTGTGGTATTGGAAGATCAGCACGAGCAAGACGTAAGTGATAGTCAATAAAAGTGACAAAAGAAAGAGCTGATGTGGGTAAATCCATAATATATAGCCCATTTGACAGTTGTCCTTTACCAATGATACTTCAGGCACGTCGATCCTGGACCACAGTGAAAGAAGAAGAAGTGGAGTATTCATGGTTGTTGAAGAATGGAGTAAACCTTGTATATTTCTCTTGAAGTGTAAATTACAAGTATGAGTACAAATATATAGGGAGAGGAGAGAGAGAGATCCCTTATACAGGATGTGGGACTGTTATATGAGAAAAGAAGAAGACCTATAATGGGCCTCTAAATGTGCCTTTATAAGATGTTTCCTCCTTGTTTTTCTAACAGTCCCCCACAAGCTGGACCGTACAAGTCGTAGGCGCCAAGCTTGGATAAGAACTGATAGTATAACAGTCGAGAAAGAGCTTTAGTCAGGATGTCAGCCACTTGTCCTTTAGCGAGAACATGCTCCAATTCTATCTTCTTTGATTGAACTTTTTCTCGAATGAAGTGACAGTCAACTTCAATGCTTTGTTCGTTCATGGAAGACTGAATTCTTGGCAATATGTATCACACCTTGACTGTCACAAAATAAGGTTGTCAAAGATGAGAGTTTGAGTCTCAAATCATTAAGAAGGCTTTCAAGCCAGGTTAACTCAGATACGACAACAACCATAGCCCGGTACTTCGCCTCAATAGAAGATTGCGCAACAACGGTCTGCTTCTTGCTATGCCAGGTAATAAGGTGTCTCCCGAAGTATGTGCAAAAGCCAGTTGTGGAACACCTATCATTAAGAGAACCCGCGCAGTCGACGTCCGAATACACAACAAAAGATAAATAGGTAGATGGTTTGTACACAAGTCCTTGTCCCAGAACGGTCTTTAGATATCTGAGAATGCACTTAACGGCTTAAAAATGAGATATCTGAGAATACACAACCCCCACAATAAATGTCAGGTCGAGTAACCGTAAGATAAATCAGCTTTCCTACCAGACGTCGATAATATTCTGGAGTTGTAAGCAGTTGGTCAGAATCAGAACCATGTGCAGAAAGCTTGCGATTTACATCCATAGGGGTGTCCGCAGGTTTGCACCCTGTGTAGCCAGCATCTTGAAGGAGGTCAATACAATACTTTCGTTGGGATCTTAGTTATTAAAGGCGCAAGACACACCAAAACACAAAAGGGTCTTGGAGCCTAGGCGCAAGGCTCAAGGCGCAGGCGCGCGCCCGAAGAAGGCAAGACGCAACCATATTCATTTTAAATAATCAACATCAAACATCAGTTCATCTTCTTGAACATATTTTTCATATATTCTACTCATTAATAATTCATTTCTATCATTTATATATCGTAAAAAAATAAAAACAATATAGTCGTTTAGATCATATCTAACGCTCAACGATCGATTATGTTTCAAAAATACTAAATCATATAAAAAATAATGAGTTCTTGTATTATTTTTTCATTATTTTGAAAGAAAAGTTTACAACAAAAATCACACTCATACGCGCTTTTAATGTCCAAAGGCGCAAAAAAGGCGCAGAAAGGCACAAACTTTTGAGCCTGGAGCCTTAGGCGCGGCTTTAACAACATAGGTTGGGATAAGATAAGACCATCAGGTCGCCTTGTTATCTCAAGCCCAAAGAAGTATCAAAGATTTCCCAGATCTTTCGTCTGAAATGCCGAGTTCAAATGTTTATTGATTTGTTGTATCCCTGTAGAGTCGTCGCCAATAATTAGGATATCATTAACATACACAAGGAGAATCACAGTGTCTGTCGGCTGATGATGAGTGAAGAGGGAGAAGTCAGCCAAGCTCCGTGTAAGACCAACTTCGCGAACAACCATGCCTAATTTTTCAAACCAAGCATGCGGGGACTGTTTGAGACCATATATAGATTTCCAGATATGACATACATGAGACTCCCTCGTGGCCTCAAACCCGGGAGGTTGGTGCATATAAACAGTTTCCTCCAGATCACCATTAAGAAAAACATTTTAAATATCCAACTGATTGAGGGGCCAATGACGATGAACAACCAAGGAGATCAGGACCCAAACAGTATTCAACTTGATAACCAGGGATAAAGTTTCATCGTAATCAAAGCCTTGCTGCTAAGTGAAACCTCAGGCCACAAGACGAGCTTTCAAGCGGTCAACAGTCTCATTCACAGCATGTTTGATAACAAAAACCCACTTGAAGCTGACACATGACTGATCGGGAGGAAGAGGAACCAGATCCCAGGTCTGGTTAGCCCAGAGGACAGTCATTTCTTCATCCATGTCCGCCCGCCACCCCGGGTGCTGAAACGCTTCCTGCACATAATTAAGAATAGAAATGGAGAAAAGAGAAACAACAAATTGGTGGAGTGGTTGAGAGAGATGATGTAGAGACACATAATTCGCCAAGGGATGGGCTGTAGAGGTTGATGTTGGATCAACAGGCCGCGGGATGACATCGGTAGAAAGGAGCTGCTGTAGGGAAGTAGTCCTGGACTTACGACGAGTATAAACACAGAGAGGTGGTGGAGGTGGAGGAGTTACCAGGAGAGGTGAGGGAGGAGGTGGTAGAGATGGAGTCGTGATCTGGACGGCAGGACGAGCGGCAGTAGAAGGTGGAGACGAGGTAGAAGGAGAGTAGTGGTATGGTTGATCCTCAAGGAAGGTTGCATCAGCCGAAACTATCAGCTTACTGTCGGTAGGAGAGTAATAGACATAACCTTTTTGAGTGCGAGAATAACCAACAAATACACTTTATGGCATAAGCTTGTCAGTAGGCGGACCAAGAAGGTGAACGTAACATACACAACCAAAGACACGAGTTGTGAGAGAGAAAAGATACTTGGAAGGAAAGATGAGACTAAATGGAGTGGTGAAGTCGAGTATGGACGAAGACATGCAGTTGATGAGATAACAGATAGTAGAAACAACAAAGTTCCAGTATTTTGTGGGTACCTGCATTTGAAACATGAGTGACCAACTGACATCAAGGAGGTGACGATTTTTCCGCTCGGGCACACCGTTTTGTTGGGGGGGGGGGGTATAAGCATACAAGATTTGATGTGTAATTCCAAACTCAGTGTATAAATTGGAGAATGTGCGACCGGTATATTCGCGAGCATTGTCGGTGCGAATGATTTTTAACGTAGTTGAGAACTGCGTACGCGTCTCTGTAAGAAAAGTACGAAACACAGATGCTAATTCAGTATGATTATGAAGTATATATAACCAATTGAGACACAAATAATCATCAATAAATGTGACAAAATATCAATATCCAAAAACACTGGGGACTTAATAGGGTCCCCAGATATCCGAATGAACTAAAGAGAATGAAGTATCACTCCAGGTATATGTAGGAGGGAAAGAAGTACGATGTCGTTTTTCGTAGATACATGATTCACAAGTAAACTCTTGCAATGAGACATTGAGAAGAAATTTCTTGAGAATCATGAGGGAGAATGCCCAAGGCGGCGATGCCAATCGATAGTGGAGTCAGCAGAGAGAATGGTGGGTGAAACATCTAAGAGTTACAACCCATTCGACAGCTGTCCTTTACAAATGATACGCTGTATACGACGATCCTGCACAACAAAAGAGGAAGGAGAATATGTTATACAACAGTCAAGTTTTTGAGTGAGACGACTAACTGATAGCAGGTTAAAGGGGGATCCCGGGACATGAAGAACCAATGATAGAGGGAGAGTGGGAGTAAGCCGAAGATCAGCCGCTCCAGAGACCGGAGTGGTGTCGCCGTTGACAACAATGATGAACTTGGGATAGACAGACTGTATATACTGCGATGGTCTCTAGGATGTAATGTGGTGAGTAGCACCCGAGTCCACGATCCAGTGGGGTTATGGGAGAGACAAAATATACCTTCACTAGAGAAAGACTCTACCAAGCCAGACAAGCGACTGATAACGCCTTGGAGCCGTTGAAGCTGGACGCGTAGAACATTGATATCTTGTCAGGTAAAAGAATCAGAATCATGTGGAGAAGCACCAATGGGAGAACCATCTGTAGTAGAGGCAGCAAGGTGTGGAGCCAGACCATGCTTGCGGTAGCATGTAGCTTCAAGATGACCTCTACTACAGTAAGTACATTTTAAAGCAGAGCGCCCAACACGTCCTCATCCCCGAGACGTGTGACGGCCTCCCCTAGTTGAAGAGCCACGAGCTGGAGTTGGAGTAGGTAGGATAGGCTGCTGAAGGAGAGCTGGTGAAAAAGTTGTGGGGGCCTCAGATGGAGGTGTAACTTTGAGCAGCATAGAACATAAATCGGACAGTGAGGGCGTTGTAGATGAGGAAAGAATCTGAGCCCGGATACTGTGGAGGTGGGGAGGAACTCGGGTCATCATCATCGCAATACCAACAACTTTCTTTTGTCCCCGTTTTGTAGCAAGATTCGTGGAGGGAGGCTGATGTTGTATCCATGCCTCCACCAGAGTTTTGACCTTGGCAACGAAAGAGGTCAAGTCGCCTGTTTTCTCGGAATCCAGAGTTTGAAGCGCAGAAATGATATCAAACATATGCAGTAATGCCAGAGTAAAGAGAGTGAAGCTTCTCCCACATCGCCTTAACAGTCTCATGATACATGGCCATGCGATATGACTCGACATCCATGGAATTGAGGATCCAGGATTGAACCCGACCGTCATCACGCAAACACTCGTCAATAGGAGGAATAGGAACGTTCCGGGTAAGGTGATGAAAAAGACCTTTAGTTTGTAGAACACGCCGAACAGAATGCACCCATTACACAAAGTTGTGCTTCCCACTGAGAGAGATGGTGGTGATCCGAAGCTCTTCACGAACTTTAGGAGAGGGAGCCGCAGTACGAGCGGGAAGAGTGGAAGCAGCCGTGGAGTCCATGACAGCAAGAGGAAGTCGCAACGACTTAGAGGAGCAGCCGGCGAGTAGAGGAGCAATGACTAGATTAGAGGAGCAACGACTAGGGCAAAGGCCGACGAACAAGAGGGGCTGCGGGTAGAGCAACGCACGAGCAAGAGTAAATCGTAGCGATTAGAAGAGCAGCGGACAATGTTAGGCGGACTGAGAGCGCGGCTTAGAGAGGTCGCGGCTAGAAGAGAAGTCCGATAAGAGCAGTCAGCGGCGAGAAGAGAAGAGGCCAAGACTAGAAGAGGTCCGACAAGAGCAATCCGCGACTAGAAAAGTAGAGGCCGCAACGGCTAGAGGAAACCGCGCAAGAGCAGTCCGCGACTAGTCAAGAAGAGGCCGCAGCGGCTAGAGGAAACCGCAGCTGGATGAGCAAGAAGACGCTGCACAACAAGAGGAGTGCACCAAGCAGTCCGGGTCTAGAAGAAAAGAGGCTGCAGTGTATAAAAGCAGACCGCAATCCGTGACAGATAGAAGCAATCCGCGACAAGAAGAGATCGAGTGGGTAGAGAAGTAGACCGACGAGTAAGAATCACAGAAGTAGACCGGCGAGTAGAAAAGTAGACTGGTCGAGTGGGTAGACAAGTAGACCACATCGGATAAAAGCAGGCCGGCAGTTTAGAAGCCACAAGAGGCAAAGAGGAAGATATCGAACGGGTAGAGAAGAGTTAACCGCGACAAGAGCAGAACGAGGGTCCCACAGCGAAGCTAAAAAAGCTCGAGGGTAGGGGGGGATGATAAGTGGAACTGCGGAAGAGGATCGGGTAAAGAAATGGAGACCGACGAGTAGGAGACGAACAGGGACCCGTGGATAGCGTAGTAGTCCGCCCGGGAAGAAGAGGGGATGTGGTTAAAAAAGAACAGGCCGCTCCAGAGGATCAGAGCTCTGATACCCTGTTGAAGAATGGAGTAAACCTTGTATATTCCTCTTGAAGTGTGAATTACAAGTATGAGTACAAATATATAGGGAGAGGAGAGAGAGAGAGAAAGATCTCTTATACAGGATGTGAGACTATTACATGAGAAAAGAAGAAGACCTATAATGGGCCTCTAAATGATCCTTTACAAGATGTTTCCTTGTTGTTTTTCCAACAATTATCATGAGTAAGTTGATTAACAAAGAGATGATTAAATTATGAACTAAGGACATGGTGTGCATAGTATATAAAAATAGAGGGAGAATGAGACATCTCCAGACCAGCTAATCAAAGTAGGGGTGCAAACGGGTCGAGCTTGAGACGAGCTTGACAAAATTCCCAAGCTTGAGTTAACCTTTTTGAGCTCGAGCTAACCCTTTCGAGCTCGAGCCCGATGAGCTCATTTTGCATGACTCGAGCTTGAAACCTATTTATGGAGCTCGAGCTACTCACGAGTTTTTTTTTTGCTTATGAATCTTATTTTATTTATATTCATAAATTCTTTTTAAAAAACGTTCAAAGAAAAAGCTCACGAGCTAATGAACAAGAATACGTTAGCTTGAGCTTCACATACTCGAGCTCGAGTTAAGCCGTGTCATTGAACTTACAAACTGACTCAGCTCAACTTGCACCCCTAAATTGGAGGGGGTTTTCTATTGACAATAATGATAAACTTGAGACAAATAGTGTCAGTGCACCACAAAGGTTTCTACGGAGTAATGCGATTTGTGTCCATAGAGTCAAGTATCCAAGACGTGTTATGAGAAAAACATGATATGCCTTCAATAGACGTAAATGCAATGGACCTAGAAGTTCGAGTAACCAATTCCCAAAGATTTTAGAGTTCCTCAATATATTTTGTATCGAGATCTGTAGGGAATGTCCACCGCAAAAGAAGCTTGGCGAGGAGGGTGGCGGCTATTGTCGGAATCCATGTTTTCGGTAACAAATTACCTCAATATGGTTTGCCTGACCACAGTAGGTACACAGATGAGTGCTCTGTCCCTTAGGACGATTTCGACCATCATGCGCACTGTCCCAGGACCCCGTTCGTCCTCACTGTGTCCAATAAGGCGGGGGGGGGGGGGGGCATCGTCGGAGTGTTGGAGAAGGGCATGAGAAAGAGTCATGGAAACATCGGTGGGTGTAGTAACTTCAAATTCATTGAACAAATATCTGATAAGGAGGGGCTGCGGGTAGAGCAACGCACGAGCAAGAGTAAATCGTAGCGATTAGAAGAGCAGCGGACAATGTTAGGCGGACTGAGAGCGCGGCTTAGAGAGGTCGCGGCTAGAAGAGAAGTCCGATAAGAGCAGTCAGCGGCGAGAAGAGAAGATGCCACGATTAGAAGAGGTCCGGCAAGAGCAATCCGCGACTAGAAAAGTAGAGGCCGCAGCGGCTAGAGGAAACCGCGCAAGAGCAGTCCACGACTAGTCAAGAAGAGGCCGCAACGGCTAGAGGAAACCGCAGCTGGATGAGCAAGAAGACGCTGCACAACAAGAGGAGTGCACCAAGCAGTCCGAGTCTAGAAGAAAAGAGGCCGCAGTGTATAAAAGCAGACCGCAATCCGTGACGGATAGAAGCAATCCGCGACAAGAAGAGATCGAGTGGGTAGAGAAGTAGACCGACGAGTAATAATCACAGAAGCAGACCGGCGAGTAGAAAAGTAGACTGGTCGAGCGGGTAGACAAGTAGAGCACATCGGATAAAAGCAGGCCGGCAGTTTAGAAGCCGCAAGAGGCAAAGAGGAAGATATCGAACGGGTAGAGAAGAGTTAACCGCGACAAGAGCAGAACGAGGGTCCCACTGCGAAGCTAAAAAAGCTCGGGGGTAGGGGGGATGATTAGTGGAACTGCGGAAGAGGAGCGGGTAAAAAAATGGAGACCGACGAGTAGGAGGCGAACAGGGACCCGTGGATAGCGGTAGTAGTCTGCCCGGGAAGAAGAGGGGATGTGGTTAAAAAAGAACAGGCCGCTCCAGAGGATCAGAGCTCTGATACCCTGTTGAAGAATGGAGTAAACCTTGTATATTCCTCTTGAAGTGTGAATTACAAGTATGAGTACAAATATATAGAGAGAGGAGAGAGAGAGAGAAAGATCTCTTATACAGGATGTGAGACTATTACATGAGAAAAGAAGAAGACCTATAATGGGCCTCTAAATGATCCTTTACAAGATGTTTCCTTATTGTTTTTCCAACAATTATCATGAGTAAGTTGATTAACAAAGAGAAGATTAAATTATGAACTAAGGACATGGTGTGCATAGTATATAAAAATAGAGGGAGAATGAGACATCTCCAGACCAGCTAATCAAAGTAGGGGTGCAAACGAGTCGAGCTTGAGACGAGCTTGACAAAATTCCCAAGCTTGAGTTAACCTTTTTGAGCTCGAGCTAACCCTTTCGAGCTCGAGCTACTCACAAGTTTTTTTTTGCTTATGAATCTTATTTTATTTATATTCATAAATTCTTTTTAAAAAACGTTCAAAGAAAAAGCTCACGAGCTAATGAACAAGAATACGTTAGCTTGAGCTTCACATACTCGAGCTCGAGTTAAGCCGTGTCATTGAACTTACGAACTGACTTAGCTCAACTTGCACCCCTAAATTGGAGGGGGTTTTCTATTGACAATAATGATAAACTTGAGACAAATAGTGTCAGTGCACCACAAAGGTTTCTACGGAGTAATGCGATTTGTGTCCATAGAGTCAAGTATCCAAGACGTGTTATGAGAAAAACATGATATGCCTTCAATAGACGTAAATGCAATGGACCTAGAAGTTCGAGTAACCAATTCCCAAAGATTTTAGAGTTCCTCAATATATTTTGTATCGGGATTTGTAGGGAATGTCCACCGCAGAAGAAGCTTGGCGAGGAGGGTTTGGCGGCTATTGTCGGAATCCATGTTTTCGGTAACAAATTACCTCAATATGGTTTGCCTGACCACAGTAGGTACACAGATGAGTGCTCTGTCCCTTAGGACGATTTCGACCATCATGCGCACTGTCCCAGGACCCCGTTCGTCCTCACTGTGTCCAATAAGGCGGGGGGGGGGGGGGGGGGCATCGTCGGAGTGTTGGAGAAGGGCATGAGAAAGAGTCATGGAAACATCGGTGGGTGTAGTAACTTCAAATTCATTGAACAAATATCTGATAAGGATGAAATAGCAGGTGAGGAAAAAAATGAGGTGATATTTTAGCCGTTATCATGGCTATGCCAACTACTTCCTTATAAACCCTATGAGGCGCTAAATCCAGAGTAGGAAATTAACGTTGAATCCATGTCTCGACGAAAGTCTTATATTGCGCCATGAATGATGCCAGATCATTATTTAAATAAGGTTCAAAAACCTGATGGTCCCAAAATAGATCGAACATGTGTTGAAGATTATCTTTCCCAAAGTAGAGAGCTTTAAGTTCATGGCACATAACCTTTTCAGTTTCGAGGTTCATAGCCATTCAATATTAGTCACTTCCATAGAGTTCAGTATGCAGCACTGAACTTGACTATCATCCCAAACTAGCACAGAACCCCCCCCCCCCCCCCCCCCCCCCCCCCCCCACCCACACACACACACACAAATTGAGCCCAACGAGCAATTGTTTTGGAGGGGCAACTTCAAGTTTAGGGGGCAGCTTCAGCGAGATCGACAACAACAATTTTCAGGGAGTAGGAGCTTCAAAGAGCACTTGTGAGATCAATCAGTGTGCTCAGGAGGAGTGGAAGGTTTGGCGAGAGTGGCGGTAACGATCTTCGAGTATGCACCAAGCGCGGGAGCTTTGGCGATATGAATTGGAGCTGAAGCTTGGTCAGAAAGATTTTCTTTGAGTAAGAGCTTCGACGAGTACATGTGAGATTAGTCGGCGCACGATTGGCTCAACCGGCGATCTTCGGCAAGAGCAGGAGTTTCAGCCGCTCGGGAGCGAAAGCTGGTTTAGGCGTGTGAGCGAGTTTAGGCGCAGGCCGGGAGTTTAGGCGCGGGCCGGGAGTTCAGGAGCAGGGGTGAGTTCGGGAGCGAGCTGAGAGTTTTGTTTGTTTCAGAAGCGGGAGCTCAATCGGCGATAGCGGGAGCTCAACCGACAATAGTGGACTTGAGGAATCGTTCTGCTTTGATATCATGTGAAAGCACGCCAAACATGTAATAATTTTACTACTTCACATACATACAATACAATACAAATACATGTACATATATTTATAATTGTGTGGAGTGACATGGACTAATCTGTACAAGATACTCCTACTTTGCCATAGAAATGAGCCTTTACATTGAGCTTCTATTATGTGTCGTATTATGTGTCGGTCATGTTATCATGTTATGTTATGTGTCAGTTATTTTATTGTTATGTGTCATGAATATTGTTATTTATATCTTTATGAGAGTTAGGCGAGTGTTGAGAAATTATTAGGCGAGTCATTATTATGTATAGCCTATATAAAGGCATGTGGGGGTATGTATGAAGCAAGTAAGAAAAATATTCTATTTTCTCATCTTTCTTGTAAGATATTGGTGGCTCTCTCCTCCGATGAGCAACATCGCTTAGGCAGTTGCGGTCACGGCTCCGTAGTATCCCCGCCTTCTTCCATCTCCACCACCATCATCTCTACATCTGGCCACCTTTGAAGAAGGATCATAACAACTTGGTATCAGAGCCCTCGGTCCTCTTCCGCGACGCTATTACACTCCAGCCTCTGCGTTTCTTCATCGATGGTTCGACATCAAAACCCAAGCCGATTCTGCACTCCAGCAGCAACACTAAGCTTGGAGACTACCCACAACAACACTCCAGCACCTCCGACTTCCGCTTCATGTGCACGCGTCGGCGAAGCTTCTCTGTTGGCGGCTCCTACTCCAGCACGACGAACCTTTACCAGCAGCAGCGTCGACACTCCAACAGCAGCACTACTCCAGCACGACGAAGATTCTCTGTCGGCAGCTCCTCCCCGCGCAACTCCGGCTTCCGCTTCATCTGCATGCGTCGGCTTACAGGGACGCACCTTTACCTTCACCGCTATCCGGATCGATCTCGTTGTCGGCCCCTGCATCGACCGCGCCTCCCCATTGAAACCAGAGACCTTCCCTGGTGAGCCCTGAATCACTCAACAAGGTAAGAAAGCCACAAACTAACAAACCTAAAATTCACTCGCTCTCACAGTAGAGGCTCCACAAAATCTCTATCACTCACGGTGGATCCACAAAATCGTAAAAGCACAAAACTAATCTAATTTCCCTATCCCTAACTCAAGTCATCTCTCACGGGAAACAAATGCATATAAAATCATAGTGACTTCTATGTTCACTGTTCTCTGAATAAAAAAAACACAACTCACTGTTCACCTTCCTCTTCAATTGGGAAAACAACAATGCCAGCAAACAACTCCTACACTAACATTTATCTACAGGGATCACATAAACATTTCAACGGCAACACTTACAGGAAGCCAAAGAAACGCAAGCCTTCACTCGGGAAGACAAACAACAATCTTCAAATTTTTTTCCTCTACCTCCACTGTTCATCATCCCTCTCAAACAGCAGGACATTCCCTCTCAAACAGCAGGACATTCCGACTACTGGACAAGCATAATCGCAATTTCTCCTAATTACCTACAGGTTTCACCGAACCAGAAATCAATGGAATTTTCTATTCACTTTAACAGAAGCTTCAATGGGAATCACACAAACCGCAAACCTAAATCACTATTCATTATCTTCTCAAACGGGAAGAACACCGATTAGTAATCACACAATACATTTTCAACATCCATCCCTAATACATACATTTCCCCCCTATTTATAGGGTTTCAAACCAGATATCCAGTGCGATGGGGAATCGGCCATGGCGGTTGCGGCGAAGCAGTTTGACGGAGAAGACGTGGGCCGGCGGTTGAAGCTCGATCGTGGGTTGCCGACGCGCGACCTGAGGAGCGGCGGAATCGTGCGCGGAAGACGCGGGGAGGGTGTTGCTGGAGCATGCCCTAAGTTTGCGGCTTGCCATGGATGAACCGAAAGATGAACAGTGCTCTGCTGGAATAGAAATGGCCCGGCTGGAATCAAAATGACTTGCACGGGTTGACTGGGCCTGCTCTTTGGAAGGGGTTTAAATATAGCCATATATATATACACTTGTATGTATCATTTGTATATATATATTCACGTACATTTTAACAGGACACTTATATATATATATATAATATTCCCACACAAATTACAAACAATACAACATAACAAATAAAATATGTAAATCTCAGGGTTGAAAGAGGTCGGGACTGGTGCGGCGTCGGGAATTCTTCGTCGACCTGGTCGGGGCTGGTCTCCACCAACTCTCCCCCTCTCGAAATCACTCATCTCTGGTGAGTGCTTCAAGTGGTAGTACGGGAGAAGATCAACATATATGCCAACAAACCAAAGATCTCTGAAAATCACCATCAGTAGTGGTCACTGTCTAATACGTGCTCGGGAACTGGAATAGAATAATCTCCTGGTGTCCACTGTCCATGCTCAACCTGAAACTGGCAGTGAAAATAGAAAGAACTACGTTGGAAATGTTAATAGCAGAATGAACGTCGATATGTCCTGAATGTGGCTCCTCACTCACTCACCAACACAGAAGAAACAAACGGAGGAGAAGACAATGAAAAATCTAAAGACTCAGGCGGGCAATCGACGAGTAAAGTTAGATTGGGTACGTTAAAAACCGGATTTGCTCCTCAAACGGAAGACATCTCAAGTTCATATGCATTTTGCCAAATCCGATTTACTACTCGAAAGGGTCCAGTTCTACAGTAGCTAGCTTCTTTACGGTACCAGAAGGTAACCGTTCCGGATCTAGCTGAACCATAACCAAGTCATCCATTTAAAACTAGTAGCTTGTTTATGCTTTTTAATTGGAGTTGCATAAAAAATCAAAAGTACTTTGCAATTTTTCGCTCAAAAAAATTTTATGCAAATCATGCAAATGCAATAAATGAACTACTAATTCGACTAACGCCACAAACCAATAGTTTCAGATACCAAAAGCAACTCTTGAAAGAGGCACATGATCAAGAGGCTCAGAGGGTGGATCATAAAAGAACTCATCGCGGGGGCGATGAACACTCAAGTGTAAATCAGAGACATCAGTGATCAGATGTGTCAACATAGTGTGAGGACTATCTTTGAACGTGCGGGTGACAAGATATAACATCAACAAATCAATGAGTGCACCCTCAAACTCGACTGTGTCACTAAAGATGAAAACATCCCAAATGTGCGGTGAACCCATAAGTTTTTCATCTGGGGGTTCACCGGGAGGGGTATAGTAAAATTCGTCGCAAATGCGACGCGTGCAAATGTAAGCTCCAACAATATATGGAGTGCTCTCAGATAAATGTGCACGAAGTGTGACAATCGTAATAAATGTGCTAAGGAAAAGTGAGGCATCAAGAGGCTCACTAGGTGGGACATATGAAAACTCATCGTGAAGACGATGATCAACAGGTGGTACGTCCCATAACTCATCTAGAGTGCGAGTCACTAGATGGTTATACCCAAGCACTATCGACATCAAGTGAGACAATGAAGCAGGTATCCATGTCTTAAAATTCGCAAGTGTACTATCCAGATAAAGCTCATCCATATAAGGACGAGGTGGCTCATCTATAGGCTCAATAGGAGGATCATCAAATGACCCATCAGTCGAGTGATGGTCCTCCGGAAGCAACTCATCAGACGAGGTCGTACTCTCGGAAAAGGTAGAAGTGACTACCTCGAGATCACTACTAAGCTCTCGCTCTCTAACGTAATGTCACTCGGTGCAACATCAGGTGTGGTGATGAGACTCGATGTGACATTGGGTGTAGTGATGTGACTCGGTGTGCCACTAGATGAAGTGTGCAAGGAATCTACACTCAAAAGAGAGCTAGTAGATATCGAATCAAAGACGGGTTCATTAAGTGGAGCAGACTCACATGGGGGTTGACTCCACACATCTTGTATTAGAACATAAGACAGAATGGGTGATGACTCCCTGCTGTGGGCAGTGGAATGCTCTTGTTGACCCTTAATGTCTATCATCATGTTCGTCATCGGAACACTAGGAGGATCACTCGGTGTGATGTACTCTTGACGATAGTGACCTCTATAGGATTCGTGAGTGTAGTCGTGATGATCGTTCATATCATAATCATGTCGTGCTCGTGAATAATCGCGAGTCCTATGAATGTGTGATGGTGGTCGCACATATGTAGTCTCAGATTTCTCATATAAAGGAGATGTGTAGTATCGATAACTAGAGTGATACTGACCACTATCCTCATAATATGGTGTCAAAGGACCAATATGATCCATTCGAGTACGAGGATAATAACGACGATAGTCATCGTACTGATCGTCTCTAATATAATGAGAACGTGTTGGTGGGTCAACACAGTCTCTAGAAGTGGTATACGGTGCTCGAGTATAATCATCAAAGTATCGTAAAGATCTCCGTGACGGGGTACTATAAGAGTGAGTGTAAGTGTAGTGATCCTCATATAATGGATTTCTCCTAAAAGTAGTCCTTTCCACGTAGTGATGTTGAACATCATAACGTGCACAAACCCAATGCTCATCTCGAATTTGAGGCGACATTGACGCTCGAGGAGGTCCTTCTAAACGATTCATCATAACACTAAGGGTTTCAAATCCTTCTCGCATGGTCAGGTTCAACTCGGCTATTTGGTGGGTGAATGGTAGAATCCACGAGGGTGGTTTATTCCCTTCATTCCTACGACTCGGTTGACCATGCTCAACTCGACGCATTCTAACACTACGCCGATGCAGGCGAACAAAACGTCAAATGCAATGTATGATTATGCAGTTAAAAATTATCTTTTTTTGAAAATAATTTTAAATGACATACGAGTTCCTATTCTACGCAGGGTGGATCCCAAAACTTTGAAAATTTTTGGAACCTCCCTCTGATACAAATTTGATGCAGGACGACGTGTAGGGTTTACGCGCCTGTCGACTTTTTTCTAGGAAACCCTAAATGCATGCGACGCTTAATGAATTTTTTAATAAAATTAAAGCGGACGTTGCATTTACTTAATAAATTACGCAGCTTAGATTTTTGAAAGCACAAATCGCTATTTTGTTTTAATTGAATTTTCTTAAATAAAATGATTCAGTTTTAAATCCGGGGAAGAAAGTTCACAACATTCGTTCTGTTCTCCTTGTCGTAGCAAAACCGAAATCGTGAACTCCAAATACGCTTCCTTTTGTAGTTTTCAACGTAGCGTTTGCTGACAAAATTTGGGCAAAAACCCAACAAAGAGTCTATTATCTTACGAGAAAATATTGAGGCACACACAAAGGAAAAGATAGAAACAATTACCCACGGAATAGACGTCTTCCGTATTTCGAAGTCGATGGCGATCACGCGAGCAACTCCTCGTCACCTTCGATCTCCGCTCCGAGGTCGGCCGCTATCGCACACGGGCGCCAAAGAATTAAATCGCTCCCTCACACGAGGTGGTTCCACGGAATCACTCAACAAAGTAAGGAAGCCACAAACTAACAAACCTAGAATTCACTCGCTCTCACACTAGAGGCTCCACAAAATCTCTATCACTCATGGTGGATCCATAAAATCGTAAAAGCACAAAACTAATCTAATTTCCCTATCCCTAACTCAAGTCATCTCTCACGGGAAAGAAATGCATATAAAATCATAGTGACTTCTATGTTTACTGTTCACTGAATAAAAAAAAACACAACTCACTGTTCACCTTACTCTTCAATTGGGAAAACAACAATGCCAGCAAACAACTCCTACACTAACATTCATCTACAGGGATCACAAAAACATTTCAACGACAACACTTACAGGAAGCCAAAGAAACGCAAGCCTTCACTCGGAAAGACAAGCAACAATCTTCAATTTTTTACCTCTACCTCCACTGTTCATCATCCCTCTCAAACAGCAGGACATTCCGACTACTGGACAAACATAATCGCAATTTCTCCTAATTACCTACAGGTTTCACCGAACCGGAAATCAATGGAATTTTCTATTCACTCTAACAGAAGCTTCAACGGGAATCACACAAACCGCAAACCTAAATCACTATTCATTATCTTCTCAAATGGGAAGAACACCAATTAGTAATCACACAATACATTTTCAACATCCATCCCTAATACATACATATCCCCCCTATTTATAGGGTTTCAAACCAGATATCCAGTGCGATGAGGAATCGGCCATGGCGGTTGCGGCGAAGCAGTTTGGCGGAGAAGACGTGGGCCGGCGGTTGAAGCTCGATCGTGGGCAGCCGACGCGCGACCTGAGGAGCAGCGAAATCGTGCGCGGAAGACGCGAAGAGGGTGTTGCTGGAGCATGCCCTAAGTTTGCGGCTTGCCATGGATGAACCGAAAGATGAACAGTGCTCTGCTGGACTAGAAATGGCCCGACTGGAATCAAAATGACTTGCACGGGTTGACTGGGCCTGCTCTTTGGAAGGGGTTTAAATATGGCCATATATATATACACTTGTATTTATCATAGGTATATATATATATATATATATATATATATATATATATATATATATATGTATGTGTATATATATATATATGTATGTGTATATATATATATATGTATGTATGTGTATATATATATATATGTATGTATGTATATATATATATATGTATGTATGTATATATATATATATATATGTATGTATGTATGTATATATATTCCCACACAAATTACAAACAATACAACATAACAAATAAAATATGTAAATCTCAGGGTTGAAAGAGGTCCGGACTGGTGCAGCTTCGGAAATTTTTCGTCGACCTGGTCGGGGCTGGTCTCCACCCTTATGTCTTTATGAGAGTTAGGTGAGTGTTGAGAAATTATTAGGTGAGTCATTATTATGTATAGCCTATATAAAGGCATGTGGGCGTATGTATGAAGCAAATAAGAAAAATATTCTATTTTCTCATCTTCCTTGTGAGTTCTTGGTGGCTCTCTCCTCCGACGAGCAACCCCGCTTAGGCAGCCGCGGTCACGGCTCAGTAGTATCCCCGCCTTCTTCCATCTCCACCACCATCATCTCTACATCCGGCCACCTTCGAAAAAGGATCATAACAACTTCATGTACCCTTCTTCAATAATTATAATCCATTTTAGTGAAATGCATGGATCGGTTTTGCATGTATTTATGTGCTGCTTCGAAGTTAATACAACTTTAGGAGCATTTAGGAATAGGAATCTGTAGTATATAAGCTGAGCTTCCTCCATGCACTAGTATGCAAGATCAATATTGCTGACATAATATTAGCCACTTTCTGTTTATTATATATTTATATGTATGAGCTTCAAAAAAATTATTCAACTATCTAGCTAATCCTTACCTTGAACTCCAATTCTTCTATTCATAGAAGTAAAAAAAGGGGTAGCCCGGTGCACAAAGCACCCCCATGCAGCGCAAGGGTCTGGGGAAGGGCCTCACCACTAGGGTGAAATGTAGGCAAACCTTACCCTATATTTTGCAAGAGGCTACTTCCAGGACTCGAACCCATGACCTCATGGTCACACAATGACACCTTAACCAGCGCGCCAAAGCTGCTAGATTAAAATTTTTTTAGTTACATTTCAAAGAAAAAAGTTATATATAATTTACTGTATTTGAAGAATATCATCAAGACAAGCTACTTTTTTTTGCAGTTATTGCAAATAGATTTTGCAAAATGTTATGCTTAAGAATGGCCCCTGAGATATCATGCTTTGTCCGTGCTGTTGAAGCTGGTAGTTTTTCCGATCATGTGAAAGTTCATTGTAAATGTTCTGTTCAACTGGAGATACTGGAGAGCGAGCACAAAATTTATGCATATTTGGGTTTTCGCCTTGTTTCACTCAGATTCTTAAAAGAATTAACTTTACAGCCAATCGTGTTTTCCGACACTGCTGACAGGATGGAGAATATGCAACAAAATATCATTGTCCGAAACATGAATTTTTCGTTTTCATCTAGCCGGAGGCAATTCTTACAAACTTACAAGTTGGTTGCTGACTTTTGTGTCGTTCATGAGATAAAAGTACATCCAATAATTGGTCAGTTATATATTTTTTCTTTTTTTTACATTGATTACATAGTATGTTATGTTTTTGTTGCATCTGATGATGTTTTATTTTTTATTTGTCAGACATTACTTATAGTACTATTATGTATAAACCAAGAACATTATGTTTTAGACTGGGTCATTTGAGGGATGAGAATGCAAACCATGAAGAATCTCCAGAACAAAACTACAACTGGACATATGTTTCTACAGAATTTTCGTTGGCGCAGGTAGAGAATGAATAATGCAGTTTTCACGCATTGAGAATTTTAAGGATTTTATCCTTTTCACTTAACTCTGATTGAAAGCTATCAAATCTTCTGAAATTTTAGAAGCCTTCAGATGCGGTTCCATAGTGTGCTGGTGATTATTAGGTGTTTATAATCTTTATTTTCCCTTTTATCACACTGAGAGAGAGCAACCCTTTTTTAGATTTCATCCAAGTCAAGCCAAAACAAAAGTCAATACAAACCCTCTTATAGTAGTGAGGTGCCAATAACAAAACTGAATTATAAAATAAACTTAATTTTAATTATCCAGCAGGACCAACACACCCGTCACAACCGGTTCATCCTTGTCGGTCCGAGCCGCTTCCTCCGTGTTGCGGTATGGAGGCCGGGCGATCTGTTGCAGTTCGGAGGCCGGGCGGTCTGGCGGTTTGTCTCAGCAGCTTGTCTGCCAGCCTGTTGCTGTTTGAAGGTCGGGCGGTCTGGCGGTTTGTCTCTGGCGACTTTGGTACCGGCGGTCTAGCGTCTCTTGTGGCGGCTTGTTCTCTGTGGCGCTTATTCTCTCCTCCTGATGGATGTCGAGCGGTTAGCCTACTCGTCTAACCGCACGACCTGTTCGGTTTGTTTATTTGTAAAGTCACATATACTTGTAATTTTTTAGTCCCACATTCTTATTTGTAATCTCTCTCATCTCCTCCATTCTATAAAAAGGAGGCTATAACTTTGTAATACACACCTTTTTTGGATAATAAAATTTGTTACTCCAAATTTTCGGCCTGTTTATTTTCTGTTCGCACATGGTATCAGAGGACTCGATCTTTTCCTCCTGATTCTGTGAGCCCTCTCTGTCTGCGCGGTTTGTTTCTTTTTCTCGCGACCTGTCTTCGCGACTTGTTTCTTCCACCGGCTTTCGCTCTGTTCGCGCGGTTTTTTTTCGCTCCGTGTCATTGCCCTTTGTGTGCACGACCTCTTTGATTCCTCTTTCTTCTCACCGCGAATTGTTATTCAGTCGCCGCGACCCGTGCCTAGTCGCCACGCCCTCCTTTTCTAACCGCTCCTCTTCCTACGTCGCCGCGACTAGTTCTTAAGTCGTCGCGACCTGTTCTTCTTGCCGCGACCTGTGCCTAGTCGCCGCGCCTTCCTTTTCTAGCCGCGACCTGCTCTTTGTCGCCGCGACCTCTCCTTCTAGCCGCGACTTGTTCTTCTCGCTGCTCTCTTCTATGGCACCCTCCGATATCTCTACCACTACCACTCCCGTTGCCGCTCCTCCTCCCACTCCTCCCACTCCTTCGGGCAACCTTGACACCGTTTACAAACTCATCGGTCCCAACTACCCGGATTGGAGTGTCTCCTTCACCTTCCTCCTCCGCTCTCAACGCAAACGTCATCATCTCACCGATGACCCTCCTCCGCATGATTCCCCTCTCTTTGACGATTGGGATGCTAGCGATGCTCTTGTCCGCATATGGCTGGCTAACAGCCTCTCTGATGAATGCCTATCCGTCATCCTTGAAATTTGCAATTGCATTAACCAAAAAGGAAAGATACAGGGGGGGAAACATCAACAAAAAAACAAAAGAAACACTTGGAAACCAAGCAGCCGAAATCAGCCATTCTCCATGCTCCTACGGTCAGCAGCCATCACCTCAATAAAGGCGTCATCCGCCCCTAAGCCAGCCTCCCATATGAAGTCCCCCCGAGTCGCGAGTCGAGCACAGTAATCCGCCGCCCGGTTTGCACCTCGGCCCACCTGTTGAAACCGAACGGCCGCGAAATCCGTGAGAAAAGAGAGGTCAACCTCCCCAGGATAGTTGTTGGGTCGAGCCGTCCCCCACGCAGCCCTGCTGCAAAAATCCAGCACATTAGCAGCATCCCCCTCAATGATGATACCTCTAGCCGCAAGAAGCGCCGGAGAGACCACCCGCCGGATGGCCAAAATAGCTTCAAGCTCGACGCGGCCAGGGTCCCAGTGCTGCCAAGAAAAACCCGCCGCCATCAGAACCACACCGGCCTCAGAGCGAATCACAATACTGAGCCCCGCACACCTCGAAGGAAGCAGCGAACCGTCCACATTGACTTTGATCCACCCGGGCGGTGGGGGGCACCAAAAGTGAGGACGAAACAGCCCCGAAAGGCGGTTGGTTCCCCAACATCCCAGCAGAAGACCTTGGTCAAAAAGGGTGAGGTTTTCCACAACAGTGGCCGCAATAACCAAAGGGGTGCCAACCTCGCGATTATGGATCTTGGCGTTACGCGCACGCCAACATTGGAATGCCTACCCGTCATCCGTCATGATGAAACCGTCAAGGCTGCTTGACTTCATCTCGCCGCTCTCTACTCCAAGGGGGCTCAGACGTCCCACGTCTATACTCTGTATGCGGACTTTTTTGCCTACCCCTCCATGTCTCCTGCTGCTGCTTACCAACAAGTTCAGACTCTCGGAGCCGAAATTCTCCAAAATCACCCCTTGTCTGCAGATCTTGCTGAGCAACACAAACACTTTCAGGAACTTCTGGTTGTGTGTTATCTTCTGCGACTTCCTGAGTCATATGACATGATCCGTCAACAAATCCTTGGCGAGGCGGAGTCTCCCACCCTGGATGCCACTGCTGCCCGCATTGCTGCTGTTACCTCTCTGCTACAACGTCCGCTGTTATCCTCCCCTCCTCAATTGGACAACTCCGCGCACCATACTCAGCGAAGTGGCTCTAGTGGCCGCCATCTCCCATCCAGTGAACGTTGTGCTTCCCGCTTTCTCTTCTCTCGCTGTGGCCGCACCGGCCACACGGTTGATCGCTGTTGGAAGAAGCATCCTCATCTTCGACCATCTGGAGACGCTTCCACTTCCTCTTCGAAGCCGTCCGCCTCCGTGGTCACATCTTCAGGTAGTGCCCACGTCGCTACTCAAGGTAAATGGCTGATCGAATCTGGTGCTACCAATCATATGACCGACAATTCACAATGTTTTTCTCTCCTAGAACAACATGATTGGTTGCCCCCTGTCCTTATTGCGGCCGGCTCTCCCTCGCCGGTCAATGGAACGGGAGTTGTTCAAGTCACTCCGTCTCTTCGCTTGGCGGACACCCTCTATGTGCCCAAGTTCCCTTGCAACTTGTTATCTGTTACTTCTCTTTGCAGGCAACTACAATGCTCCGTCACATTCACTTCTACTACTTGTTATTTTCAGGATCCGGGCTCCAAACGGACGATTGCTACTGGGACTGAGAGCGGAGACCTCTACTTCCTCGACAACGTTGCTGCACTATCCGCCTTTTCCACCTCTTCTACTGATCTTATCCAATGACACCTTCGTATTGGTCATGCTCCTACAAGACTTCTTCGTCAGCTTCTGCCCCACCTTCCTTCGCAGAGTCCTCCTGTCAACTGTGACGTATGTCAGCTTAGCAAGCATCACCACTCCTCCTTCCCTCCAAAGCAAGGTCGTGGATCTTCCCGACCGTTTGATCTAGTGCACTCCGACATTTGGGGTCCTGCTCCTACCCTCACCATAGGTCGGGGTAGTTCATATTTTGTAACCTTTATTGATGATTTTTCTCGATGTACGTGGGTGTATCTTTTAAAGGATCGCTCCGAATTATTTTCTGTATGGACATCATTCTATAATATGATTAAGAATCAGTTTGGTCAATCTATTAAAATCTTTCGCTCTGACAATGCTAAGGAATATCTTAGTAATGATTTCTCTTCTTTTTGTCTGTAACATGGTGTTATTTATCAAACTAGCCGTGTCTATACCTCACAGCAAAATGGGGTAGCGGAACGTAAAAACCGTCACCTCCCCGATGTCGCTCGCACTCTGATGACACAGATGCAGGTTCCTCGCTCCTATTGGGGCTACGCCGTCCTCATCTCCTGCTATCTCATTAATCGAATTCCTTCCACGGTTCTCCATGGTAAAACTCCATTCTTCATTCTCTATTCGAGCAAGGATCCGTTTCCTTTCCCTCTGCGTATCTTTGGGTGCACGACTTTTGTGCACGCTCCTTCCGCCACTCATGACAAACTCGAGTCTCTCGCCAATGATACAACGTAAGTATCCAAACAACGGTTGAGAACCTCTAACTTGCTATCCATTTGTGGATGGTATGCAGAGCTCATGCGAAGGCATGTGCCTTGAAGGCGGAATAAAGACGTCCAAAAACTGCTCAGAAAGAGGGGATAACAATCGCTCACAATCGATTGCGGTAAGCCATGAAGTTGCATGATTCCGGAGATGAAACTGTTGGCTACTCCCGTGGCCGTGTACGAATGTCTGTGTGGAATGAAGTGCGCGTACTTGGAGAGTCGGTCCACCACTATCAGGATGCAGTCAAACCCATTGTATCGGGGAAGGCGTGTGATGAAATTCATAGCAATGCCCTCCCAAATACGATCTGGAATGGGCAGGGGCTGCAGTAACCCGCCCAAAAAGATAGTCTCGTACTTCGCCTTCTGGCATGGAAGGCAGATGACTACGTGGGCTCTGACTTCCTTGAACATATGAGGCCAATAGAGGGAAGCCGCTTAGTGCCAGTAGGTGTGGAAAGCTCCGACGTGGCCCCCGGATGACGTAGCATGGAACTCGGCAATGAGGCACAAAATGAGAGGGGAGGCCGCTGACAACAGTAAGCGGCCCCAGTAAAAGAGCCGACTGCCCACTAGAGAGTATGGGGGGGGGGGTGTGGCTCCCCGGGTCGACGATGAGGGCCGTTCGAATGGCAGCAAGGTGCGGGTTCATTTTCACGTCATGTTGAATATATGTGGCATCCTCCCAGACTGGACGGGAGATGGTCCGGAGTTCCATGGATTACACACATCGGGAGAGCGCGTCCGCCGCTCGGTTGGTGCGGCCCGGGCGGAATTCAATGGAGAAGTCATACCCAAGAAGCTTAGCTACCCAAAGCTGTTACACCGACGTGGTGATCTTCTGTTAGAGGAGGTACCGCAGACTATGGTGATCGGTGTGGATAATAAAGTGGAGGCCTAAGAGGTACGACCTCCAGTGTTGAACTGACAGGACAAGCGCCATGAGCTCGTTTTCATAAGTTGAACGACTACGAATGGTGTTGTAGAATGCCTAGTAGTAGTAGGCGATGTGGTGGCCGCCTTGCATGAGGACCGCACCCACGCCGGTGCCCTAGGAGTCGCACTCCACAATGAAGGGTTGAAGTCGGGCTTGGCCAGAACTGGTCCATTCAGAAGAGCCTCCTTGAGGGCGGTGAAGGCGGACATGACAGCCGGGGTCCACGAAAAAGTCCCTCTTATATAGAATTCAACAACTGTGTCTGGGGCGAGCCAAGGCGTTGCACTCCCGAATGAAGCGCCAATAGTATCCGGTTAGGCCCAAAAAACCCCGTACATCCCGAAGGGAGGTGGAGGTCGGCTAATGTAGGACTGTTGTGATTTTGTCGTCGTCCATGGCCACACCCCAGACCGAGATCGTGTGGCCCAAGTTACTGATGGAGGTCACACCGAATCAACACTTCTTGCGGTGGAGGACAAGATGATGCTGACAAATTGTCTCGAGCGTGCGGCGTACATGATGTATATGCTCTTCCCAGGCTTAGTTATTAAAGGCGCAAGGCGCACCAAGATACAAAGAGGTCTTGAAGGCCAGGCGCAAGGCTCAAGGTGCAGGCGCGCGCCTGACGAAGGCAAGGCGCAACCACATTCATTTTAAATAATCAACATCAAACATCAATTCATCTTCTCGATCAATTTTTTCATCTATTCTAATAATTGATCATTCATTTCTATCGTTTATATCTCTTTAAAAATAGAATTATGTGGCCACTTGCATCATATTTAAGTCTCATTGCACAATTATCTTTCACAAACACCAAATCAATCAAAAATTATTGAATTTTTGCTTTATTTTTATTTTTGAAGTTTTTTTTACAATAAAACTCACTCAGGCGCGCCTTTTATGTTCTAATAGCGCAAATAAGGCGCATGAAAGCGCAAACATCTGAGCCTGATGAGCCTTGAGCCTGAGGCGCGCCTGAGACACACCTTTAACAACATAGCTCCCAGGATGAGCTATACATCAAAATATCATAAAAAAATAAGGGCGTGTTGTCGGAGTATCACTTGAAAGATATTGTTCATGGTGGCTGGAAAGGTGTCAAGAGCGTTGGTCAGCGCGAAGGGCATGACCAGGAACTCGTAGTGTCCGTCATGTTTCTGAAATGTTGTCTTTGGTACATCTGCCGATCGAACCTGGACTTGGTGGTACCCCACCCGGAGGTCGAGCTTTGTTAAGAAGGCGGCGTCATGGAGCTTGTCTAAACGCTCCTGAATGACCGAAATGAGACACTTATCCGAAACCGTGGCCTTGTTTAACTCCCGGTAGTCCACGCAAAAATGTCAACTCCCGTCCTTCTTGCACACGAGGAGGACCGAGCTTGAGAATGAGCTCGCGCTGGGGCGGATAAGGCCGCCCATGAGCATCTCCCGCACTAAGCGTTTGATATCATCCTTCTGGACATGCTCGTAGCGATTGGGCCTCACGGACATGGCCATGGTGTGGGGATGCCACAAAATGGCATGGTCAGTGGCCCGCATCGGAGGTAAGCCCGCGGAAGGTGTAAACACATCAGAGAACTTGTCGGGGAGGAAGCGGAGGTCGGGTGGGAGCCCCACGGCTTCCGTCGGCTCGGTCTGTAGCTGCCAAATCCAATCGGAGAACTCCACATCGGAAGTACGTTGGATGGATCAGAAGGAAACCAGTGTACGAAGAAGAGCGGAGTCGCTGACAAGGTGGCAAGGTGACCCTTCTCATAAGAAGTGCATAAACATCTCGACCCAATTCACCTGAACGTCGCCAGCCATGCTACTCCTAGGATAATGTCAACACCGCCCAACTCGAACACATACAAGTCCGCCGTCATGGAGCAAGGTCCCATGGCAACCCGCACGGCGGTGCAAGAGCTCGCGGTCGGGCGGCGTCGGCCGTCCCCCAAACATACGATGAAGTCCGGCGATCATGTACACAGAATTGAGAAATCAAATTGTGGTTGGCGCCGCTATCGATCATAATGAGAACCGGATGCCCCTGGACTAGGCCGACCAACTTCATCGTTTGTGGTCCGGTGAGGCAGCCCACCAAGAAGCAAGAAAGGTTTAAGCGGTGGAAGGTGGTCCTATCAGTTTCGACGGTGGCATCTCGTCGGCGAGTTCGAGCGCTTCAAAATCCTCCGACATGATTTTGGAGGCAAAATCCCCGATGATTGCGTGAAACTCCTTCACAACACACTCGTGATTGGGAGAGTAGGGTTGCCGGCACCGAATGCATAACCCCTTTTTCCGTAGCTCATTGTATTCCCGTTAGAAAGGCGGTGCAGTGCTAGAGTGCGGCCGGAGCGAGCCCCGCCCGTGGGTGGTGTCCGCGGGCCGTAGTCACGTGGCGGGGGCAGGTGAGTAGGAGGAGGTCCGACGCCGGTGGGCGGGCGGGAGGCAAAGAGATCCGCCTCTACGGCATGCACGCGCCAAGTTGAGCAATTCAGAGATCGTGCACAATTGATGATTGCGGAGGCGAGAGCAGATCGACGGAAGTAGGCCTTGCGTGAAGAAACCCAAATAGTGGTCGGGTGGAAGGCCGGGGACATGTGTGACCAAGGCGACGAACTCATCGATGTAGGCATCCAGACCGGCAGACTGGCAGATGCTACAAAGGCGCTCAATGGTGGAACCAGCATAACGAGGCTCGTATCGTCGGACCATCTCTCGCTTTAGTTCACCCCACGAAATGAGGGGCTGCGATTGGCGTAGCCACCACGCTCATTGAAGAGCGGATCCGTCAAGGCCTACCACGACTGTGCCGACCTTTGCCGCCTCCGGTGTGATTGTGTGAGGTGGAGGTTGAAGTATTGTTCCTCCTTGGCGATCCATCCCATGGGATCGTGGGCCAGGGTCGAGCGACCCGGAACGGGGACGACGTCGACTGGCTGGGGGGGTGTGCTGAGCAGTGAGCCCCATCAAAAATGGGCGAGGCAGGGCGGTCATCCAGGCGTGCGGCGATCGCCTGCAACGTGGCCTGGATGGAGGCATCAACGGCGGCGGTGTCGGAGTGGGCGCTTGTCGTTGGAGGAGCCATGCAAGAGTGCTGCGAAGGGCTGTGGGCGAGTGCGATGCGGCGAACGGGGGCGACGACACTGTAGTGGAAAGTAGGGAATCGAACCACCGACGTCGTCTGGGCAGGCGGTGAGGCAAGTCAGACCAAATATTTCCAATAGAGAGAGAAGAACCTGGCAAGGGGAAGGGTCGGCTGTAGGAGAGAGAGAGGAAGGAGGCTAGGGTTAGAGGAGACAAGGGAGCAACCATTTTTTATAGTTCATCCTAGACAAGCCAAAACAAAAGTCCATACAGACCCTCTTATAGTAGTGAGGTACCAATAATAAAACTGTATTTGAAAATTAAACTTAATTTTAATTATCCTGTGCTCCTGCCGCAACCAGTTCATCCTCGTCGGTCCAAGCCGCTTCCGCCGCAACCAGTTCATCCTCGTCAGTCTGAGCCGCGCCCGCCGCAACCGCCTCATGCGGTTCCCCATTGGCACGAGCGTCCCTATCTCGTTCCCTCCGCGTATAAACCCGCCACGGGCGGATCTCATCGTGAATGTCCGTAACAAAATATCTCAACAGTTTTCAGTCCGATTTGCTGAATTGTTCTTACTAATTAAAACTTTGAATAATTAAGGTTTTCTGAAGCAAGGTTGTTAATTTTAAAGTAAGTTACAAACAGGTCCTTATACTTGTCCCTTAAGTCAGGTCCTCCAATTTTCCATGCTTACATCCACATGTTGACTACAAAGATTTATGCATATTATTATTTAAAACCACACTTAACTCAGTCCCTTACATTTGTTTGGAGCACCATATTATTTAAAGATTGGTGGAGTACCGTGATAATGCCATTGTGTCTGCTTAGTTACATAGTTACAATTCTTAATGTGTGATTAGAACCTATAATTAAATCTTAGCTTGGAATTTAGAACTGTTAAATCTTAGCCTGGAATTTATAATTCCCGCCCATCCCACTCTCATAGATGTTTATAAGTTCTAATTTGGAAGAATTCTCTTGAAGTGTTTGCCTTGGCAGTGCCCATGTGAACATATCGTGCTTGGTAGGGTTCTAGAATGAAGGATTATTAGGATAAAATAGGTACAATAATTATCTAAGGTCCCGTTTGAGCATTTTTCCCTCCATTGTGGTTTTGAAAAAGCAGAAATGCTATTTTTTTGCCCTTTGGAACCATGGATCTCAAAAAATGCCATTTTACCCTTAATTTCAGCAGCAGGGAACGGGCCATGTTGGGGAATGTCATTTCATCTTCGTCTCCAACCACAATCACCCTCCCAGATAGACCCTAATTCTCTCGTGGAAATTGGAGAAAAAATTATCGGGCCATAACTAATAATTTAGACCCCAAAATATGTGAGACTAATCCCTAAAGATAAAACGGGCTCTAAATGGGACATTGTATAAACCTTTGGACAAGTTATCTTAACATAAATAAATAGCTTGAATATGATAATACTCGGCTTGGCTTTGTTTATTTACATCCTTAACTATTGACAAGCCTCACACACCACACCCTTAGTTTGCCTAAAGAGATTTTAGTTCTTTTTTACTTATCACAATACTTTTAATTAAAGTACTTAACAGTCATTGGTAGTTGAATTTTTTATTAAACAAATGAAATTGCTTATATTGTTATTTCTGCAGACTGTTAATGTTCAATCTATCAAGCTACCAAGATCAATCATCTGCATTGGTGGACTTCTACAAATTGAACTGATGTCGTCTGGGAGCCCTACGGATGAGTTATTCGACAAAAGGTGAGTCAAATATTTAATTAAAGAAATAATTACAAAAAACTGTCCAACTTTTCATAATTGCACGAACCTCCCAATGGGGATCATCGCATATGGGTTGTCACACTGTGGCAACCACTTATCTCTATTCGTGCAGGAAATTTTGATTGGATTGACCATCTGAATCTATGGATGCATTCGGAATGTTGTTTACCTATTTTTCTGTATTTTATTTTATTGTTTTATGCATTATTTACTTCGATAAGTTATCATACACAAACATTCAATCATTATCGTCTAAATATGGTATCCCTAATCATTTTTTCTATAAATATGAGGATAGGGGAAGCCATCGTTAGGTCTGATATCGAGTCGAGTTTGAGCGATTCCAACTCGGCTCGAAATTGAAATTTTCGACTCGAAGCCGAAATCAATTTCGAGTCGAGCCGGCTCAACTCGAATTCCGAGTCGAGCCGGCTCGACTCAAAATTATTTTGATTCCGAGCCAACTCGAATCAATTTCGCGACAGCTCAAAAATAAATTTTTTTTATAAAAATTAATTTATTACACATTTTAAATAAATTTTTTTAATCAACTATGGAGAGCATCATTCAAGACATTTTTAAGATCACAATAAATGTATGATATCATGACATTGAGTTGTGTAGTTGATCACTTAATCTTTAAATTGTTTGAATTTTATATAAAAATTTGATGTTATATATTATACTTACACTCCAGAACAATTTCTTGTAAAAGTACAGGACAAGAAAATTTCGTAAATCAAGTATTTGACAAAATATAACAAAACTATAAAATAAACAGTTCAAAAGACATAAATAGTCCAATAACTGTTCATAAACAGTCCATTACAAATCTTTAAAGAGTCAAACACTTCAAAAAAATATTAAGCTTTGAGGCTTAAGCTGATTGTGCAATAGTCTAGAATATGATCTCCGCTTCTGCTCCTTAATTTATGATAAGAAAAGAAGCTGTTGAGGAAAAGAATTGAATTGTTCATTATATTAGAGGCTCTCATATATATATATATAGATGTACATGACGATAATACAATAACAATATAAAACTTATAATTCTAACATATTCCAACACCCCCGTTCAAGTTGGGCGTGTAATGTCTGTTATGCCCAACTTGTTCAGTATTCTGTCAAATGAGTTCTGACTCAGTCCTTTGGTAAGTACATCTACAAGCTGCTGATTTGATGGGACAAACGGGGTACTCACTATCCCCCTAACAATATTTTCCTTTATGAAGTGTCTGTCGATCTCCACGTGCTTGGTGCGATCGTGTTGCACCAGATTGTGGGCAATGCTGATCGCAGATTTGTTATCGCAATAGATCTTAATCGGACCGTCACACTTCACGCCAAGGTCCTTCATGATCGTCTGGATCCGCAACCCTTCACATAGCCTTTGTGTCATAGCACGAAATTCTGCCTCTGTGCTGGATCTAACAACATGTTTCTTGCTTCTCCAGGTTGCCAAATTATCCCCAACAAGGGAACAATATCCTGATGCTGACCTCTGATCATCAACTAATCCTGCCCAGTCCGCATCAGTATAGACCTCTACGGTCAATGTCACATTGGGTGAGAACAAAATTCCCTTGCCAGGAGTGGATTTGAGGTACCTCAGAACTCTATGTGCAACATCCATGTGATGTGATCATGGTGAATTCATCTACTGACCAAGGACCCCCACAACACAGAATATGTCTGGTTGAGTGTGTGAGAGATAAGATTTCTCACCAATTGTTGGAAGCCAGGTACGTCATCAACGACTTCTCCTCTGTCTCTTCCAAGTTTGTGATTGACCTCAATTGGGGTATCGACTGACCTGCACCCGACCATTACAGTCATCTCAAGCAAGTTTAGAACATACTTCCTTTGAGATATAAAGATCTCATATTTGGATCTAGCCACCTCGATGCTCAGAAAATACTTGAGGGAGCCAAGATCCTTCACTTCAAATTCCTGCAACAATCTGGATTTCAGAAGTTCAACCGCTTTGGTATCATCGCCGGTTATTACTATATCATCCACGTAGATAATGAGAGCAACCACTTTACCCTCACTATGTTTCACAAACAAGGTGTGATCACAATTGCTCTGTTTGTACCCGAAAATGATCATAACCCGGTGAAATCTCCCGAATCACGCACGTGGAGATTGCTTCAAGCTATACAGAGCTTTCTTCAACCTGCAAACTTTCCCCGCCGATCCTTCTTTTTTAACACCAGGAGGTAAAGGGCATGTAGACTTCATCCTCAAGATCACCGTGGAGAAATGCATTCTTCACATCCAACTGAAGAATACTCCACCTTTTGCACACACCACATGAAAGCAAGATTCTGATGGAGTTCATTTTTGCCACTGGTGCAAATGTCTCTTGATAATCAATGCCCGCTGTCTGCGTATATCCTCTCGCCACTAACCTGGCTTTGTATCGTTCCACAAGACCTTAGGAGTTTTGTTTCACAGGGAAAACCCACTTGCATCCCACAGACGTTTTCCCCTTAGGGAGTTGGACTAGCTCCCAAGTACTGTTCTTGTTAAGGGCTCCCATTTCTTCCAGTATGACTGTCTTTCACTCACTATGCTCAAGTGCTTACTGCCAAGATCGAGGAATAGAAATGGAGGCCAAGGAGGTGAAAAATACTCTATATGAAGGAGACAATGAGTCATAAGTCACAAAGTGAGAAAGAGGATGTAGAGTAGAAGCATAACTAGCTTTGTTAATACCTGACGATGGATCGGATGATGACACAGGTTGAATAACAAGAGCCTGAGTGTTCGTGCCCCTTCTGCGTTGAGTGTAGACCTGCAAAATAGGATGAGGCACCAGAGAAACGAGAGTAGTAGGAACAAGAGATGACGGTGGGGTGACCGGAACGGGAGGTGACACTATAGACGAAGGAATAGACATGTGCTACTATACCTGGGGCGAGTGTGGCCCCTTCTGTGTTTGATGAAGCTAGCATTCACCAGTCTCTCACTCGCAACCTGGGGCGAGTGTGGACCTACCACCCGGCTCGCCCTGCCAACCGAACGCATGACGCTTTGGGCGAGTGTGAGCCTACCGCTTTATTCGCCCATTCGACTCATCTGGGTCTGAGGGCCCTTTTGCACCTTTTAATCTTTTGGGCTACCAACTCGACGAACACGGGGTTGTACACTAACATTAAGATCGGTAATGATTGCATTTGCTTCAGAATTTGTGAATTCATCATCCTCCACTGGTTAGGATGATGAGTCACTATAGTTTTCTACTGAATTCATAATATTTAAATAAATAATACAAAAAATCATAAATATTGAGTCTAAATTTGATGAAAACATGATTTTTTTAAGATGGATACCTTTATATTAGATGAGATGTGGAAAAGAAACTAAAGTGGGCTTAAACTCTCAAAGTCTTTCGAACTAATATTAATATTTGCGAGCATCATTGGACAAGCAAAGAACATAATCAGGGTTTAGGGGCAATGGAAAAGAAAAAATAAATTCATCTAGACGAATTGCTACTTTTTCATTGAAAGCAATCCAGAAAAATTGTTAAATCTTAAGTATTTTGTATATCTTTATTAATCTGTGAAATCTAAAGTAATGGTAATGGTAGGCTACAGACAATCGAAGGCAAAGGTAGTATTATGAGATTTATGAAACTGATCACTGACGCATGCATTTAGTATAAAAATGGAGAATTTTAATACAAGGTGATTGTTTGTTTATGTATTGATTGTATGCATATTTAACAGTAATCATGATATAACTAAAAGACTAAGGCTCTATTTGGTTCGGCGTTTTGCCGCTCCGTTTGGGGCAAACGCCGCCGGAAGGCGGGTAAACAAATGAACCTCCGGCGGCGTTTGCTCCATTTCCACCCGCCCGCCTTGAGAAACGCCCCAAAAAGCTCTGTTTGGAGAAACCACCTCCCCCCTCTGATTCGAACACTTCGTTTCCACCCGCCAGATCGACCCGCCACCGCCGAACCAAATGAAGCCTAAATATCAAATATCTTGTAAATTTATATGAAATATTTCACTCTAGGCAGTGATGTTGTCTCATGGAAGTCTACTAATTAGAGTAGTAAAGCTCGGTCCACTCTAAAATATGCGTTTATTTACCTTAAAGAATGGTGGAGCTGAAGCAGAATAGCTTAAAAATCTCTTAGCTAATATTTACATGTGGGTTAAAGGCAACTCTTATGTGCATCTACTTTGTAATTACCAAATTGCAATAGCTAGAGGAAAAAATAAAATCTATATTGGAAAAGGTGAGCATATTCTTCTAACACAAATTTGTAAAATTGTTGTTAAGGGATAAAATAATATCCTTGGATTTTACGAGGTTGGATATGAATTTTGTAGGTCCTTTTAACTAACCCAATTTATAAAAAGATATGAGAATGAAGGAATGATACATCAAGGGGATAGGGGTGGAGGTGGGAGTGGGTGCCTAAATATAAGTTGCTAATAAATATTGATAGGGAAGCAGTGGATGAAACTGAGTACCATGAAACACTTTGCAAATCTAAAATAAACTTGTGAAGCTTGTAACATTGAGTTACATTTTATGTTTTCCAAATTATGGAGAATGGACATGCCTATACCATTGAGAGACAATAATAGAGAAGACATGCTGCTTACATAACTATCCTAATCTATCGAATCTTATGAGAAAATATAACAATAATGCATAAAACACGCAGTAGTTATGAATGAAATCAAGGAAATTTCTCACAAAATGAGTTTTGTAAAGTTATGCACCAAGAAATCAATATTAAAAATATTTAGATGCCACCACCCCACAGCTATGCAACAATCTCAGTGTTGCATTCACCCAGTGTGGTACCTTCACAGCGTCATACGACTGCTGATGAAAATGTTATCACAGTCGAATACCGTGCAATGGGACACTGTGCCCTTGACTACAGGGTGACTCAAGACGGGAGGAAGAAAAGAGAGAGAATCAAAAATAGAGAAACTAAAAATAAATAAATGCTTACATTAATGACGGGAGAATCCGAAAGGGAGGTTGGTTGTGGTTGGAAGAAATGTGATGGCCTCTCCCAGGCTCGCAACTTACAGTTTGCCAGGAACTTGGGAACCACGAAATGGAGGATGTGCGATATTAGCATAGGAGGACGGAGGGGAGGAATGAGATGAATCACTAGTGGAAGGAATGAAATCACCTACCGCGAGAAAGGAGAAGGCGAGCCTCCAGGAAGCCAAGAATGCGGGGCAGTCAGAGGTGGAGAAGGAATAAAGTGAACCCTAATAGCTCGCTACGCTCGATGTTGTTGAATGAAGAATGAACATGCGCTCAGTACATTAGGCACGATTTCGTGAAAAAAGAGAAATCAATAAATGATTTCCTACTTACTTGCTTTAGCCTTTATGATTCCGCTGATTTAACAACCCAAAAAGGGAAAACGCCAAAATTCCAAGCCCGAGACCGGCCAAGCAATTATTTTATATTTTATTTTGAGCCGACTATGTTCATAAATCGAGCGACTCGTGATTGTCTCGAAATCGACTCGAAATTAATTTCGAGTCATTTTGATTCGAGCCAAAATGATTTGAATCATTTTATTCCAATTTCAATTCAACTGAAAATTCGAGCGATTAACGAGTGATTATCGAGCTTCGATTATTATGCTCAACCGTAGCCATCATAGCATTGCAGATTTTGGAGGCTTCTTCCCCAGGAATCCAACGATCTTTCATGGTGTCGACTCCACAAAATTCTAGGGCGACGACTCCTTGGACTTTATCTTTGTTTCCTTAATTTCCCGTTGCTAGACACCCCTACCCAACATCATCACCGCCACCTCCAACGCAACTCCAGCTTCCGGCCTCACTGAAACCCACCACCAACAACAATTATTGTTGTTTTCCCCACCTGAACCACTCCTGAGCTCATCCAAGGCCCGCCACCCCTCTTCGTACTCCCCACCCCCAGAACCCCTCGCCCACCCCTCTCATAACCTCCACCCTGCTGTCCAACCCTCCCAGCAACCTCCAGCTCCATCTCCAGCCCACCTCCCACATCCAGCGCCGACCGACCACCATTCAGCCTCCCATAGCCTTGGACAACCACAAACACCTCATGCCCACCTCCGGCAGCCCTCCCCTCCCTTCTTTCATCCCATGTCCAACAATCCCCTCACCTCTGGGCCGCCATCACCGGCGCACCGCCTTTGCGATCATTGAATCTTGACGTATTCATCACCGGCTCCCCTTATCCTCGTGAGTATTCGTTGTTTAGTGATTCTGTACTCCTTTATTGTACGGATTGTTATATTTTCATATGATTCTGGATTTTAGTTTGCCAGTGCAGTTGTATTATTTCTTGCATGACTTATTCATTTCTTTAGTATTTGAAATCAAAGCACTTGCATGGAAGAAAGTCATGCCCGCATGCTTTAAAATTAATTTGCTCTTTGTTATGTGATAATCTATGTGGTTTAATTCCTGATAACTTTTTATAATCTGGTATCATATTGTCTATTTTATTGCATACATCATCCTAGATTCATTAGGGTTTGATTTCCCTGGCACGACACCTAGGGTTGCATATGTAGAGTTCACCTCCCCTCCACATTTTAAATTACAAACACCTATTCTCTTAGTTTACCCTCAACATATATGTACAAAAGTTTTAAAAAAATCCAGGGATTTATTTCTTACATGCACTTTAACAATGTGACGCAAGACAGGTCCATCAAAATATAGATAGACTCTATGAATACCGATGATTTATAGAATTTTTCTAGCGACTATACTTGCAATTATAGATTAATCAAGTAGAATTTCAAGTAAGAAAACAAATATGAGTGTGTAAATATTAGACTGCGAAACAACAAATGTAAGAGTGAACAAAGCCCTGCAAATCACAAGATGTCCAAATACAAATATTACAAACTAATATCCACCAAAAATTGATAATTCAATACATGTTTTGAGCAATTAAAATAAGACGAACATAAAATGAACTCACTGTGTTTTGAAGAACTTCGGGCTAGAAGGCTTGGTGGATGTAAAATGAGTGTACTGGAGCTGGAGTAGCTGCGGTGGACTGGGTATGGACTTCCGGAGAGGAGTTGGAAGGCTTATTTTGTCTCCTTGATTAAGACATAGGTTGGCTGTTAATTGTATTTCTATTTTAGTTTGTTTCAGATTTTTTGATTGTATTTGATGCCAATTTAAAGGGCACTTCTCTGTACATTGTAAGTATTTTAGTGCACAAACAAGTTGCTTTCACATTATAAATCACAAACGATTCCACCTATACAATCAACTGGTTCTAGAAATGTTTATGTTCTAACAGATAATAATTTTCCAACCAGCTCAAATCAAAATTTGCCAAAAATAGGAAAAAAATACTTAATTACTGAACAAACACATTTGGCACCCCCTTGCATCAAATCATATTTATTTTATGGGACCATTTACTAGGACGTCCCCTCTAAGATTGCTAAATTATAGGTTGCACACTTCTTACTTTTGAAATTACAAAAACCTCCCTTCTTACTTTTGAAATTATTATAAAAACTTCCTCTCTTACTTTTGAAATCACAAAAACCTCCCTTGTAAGAGTACATTTCATAACATGCAGGTTTTTGTAATTTCAAAAGTAGGAGGGGGGCAACCTGTAATTATGTTAGCTTTCAGGGGAAGTTTTGATAATTATTCCTTATTTTATGCATCAAGGATTTGTCCAAAATGTCTTTGGAGAAAATTGAATCCTTGTTGGTTGGATTGCAGCATTCCTAAAATTGAAGCAATAGGGCACTCTCTTGCACCGACATTGGATGTGAGCGGCATCAGAACTGGAAATTTAGTTTTGATGTATTTCCCCGGTCTTGCTGGCGACGGCCAACATGCTTCGTACTCTAGAAGCAAGTTCATAAATGGATTAAAGAGAAGAAGGAATCGCCGGTAATTCGAAGGAGAAAGGTTTGTTTCCAAGAACTTTGGATAATTTATTGCACATTTGCTGTATATTTTGATGTTTATCATGGCGATTTCAGTGATCAAACTGCATTTTGTTTGGTGCAGTTACTTTTGTTCGGAAGATGATCGAAGTTGATTTTGATTTTGGCCGTTAAATTCTGAATTTTGAACATTATGTTTTTTTAGGTAAATTGACTCATGGAATGGTGGGTTGTTGTGATGGTTAAAATAACTCTGTAAGAGAGAAATACCCTAGCATCCAACTCTCCACTCATTTTTGTTCAATTCCTAGCAGCCGACGAGCACTAAGGTGCGTAAAATTTCAGTGAGATGGGTGCGCAGGCTTTCAGCCCTTTCCCCGGGGAGAAAAAAAATCTGCTTCGAATTCGTGATTCCTAAGAGAACGTTGAAGGAGACTCATCCTTGTTCCTGAGCAGCAGCTTTCATAGGTTTTGTCAGACCTTTCTTACAGAGATTTCAGGCAATAGTTAACTGTATTTTTGTTAGTCCAATTCTCCGACAGATTTGCTAGTTTGTATCCTTTTCTTTATGCATTTTGATTGAGAATTACATAGAAAGGGGGTTTAATTTAGAGCAATGTTATAAGCACACCAATTATCGCTATTGATAGCCCATTTATATTGGCACACCAAATTTTTTTATTTTCACACCAATTCTTTATTGCCACCCCGATTTTTAAAATTGTTAATGACACACCAAAAAGTCAAATTTTTCTATTAGATTTTTGACAGTCCAAAATTACATCCAATAGTCCAAAAATACATCCATTAGTTCAAAAATACATCCAATAGTCCAAAAATACATCCAACATTAAAAAATTTGAGATCCCAAAAAATCGAGTTAACATGTCCGGTTAGCAAATCTCCACCAAAATGTTCTAGACCTGCATACATATTAAACCATTCCAAGTTAGGGAGATATAAAATAGAGCTTAACTAAGATTATTAGTAACATTATATACCTTTGATTTAAAATCAGTTTTAGCGATAAATACTTAACGACGTAGATCCAAGACTTCCGTACCTACAAGACACAATATTATGAAAAATTAAATTATAATAAAGCCAGTTTATTTGCTATGAATTAAAATGTATAATCTTGCGTACCTTAAGGATCGGCCAAATTAACTATTTCATCATCTTCACCTTTATAACTAGAATCTCATTGGTTTGCAACTGCAGTGTGATATCTCGTCCACATGCTGATCCCAGACGGCATTGGACAATCCTTTTGTACTAATAACTGAATGAAGTGGTTGTTGTTGACAAAACCAATGTAAATAGTCTTCCTAGCCATTGGAGGGGCCGAATGTAGTGGTAAAAATGTGAATGATTGAAACTTTGAAAAATGTACAACTGGCACATTGTAACATGATGAAATGACTAGTCCCATGTCCGGCATCGTCATCCATTTGTCGAGTGGTGCGGGAGTAGACGTGCAATCCAAAGATGCCAACAACTCGGTCAACCTCACATTCCCATATATGTCGTTGTACAAGAACTGATTACTATTTATTTCTTCGGCTAGATCTTGTCGCACTTTAATCCAATTATCACCCATATCCAAGGCTTGGCTTACCACTCGGTAACCGCAATTCCCATCTCCTAGTACATTAATAGCATCAAGTAAATGACTAGTAATGTAAGTTGGCATGTCCGCCGCAATGCATTCAAGAAACCCTTTTTTAGCAGGATATCTCCTTGGAATAAATTTCCTAGCTTTGGCCTTTGAGTTTTCTTTGGTCCCCAATACATGTTCAAATAGTGATAGCTCTCTTTTTGTTGACTTGTAATCGTCCTTAAATTTTTTTTACTTCCTTGCGGCCTCCCTTTACTACGCAACGGCATTAACGGCTCTTGTGTCTGAGTAGTGGTTGGCTCTAATATTTCCCGAAGTTTCTTTTTCATTTCATTTCTATGGAAATCATTAGTAGTGTTGTATTTTTTAAGGAAGCCATCCAAATCAACTTGTATCACCTCCGCCGGATCCGTTTCATCCTTTATATTTGTGTTATCAACTTTAGATGATTCCAAAGTTAATTGCCGCCAATGCTTGTGAATCATCCATAAGGGATATGCGGAAGATTGGTGAATGTATGACATTAATTCATGAGCACAAGGAAGGCCCATGGTGAAGCGCATCTTATGAGAACACTCTCCCGAGTCCAAAGCAGTGCCACTCGTGACAAGTGATTCCTCTTTCTTCATTAATCCTAAGGCAAAAACAGAAACATACCCAAGCAAGTTTGTATATAATGATCCTCTGAACCCTGTGTTTACCTGAATTGAACTTTGCCCAAAAGAGTGCCTAATTTATGTATGTTGCAGAACAAGCATTTGATGAAAGGTTTTCCATACCGAAGATAAACTACAAATAGATACTTCCAAAAAACGCTTGAGCTGGCTATGACCACTCTCTACGCGGTTAGTTGTAGAGTTGTCAAAATGCAACAACTTGTCTATCCATGCAGAGACAAAATACGCCTTGTAAGGATCAACCCATGTAGTGACAACATATTTCAGAACATCCGGATAGTTTTCAGCATATTTTGCACACATATCATTTAAACGCATATTGAAATCATGGACAGAAGGTGAGTAAACAAGAGTTTGCCATTCACTTAAAAAAGCTTCACATTCCTTGCCTTTCTTGAAATTCTTCTTGCAATGAGCCAGTATATTCCTATTTATGTGAACTTGACATAATATAATTTTTGCCTGAGGAAATACCACCTTTATTGCGTTCATTAAAGCTATCTCTCTATCCACTATCAAAACATTCGGCAAGGTGGTTGCATCCAACATACTTTTAAAACACTCCAACGCCCACTTATAACTATTTTCTGTTTCATTAGATATGAAGGCAAAAGCGGCAAAAAATGATAAGTTGGTAGAAGTTTGTCCAACAATGGAAAGCAACGGTAGCCTGTAGCGATTAGTCTTATACGTGCAATCCATTACAAAAACATCCGGAAACATATTACACAATCTGATAGATGTAGGGTGAGCAAAAAATAAACTTTCCAAACTGCAACTAGAAGGATTCACATGATTGTAGCTACTGTATTCTGCATCTCTAATACATTTGTAAAAAATTGGATGGGGGTTCCACCATCTAGTTCTCTCTTTTGCAACTTAACCTTTTGATTGTAAATAGTTCTCATGATTGAAGCATTGTTGCTACTTCTTTTTTTCAACGATGAGAGTATTTTCCTAGGCTTCACACCGGAGCCGTACATCTCTTCCACTATCCGTTCTTCTTCTTTAGTTAATCTAGCCGCATAGCTATGTGCCTATAAATGAACAAATTGATGATTATGTTTTCATTTTTAACATCAATTTTCCACTCATCACCACATGCATTCCTTTGACCAAGTAACAAAAATTGACACCCGCATCTCTTCGAACTAGTCTTTCTTAGGTTTTTCTTAATATACCCCTTCCTTTGTTGATTATCACGAGCAAATCCGGATCTATCACAACCCATAAAAGCCCTAGGCTTAGGTCTCCCATCTATTTTGTCTGCTCTTTGGATGGTGACAACGAAACCCAAGCCTTTGGCAACATCACGAACCCACTCAAGTAGGCTCTCTTTCGTAGGAAAAACCATATCAGTTACAAAATTCATTCCTACATCGATTTCTATGGAAATCGACGATGGCTCTTTAACTACATGAGGTACAATTTCCATCCTAAAAAAATCACAATTTCACAAAAAAACACTCAAAATCTCATGCATTCATTATCATTCAAAAGGAAACCATAACTATGAAAATAAAAAAAAATCCTACACGATCACAAAATCCCTATATCATTCAAGATCTACATATATTCAACATCATTATAACAGCTTTAGATGGAGAATTTAAGATTTGGAGGCGAGGGATGAAAAATTATACCTTAGGGTTTGGGGGTAGAGCCAAATAATCCCAAAATAACTTTCAAATCCTCACAATAACAGCTTTAGATGGAGAAAATCCTCAATACACCGCTGAGTTCGCTGCACAAATGGGAGAAAAAAATGAATGGAGGGTTAGAGTTTGCCCTAGTGAGGAAGGAGGCCAGAAAAAATGGGGGATTCGGGACTTACATGAGAGGGAGGGAAGAATCCCGGTGTCGTTCCCAAATAGAGCGGGAAAAGACTGCCCAGTCATTTTCGGCGGCTCTGCTGCACAAGGCCGGCGTTTCCGTCGCCTGGGAGGCGGAGCTCGGGGTCGTTTAGGGCTCTTGGTTCAGAGAGCGAGTGGGGTTTGCGGGAGCTCGGGGTCGGGGTCCCGGGGACATCGGATCAATGGAGGGGCTCTAGTTCGAAGAGGTACGTGCCATGGTTGGCTCGCTCAGGGCTGTGAAATTGACTCAATCTGCGGGCAGGCGGAGAAGTCGGAGAGGTCGCTGCGAAGGAGATCGCCGTTTCCGTCGCTGGAACTTGGAAGGCGGCGTCGGGGTCGGGGTCTGCAAAAGCCGGAGGAAGAGATAGGTGTGCGTTTAATGAGTGGGGGGAATAGTTTTATGTTTTATTTTGCTTTCAATTTGGTGTGGGAATAGCTGTTTTAGGTGTGCGGTTAACATTGCTCTTAATTTATGGGTTTGCATTTTAATAAATGCTGAAATTAACTGAAGATTGGAGAACACTTGAATTCATAAGGAAAAATCCTCCAGAACAGGCCATGCAAGAGTGCTCAGGCAGGAACCCAATACATGCTGTTGTAGCCTCAATTTTGGGTTGATTCTCAACATTTGGAGACTGATTTAGAAGTAAATTTGAAGGCATACTGTTTTTGAGGACTTGAAATGAAATCCTAGAATGGTATATAGCTTGTTTTCATAGTTCAGGAGCATATATAAATTAGATTTTTGTAAATTACTATCAAGTCTCCATTCGGTTGGGTGAAATTGAGGCTTTGGAATTGGAGGTTAAATTCAATTGAAAATAACCTCCAATTCTAATTCCAGATCTCCAATTCCGTCCGGACATATGAACCCTATGAATTTAGTTGAGCATGAACTATCTAATAAAGTTAAATTTTGGTTAATATTATTTTGGGAATTTGTGATTTATGTTTGAGATGTTTGAGCCAATATATATCTGGAGTGTAGCATAATTACTCTCTCAGGAGTCAGGAGTCAGGAGTTAGCATAATTACAAGTTGCACCTCTCTCTCTCTCTCTCACACACACACACACACACACGCACACGCAAGCACACACACGCACACGCACACACACGCCCACACACGCGCACACGTTCACGCCCACAGACACGCGCGCACACACACATTACATGTCCCCTAACCTGTACTAAATTACTCAAAAATTACAACCTCTCGGCATTCAATGAATCTATCTATATATACTCTAGTGCTCCATTTGTCGCGGTTGTGGTGGTTGTGAATGCGGCCCTCGTGAATGCGGCGGTTATGAACCATTGTTCGTGAACGTCCGACGTTATCTAAGGAGCTGCATCTACTTTTATGTTCAAAACTAATTTCTTTTTTGGTTGGCGGTCGTAATTGTTGTCATGTCAAACATACAATTTATGATGGCGGTGTTTTTGTTCAAACTCACATGAGCAAAAATGTCTCGCCAAATGAGCCTACATGTAGGAAAAAAATTTGGCACGTATACGTACCTGCACTTCCCCGCACTCCCCTCCCTTTTCCCCTTTCCTGTTCCCGGCAAAAAAAAGAGGGCCGCCTAGCATTTCGACGGTGAGATTTTGACGGCAACCTTGTAGAACCGGCTACTGGTGGAAAGTCTCCTTCATTCAGAAATATACATTTTGTGCTCCTCATTCTGATTCTTCGCTTGCGTTTGGTACGAATCTCGCTGCTAGTTGATTTTTAAATAATTGCTACCCAAAAATGGCAGCAACTCTTTAGAGTCTTCTACCACTGCATAAAACCATATTAAAGTCATGAACACAACGGTTAAATTGTCATTTGTTAATGCCCACCTAAAGAACTCCATCCACTTTTATGTTCAAACGGATGTTTGTTAGGTAATTCTTAACGAATGACGTTTTAATTCATGCGTTTACGACTGTCACCACTGTGCCAAACTAAGGCTCCTTTTGGGGGGACTTATTTTCACCGGTCAAGCGGTTACGGCCGCGTGAACTTGACTTTAATTAAAGTCCGGTTCATGCGGTTGTAATTGACCGGTGAAAGGAGCCTAAGCCTTAGATACATTACCAAAAAAGTTGTCAATATAGCTGGTTTTTAGTCTTCAGCACCCATTATTTTCGATTGATCTCTCAGAACAAAAAATTATGCCTTCATACAATAACACTAAACAACAACACAACCTTTTATCCCACTAATGTCTAAATACATCACGTCTTTTCTTATAGTTTCCTTTCAAATCTTTATTGATCTACCCCTCCCTCGTCTAACATTCCTACACATTTACATAAGAAAATAAATTCCCCCAAACAGAGCCTTTTACATGATACATTACCAAAAAAGTTGTCTCCATTTGAATGCGACCCTCGTGATAACTATTGTTCGTAAACGTCCGACGTTATCTGGTGCATCTACTTTTATGTTCAAAACTAATTTAGTCTTCGTACTCACATGAGCAAAAATGTCTCGCCAATGCGCCTAGATGTAGGGAATAAAATGGCACGTATACGTACCTTTTCTTTTGTACGTATACAAATAGCTTGGAAAATGCGGGGGCCCATATTTTTTTTGAAACACTGCACTTCCCCGCACTCCCCTCCCTTTTCCCCTTTCCCGTCCCCGGCAAAAAAAAGAGGGCGGCCTAGCATTTCGACGGTGAGATTTCGACGGCAACCTTGGAGAACCGGCTACTGGTGGAAAGGCTCCTTCCTTCAGAAAGAGACATTTTGTGCTCCTCATTCTGATTTTTCGCTTGCGTTTGGTACGAATCTCGCTACTAGTTGATTTTTAAATAATTGCTACCCAAAATAGCAGAGCTCTTTAGACAGTCTTCTACCACTACATAAAACCATATTAAGGTCATGAACACGACAGTTAAATTATCATTTGTTAATGCCCACCTAAAAAACTTCATCCACTTTTATGTTCAAACGGATGTTTGTTAGGTAATTCTTAACGAATGACGTTTTAATCCATGCGTTTACGACTGCCACCACCGTGCCAAACAAACGCTCCGTTTGGGGATACTTATTTTCACCGGTCAAGCGGTTACGGCCGCATGAACAAAAAAGTTATGCCTTCATACAATAACACTAAACAACAACACTCATCTTTTATGCCTTCACAATAATGTCTAAATACATCACGTCTTTTCTTATAGTTTCATTTCAAATCTTTATTGATCTACCCCTCCCTCGTCTAACATTCCTACACATTTACATAAGACATCTTTAGCCTGAAGGGCGATGAAGATTATATGAGAAGGGAGATCAGTTCTATTTGTAACATAAGAATTCTAGAATCAAACTGTCAAAATAGTCGCCGTTCACACACATTCGCGCTAACATATGCATTGTTGCCACACCCGCCGGCCGCTTTACCCAACCTCAAAACAAGTGCACGTGAGAGATTTGTTATGAGGGCGTCGGTGAAAATTCCTTTCAAAACACGTGTGCTATCGCATTCTCATGCCAACGCCGGCTTCCATTTCATCGATGAGTAGGGTCGAGTCCCGTGAGACCAAATAGTTGCGCCCCTCCGGTTGGATGTACATAGAATCAATCGCCGTCGGGTCAATGCTAAGGCTGTTTGTAGATATTAAAGTTGGCTCATTCCGCGACTCGGCAAGCACATGGAAATATGCATGAGGGCCCCAACCTGCAGGACAATGGAGATTTAAAAGGTGATTAATGGTTTGTTAATATATAGAAATAATTACCAAAACTTTCCCGGGAAATCAGCATAATTACAGGTTGCACCCCTCCTATTTTTGATATCACAAAAACCTCCCGTCCGTGTGACCTTGAGGTCATGGGTTCGTGTCCTGAAGGCAGCCTCTTGCAAAATGCAGGATAAGGTTTGCCTACATTTCACTCTTATGATGGGACCCTTTCCCGAACCCTTGCTGCACTGGGATGTTTTGCGCACCGGGTTGCCCTTTTTTTTAGAGAGGAGGTCCCGATAAATGACCCTAATATATATCATAAGCTGCAAATTCACTAAACCAAGAGCACACTTTTAAGTGAATATTCTTTTTTTATCATCCGACCAACTGATAAAGTTGATGAAACTGTTGTCTTTTTGTTCCTTACAAAAGAAAGAAGAGATATTTGTGGGGGAACTCAACATTTCAAAGCCTTTTCAGTAACTCTTTGTTAGCTTTTAGGCACTTGAGAAAGCAAGGCAAAGTGAAAGGAAGACGTACCATCTGGATCATAAGGGGGCGGGAAGAACTGCAGATAACAAACTGAAGCGACAAACAGCCCTGAGAAATAAAGAATTTGGAAATGTAAGAATGTAATACACGGGCGCATAATTACAAGAGGGTTTGGCACACAAATCTTCTCCTGATGAGTGTTGGATCATAAGGGGGCATAACACCCCCATTACAAGTTACACAAATCTTCTCTGTGAGTCAGCATAATTACAAGTTACACCCTTCTATCTTTTGAAATTATATAAATCTCGCCTTTGAGTTACATTTCATAACATATGATATTTGACACTATCAAATATGGAAAATTGTAGGATTAAATATCAAAATCGAGACACAAATGCCAAGACAAGGTCAGCCCGAATTCTTGAGGGCAGGTCAACCCTAACAGCCTCTCTCACCTCGAGAGCTTAGAACTCACAATGATACGCCGTAGTCGTATCAAGAACAAGAACAAGGAACTTGCAGATACAATCAGGAGATAACTCCTACCAAGCATCCGGAGGCTAGGCCCTTCTTGACACTCTACTCTCCAAGAGAGCCCAAAGCACTGTGACTCCAAAGAAAAGCAAGACTCGATTCCTAGGACTCTTTGTATAGATGGAGTACCTTACTACAATAAAGGAACAAGTCGTTGAGTGACTCCCGTAAGGTGAGGCTGAATGTCCGAGTGTATGCGTGAGACATGTTCCCCAATGCCAATATGTAGCACACAATGTTTTACAAAGATTCATAATAAGAGACACTGCCGCTCCTCTTATATAGGTGAGTGAGACATACAAATTACAATAATGCTCCTTAGGGTTGGCTACATAAGCAAAGTGAGATGCAACGCCTGTCCGTATTAACATGCATGCTTGTGTATCCGTATTATTGTGCTCGTTATTAGTGTAAACTTAGAGGGGAGATTTTGAAATATATGTAATATAGAGGGGAGATCCTTATAATTCATAAATTATGCAAACTCTCAGAATCCTGACATTGATGTGCAAAGATAAGTGTAAGAAGAACCTAGAAAGCCCCCTGCAAAGACATCTTGCCAGTGATGCCAATAGTCATCCACTCTAGATATTGCGATGAGTGATGCACAAAGGATGGGAAGGAGAACTAGGCAAAGTTTTGCCATATGGCCTTTGTGATCAAATGCTTTGATTTTCCCAGCTAGATACCATGCGAGAAACCCTAGGCCGGCAAAAGACCCTGTATTCATATTTCAAAAGGTCACAAGTTCATTAAACTCTTTAGGAGTATTGCGACCAATAAAAGAGGTATAAAATATGCATCAACAGCCTTACAAATTATTCGGCAATTATTCATTTTTTATTAAAATATAAATGTATTTAAGCATTAAATTATAATAAGTTTAAAAATATAATAAATTGAAGGAAGAGGAAGAAAACTTATACAAAATTCAAACTACAACAAAATATCAAAGCGATTAATCAAACCGATCAAATATATTGGGCTCGATCCGTTTTATCCAAACAATCCACGCCATACTTTATGCTTTGCTGTAATTTGTATTGCTTGACTTGAACCGATACAAAATTGTCAGAAATATTTGAAGATAATACAGGAAGAAGATATATAATAATATAAAATAGATCATAAAGCATCACAATTACCAAAATTCAGTATTAAAAGTTCTATTTGATAAAAATAATCATATACTAGCAAGTATTTTATCCCATAATATATTAGAAGAAAATTAGAATAAGTTGTCATGGGCATCACAGCGATAACATTAGAGGTCTTTATGTTATAAGCAGTTGCGGTAAATCACAATTATTTATCATTGTAGGTTTTTTTGTATTTTCTCTATCTATTAACAAGCAGTGGTGCATGGGGTTTTCCCAATGCCTCGGTACGACAATACATTTGTTGTTCGACACTGTTGAAATAGAAACTCGGTCTCAAGAAGAGTTCGAACTCAAGAGGTGTAGCTTGCACTTCGCCCAAACCAGCACACCTGACCGGACACTTAGGAACTAGGAACTAACCCTGGGCTATAGCGTGGAGGTCCCACCACACATCCGGAAAGCCTTAGAGCGCTTCCCCTCCCAAGCCAAAAGCTGAACTGGGCACCTTGGAGGGCATTCGAAGCCAACCAGAAACGACCTAAGGAAGAGGAAGACAAAAAGACTTGATCCCCTCCAAAGAGATGCCCCCAGGGTCTATATATAGTTTTCCGACTTGGCCTGCAAATAGCACAATCCTGCCTTTTGGGAATGTTATACGCAGCCCAAATGAGTCTGCCAACAGCCAAACTCCGTTGTTTGGAGGGGCTATTAGCCGGCCAGCGGGAGCATTCTGGTAAATCCACTACTGGGCGAGTGGTTCCTGTTGCCACCACTCGCCTGGGCCGGCGAGTGCCCGGAAGTGGCCAGCACTTGCCGCCTCGACCAGGATCTAAGGCTACTGAGAGAAGCCCACCGAAAGAAGACAAAAGATAGAAGTTGCTAATGACGATGGAGTGGATGGAAGATGGAGACGATCAAAGACGTACACCCCACTACGACGACGGTCGGCTCCAAGGAGTGCCCCTTACACACGACACACAAACTCATCAAAAATAATAAGACAACAATGGGATGTTAGTTGGCTGGCGGATATAAGGTTCATTGATAACTTGAGTATGTAGGCAACATCGGGAACATGAAAATGGCTGGTATGGAGGATGCCACGACTGGTGATTGAGAGAATAATATCATTTGATATCATGATACTAGGGTCAGATGGAACGAGATAAGAGGACAAGAGGTGAGTGACATCATAGGTCATATGAAAGGAGGTTCCAGAGTCAAGCAACCAGTCAGAGGGAGAGATACCTGCAAGGGAAGAGGCAGTCGACTGAGAGGCATGGGCGTCAAAAGCATTCGGTGGAAGTACATAGGCAGAGGAGCTAGGCGGTGAACCCTGAAAGAGCTACTGCCTACTGGGAAATCACTTGGGCAAGCTCAAATACAGAGAGAGACTGTGCCAGAGCAAAAAAGTGAGCGGAAGGTGCACCAGGAGCACACTGCTGACTAGATTGTTGAGCCCTATGTAGCTTTCGACACTCAGATTTAACATGACCAGGACACTAACAGTAGTGACAGCAGATAGGTGGGCGATGAGGAGCACCAGACTGAGCTGCAGAATGCGCCGAGGAGGACGATGAGCAGGACGGACCGGAGCGATATAACTAGACGAAGGTAGCAGTGGAGCACTCACAAGAGAAGACTGCGGTGGAAGCTAGGGAGCAGCCAAAACAGCATGAGGCATCACACTAGGAGTAACAGTGTCCAAGGAATGGAGACGAGTCTCCTCAGTGATCACCAAGGCCGAGGTATCGCTAAGAGACGGCGATGGATCTCGTTGCAGAAGTTGTGCTCGAACATGCTCGAACTCGAGACGTAGGTGCATAAGAAACACATACATATGTTGGAAGTTGCGATCCTGGGATGTAGCAACACACTGAGTACAAGTAGTGCATGGGAAATGAGTCATCTCATCGCACTGACACCAGAGGTCCAGAAGCTCAGCAAAGATGGCCTGTATAGACCGATCACAATGGTAGCAGATACCAAGGGTCTGAAATAGGGAGTAGCGTAGGGCTTGGATAGATGGCAGGTAGAGACGTCACAAGTGATCCAACATCGCCTTGTCCATAGTTAGCTCATAGATGGTCATATGAATATGGAAGTCGCAGGACTGATAGATGATGGATATCGCGCGAGAGTCGTCCGAGAGCCACCTATCCCAGTCGGAACGCTGGGAGGAAGTAGTTGTGTTGACAGTGGAAGAGGAGTCTGCAGGACTGACAACCGGTGGGTGTGGAGCAGGTTCGATGTCGTCAATGTGGCCCCATAGATCGAGGCCACGAAGGATCGCGCAGACGGTGGTGGACCATGCCTTGTAGTTCCTCCTGTCGAGGATGACATCATCCTTCTGAAGGAAGGCAGAGGAGATGTGAGACGAGGTCATAAAACACAGAGGACGGAAGTGGCCGAAGAAGAAAATCGGGGCTGCAGGATCAGCCGGAGAAGAAGATCAGCTGAAGAAAAAGATCGGGACTACAGAATCAGCCGAAGAAGGAGATCGTGGCCGGAGATCAGCTGAGGAGGTCAGAAAACAGGGCCAGAGGCTAGGACTGCAGCGGAAGGGGTCACAGATCATCGAAGTCGCCGGTTTGGATCGTCGCTAGTACCGTCTTGATCGTCAATTCGGTTGTTTGGATCGTCCCCAGCGGAGTCGCCAGTACCGTCTGGATCGTCAAAGTTGCATGTTTGGACCATGGGGATCGTCAAAGAGGCACGCCTGGATCGTCTGGAGAGGCCAGTCGAAATCGACGAAGAGGCCGATCGAGGCAGCAAAACATGGGAGTCGACAAGCTGGATCAGGAGAATAAGGTCGGATGGCGTTAAGGTTAGGGCTCTGCTACCATGATAGAATGAAACAAGTAAATGTATTTCTCAACAATAGGCACACACACAGACACACATACACACATATGGCAGGTAGATCCAAGGGTAGACTTCTGACAGACTTCTGACATTTGTCACGCACAGAGATGGCCAAACGTTGATCAAAGAGGTTATGTTATAATTGTGATGACGCCTATACACGAGGACATCATTGTAAAAGACTTTTTAGTTTATAGTTGGATGAAGCATCCTATGATGGAATCATGTAAGCTGACATAGGAAGTCGGTCACCCTCCTTACTTGAGGACAAGCACAATTTAGGAGAGGGGAGTTATGTTATGGTCTATCGTGCCCATTATCATTAGAGGTCCTTATGCTTTGATTATTTAATAATGTGTTAGTTGTTGGTTGTTAGAAGTTATTAGTTAATAAGATAGTCATTAAGAGTCTAATGGAGACATATAAGACTATTTAAATGCATGAAATGTTGGGATGAAGGAAGCAAGAAGTACTTCCTAAACTCTTGAGATTGTAGTAGCTCTCTCCTCCTGTGCACACTGCACCTAAACAGTTGTGGCTCCAACTACGTAGTATCTCCACATCCGATAAAGCTCCCGTGTTATGGATTGGCCCGTAACATAACTCAAGAAAATCAATTGCAGCATATTATAATTAGGACGTCTAATTTGATTACTTTAATCATAATTTAATTATGGATTGCTCCAGCTACGTGATCATGATTTTTTAGTACATTTGGGCTAGCATAATATCTGAAAAATGTATATGTTATTTATAGATATTAGTGGCCGTGCAAATTATTAGATTGGAGATATTAAAATTGAAAAGCTCAAATTAAATTGTTTCCCGTGCAAATGCACATGCTAATTTATAATTATAAAAGTAGCATCAATTGTAGATTTTGAGCTGGAAAATGAGTACAACTTACATGAAGAATGGCCGCTTGGGAAACTCTTGTGACCTTCTTTGATAACACTTTTATCACCATGACATATAACACTTGTAGTTATATTATCATAGAACTGGGAGAAAAACATATCACTTTAATGAATAAAACTTATAACATAATTCGTTAAAGCAAACAAAACCTTCTTGAAAGTTGAGCATCTACATCTTTTCCATCGGGGAAACACCGCCAAAAGAAATCCGGACGTGGTCGACCAGCTGCATCCTTAATTGCATCAGTTAAGACCCCGGTGATAAGCACAGAAAACAGAAGACCTGCTTCCATGCGCTTGTTAGTTATAATTCTAACCATATCAGCTAATTCTGGGAAGGGGGAAGAATTTGTCACCTAGTATGGCATTATGAAGATCATAGACATTCTGTTTTTTGAAGTATATACCAAAGATGATAAAAACTGGTAATGCAATCCCAATCATCTGTTTTGATGCACGGAAAAAAACTGTTATCGAGAATGAATTCCTACTGCTGAGTTTCATTAACTTCATGTGAAGCAAGAAGAAAATGATCAAAATGGTCTACTAATTTAGGATGTAAATTGTGACATCAAATATTCTTTTCTGGAATATGAACACACTGCATTTATCCAAATGAAGCCAAAAAAATCCTTCTTTGTATGCCTTTATCCAAACCGGTGTAACAGTGCTAGTAGTTTTATAACTTGATTTTCATGAATTTCTATGTTTTTTTAAATAAGGTTTTGTTAATTACAGTATCTTTCTATAAAAATAACTTTTTGAGAAAACATGTGTCATTAATTATTGAATCAAGGGATCAGAGCAATAATAAAAATGATTTTGATGTTCATGGAAAATAACTGAAATAATATAAATAATGATTAATTTTCAGCTCATTAAAGAATTTGAGGCAGTTTCTATACAATTTCGCAATCGACCGAATGCAGTGTAAGGTTTTGATGTAGAACAGGTGTCACACCTGCCTATCACCCTGGCGTTGCATCAGGGGTTCACCATGACATCACAGCACTAGTAGCTTTATCAGGGACTGCAACCCGTACACCCCAACCCGTCTATGGCGGGGCTTCCATACCAGCGGGTTGTTGAGGGCGGGATTCAATCCCCCGACCTCCTTGATAAGGAGCTTCCAAACAACTCATCACCAACTGATGTGATACAGAACATGCGTCAAACCTGCCTGCCACCCTAACATCACACTAGGGGTCCATCATGGCGTCACACCACTAATGGCTTTATCAGGGACTACAGCCCGTACACCCCAACCCGTCTCTGACGGGGTTTCCATACCAGCAGGTTGTTGAGGCCGGGATTCGATCCACCGACCTCCTTGATAAGGAGCTTCCAGACCAATCCTCATCACCAACTAGTAGTTTGGAAGCTCCTTACAAGGAGATCGGGGAATCGAATCTTGATCTCAAAAACCCGCTGGTATGGAAACCCTGCCAGAGACAGGTTGGGGTGTACAGGTTGTAGTCCCTGATAAAGCCATTAGTAGTGTGACGCCATGGTGGACGCCTGGTGCGACGTCAGGGTGGCGGGCAGGTTTGACATCTGTTCAGTATCAGGTCTGCCTACATTTAACCATTGTGGTGGGACCCTTCCCCACACCCTTGTTGTGCAAGGATGCTTTGTGCACCGGGATGCCATTTTTTTAGAACCTTCAATGGTAGAATCAGAATTTAAAATTGATAGGGTTGAAATAACTTAATGTATTTGACTGGCGATATTTTCAATGGCAGAATCAAAATTTAAAATTAAGAGGGTTGATACAATTTAGTGCATTTGACAGGTGACATGGCATTGAGAAAGTAATAGTAAATAATTCAAACGCATAGGGGCAAAATAGTCAATGACTGCTACATGTCAACGCTGAACTAGTCCCATTATAATAGCTAGATAAAACCAACTTGACAGGAAAATATGAGGCACGTGCCAAGGATAAATTGATCTGTCATGAGCAAGAAAATGCTGGTTTACCCTTAGCCTGTTAAGATATAACCCCATGTTTAACTGAAATTCTGTAATGGGCAAATTTTGATAAGTTTACCACTTTGGAGAAAAACAAAATGAAGTGGTAAAATCAAAACATCGTACATAGAAGATCATTTTCTCGTTAGATTAATTAAAGCACAAATAACGTACCGGAACAGCCCAAAATGGTATTGTGTTACTCTTCAACGGATACCTCAGATCTGTCATCATATCTCTTCCCACAAAACGGTGAAAAGGTTCTATAACATTCAATATGATATCTATAATGCCAAGAAGGACAAGAATGATCCAGTCATGCATATGGAATCTTGCCACAGTGATTCCATGAGATCTTATGGTATGAGCACCAAGCTGGATATCTGCCATTGTCACCTAGCCGCAGGTATTGGAAGAGAAAGACTCATAAGAATAACCATCATCACAGTTTTTAGTCTTGGGAGGAATAATTTGATCAATAAGTGAAAAATTGATTGTTGCTGTAAGAATTTGCCTTTCATCTTTGTTAAAACCTTTCAGAATTTTGATTTTAAAGCATATTCCTGTAAATATTAAGAGTATATGATGCATCATAGGAGTCCACCTGCCCGCCACCCTGGAGTCCACCAGGGGCCCACCTTGGAGTCCACCAAGGGGGTTTATCAGGCCCGCGGGCCGTACACCCCAACCCATCCCCGGCCCCACAACAAAGCGAATGAGTTGTTGAGGCCAGGGCTAGATCCACCGGCCTCCTTGATAAAGAACTCTTCTGCGAGTTCCCATCACCAACAGATCGGAACAGTTGGTGATGGGAACTCGCAGAAGAGTTCTTTATCAAGGAGGCCGGGGGATCTAGACCTCGCCTCAACAATCCATCGGCTTTGTTGTGAGGCCGGGGATGGGTTGGGGTGTACGGCCCGCGGGCCTGATAAACCCACTGCATCAGTATATCTCTAGTAAAATTATGTCCATATGATAGTGTGATTTAGCAATTGAACTTCAAGCAATTTTAACAGAAGTTGCCTCTGAACTGTTCATGAATTGGTTGGTAACATTGCAGTAAGTTCAATTCAACATAAGAGTCCGGAAGTCGGTTGACTTGATTCAGGAACTGAGCTTTGTTACTTGTATGATTAAAAGTAGGAGAAGTGAAGTGGAATTCAACTTTTAACTTTATTTTTACACATTAAAAAGTACATTAATTATATTTAATGGGAGGATCAAGTCAATAATTAAGCTAATTAAGAATTACTAGAATGATTATTATAATAACTTAGGCTAATTAGTCACAGGCTACTAGAGCAAAATTAACTATGTTAGTTATTTATGGACAGGTTAATAGTTAAATATAGAAGTAGACTTTTAAAATATAAGGTTAAATATTGTTAGAAAAGCCTACTTTAAGGCCCATCTAGGGGCCCATTCTTCCCTCTTCTCTCTCTCTCTCTCTCTCTCTCTCTCTCTCTCTCTCTCTATTTGTATTAGTCCCACATCTTGGATTGGGATTTCTCTCTTCCTTCTTCCCCTATATAAATGTATTCATACTTGTAATTATTAATTCAAGAAGGATATACAAGGTTTGGAGCTTTCTCTACATGGTATCAGAGGCAGCGATTCCGACCTTGCGGTTTCCCCTTTTCTAACCGCCCGGCTTTGCTTCTTAGCTTATCCGCTCTTCCTCTACGGCCTGATCCTCTACTCGCACCGGGTAGCGGCCTGTTTCTACCCGTCTCTACTCTCTGCGGCTTCTCTTGCCGCTCGCGGTTTGTCTCCTTCTAGCCGCTCGGGTTCCTAATCGCGGCCTCTCTCCCCTAGCCGCTCGAGTTCCTACTCGCGGCCTCTCTCCCCTAGCCGCTCGAGTTCCTACTCGCGGCCTCTCTCCCCTAGCCGCTCGAGTTCCTACTCGCGGCCTCTCTCCTCTAGCCGCGCGAATTCCTGCTCGCAGCCTCTCTCATCAAACCGCTGCGACCTCTCCTTCTTGCTGCGACCTGCCTGTCGCGAGCTGTCTGTCTCAATCTGCTTGCCTGTGCGGCTTGCCCCTCTTAGTCCACTTCTTTTCCGCTACCTCCTGTTACTCTCCTTCTCCCGTGGATCCACCCCCTGCCTTTTATAGCATTTCCTCCTCCATAATCCGTGGGGCCACCTTCTTCTCTGTCCGCTGCGGACCTCCTGCCTGTCCGCGGACTGCCTTGCGTGCGACCTACTCCAGCTCGTCGGCTTCTGTCTCTCCGCTTGTCTCTATACTCGCGGTTTGCTTCCTCAGTTTGCTGTTGTGATCCGCCTGACCGTGCGGGCTGCTCCTTTCTCACCCGCATCTTGGTCGCGGTCTCTGCTCTAGTCGCACCGACTATCCTCTCTTGCGGATTGCTCTTCTCCGCCGGCCTCTCCCTCTCTTCTTGTGGACTGCTCCTGTCCGCTGCGGTCTTCTTCCTGTGCCTTGACCGCTTCTGTGTTCACCTATACCGTGCGGACTGCTCCTTTCTTTCCGCATTTTGGGTCGCGATCTGCCTACTCGCTGGTGTAACCGCGCGGACTGTTCCTTCTCACTGTCGCTAGGTGTTTGCTTCTATTGCGATCTTCTCCTATCCGCTGCAACCTCTGGTTCTAGCCGCTGCGAACATTATTCTTCCTGCATTGGTCGTGGCCGGTTCTTGTCGTTGGGGCGCTGTCACCGTGTCTGCTGCGGACTACTCCTTGCAACATGATCGACTGTCCTCCGGGCTCTGTGGTGTCTGTTTTCGATGATGGTACTTCCTGCCTTGCTCATAGCTCATCCTGGATTTTGGATTCCGGGGCCTCTCACCACATTACATCACGGAAACCACCGCAATATTTGCCCTCCGTGCATCCCCCGTTCATTACTGTTGTTAGTGGGGACACTCTTCCCGTCTCTGGTGCTACAGATATTCACCTCACTCCCTCTATTACTCTTCGCTCTGCTCTTCATGTTCCGGGCTCTCCGTTCAACCTTCTCTATTGACCGACTCACTGCTGACCTCGATTGTGTTGTTATTTTTTCTTCTAACTCATGTGTTGTGCAGGACCGCAAGACGCAAACCATCATTGGAAAAGGACATCTATCAAATGGTCTTTATATCCTTAACCCGTCTCCTCCAACGGTGCTGACGTCTATCAGCACCGTTGACTGGCACCGACGTCTGGGTCATGCTCCTCTTAATATCCTCAAAAAATCTCTCCCTGACGTGTCCTTCCACGAGTTCACGTGTGAGTCCTGTATTTATGGGAAACATCATCGCTCTACGTTCTCACCACATCCTTCTCTGCGTCATGCTCCCTTCGATCTTGTTCACTCCGATATTTGGGGTCCTTACAAAATTACAAGTGTTTTTGGATACCGCTACTTTGTCACCTTTGTCGATGACTACTCTCGGGTGACCTGGTTGTACCTCCTTCGTGACCGCTCTGAATTACCTGGTGTATTTCGTACCTTATTTATTGAAACTCGCAACCAGTTCTCCACAACCATTAAAACCCTCTGCACTGATAATGCCCGCGAATAAACCAGTCATACCTTCTCTCACCTCTGTGCGGAGTTTGGGGTCATCCATCAGACCTCCTGTGTCTATACCCCCCAACAAAATGACGTTGCTGAACGCAAGAATCGACACCTGCTCGAGGTCACCCGCTCCCTTATGCTTTAGATGAATGTTCCAAAACAATATTGTAATTTTGCGGTTTCAACCGCTTGCACTCTTATTAACCGTCTGCCCTCATCTATCCACAACTTTGCGGTTCCCTACAATCTCTTGTTTCCCTCCCACCCTCCATTCTCCATCACCACACGCGTGTTTGGTTGTGTGTGTTTTGTTCATCATCTTGGTCCGTCCACTGACAAACTTGCTCCCCGTGCCACTAAATATATGTTTGTGGGTTATTCTGGCACTCAGAAGGGCTACATTTGTTTTTCTCCCACGGACCGCAAGGTGGTTATTTCTGCTGATGTCACCTTCCTCGAACATCAGCCCTACTACTCTCCATCTCCTGACCCTCCTCTTCTGCCACCTCTCCCGCGACCTGCTATCCCTGTCACTTCCACCATCCCACATCTACCTTCTCCACCCATCCCACCTAAACCACCTACCCCACCAGTCATTCGTGTGTACACTCGACGTCCTCCCTCGTCCACTACCCTACGAGAGCTGCCCCGCTCTACTGATGCTTTGCAACCTGCGGATCCGACAACTGCTTCCACTGCCCACTCGATGGCCAACTCTGTCTCTCTTCACCGCCTCTCTCCGGAACTCCGTCAGAGTGCTCTCTCTTTATCCTCTACCTCCACTCCTACTTCTGTACAAGAGGCTCTTCACCACCCCGGCTGGCGGGCGGCCATGGAAGATGAAATGCGGGCTCTCTGGGCCAACCGCACTTGGGATCTGGTTCCTCTTCCTGCAGGTCACTCCTGTGTTAGCTGCAAGTGGCTCTTTGTTATTAAACATGCGGCGGATGGCACCGTTGAGCGTCTCAAGGCCCGCCTTGTGGTCTGGGGTTTTACTCAGCAACAGGGCCTTGATTATGAGGAAACGTTCTCCCCAGTGGCCAAAATGAACACTGTCCGAGTTCTTCTATCCTTGGTTGTTCACCGTCATTGGCCTCTTTATCAGCTGGATGTTAAGAACGTTTTCCTCAATGGTGATCTTCAGGAGACTGTTTATATGCATCAACCTCCCGGGTTTGAGACCACGGGGGAGTCTCGGGTTTGTCATCTGCGGAAATCTATTTATGGTCTCAAACAATCCCCGCGCGCTTGGTTTGACAAATTCAGCACGGTAGTCCGCAATATTGGCTTCACTAGGAGCTCGGCTGACTTCTCTCTCTTCACTCGACATCGGACAACCGGAACAGTGATTCTACTTGTCTATGTTGACGATATCCTCATTACTGGCGACGATACTACAGGGATACAACATACCAAGTAACAGTTGAACTCCGCCTTTCAGACCAAAGATCTTGGTAACCTACGGTATTTTCTCGGGCTTGAGGTTGCACGACGGCCTGATGGTCTTGTATTATCCCAAAAGAAGTATTGTATGGATCTTCTTCATGATGCTGGCTATTCAGGATGCAAACCTACGGATACTCCAATGGACGCGAATCACAGGCTATCGGCCCATAGCTCTGCCTCCGATGAGTTGCTTACAAATCCGGAATATTACAGACGCCTGGTTGGGAAACTGATCTACCTTACAGTTACTCGACCAGACATCTCCTTTGCCGTTGGAGTCGTGAGTCGATTTATGCATGCCCCGAGGCCATCTCATCTTCAAGCTGTCGATCGCATTCTTCGGTATCTCAAGAACGCTCCAGGACAAGGGCTTGTGAACAAGCCATCCACTTCTTTATCCCTTGTCGCTTACTCTGACGCTGACTATGTCGGGTCCATTGATGATAGGCGTTCCACAACAGGATTTTGTACCTACTTCGGTGGACATCTCATAACCTGGCGTAGCAAGAAACAGAATGTGGTTGCTCGCTCTTCTGCTGAAGCTGAGTACCGCGCTATGGCTGCTGTTGTTTCCGAGTTGACTTGGCTTGAGAGCCTTCTGAGAGACTTGGGTGTTCGTCGCTCATCGCCAGCGACACTATTTTGTGACAGTCAAACGACAATCCATATTGCCAAGAATCCTGTATTTCACGAACGCACAAAGCATATTGAAGTTGACTGTCACTTCATCCGAGAAAAGGTACAGGCAAAGAAGATAAATTTAGAGCATGTTCCTGCTGCAAGCCAATTTGCTGACATCCTGACTAAAGCTCTCTCCCGGCCTCTATACTACCAGTTTTTATCCAAGCTTGGTGCCTACAACTTGTACGCTCCAGCTTGCGGGGGAGTGTTAGAAAAGCCTACTTTAAGGCCCATCTAGGGGCCATTCTTCCCTCTTCTCTCTCTCTCTATATATATATATTTGTATTAGTCACACATCTTGGATTGGGATTTCCCTCTTCCTTCTTCCCCTATATAAATGTATTCATACTTGTAATTATTAATTCAAGAAGGATATACAAGGTTTGGAGCTTTCTCTACAAATATTATTAGACTAACTGCTAAATAATTAAGTGGGTTTTATGAGCATAGCTCCTAACGTCGTCGGTAGTGATAGTGAAGGGGGAAATATAGGGGGAGCCGAGCTCAACCCGCAGAAATGCAAGGGGAGATGAAGAAGGGGAGACGTGCTCAACCTTAACCCTAGAAAAATAAGGAAGAGGAGAGAACTAGAGAGAGGGAGAGAGAGTTTAGAGGGATAAAGAGGAAGTTGGATTAATTCATTCAACATGATTCATGACCAAAGAGGTCCCTTAAATAGAGATTACATGACTCCAATAAATTACCAATACCCTGTATGAAATGGAATATACGAAACATCATAATAACTCAAAATAACGGTTGTTGACACTAATATGACAACTAATGATACATTTAGACTCAAATTAACTCGACTCGACTTAATACGATTCGATTCCTACAACTTGAACTCAATACATAAGACTCATAATAAAAGTATGCGTAAAAAGGCCGCTAATAGATAATTGAAGATGTGGGACCCTAACATTCTACCCGTCCTTCAAATCGAGGTTGTCCTTGAGCTCGAACGAGGCTTTCACGACATAGTCATCTAACTCTTTGATTTACCGATAGAACAACTCCCGGTAGCACGTCTCTATAGCAGAGGATGCATTGAGCGGCGGTTCATCAACGTGCTCAAAGATAGGAGTGTGCAAAAATACCCGAAGAACTAAAACCGAACTGAAACCGAACCAAATAGGGTAGTTTGGGTCGGTTCTAGGTTCGGTCTGTTCGGATATGGTTCCTAAAAAAATAGAACCAGTGGTTGAGTTCAGTTCTCGGTTCCGACAGTCGGGTACCCGAGAACTGACCCGAACAAAATATATAGGTTTATTTATTAAATATAATTAGAATTTTATAACTTAAAACATTAATGGTTGGTACGCGACTACGCGTGGTCTGTTACTTGGTACCCGTATATGAATTTATAGCCTTGAAATTATAATTTTACAATTATAATTTTATAGCCTTAATTTTCTGATTTATTACTATATTTATAACTTATATTAGAATTCTGATTTCCCGTGCCCTAGGCTTTGTCCCAAGAGAAGAAAGTGAGAAGTCGTTGACGCTCCTTCATCCCACCTCGACGGCCGACGCTCCTTCCTCCCTGCCTCTTCCTCGACGACCTCAGAAGTCAGAAGGTTTCAAGTCCTTCCTCATCGGTCAAAAAGTTGTCAGCACGTAACCTTCTTCCCCTCGTCGATCAAGAAATCTGACTAATAAACCCTCTTCCTCGTCGCCTCGCTGATCAAGAACATGTGTTATGCCTTCAATTTCTCTGGTTTCAGCTCATGTTCTTCTAAGCCTTTACTTTGAAATGTGAAGTTTCAACTGATTTCCAGATTAGGGTTTCCAGCTCATGTTCTCAAACCCTCAATTGCAGGGCAAATTTCCAGCTCACGATTAGAACCTCTCTTCCAGACTTCCAGTCATCATTTGAACTCTGAGCAGGTGGGAATATTGCACCATTTTAATGGTGTCATACTTATTGTTTGGAACCGAGTACCGAACCGGAACCGTACGGTCCGATTCCGATTCCATAATATAGGACCGTGGATCGGTTCCGATTCTAAAAATTTTGAACCGAACATATATGGGTCGGGTCTTGGATTTGAATAAAATCGAACCGATCCGAGTTGCACCCCTGTTGGGTCCATTGATCCTAATATCCTGGATTTGAAGAAGGCCTAACAAACAATGTATGCACATGTAGTGATCTAACTTGTGCTCAAGTTTAGTGATTGCAGGATGTCTACTATACAATGATAAGACAGGTAGCCTAAGTGGCTAGGTCAGGTAAACACTGACCTAAGATGTGGATAGATAGAAATCTGTCTAGTGAATCTTATATAGTCAAAGCCAAAGTAGTGGCAAGTTGAGTAGATCCTGTACAGTCAAAGCCAAATTAGTGGCAAGCTGAGAAAGTGGTCAAGTCCACAGGCATTGAGTGAAGTCAACTCACTCCACGTCATACAACAAAAGGTTGTGAGACTGACTAATGCAGTAAAAGCCTAAGAAAAAATGGGCAGAAAAGTGGCTAAGTCCACAGGCGTTGAGTATCACTCACTCAACGCAGTACTTTATATTCGTTGAGTATTGCCTTATAAGTCAAAGCCACAAAAATCTGTGCTGATATTTGGCTAAGTCCAAATGCGTTGAGTGTAGCTCACTCACTCAACGCCAGATAAACAGAATAAAATCTGTTAAGTAAATTGTCGTTGAGTGAACCTTACTCACTCAACGTCAAGGAGCAGAAAAATCTGGATAAGGCAGAAAGCGTCGAGTGAGACATGCTCACTCAACGCTCTCAACACCATGATTCAGAGAATCTGGCTAAAGCAAAAAGGTGTTGAGTGAGGTATGCTCACTCAACACTCTCAACGCTTAAGATGCTGAAGAAGCGGGAAATTGATTAAGGCAGAAAGCGTTGAGTGAGGAGTGCTCACTCAACGCTCTCAACGCCTAAAATACAGATAGCATGGCTAAGGCACAAGGCGTTGAGTGAGACGTACTCACTCAACGCTCTCAACGCCAAGCATGCAGAAAAGGCTGAAGCATAAGCTAAGGCAAAAGGCGTTGAGTGAGGCTTGCTCACTCAACGCTATCAACGCCTAGATAGATAGAATTCTGTCTAAGTGCCTTAGCGTTGAGTGAAGCTCATTAACTCAACGCCTATTCTACTGATGCTTGACTTTGGCTAAGTCCACAAGTGCTGACGTCGGCAAGTCAACAAGTCAACATTATTCAAACTGATAGCGGGAAGACTACAGTACATGACAAAAGGCGCCACATAGCTACTGTACGACAGTTGGCGTTAAATCAAGGTTGCAGCTGACCATTAATGGTGTGTGACCCACTGCTAAAAGAGTCGCTGGGTTACAATCAATAAAAGGAGAAGCCTTTTTTACAGAAAAAGGGTCGTTGGTATTGTTCTTCTTCATCGCCATTGTTGTTGTGACTGAAGAACAGAAAGCTCAAGATAACAAGTCTAAAGACTTAAAAAGTTAGCTGATCGTCTTCTCTATCGACATCAGCAAGATCAGAGCAAATCTCTGAAGGAAGAAAGCAGGATAGTTGGTGTCATTTTCCATATGCACTAGTAAGTTCTTCACAGATCCAGCTGTACAACTCTGAAGAATATCTACTGGAGGCTATGAAGAAGAAGTTAGGGCTGAATCTCCTTAGCACAGGAAAGAAAGAAGAAGTAGAACGGTTGTCTGCAAGCTGTTTCCAACACAAGTCAAAGCAAGATCTACATCCTTGTTGCTGAGAAGAAGTTGTGCTGAGATTCTCTCAGCTCAGGTAGCAGCAAGTTTTGTTGCAGTCACTTCTCAGTTCCAGTAGGAAAAATCTCTGGTGTTGTGAAGAAGAAGCTAGGACTGAGTATATCTCAGTTCAGGTAAAAATAGACTCAAGAAATAATTTTCTGGAGTCATAGTGTGGCTAAGTTTATCTCTGTCCAGAACCTTGGCACAGAGGAACATCTCTTGTGTCAAGATCAACCACACAACCCACTTCCATCTCGTAGGAACCTTTTGGATCTGAGTGGTAGGAGCAAATTTACTCTGAGGTAGGATTCTGTTGAGAATCTGAGCTGTAGGACTTGGTTTTAAGTCTGAGGTAGGTGAGTCATTCTCACTGAGCTGTAAGGCACTTGTGCTTGAGGTAGGATCTGACTGCAGATCTGAGGTAGGGCCTTTGTGCCTGAGATTGTAGGAGAGTCATTCTCTCTGAGGTAGGATCCCTAGTGGATCTGAGGTGGGGTTGTCCTCCTAGCCTGAGTGTAGGGTCTTTGGCCTGAGGTAGGTGATCTGCTGATCACTGAGTTGTAGGCCCTTGTGACTGAGTTGTAAGTCCTGGAGGAGACTGAGAGGTCCTGAAGGATCTGAGGTGTAAGCTCTTTGGAGCAGAGTTTTGGAGAAGTGTCTAATCTAACAAGATAGTTGGATAGGTGGGAGGGAAAGTGAATGTACCCTTGTTAGGAGAACCACTATAAATCTTGTGTGTGCTTTGTGTGTTTGTTGTGTTGCAGGTTACATATCTTGAAAGCAAAATCCAACCAACTAATAAAGCTCCGAAAGAAAAGAAAATAAAAGATAAGTCACTAAGGACTAAGAAACCTATTCACCCCCCCTGTAGGTGATCTAGCTATCCTTGAAATCAAAGATTTTCAACCCCTACTCAAAGATGTCATAAAAGCGTGTGTGGCAAAAGCACTTGTTGAGGGGAGACTGTCCCACATATCTAGAGTTGGGGCGGGTGTGCCCAGTAGATAGACAGGGGGGACAAAAGACCTTGTTGCTGGTGAGCTATAACTATGGAATGCGGCAGCGGCGGCGAGGGCATAGGTTCCAAAAGGAAAGACTCCAAGGGGGCTTGCAAAGCAAGTAGCCGGAGCGGAGGCTATGGGATGGAGGTCGTGGGAACTGATGATAGTGACAAAAAGTGTGGCGGTGCCACCGCGGGGCATGGAGGCGACGATGTCAGCTGTGTGAACCGCGGGAAGGGGACAACTTGATGCGATGGTGGAGCAACAACAACTGCGGAGAGTGAGGAAATATCTTCTGGCACTTGTGGGAGCGCAGACTACTCAAGTGGAATCAATAGCGGGGGAGGTGGAAGATGTGTCAAGAGGTGGCCTGCAGGGTGCAATAGTGACATGGTGGCAGTGGTGCAATAAGAAGACTATGCAAAGAAATCGTAGGCGGTGGTGGGACAAGGCAAGCCAAGACGAGCGAGGCGGCGGCCTGTACGGGCTAGGATGATGGATGCGCTGGTTGAATTAGTGACTGCTCTGGTTGAATCGGTCTTCCGAGGTGTAGATGAATGCTGGTAGTGAAACATGGAAGCGCGACGTCAAAGGACATTGATATCTCCAATAGCATTGAGCGGAGGGAGACTTATCTTCATGTTGAAGTAATGAATTAATCAATTAATTCCTTTAAGAATTAATCAATTAAGCGGAGGGCGCTTATCTTCATGTTGAAGTAATGAATTAATCAATTAATTCCTTTAAGAATTAATCAAATATCTCCATGCAGAATTAATCAATTAACTCTACTAAGAATTAATCAATTAACTCTACTAAGAATTAATCAATTAACTCTACTAAGAATTAAGCTCAACCCGCAGGGAATGCGAGGGAGAGGAAGAAGGAGAGTCATGCTCAATCCTATCTATTACATACACTCAAGCGGACCCCCTCGTCAGAATTTATGGAGCGCGAATATAGAAGTCATTATGATTAATTCTCTTGTAATTAATCTGTATGAATTAATTGATTGATATTAATGAATGAATATTAATTAATAAAGTAAATTATTTTGTATTCCCTTATTTGATTTCCCTCTCTCATCTATATAAGGGAAAGGGAATTAAGTGCTAAGTTATCTTGGATAAATGCAAGAGTTTAGAGTTGCTCGCTAAATTTTCCTCTCAACCCGAATCTTTTTCTTCTCCCTCACCACCGCTGGCCACCTTCCCCTTGTCGGATTCCTCCCGAAAATCTTATCAAAACCGTAATAATGGTTGAACCTACTGCTCTCTGCTTGCTACCCTTGCAGCCGCCGAGAACTAGCATCGTGCTCTCCCTCGACCTCATCCATTACATCCGCAACGAGTTCCGGGCTATGAGTGCCCTCATGGCTATGCACCTCCCCAACACCAAACGCATAAAAGAAGAAATTGCTTTGGCACTCAGCCAGCAGGCGCCCACCGTGGAACCACAGGAGGCTGCCGCCTTGCCAATAAGCTTGGAACTGCACCCAACAACGACCACCTCGACAATCGCTACTCCGCCACTGCCTTTCACCAGTTTGCGGATAGCGGTCTCAACAAATTTTGACATAGTTTTGCGCCTCCTCGTTCCAAAGTTGTCACGAACGAAAAGGAACGATGGACCGCAGGAACTTCTGCCACCAGTCGCCTCGGAATTTTACAATTCTACCACCATCGGCGACCACGTCCTGGGCCGACTTGTGGTTTTGCTGCTCCCTCCGTTGAGAGCATGCCCAAACCGCCCCAACACACCCTCGCAAGCCATACAAGTACCAAATCTGCCCTCGCCGACCAACTGCGCTCACCCCCCGAGTCGTAAACCTCAGTTGTGGCCCTCGTCGACAAGTCCAGTCGCCCACCAACGGGTCCGTGGGTCTTTCTGGACGTCGTCACTACCGAACGTGCAACCTTGATGTTCGATTCATCACCCCACCTCGCTATGCTACTTGCTTCCCTTGAGCTGAACGCCCTCCCTCATTTTTTCTTTCCCTTGAAACCCACAACACCTCTCCCATCTCTTTCTGCAACCTCATATTGGGCGGCCACACTTCTATCCCAAGCGGGCCCTGATAACGCATAATTTAGCTTAAATTATCAGTATAAAATATCAAGTTTCATATATAAAAAATTATATTTTTTCAAAATATATATTAATTTTCTTTCTTTTTTATATTTTCTTTTCTATTATTATTTATTCTATTTTTTGCAAGTTTTATGGAGTTTTGTCAAAAAAAAATTATTCACGTATCCGCACCTTGTACGTATGATGTATGTACGTCTGGACGTTCAAATGTCTGTACGCGTTGGCCGAGTGTTGGTATGTAGAATTCAAGCTGCATAGCATATCTAATGATGACGTCTTTCAAATGTTGTCGCGTTGGCCGAGCTCGAGAATTCAAGCTGCACATATCTAAATAATTTCATGTTGCTGCCACGTGCGCGTCATGGCCGCCACCCTCTCCATGCAAGCTCAAATTCAAGTTGTCGCCTGTCATTCGTCCATTCAAGTTGCACCCGCCTGGCCGACTTATGCATTTGCTACCCGTCATCCACGTGAAGTCGTGCTTGCCAGAGACCCCTTGCTTACGTCCATAGCCATAATCCTATTATCATGCAAATGGCCTCCACGTGATTATCATGCAATACACACCTTTAATATATCGCATGCATGCAGCCCTTTCCATATTTTGATGCATGCCACCCCATGCATGTGAGCCCCCCAACGTAATATGTCATCCACGTGAAATACCCCATGAAAAATGTTGTTTTCTGTCTCTATAATTGCGGGTACCCCATGCATTCATTTCCTCTTCCACATGGCCACATTCATTTCCCATGCATTTTCACGTAATTGCCCATGCGGCCCACCTCTGACTTAATGAAATCAATGCCCCCTCTTTAATATTGCTGCCATGCATAGACGTGCACCTCACATTTCATTTCATCCCACTTAAATACCATGCAAAACATTTATCAATGTCACCACCCTCAACTCTTCATATGCCGCCACTTCACCTCCCATTCTTATACCCACGTGAGACCCTTCACATTTCTTCCTATTCATCACTTCACGCCGCCTCCCGTTAAAGCTACCACATATTCATCTTCCAATCCTATCCATTGCCCACCTCCTCATTATTATGACTGAACCCTTCATATGGCTCCACAATAATTCCTCTCCATCATTTAATTTGGCCTAATCTCTTCAGCTCACCTTCTATATGCCCGTACTCCTCCTATCTCATGCAAATGATTTCTAAAATAGTTCTTCTTTCATTCTCTAGCTCTTCATTATGCAATCTTTTTATTTATCTATAAATTCCTTCACCGCTATAAGTAACTAATTTTTCATTAGTATTCGATCAAGACGATCCGAGGATAAGATAATCATGTTTTAATCGTATTTTCTCTTTCTCTTTGATGAAATATTTTTGATTTACCCCTGATTTTTATTGAATGAGATCATATCTTCGATATGTGATTATCATTTCTGTTTTTGTACTTAAGTTAGCCGAGAGACTCTCGTACGAATTGATCGCTCAAGGGTAAAGAGAATTTGTGCGCAGCCCTCGAGAGAGGACGACGTAATTCTTTTGATTTCGGGGTTCATAATAGAAAGCGAGTTTTAGGTGTTTGGTTTGAGAATGAAAGTTAGGCCGATTAACTTAAACTCGGTTGGGTAATCCTCGAGAGAGTAGCGCTCATACTTCGGGAACCCTACAGTCAAAATATTTCATTAAAGAGAATTAGAGCTTTTATTTTCCTTTGCTTATTCTCATGCCGAGGTGAGTCGAGATCGAGTGCTAGTTTCTTTAAAATAGTTCAAATCATCATTTTTATTCGTAATCTTTTCTTTTACGCACAAAAAAACCAACTCAAAATACGAACGATAAAATAATAGAGATTTTCTCAAAGTACAAGTAATTGACGCCCCGGATCTAATACGACTTTCATTTTTAATATCTCATGCTATAATCGATAAGTTACGCTTGTGTTTGTTGAATATTAATTCGGAGAATATCTCTTTCCATCAGACCCCACAAATTCTCTTTTCTTTGTCTTTTTCACAATCTCTGCACGCCAACCTCCCTATTCCCATTTTCCCTAGCTGTCAAACTCCTCTCTTCCCACACCGCATGCTGCCCCTCTCATTTACTGCCAAAACAACATTCTTCCTCCCTTGTCATGTCACATCAACCTTTTTTCCCTTCTGGAATTTTTTCCATTCAACAAAACTAACATCATTTCTCTCATCCCTAGCTGTGGAAGCCCATACTTTATATATTCCCATTTCTCACCATCCCTCAACCCACAATCACACTCACTCTAGTTCCCCTCGTCTATTTTCACTACCCACTGATCATACATTCATACCCAAAATTTCTCCATATTTTTTCTTCAATTTCCAGCACCCTCTTCCTTCATTCTTCTCCTTGCTCATGCATCTGATGCCTCTCCAATTTTTTTCTTCTGTTTTTAATACATGTTAATTCGTTCTCCTCAAGGCACTCGCCGCCGCCACTGACATTGCACGACTTCTTCCCCGTCAACATCTCGATGAAAGAACAAACCTCAACCTTGAGAAAAAGGTCGATTTTCAAGCATGGTATAGTATTACACTCGCACATTTATTCAAGCATACCCCTCCTCAGAATTTATGGAGTGCGCATATGAAAGTCGTCGTGATTAATTCTCTTAATTTGTATAAATCAATTGATTGATATTTGTTAGAAACCACGGTGGGGTCCATTTGAGGGGGGCACATGATATCCAGATCCGTGGCCGACTGCAGTTGAATGACTGTGATCATCTCCAACCAAATCACTCAGGATGAATTTAACCGGGGTAGGTTGTTGTGACAACCCGAAAATTTAAATAAAACATCCTATGGCGTTTTTGTAATTAGGAGGGTTTCCCCGATAGTGCTCAACCAAGCAGCCACCCCCCGGTTCATTAAGAAGCTTCAGCCTAGGGTTTTCCCATCTGAACCCGACTCCCGCAAGCCCCGTCTACCGTTCCCGCAGACCGCAAGCTCCCTCCTCCCTGTCGCTCTCGCTTCCTGCGCCTCTTCCTCCCTTGGCCGGCGACGACTCCTCCTGCTCTCCCCCAGGTCGGCGACGCCTCCTCCTGATCTCCCGACTTCTTCTGTTGAGGTCGGCTGCTCTTTCTCCAAGGCCGGCTGCAACCCGTGATATCTCCCCGAGTAACAACAGTCGACCTCTCCTCCTAGCAACGACAACTACTCCATTTTCGGAGGGCCGACAGCGGCTTCTTCACCTCCTTCGATTAGCAAGACAACCACCTTCTTCCTCCTAGGGGCCGACAACTTCAGATCTCGCCTCCTCTTCCTCCGGTAGCCTCTTTTCCTTCCTCCAAAAGCCCTATTGGCCCTCTTCCGCTTCTTGTGGCGGTGGATTTCAAGAGCATCGTCTAGGGTTTGCTCGGATCCACCTCTCCTTGGATTTTTGAGTCTGATCTCAGTCTCCTTGGGTAAGAATCTTCTCTTTTCCCCTGCTATTCAGATTTTTTCTTGTAATATTCTTGGGATCTTTGTGTCCCTTTTTGCAATCTATAATCTTTGCCCCATTTGTAATTGTCTAATCTCATGGTATTCATGATTTCCAGTGTCTCTCCTCGACTCACATGATGGAATCTCTCAGAATTCTTCTCCAAATTAGTGTTTGCCCAAGCCTAAGCGCCGCTTAGCCGCCGTCAGTTTTAGTTTCGCCTTAAGGCAAGTAGAGATTGCTCTCTCTTGCAAGCATTGAGTTTAATTTATTGCCTCTATTCTTTGATTACATGTCTGCATTCTTGTATATAATTGATCTGTCAAATGAATTTAATTCATGAATGACTAGTTTGATAAATTAGTAGTTTAGGGTTCAATATGTTAGAATGTAATGAGTTTGAGATTATATTTGACTCTTATTTAGATTTTAACTTAGATGAATGGTTTTATTTGGATATTCATTTAGATGAATGGTTTTATCTCATTTGATGAATAATGAGAAGAATGATAGAATATCGAGCACGAGCAACAAATGTCATGATGATAATTGTAACGAATTTTGGTTAGCAAATATATGATTGGTGTCTTTATATAATGCTTGTATCGTACATGCTTTTCTTGGGAGATGTTTGTGTCATATGATAATCAAAAATATTTCTGGTTAGCAACCAAATTGATGATTTGTGATTTTATATTAAATGTTCAGATCAAACACATGTTTACTTGGGAGATAATCGTGTCTTGGAATGTATCAATTTAAATGAATATTTGGTGTGCAGGAAAATAACGTATTGTAATTGCGTCACACGTGAATGCTTGGGCCTGCAAACCAGAAGTTCATTATCTAGTTTCCTTGTGTCACCAAATTCTGTTTCTTGGGTCTGTCTGGTTCTAACACTTGAGTGAATATTGCTCCATAATTCAATTTCCTCTCTTGACGCATTTATGAACTATAATCTTGTACAACTGAATCGCTAGATTTGTAACAGGTCATGATATGTTAGGAATCTCCTAAATCATGAATCTTTAAAGTCATTAATGTCATAAACAATCATTGAAAGGTAGTGTTAAATCGATGTGACGTTTTGACTCGAGTTTCCGCTTGACTGGCAACATAAACTAACAAATGATCATAGCAAGCACAATTACTTTGATAAGTCTTGCATTTAGACTTAAATTAAAATCATGTGCATCAAATATAAATGCATACACATTTTATTGATTACAACTTATAATATTACGTGATCGATTATATGTTATGCTCCGGAGTAAGCTTAATTCAAATTATTTTCTGTTGACTCATTTACTGGTCTGTTTTGGTGGCATCGTTTCATGAAAATTGGTACTTGTATATTTTGATTTTTACTGTTATGTACCTTACTTTGCTCACATGTTTATTTCAATGTTCTGAGACTTTTCCTTTCTATTTTGGAATTTCCTTAGCGTTTGTGACAGCGCCGCCACGTCCTCGAGCCCGATCTGCTTAAAGTTCCAGATTCTATGTTTACATTTCATTTACTATCAAATATTTTTTTATATAATAATTGCAATCACACATTTTCTCTGATATCATGAACAACTGATAAACTATTTAAATATTTTATGTACTAGAATTTGATATTAATGCATGTGCATCTTCTTTTGAATCATAATTGCATGAAATCTGTAGTGGTGTCCTATAAAACATGATTTTTACAAAATACATGTGCATTTGAAATTCTCACTGTTTTAAACTCTAAAAGCTTCCGCATAAAAAATCAAACTATTTTTATTTAAAAGTAATTATTTTTAACATATAACCAGTATCTATGCATTTGTCTTAGCAGACATGATTTTCTTTCCGACTATGTCTATGACATCACGACCCGCCCGAAGCGCACTCTGACTTTTGTCGAGACGGGTCGTGACAGTTGTTGAGGCCCGGGATAGAACCTGGGACCTCCTTTATCAAGCTCCTAAGCGGAGACTTGATACCCAACTGCAGCGCAGTTGGGTATCAAGTCTCCGCTTAGGAGCTTGATAAAGGAGATTGGGGGTTCGAATCCCGCTTCAATAACCTACCCCGGTTAAATTCATCCGGGGTGATTTAGTTGTTGATATTCTCATTCATTCGACTGCAGTCAGCCACGGTCCTGGATATCATGCGCCCCCTCAAATGGGTCCCACCATGGTTTCTAACAAAAAATGTTGCGCAGTTGGGTATCATGATCCAGATCTGTGGCCGACTGCAGTCGAATGGCGAGAACATCCCCAACAAAATCACCCAGGATGAATTTAACCGGGATAGGTTGTTAAGGCATGGGATCGAACCCACGACCTCCTTTAGCAAGCTCCTAAGCAGAGACTTGATACCCAGCTGCGCTGCAGCTGGGTATCAAGTCTCTGCTTAGGAGCTTGCTAAAGGAGGTCGTGGGTTCGATCCCATGCCTTAACAACCTATCCCGATTAAATTCATCCTGAGTGATTTTGTTGGGGATGTTCTCGCCATTCGACTGCAGTCGGCCACGGATTTGGATATCATGTGTCCCCTCAAATGGGCCTCACCGTGGTTTCTAACAAAAGATGGCCACCTTTAGCAAACTCCTAAGCGGAGACTTGATACCCAACTGAGCTGCAGCTCTGTTGGGTATCAAGTCTCCGCTTAGAAGCTTGCTAAAGGAGGTCGTAGGTTTGATCTCACGCCTCAACAACCTAACCCGATTAAATTCATCCTGGGTGATTTGGTTGGAGATGATCTCAATCATTCGACTGCAGTCGGCCACGAATCTATATATCATGTGCCCCACCGTGGTTTCTAACTGTTGAAGCCGAAAAAATCCCAACCACAAATTTCGGATCAAGACAGCCTAACATTACTGATTCTACGGTCCGACGTCACAATTCAAATGACTAGCGCGGGAGAAAGGAAACTATCTATAAGCACACCTCAAATGCTCCAGCTGCTCGCCCAAGCTCGTCTCTGCTCGCCCAAGCTCGCCTCTGCTCGCCCAAGCTCGCCTCTACTTGCCTCTGCTCGCCTCTAGCTCGCCCAATGGTCTGTAAATAGTCGTCTGCTTGAGCACTTCTGATCTCGACGAATTAAAGGTTATACACTAACAATATTAATTAATATTAATATTAATTAAGTAAATTATTTTGTATTTTTTTGTTTGGTTGCCCTCCCCCATCTATATAAAGGGGAGGGGTTTATGCGTTAAATTATCTTTGATAAATGCAAGAGTTTAGGGCTACTTCCTAAGTTTTACTCTCAACCCTAATCTCTTTCTTCTCCCTCACCACCGTCGGCCGCCTTCCCCTTGCTGAATTTCTCTCGGAAATCCTATCAAAATTGTAACACTATCCCTAGAAAAATGAAGAAGAGGAGAGAACTAGAGAGAGAACTTATAGATAATTAGAATGTTGGATTAATTCATTTCATCCTGATTCATGACCCAAGGGGTCCCCAAGTAGTGATTGCATGACTAATAAATTACCAAAATACCGTACATGAAATGAAAGACACAAAACATCATAATTGATGCGGGGACAGGAGTCCACCTGCCCCGCCACCTTGGCATCAGCACCAAGGGGCCCACCTGGAGTCAGCACCAGACAGCTTTATCAGGCCCGCGGGCCATACACCCCAACCCATCTCCGGTCCCACCACAGGAAATCTGAAAGGTTGTTGAGGCCAGGGCTAGATCCCCCGACCTGCTTGATAAAGAGCTCTTCGGCGAGCTTCTATCACCAACGGATCAGTTGGTGATAGAAGCTCGCCGAAGAGCTCATTATCAAGTAGGTCGGGGGATCTAGCCCTGGCCTCAACAATCTTTTGGATTTCCTGTGGTGGGATCAGAGATGGGTTGGGGTGTATGGCCCGCGGGCCTGATAAAGCTGCCTGGTGCTGACTCCAGGTGGGCCCCTGTCCCCGCATCAATAATAACTCTCAAAAACGACTCTTAATAATGACAACACTAATATGACAACTAATGATACATTTAGACTCAGATTAACTCGACTCGTACAATTTGAACTCGATACATAGGACTCTTAATAAAGTATGCGTGAAAGAGCCTCTAATAGATAAATGACAACGTGAGACACTAGCAGTAGGTTAAGTATTAACTTATAATTGGGGTAACAAACTGTAGAGAATGGCTCAAAAGCTTGTATGTATTATTTCAGTATCAAAATACAAAGGGAGAATACAAATATATAGGAAAGAGAAGAGAAGAATGAATCTTATACATGATGTGGGACTAAAGGAGGAGAGAGAAATAAAGAAAGAGGGCCCAATAATGGGCCCTTTACATGGGCTTTTCCAATACTCCCCCGCAAGCTGGAGTGTACAAGTCGTATGCGCCAAGCTTGGATAGGCACTGATAGAAGAGGGTACTTGGTAGAGCTTTTGTGAGGACGTCCGCGACCTGTTCAGTACCCGGAACATGCTTGAGCTCGATCTTCTTCAAGTGGACTTTTTCTCGGATGAAATGACAATCTACCTCAATGTGCTTCGTTCTTTCGTGAAAGACCGGGTTCTTGGCAATATGTATAGCAGCTTGACTGTCACATAGGAGGAGAGCTGGTGAAGATAGCCTTACACCGAGGTCAGCAAGGAGACTCTCAATCCATGTGAGTTCCGAGACCACAGAAGTCATTGCCCGATATTCTGCTTCTGCTGAGGATCGAGCAACCACAGTTTGTTTCTTGCTCCGCCAAAGTAATCAGATGTCCTCCAAAATATGTGCAGAACCCGCTAGTGGATCGCCGATCATCAAGAGAGCCAGCGTAGTCGGCATCAGAATATGACACTAATGTTGGGATTGAAGATGAGGTTTTGTATACAAGTCCTTGGCCAGGACCTGTCTTGAGGTATCTGAGAATCCGTTCCACTGCCTGAAGATGAGAGCTTCGAGGAGAGTGCATATACCGACTAACGAGCCCCACAGCGAAGGATATATCGGGTCTTGTTACTGTTAGGTAGATTAGTTTCCCAACTAGACGACGGTAATATTCTGGATTTTGTAGAAGAGTATCAGAATCCGAGGCCTGAGCACATAGTTTGTGATTGACATCCATGGGAGTGTTCACAGGTTTACAGCCAGAGTAGCCTGCATCATGAAGAAAATCTAGGCAGAATTTTCGCTGAGAGAGAACCAGACCATCTAATCGTCGAGCAACCTCCAGACCTAGGAAGTACCGAAGATGTCGCAGATCTTTAGTTTGGAAGACGGAGCTCAAATGTTGCTTAACGGCCTGTATGTCGTTCGAGTCGTCTCTAGTAATGATGATGTCGTCGACATATACCAATAGGAGAACCGTACCTGTTGCCTGGTGGCGAGTAAACAATGAGAAGTCAGCCAAGCTCCGAGTGAAGCCAATTTCCCGGAGAGCTTTGCTGAACTTGTCGAACCATGCCCGAGGGAATTGTTTGAGACCATAGATCGATTTGAGAAGGTGACACACCGAGACTCCCCCGCGGTCTCAAACCCGGGAGGTTGCTGCATGTAAACCGTTTTGTGGAGGTCGCCATTCAGAAAAGCATTCTTGATGTCTAGTTGAAGTAAGTGTCATTGGCGATGGACAGCCACCGCGATGAGAACGCGGACTGTGTTGAGCTTAGCGACAGGAGAGAAAGTCTCGTCATAGTAAAGACCTTGTTGCTGTGTGAAGCCACGAGCTACCAGACGAGCTTTGAGTCTGTCAATGGTCCCATCAGGGGCATGTTTGATGACAAAGACCCATTTGCACCCAACTGGTTTCTGTCCGGGAGAAAGGGGCACCAGGGTCCAAGTCTGGTTTGCCCAAGGAGCAGTCATTTCTTCTTCCATGGCAGTGCGCGACCCTGGATGTTGAAGAGCCTCCTGTACGGTGTTAGGAATAGAGACCGAGGATAGTGAAGTAGCAAATGTCTGAAGGGGTGGAGAGAGGCGATGTAGAGAAACATAGTTGGCCATCGAGTGAGCTGTAGAGGCGGGCACCGGAGCAGCAGAACACGGAGAAGCCAAGGACGAAGCCGACTGCATAGGGGCAACGGAGGGAAGAGGGCAGCGAGTATAGACCCGAATAACGAGCGGCTTAGGAGGAGCACTAGTGGGAGGAAAGGCTGGAGGAGGCGAGTTGACGGGGATAACCGGCCGTGGAATGGAAGGTGGGAGAGTGGTTGGTGGTAGAAGAGGTGGTAAAGGAGGAGGGAAGAAGGGTTGATCCTCCCTGAAGGTAACGTCAACAGACACAGAGACCTTCTGGGTAGCCGGAGAATAACACACAACCCTTTTGGGTGCGGGAGTAGCCGACGAACATATGTTTCGCTGCTCCGGGATCCATTTTGTCCATAGTGGGACCCAGGTTATGGACGAAACAAGTACAACCAAAAACCCTGTGTGTGAGAGGAAAGGCTGGTGCGGATGGAAAGAGAAGGCTGAATGGGGTAGCATTTTGGAGAACCGAAGATGAGAGACGGTTGATGAGAAAACACGCAGTGGAGACCGCAAAGTTCCAGTATACTTTGGGAACATGCATGTGAAGCATGAGGGAGCGAGCAACATCAAGAAGGTGGCGGTTCTTTCGTTCGGCGACCCCGTTTTGTTGAGCGGTGTGGGGACAAGATGTCTGATGAACAATACCAAAGTCTGCGCATAGATTGACAGACTCGTGGCTAGTGTACTCACGGGCATTATCAGAGCGGAATGTTTTGATAGTAGTAGAGAATTGCGTACGAGTTTCTAACACAAATGCCTGAAAGACACGAGGAAGCTCGGAGCGATCATGAAGGAAATACAACCATGTGATGCGAGAGTAATCGTCAATAAACGCTATAAAGTAACGATAGCCAGAGATGCTTGTAACCTTGTACGGACCCCAAATATCAGAATGTATTAAATCAAAAGAAGCAGAGCTCCGAGTACAATGTGCGGGAAAAGAAGAACGTGGTTGTTTGCCAATAATACAAGAATCACATTTAAAAGCAGGAAGGGATATGTCAGGAAGCGCCTTCTGGAGGATAGGAGAGGAGCATGCCCAAGACGGCAATGTCAATCACTGGATGATACAGAGGAAAGGGCGGTAGAAGAGACATCGAGGAGGTAGAGCCCATTCTGCAGCCGACCCCTATCAATGGTAATCTGCGTCTGTCGATCCTGTATCAAAAAACCAGAGGAGGTGAAGGTGATATAGCAGTTCATATCAGTAGTGAGACGACCAACAGATAGTAAATTAAATGGTGATGCCGGCACATAAAGAGCAGAGCGAAGAGAGATGGAGGGGTGGATCAAGAGATCAGCACATCCGGAGACCGGAACAATCGCACCATTAGCCACAGTAATAGACGTGGGATGAGGAGCATCTGAGAACCTTAGCGGCATCAGTGAGGTGATGTGGTGGGTGGCTCCCAAGTCCAGGATCCAACGGGAACTGGAGGAAAGACAGGCAGTACCTGTAGTAGAGGTGGAAGCAATACCTGCAGTAGAGGTGGAAGCAACCGAAGCAGACAGAGGGTTGAGAAGCCCCTGGAGTTGTTGCAGCTGAAGGCGAAGAGCCTCAAGGTTCGCACCGGTGGGTGGAGAGCTATCAGCGGTAGCAGCAGTAGGCGGGCGAGGAGGGTAGCCATGTTTTTTGTGACATACAGCTTCAGTGTGTCCATCCCGGCCGCAGTATGAGCACTTTGGGCGACCTCGACCACCACGGCCCCTTCCGCGGGAGCCCGTACGGCCACCCCGAGTAGAATATGGTGGAGGAAGTAAGGGAGTAAGGGCCTGCTGAAGAAGGGCCGGTGATGGTGGTGCAGACGTCTCCAGAGGAGGTGGTACTCGAAGTAACATAGAGCAAACATCTGAGAAGGAGGGGGTAGGAGGTGATGCCAGAACCTGAGCCCGGATACTGTGAAGGTGTGGCAGGACTCGAGCCATAATCATAGCAATACAGACAACCTCCTTCTGGGCATGCTGAGTAGCGAGATCAGTAGTAGATGGTTGGTGCTGAATCCAGGCCTCCGTGAGAGTCTTAGCACGAGCCACAAAGGAGGTCATGTCCATAGCTTAGCCAACATCCAAGGCTTGAAGATCGGTGATGATGTCAAAGAGGTGTTGGAGGCTGTCCTTGCCCGAGTACAAGGAGTGGAGTTCATCCCACATTGCTTTGGCGGTCTCATGATACATGATCATCTGGTAGGGCTCACCCTCCAGAGAGTTTAGGATCCAGGTCTGGACGCGACCGTCATTGCGTAGCCATTCATCAGTAATAGGAGAAGGAGGTCCCTGGGTAAGGTGACGCGCCAGGCCCTTGGCTTGCAGGACCCTCCGAACTGAGTGAACCCACGGGATGAAGTTCGACTTCCCAGAGAGGGAAAGAGTAGTAATCTGAAGCTCAACGCGGAGGTCAGGAGCAGGAGACGCGCGGTCTGCCGTGGGGGTAGCTGTAGTGGAGTCGCTAGAAGACATGACGACCTGGAGGAGAGCATATACAGCGGACAGGAGCAGAGCAGAAGGCAGGCCGCGGCGAGTACGAACGCGCTAGGCAAGGCGCAGCTATTTGAGGTCGCGACGAACTGGAGCAGGCCACAACAGGCCGCGACGAGTACAGAGGCACGAGGCAAGGCGCGAGCTGAGGGAGGCCGCAGCGGAATGGAGCAGTCCGCGACAAGTAGAGCACAACAGCTCGCCGAGAAGAGAGGGCAGGCCGCGGCGAGATAGAGAAGGAGAAGACAGGCGGGGAGAGCTCGGCAAGTCGCGGCGATGTGCGGCGACTAGAGGGCGACCGCAGCGGGCTGGACCAGTCCGCAAGACGGAAATCACAGAGAGGAGCAAGTCCGCGGAGGGCAGGGAAAAGAACTTGCCCGCCAGAAGAGGGAGAACAGGAGCGGTCAAAGAAAGCAGAGCGGACAGAAGGGAGCTCGGAATAGCAACATGTAATGGACAGAAGGAGACCGCCGAGCTCGCAGCGGACCAAAGAGAGCAAGAAGAGGAAGCGGGTTCGCTGAGCTCGCAGCAGACAGAAGGAGATCGCAGAACTTGGGAGCGAGTTCGCCGAGCTCGCAGCGGAGAGACAGAGGCCGCAGCGGACTTGGGGGAAGCAGTGGACCCCACAGGTCAGAATGAGAGGGCTATAAAAGGAGCAGAAGATGAGTGGTTTCACGGAAGGAGAGGGAGCGGAGAGGAGGGCAGGCCGCAGAGGCAATGCGAGTAGGAGGTGCGGACAGGAACAGTCAAACCGCGGAAACCGCAGGTCGCCGGGAGGATAGAGGTCTGAATCCGCAGGAGGCACCGATTGGCTCTGATACCATGTAGAGAATGACCCAAAAGCTTGTATGTATTATTTCAGTATCAAAATACAAGGGGAGAATACAAATATATAAGAAAGGGGAGAGAAGAATGAATCATATACATGATGTGGGACTAAAGAAGGAGGAGCGAGAAATAAAGAAAGAGGGCCCAATAATGGGCCCTTTACATGGGCTTTTCCAATACAAACAAATCTCATTAAGTAAGCTAATTTAGGGCTAATTGCATGAATGAGTAGTTGATTACATGCTACTTAAGAGTAATTACTATTTGGAAAATATTTGGACCAATTAATTACTAACTAATTGTTAGGTGGATAAATTGTACTGATGGTATATTAAATCACATATATAATTAGTAAGCATTATTGAATAATTAGACATTAAATAGCCTAATTAATTTGAGCTATCATACATTATGTTAGGGATAACAATTTACATGCAGATTATTAACTAAACAATGAATACAACAACACTCAAGTCTTTATCCCACTATAGTGACAACAACAACACTGAAGCCTTTATCCCACTATAGTGGGGTCGGCTATATGGATCCTTTGTCGTCATTGTGCCCTATCTTGTGTCATAATCTCACTAATGCCTAAGTACATTATGTCTTTCCTTATAGTTTCATTCCAAGTCTTTCTTGATCCCCTCCCTCGTTTAACATGTCTAGTGACTAGACTCTCACAACGCCTAACAGGTGCCTCCAAAGGTCTCCTTTGTACGTGTCCAATCCATCTTAGTCGAGCTTCTCGCATCTTCTCCGCAATTGATGATACTCTTGTCTTATCCCTGATACATTCATTCCTAATTCTATCCAGTCTCGTGTGTCCACACATCCACCTAAGCATTCTCATCTCCGCAACTCCCACTTTTTGCTCATATACACAATTCACTGCCCAACACTCAGAACCATAGAGCATCGCTAATCTAATCGCAGTACGGTAGAACATGCCCTTAAGTTTTCATGGTACTTTATGATCCCTGACGCGCCTCTCCACTTCAACCAACCCGATTGGATTCTGTGTTGCATGTTTATCAATACCTCCATTTTTTGAACTATCGATCCAAGATATTCAAAACATTCACTACGTAAAATATCTTGATTACCCAACTTAATAACGAAGTCATCCGTCCTTCTTTCACTGCTAAATTTAAGCTCCATATACTTCGTCTTTGTCCTGCTCAACTTAAAACCCTTCTTTTCTAAAGTGTCTCACCAAGGTTTCAGTTTTGTGTTTACACCCTCGCGTGTCTCATCGACCAAAACGATATCATCCGCAAATAATAAACACCAAGGTATTGCTTGTTGCCATGTTGGATATGTCTGGTGAGCTCATCTAAGATAAGGGTAAAGAGATAAGGACTTAAAGCTGAACAAGTAGGACAAAGCAATAAAATAACTATAACCAGCAACCAGAAGGAGGGATCCATAAGTCATGAAATGGACACGGGACCAAATAAGAGAAAGATTACTACAACAAGATATATGCATAATTGGTTATATAATATGAAGATCTGGAGTTAAGAATCCATGAGAAAATTATAATTATAAATGCAACAAAAGATGAGGGTTGGTTAACTAGACAATTTGTAAAATGATCAGAACTGTAAAACTGTTGAATCAAATCAGACCTGAAAGGAATACATTGTGAAGAGTCAAGGGAAGTAAGAGATATAGTATTGGCTATCAACAAAAATCTAGGTTGAGGACGCATATAAGATTTGCTTGATAGATGTAGTGTTAGGCTGTTAGCTATCACAAAAGCTTATGGGCCTTGCTGCAAGTACGGGTGGGCTTTAGAAACAGTAAAAACCCGCCTGCATCAAGCAAACCGCACTGTGCGACTTAGGACTTACAAACTGAGCTCAGTGCACTCCAAAACAGCACCGCACCCAAACCACTTAATTTTTATATCCTAAAATATTAATTCATAATTCCTAACTCCTAAATCACGAGCCCTAATAATTTTTCGTAGTCACGAGCCCCTTGATAATTTTCCTAAGCAAGCCATCAAGAATTTTAATATCAAACTCGATAGACTAGATAGTTTATGTTAGGAAGACAAAAGAGGCTCAAAGACGAGAACACGAGAACACATCGCATATGTCGTCGTCGATACCAAAGCGATGCGGACACGGATCCCAATTCGATGACGGATGTTCTCCGGTAGTGAGCACGGGCATAGCGCACCCGTCATGTCATATTTATTATCACACATGAATTTCGAGCTGTTGGGTATTTACAATTTGGTCTCGCTTATATTCTAACCAGACACTATATAAGCCTAAGCTTGTCTTTCATTTGGGGTATCGAGGTGTAAAAACTATTTTGTAAGGAGACCTAGAGGCTAAATTAATCTCTCTTCTCTTCCCCCTTTGTCTCATCTCTCCCTCTCCTCCTCTACAACCATAATCAATAACATTTTGGTCCGACCTACCGGTCTTCTGTTATGCCCCCACACCCGCTTGGGTTCTCGGGACATAAGTACTCACGACGGATCAAGGAGCGCGCTCAAGACAACGGGGCTGAACCATCCGGTTCAGCCCCCACACAATAAACCGGCCGGGATAGGGGCTGAACCACTCCGGTTCAGCCCCACTTGAGGGGGCCGGCCGGCCCCCTCTTTCCCCGGGTATTTATAGCCCGGGGATGCTTGGGATGATCATTCATGAACTATCAGGTATTCTCCTCCTCCACTCTCAAACCCTAACCCTAGTCTCTTCTTCTTCCCCTCTAGTTTCTCCTTTTTCCTCTCTACTTCTTGCTAGATCGTATCATTTGGTATCAGAGCAACTTTCCTGCGACCATGGTGACTCGCTCGGAGGCGGAAGCGTCACGATTGGCAACCCTAGAGGAGAACTACGTAGGGTTGGCGGATTCGGTGACGGCAATGGAAGCTCGCTTGAACACGTCCACAAAGAGCATGGAAGAACGCATGGATGGACGCATGGAGGAGATCAAGGCGCTGTTGATGCAGTCGTTGAAGGGAAAAGCGGTTCCGGGCAGCGATTCGGAGGCGGAGGCGTCGCAAAATGGCCAACCGGCAACCAATGGAGGGGCAGCCGGCTCCGGAAACCTGTTCCAGGGCGGGATCGGGACCGATCCGAGCCGCACGGAGCCCGCGGGCATCGGATCGGCCCCCGCCTGAACCGGAGCGCCGCCCAGCCAGGCGGGCTGGACAGGGGCGTCGGGGGGCGCTGACTACAGCCGCCCAGGGGGCAGCTATCTCCCCCGACACCCGCCGACCTGGGCCGCCCAACATCTGCCGCATCCGGGCGTGCCGGCTGGAAGCGGACCAGGCGGTCCTTCCGCCACCCAGGAGAGGGCCGCGGCAGAGCCCTGGCGGACCCGCGAGGCTCCAGCAGTGCCCTTGCGACCACCGGGGGTTGTCAACGCCAATTTCGGAGGAAGAATGGGCCTTCTACCGACGCCACAGCACGTGGGAGGGCCGATGAGGTTCGGCAACGGCGAAACATGGCACGAACAGCCTCCCCGACAAGGATTTCAAGGCGGAGGACAGCAATGGGGCGGCGGCCAAGGGGGAGCGAACTTCCATGACCATTACGGCCGACCACCACAGGGACCGGAGTTTAACGGGAGACACGGCGACATGCATCAACGACCCTACATGCCTCCGAAGAGAACTCACATGAATTTCCCTAAATTCCGCGGCGGGGATGCGTTGGAGTGGGTGCAAAAGGCTGAGCTGTTTTTCACTTATCAGGAGATTCCAGATGACCAGTGGGTGCAGTTGGCGTCCTTCCATCTGGAAGACGACACATACCAGTGGGCTCAGTGGTTCATACGGGCCTACGGATACGCAACATGGGCCAACTTTGTGGAAGGGTTCGTGGCACGTTTTGGGCCGTTGGAATACGAGGATGTGGAGGCCACGCTACAGAAGCTTCGTCAGAAGGGTACAGTGATGGAGTACCGAACGGACTTTGAGAAGCTAGCAAACCGGGTCAATTGGGAGGAGAAGACGCTCCTCAGTTGCTTCATATCCGGCCTGCGGGATCATTTGAGGGATGAGGTCCATGCGTACATGCCGCGCAGTCTTAGTCATGCCATCAGTCTGGCGCGCATACAGGAGGAGCGCTTCAACCGACAGAAGAATCGGGCTCCACCAAGAGCCCCACCCATCCCAGCGGCAGGTAGAAGGGAGCAGGCACCGGCGGCTCGACCGACAGTGACGCGACTCACCTGGCCTGAGCTACAGGCCAGAAAGGAGAAGGGATTGTGCTTCAACTGCGATGAGAAATACGCCCCGGGGCATCGCTGCCAAAAGGTGCAAGTCTTCATGCTGCGCGAGGAGGATGAGGAGGAGGACACCCCGGGCATCGAGGACGAGGAGGAGTTGGACTTGGCGGAGTTTGGAGTCTCGATTCAGGCCATGGAGGGGTGTATGGCCCCCCTCACTATGCGGATCAAGGGCAGGATTGGCAAACAAAGGGTAACCATCCTCATTGATAGTGGGAGCACCCACAATTTCATCAACCCGGAGGTGGCACTGAGGGCAGGGCACCCAGTAGACAGGAATGCGGCTTTCCAGGTCATGGTCGCGGATGGTAGCAAGCTGCGGTGCGAAGGGGCACTGAAGGGAGTGGAGATACATCTTACGGGATATGTGTGTAGCACCGATGTCTACCTCCTGCCGATTAAGGGGTCCGATATGGTCCTTGGGGTACAGTGGCTCCGCCAACTACGGCGGGTGACTACGGACTGGGACCGCATGACACTGGAGTTCACGCAGCAGGGGACCGATTACTGCTTACACGGTATACGATCCTCCCCCCTCAAGGAGATCTCACTACGAAGTCTGCTGAGACTGGAGGAGCAGGGGAGTATGATGGCCATGATACTCGGGGTGACGGCTGAGGGACCCGAAACACAGGTGGAGTCGGACCAGTTGCAGCTTCTTTTAGCACAGTTCGAGGATGTCTTCCAGGAGCCACACACTCTTCCTCCGTCGCGCTTCCGGGATCACCAGATACAGCTGAAGACGGGGGTGGACCCTACCAATATCCGCCCCTACCGCTACCCGCACGTTCAGAAGGCAGAGATCGAACGCAGCGTACGTGAGATGCTGGCAACGAGCATCATTCGGCCCAGCACCAGCGCGTTCTCTTCTCCGATCATATTGGTCAAGAAAAAGGACGGTTCCTGGCGATTCTGCGTCGACTACCGGGGGCTGAATAGCTCCACCATCAAGGACAAGTTTCCCATTCCCATGATTGAAGAGCTGCTGGATGAGTTGCACGGCGCAAGTCTGTTCACCAAACTGGACCTTCGGTCCGGTTACCATCAAATTCGCATGAAGGGAGAGGACGCCCTCTCCCGCCTACCTGAGAGCTCTCTCTCTCTCGTGTCGGGACCGGTCGTCACCACCTTGGACGAGATACAGGCAGAGGTACTCCAGGACCCCGAGTTATGCAACATTGTTGAGGCGCTACAGCAGGGTAAGGAGACGGAGCCGGGCTATCATCTTCAGGGCCAGCGGCTTTACTTTCAGGGCAGAGTGGTCATTCCATCCGCGTCGCCGTGGCGGACAACGATGATGCAGGAGTTTCATGCCTCTCCCACCGGCGGCCACGGGGGAATCCTGCGGACTCTTCAACGGCTTAGGGCCAATGTTTTCTGGAAGGGAATGCGGCGAGATGTGCAGCAATTTGTGCGGGAGTGTGAGGTTTGCCAGCGCCAGAAGTACGAGACCACATCACCAGCCGGGCTCCTCACTCCGCTAGAGATTCCGCACCAGGTTTGGGACACCATCTCCATGGACTTCATTGACGGACTGCCCAAGTCCCACGGCAAGACCGTCATTCTGGTGGTGGTAGACAAGCTCTCCAAGTATGGTCACTTCCTGCCTTTGAGCCATCCGTACACCGGGGAGACAGTTGCAGAGTTATTTGCGCGGGAGATTGTGCGCCTCCATGGACTTCCGCGCTCCATCATTTCCGACAGAGATCCGGTTTTTATCAGCAGTTTTTGGAAGGAACTCTTTCGGCTACAGGGTACCACGCTACGCATGAGTACCGCCCATCATCCTCAGACAGACGGACAGACGGAGGTCCTCAACAGGGGGGTGGAGACTTGCGGTGTTTTGTGATGGATGAGCCGCGCACGTGGACCCGTTGGTTGCATTGGGCGGAGTACTGCTACAACACGTCTTTCCACACGGCTAGCAAGCTCACCCCATTCGAGGTGGTGTACGGCCGTCCTCCCCCTACTTTGAGTTCTTATGAACCCGCCAGCACCGCTCTTCCAGCCGTGGAACGGACACTTCAGGACCGGGATCGCACCTTAGCCGTACTTCGGGACAATCTGCGGGTCGCTCAGGACCGCATGAAGGCGCAGGCGGACAAACACCGCACCGACCGGGAATTCGCAGTGGGCGATGAGGTTTTCCTCAAGCTCCAACCTTACCGCCAGCTGTCTGTCTCTCGGAGGGTCAATCAGAAACTCGCCCCACGTTACTACGGGCCATTTCGCATCCTACGCCGGGTGGGCCCTGTCGCATATACCTTGGATCTTCCGGCGGGGTCTCGCATCCACCCGACATTCCATGTCTCTGTTTTAAAGAAAAAGCTCGGGGCTTCCGTTCAGGCCAGCCCTTTCCTACCCGAGGCAACCAGCACGGGTGAGTTGCGGCCATCCCCCGAAACTATTTTGCTCACCAAGTGGAAGAAGTCGGGCACGGAATACCGACCAGCAGTGCTTGTCAAATGGCAACAGATGGATGCAGCTCACAACTCCTGGGTTGACTTGCTAGAGTTCCGAGAGCGGTTTCCAGACTTCCACCTTGCGGACAAGCTGGTGCTTGATGGGGAGGGGAATGTTATGCCCCCACACCCGCTTGGGTTCTCGGGACATAAGTACTCACGACGGATCAAGGAGCGCGCTCAAGACAACGGGGCTGAACCATCCGGTTCAGCCCCCACACAATAAACCGGCCGGGATAGGGGCTGAACCACTCCGGTTCAGCCCCACTTGAGGGGGCCGGCCGGCCCCCTCTTTCCCCGGGTATTTATAGCCCGGGGATGCTTGGGATGATCATTCATGAACTATCAGGTATTCTCCTCCTCCACTCTCAAACCCTAACCCTAGTCTCTTCTTCTTCCCCTCTAGTTTCTCCTTTTTCCTCTCTACTTCTTGCTAGATCGTATCATCTTCTAGCCGCGGTCTTCTGGGGTCTTCGCCGCCCGAAGAAATTCTTGTGCTCTTCGCGATATCTTTTGTCATTGACATCGAGCTCCGTCGTAGTTTCGACGTATCGAAGCAACTGTTACGTCGTCTGCTTTCGACGCCCATCCGCCTTCGACGACGTCGAACGTGTCCGCCTTTGATGACATCGAACGTGTCCTTCGACGACAATGACAATGTTCTCCACCTGCTCCTCCATCTGCTTTCGACGACATCGACGTCGGCAGTTTCGCCTTTGGCGACATCGAAGCCGACAATTTTGCATTTGGTCGTGCATGCCTTTTATTCCTGTCTACCTTCTTACATACCTGCGTATTTCCTCCTCTCAACATACCTGCGTGCTTCCAGCCGAGCCTAACCGTGTGCTTGCCACCGTGAATCCGCTCCATGGCCCATTCTGACTCACCGACGCCTCCTCTGGCTGATCCGACCATCCTCCATCGCCTTGACGGTCAGGACGACATCATTGCCTCGTTCCAAGCCCTAATGTTACGGATGGACGCGAAACTTGATGTCATCATGGCCGACCGCCCAAGCACCCGCAACCTCCACTGCAGTCTCCCCGTCTCTCCTCGACGCACCCCGAACTCTTCCCGGGACGTGGTTCCTCCGCCGGCTATTTTTTCCCAGGCACCCCGGTCCTTCGACGTTCTGTCCTTCAACGACACCGACCCCATGGGCTGGATTGTCCGAGCGGAGCAATCTTACGACATCCAACAAATCACGGAGCCACACAAAGTCAGCACGGCTATGATAGGCATGGAGGGTTCCACCCTCCATTGGGTCGGTTGGCTTCGACAGTCTGCACCTGCTCTCTCTTGGCACGGCCTACAACAAAATCTCATTCGTCGATACAATGTTCGTTACTCGAGGTCTGTGGTGGAGCGCCATTGTGGTGTTCATCAAACGGGGCCCCTCGATGACTATATCGACAAATTCATAGCTCTGACCATGCATGTGCCCAGTCTTCCCACTGATCACTACCACGACTTCTTTATGCATAAGCTCCTCCCGCATTTTTGTGCCCGCCTTGTTGAAGCCAAAATTTGACTTCGACAAATGTTCGCAAAATAGGGGCGTAGCCGGCACCTACTTGGTCTAAGCTCCGACCTTCGACTGGTCGTGAAGGACTAAGAAAAACTGGCCCAAAACCGCAGCAGGGAGGTCCCACCGCTTACTCGGAAGGTCACAGAGAGCTTCCCCTCCAAAGCCAAAAGCTGTGTTTGGAGTTCCTCAGAAGACAGTGCCGATGATTCCCCTTGGGAGTCCCGAAAAGTCCCTTCTGAAGAACCCCTATGGGCTTATTTATAGATTTCAGAATCTGAACTGCCAATAACAAAACTGCACCGGTCTGAAATTACCGGAGTACCCCTGGCTGGGTCTGCCAACAGCCAAACTCCGCTGTTCTGAGGAGCTATATGCAGTCCACAAAGGGTAAGAGGGTAAAAATACCCGGGGTAGAAGAGTAAAAACCCCTGTTTGACAGGGAAGTATAAAAAAGGCCTCTTCTCGCCCTGGCGAGTGGAAAAGCACCTGCCGGCGAGAGGGAACCCACTGCCCGTCTCGCCGGCGCCTCTCGCCCTTTGCTGCGAGATCTTCTTGCTGCTGGAGGCTCTCTCGCCCATGGAGGCCCTCTCGCCTCTGGAGGCCCTCTCGCCTCTGGATGGGGTATCTTGCCCATTGGAGAGTCCATCATCTCGCCGCTTGCGAGTGGGCCCCCTTGGTCCCATTTGCCCATCTCGACCTATTTGCTTCTTGAGGGCTCTTTGCGAGCCCGAGATTGTACACAATCTCCGCTCTTTTTGAGATTATTCTAAGCTCGAAAAGAATGTTCAACCGAGGCTCGTTATTTAAGGCGCATTAAAAAACGTATTTATGAGGAATCTTTTGAGGCCCCCACCGGGGCCTATAAATATATGACTCCTGCCCCGCCCACCTGGCGCCCTGCTCTGCATATTCTTCTTCCCTATCTTGAGTCTTTTGGTATGACGCACAGCCAGAGCTTCCGTGAACGTCTCGCACTGGTGCGAGAGCAGCACAAGGCCAACGTGGCTTCTTTTACCTCTTCTTTAGTTCGCCCTCTCCCCCCGTCGTCTCGCCTAAAAAAGACGAAGGCTTGTGGTCCGTCACCTGCCGCAGGAGATCTGTCTCGCGTCGCTTTGGAAACCATCCCCACTCCTCATGCGTCTTCCAAGGAAAAAGAGGTGGGTACTTGCTTTTACCACTGTTATCTCCGCGATCGAGTGCTCGCTTTTGTTGACTAGTGTTTTTTCAGGGGGCTCTCGTGGTTCCGCAGCACCCGAAGAGTCCGCGAGATGGTTCTGCCGCCCACTGCGAGGAGTTCGATTCGCAGCCCTCTTCTACTCCCCCAACTACTCCCAGCGAGAGGAGGAACGACCCTTCCCCGGCCGCCGATACCTCTTGCCCTCCTGGTAAGGGACCTTCCCTCGCCCTTTTGAATCCCCTTCGCTATTCTCACTCCCTTCTGCGAGTGCCTCTTCCAACTTGCCTCTGCACCCCTTGCGCAGATTCTCGGGCCAACTCTCCTGCTGAGGAGCAGCCAAAGCGACTCTCCGTCTCGCCTCCTCCTGTAGACGGGATTGAAGACTATCTGGGTGACCCTTCAAATCCAGCGGAGATGAAGCGCAAGACGGCTGAGCTTTTTCGGAAGCACGCGCGCATCATCCACTCCTTGACGCTGGATAAGCAGACCGCGGAGAAGCGCATCGAATCGCTGGAGAACGAATGCGCTCGCCTATCCTCCGGAGCTAATGCCGAGCTAGATGTCGATGGTACCAACCCCGAAGCCATCATTAATGAGACCGATATGCAGCACCGTCTCGCGCGCCGCGGTCTTGAATCCATTCGCTCCTTCCACTCGCGGAGTAGACCTCCCTGTGGGGGAGTTCGCGGTGGCCGCTGGGAATGGCGCCCGTACTGAAGGATGTCTGTCTCGCTATTTGTCTTTTTCTTCTTCTCGTGAAAGCTGTAATAACAGTAGTCTCGCCAAAGTATGTAGAGAACTTGGTGCCCGCGGGACGATCTCTGAACATATATTTTTATTGCTTAATTTTTCATTCCTTTTTTAACTCTCCTTTTAATTTATGCTATATATATATATATATATATTCCTGATTGCGATGGGTCGCGCCGATCGAGATTTAGGAGAGAGAAAAGGACATCGACTCTTCCCCTCCCCTCATGTTTTTCCCGCTCATTAATCATTTGTTATGTATCGGTTATAAATATGCCTAGTCCGGGATTAGATACCGCACTTTCCACTTCTGCTGTTACCCAAGCTCTTGGCTCTCTGACCCTTCCGTCTCGCCGGCCCCTCTCGCCTTCCTCTCTTGGATCTCTCGCCAATTTCTTCATTTGTCTCGCCGAAGACCATTTCGCCAAAGAAGATGGGTAAGAAGAAGGTTGAGGAGGGTGAGGGGCGCAACCGCTGTGGGAAGAGGTTTACCGACCATGACTTCCCGCTCGGCAGGCTCCCTCAAGAAGATCACGATAGGTTTGCCCGCGAGTACCTGGGGGAAGGGGTCGAGTTGCGTCCCCCCAAAGTCGGCGAGTGCATCAATACCTACTACCCGGGGGAACTCGCCTTCCCCGTCTCGCATTTCGAGACGGGGTTGCGGCTGCCCCTTTGGCCTGAGGTGAAGCAGGTCTTCAAATACTTTGGTGTCGTCCCGGCACAGTTCAACCCTAACGCCATCTCGGTGTTGATCGCCTTCGCCTGCTATATGCGCCGGGAGCGCATCGAGTTCAGCTTGACGGCCTTCCGCAAGCTTTTTATCTACCATGCCAACGCCGATGGCGTCTCGTACTTTATTGGGCAGGGGCTTAAGGTATGCGAGACGCCCAACAAGAACCACCATTGGCTCACTCGATTCGTCTTCATCCGGGGAGACCGTGCTGACTTCGGCGGCATCCCTCTCGCGTCGGTTTCTCCGCCAGAGAGTTTCTACGCCACCCCCCAAGTCAGTGGCCCAGAGAAGCTGCTGTGCGAGTACTTAGTCGGCAAGAATTTCGAGGTCAACTTCTTGCGGCGAGGTCTCGACTCGCTTCTCCCAGTGCTCCCGGGCGAAGGTATTCTTATCTTATCCTTTCGTTCTTCTCTTCTCGCTATTTGTCGTTTCGCTTCTTTATAACCCCGGCTTGCTTTTAGGTGAGCGAATTGTTCCAGCGCTCCCTCCTTACAAGAGCAACATCCACCCCGCAAAGGGTCTTGATCTCGCCAACGCAGCGGCAGAGGCGGCGAGAGAGTCCCTGGCGGCCATCCCGCCGAAGAGGCCCGGAGACGACACGGTCCCCTCTCGCTCCAGCCCTCCCAAGAAGAAGATGAAAAAGGCTGTAGTTATTTCTAAGGAAAGGAAGAAAGCTCCCCAAGGGAGCCCTATTTTTATAGGGGAAACTCCACCGCCCCTCTCGCCTAGCCACCAGGCCGTCTCGCCTACTCGCGGGACGGTACTCCCGGATCAACCTGTCGCCGCCTCCAACCTGCCTGCTACGGCGTCCAACCCGCGAGCTGCTGCTCCTGAATAGGCGGCTGCCACCTCCTCTCGCGAAGGCGACTCCTCTGGCCGTCCCGCCCCCTCCTCCCATATGAATTACAACCTGGGTCCCGTGGTTCATGATGTCGTCGGCGACCCGGTTCTGTTGTGGGGGCGGGACGCCAACCGTGTGTCCATCTCCACCCTCCTTCCATCTTGGAAGGAGCAAGAGGTCCCTACCAGCCATGCCTTCGCCATAGGGTACGACCTCTATGGTGGCATTGACGCCGTTTCGCCTGAAAGCGAGTCCACCAAGGATCTTGTGCTAAAAACTTCCCATCACCAAATGCGGGCCTTGGAGTTCTCGCACCGCTCCTCTCGCCGCCTCATTTACATCAATTCAAAGTGGAAGGCCAGCGAGGAGAACCTGGAGGCGGAGCGGGAGAAGTCCATCGGGCTAGCGAGAAGGTTATCTGATGCCGAGTCCCTCCTCGCGAAGGCCCAAGGCGGCGTGGTAAGCCATAACTTTTTCCTTGGGTCTTTTTCTTTTTCCATCATTCTCGGCTAATTGCTAGGTCGTCCCGCAGGATGCCGAGACGGCGGAACAACTGCGCTCGCGCGTGGCGGCTTTGGAGGAGGAGGTCCGGGTATTGACAGCTGAGAACGCGCGTCTTCAGGCTGATGCTGCGTCGTCGTCTCGCCGCGAGCCCTTCCGGACACCTCCGCCACATTACTCTTACGAGGAAGTCGAAGAGCAGTGCCGAGACGCTGGTGTCCGTGCGACAGAGCTGGTGCTGCAAATGATGAAGGATTTGGGGGTTGTGAAGGATGAGTCCGAGACTGTGACTGCGCGCGACTTGGTCCCTGAACTTTATAGCGAGGAGAGCGATGATTCTTCATCTGGCGAGGAGGACTGATGTGCCGCCTCCAATATTTAGAATCACTCTCTCCTCCTTTCATTGTTGTAAAAACTTTAAACCATATTTTTGTGGTATCTGTCAAGTGACGAGCGAGTGCTCATTTTTGTTGTCTCTATTTTTGTTTTTTATTTTGTGAAGTTAATCTCTGGTTTGTTCCGGCCTGCGGGACGGTGCTACCGCTTCGTCTCGCCGCGAAACCTTTCTATATCTGCCTTTTTTATGTTCTACGTGAGACGGCTTCTCGACGCGCTTACGGCCGCGAGTTAACGCAATATCTTGCCTTGCGAGTGTCCTTTCGCAAGCGGCGAGACGGTCCTCAAAAACCATCCGCTGCGAGTGCCGCCACCTGCCTTACTCCACACCCCTTTTCCTTAGTTTATTTTTTCGTTCCCTAGGACTAAGCTGAGTAATGTCGCTTAAGGAGACTTTCCCCCCATCTAGCCTGCGCAGCGGGTCTACCTGGGGCCGAGCTGAGCTCGGGGTGCCGATGAAGATCTCAAACCAAAACCTATCCCCCACAGGCGAGCCTTCGGACCTGCCAGCTAGATGAGAGCCTGCGCAGCGGGTCTACCTGGGGCCGAGCCGAGCTCGGGGTGCCGATGAAGATCTCAAACCAAAACCTATCCCCCACAGGCGAGCCTTCGGACCTGTCAGATAGATGAGAGCCTGCGCAGCGGGTCTACCTGGGGCCGAGCCGAGCTCGGGGTGCCGATGAAGATCTCAAACCAAAACCTATCCCCCACAGGCGAGCCTTCGAACCTGCCAGCTAGATGAGAGCCTGCGCAGCGGGTCTACCTGGGGCCGAGCCGAGCTCGAGGTGCCAATGAAGATCTCAAACCAAAACCTATCCCCCACAGGCGAGCCTTCGGACCTGCCAGCTAGATGAGAGCCTGCGCAGCGGGTCTACCTGGGGCCGAGCCGAGCTCGGGGTGCCGATGAAGATCTCAAACCAAAACCTATCCCCCACAGGAGAGCCTTCGGACCTGCCAGCTAGATGAGAGCCTGCGCAGCGGGTCTACCTGGGGCCGGGCTGAGCTCGGGGTGCCGATGAAGATCTCAAACCAAAACCTATCCCCCACAGGCGAGCCTTCGGACCTGCAAGCTAGATGAGAGTCTGCGCAGCGGGTCTACCTGGGGCCGAGCCGAGCTCGGGGTGCCGATGAAGATCTCAAACCAAAACCTATCCCCCACAGGCGAGCCTTCGGACCTACCAGCTAGATGAGAGTCTGCGCAGCAGGTCTACCTGGGGCCGAGCCGAGCTCGGGGTGCCGATGAAGATCTCAAACCAAAACCTATCCCCCACAGACGAGCCTTCGGACCTGCCAGCTAGATGAGAGCCTGCGCAGCGGGTCTACCTGGGGCCGAGCCGGGCTCGGGGTGCCGATGAAGATCTCAAACCAAAACCTATCCCCCACAGGCGAGCCTTCGGACCTGCCAGCTAGATGAGAGCCTGTGCAGCGGGTCTACCTGGGGCCGAGCCGAGCTCGGGGTGCCGATGAAGATCTCAAACCAAAACCTATCCCCCACAGGCGAGCCTTCGGACCTGCCAGCTAGATGAGAGCCTGCGCAGCGGGTCTACCTGGGGCCGAGCCGAGCTCGGGGTGCCGATGAAGATCTCAAACCAAAACCTATCCCCCACAGGCGAGACTTCGGACTGCCAGCTAGATGAGAGCCTGCGCAGCGGGTCTACCGGGGGCCGAGCCGAGCTCGGGGTGCCGATGAAGATCTCAAACCAAAACCTATCCCCCACAGGCGAGCCTTCGGACCTGACAGCTAGATGAGAGCCTGCGCAGCGGGTCTACCTGGGGCCGAGCCGAGCTCGGGGTGCCGATGAGGTTCCCTCTTCCTGTCATCGGGACTTCTTAATAAACAAATAAACAAGAAATAATTCGAGAAGTATGTTATATTGATCATGCTTTGAGTACATATCTACCACTCTCCCTTCTCATAGGTAGAAGCGTTTTAAGTCATCCCCACTCCAGGAATTGTTCAAGGTCCTACCCTCCACATCCTGGAGGTAGTAACCCCCCGCTTTCAACACTCTCTCTACAATATAAGGTCCCTCCCAATTTGGATTGAGCTTTCCCACCGGGGCGGACCTCCCTGCCGCATCAACCTTTTTTAGTACTAGGTCTCCTTCCGCGAATTGCTTTATTCTGATATGCTTGTCGAAGTGTTTTGTCATTCGACGCTTGATCTCTTCATGTCTGATGGCTGCTACGTCTCGCAGCTCCTCTGCCAGGTCTAGTGAGAGGCGCATGCCTTCTTCGTTTTCCATCCTCCATGCCTCGTCTCCATCACCTGCAGCCGCAACTCGTGGGGATCGGACCTCGAACTCCACCGGTAGTACCGCCTCACATCCATGGGAAAGCTTGAAAGGAGTCTCGCCCGTGGCCGTGTTCGGGGTTGTTCTCAGAGCCCACAGGACCGAGGGGAGCTGCTCTACCCAATTCCCTTTCAGATTCTCCACCTTCTTCTTTAGCAAGTTAACGATAATCTTGTTTGCCGCTTCCACCTGACCGTTGCTCCTGGGGTGGTGGACGGAGGCAAACCTGAGGTCGATGCCCAGCTGAGTGCAGAAGCTGATGAATTCTTCACTAGCAAACTGAGGACCGTTATCCGTGACGATGGCCTGAGGCAACCCGTGCCTACAGATGATCTCTCCCCAGACAAAGTTCCTGATGACTTGGGATGTTACCTTTGCCAGCACCTTAACCTCCAGCCACTTGGAGAAGTAATCTATCATAACCAGGAGAAATCTTCTTTGTCCACTAGCTGGAGGGAAATGCCCAACTAAATCCATCCCCCAAATGGCGAAAGGCCATGGTGTCGTAATGCTTCGGAGCCTTTGAGCCGGCAAGAGCTGGAGGGGGGCGTAGAGCTGGCATTTTCGGCACTTCCTCGCAAACTCTGTCGCGTCCTTCCTCAGGGTGGGCCAGAAGTACCCCTGTCTGACCACCCTTGCTTCCAATGTCCTCCCTCCGGAATGACTACCACATTCCCCGGAGTGCACCTCCTCCAAAATGTGTCTGGTCTCCTCCTCCGTCACGCATCGAGCTAGGAGACCCGAAAGCATCCTCCGGTGCAATCCTCCTTCATGCATGAGATAATGAGCCGCCTTATGGCGGAAGTTTCTTGCCTCCTTGACCCCCTCAGGGAGGGTTCCTGTCAGAAAGAAGGTAACGAAAGGATCTACCCACGAGGGCCGCCGATCCACCTCCATTAGCTCCCCCTCTTCGATCGCTGGATCGAATAAATCAGTCAGGGCACCCCCTTTCCAAGGTCCGAACTTAGCCAATCGATCGGCAGCAGTGTTCTCTTCTCTGGGGACGTGCTGGATGGAGAACGTCCGGAACCCCCCGATGATTGTCCTCACCTTGGACAAATATTTCTCAAGGGTGGGCTCCCGAGCCTCGAACTCTCCACGTATCTGAGATGCCACCACCAATGAATCTGTGAAAACCTCAACGTCCTTAATCTCGAGCTCCTTAGCCAAGCGAAGGTCGGCTATCACTGCCTCGTATTCTGCTTGGTTGTTGGTTGTGGGGAAATGCAAGGCGACCGCTTGTCTTATGGTTACCCCATGAGGACTTGTTAGTACCACCCCTGCTCCAAGGGAGTGCTTTCCCGAGGCCCCGTCGACCATTATCTTCCATGCTTCTGGTGGTCGCGGCTCCTCGGCCCCGACCTCCGCGACGTAGTCTGCCAAGAAGTCGGCCACCACCTGTGCCTTAATGGAGAGCCTTGGTACGAACGAAATGTTGAATTCACTCAACTCGATAGACCACTTGGCCAGCCTACCCGAGTGCTCTACTCCTTCAAAAATCTTTCGGAGAGGATGGTCCGTCACCACCCTAATCGAATGTGCTTGGAAATATGGCCGGAGCTTCCTGGCTGAAACAATCAAGGCGTATGCCAGCTTTTCTAGGATAGGGTAACGAAGCTCCGCCTTCCTTAGGATCCTGCTAACATAATAAATGGGCAGCTGCTTTTTTCCCTCTTCTCTGACATGGACGGAGCTCACCGCCTCTGCTCCCACACCTAGGTACAAGGTCAGATCTTCCCCCTCTTTTGGGCTTTGAAGCAGAGGAGTCAGGGAGAGTTGCTCCTTCAGCTTTTGAAAAGCTTCTTCGCACTCCGCGGTCCATTCAAATCTCCGATTCCCTCGTAGCACTTTAAAGAAAGGTGAGCACTTCTCTCCTGACCTGGAGAGGAATCTGCTAAGGCCGGCCAGCTTTCCTGTCAAGCGCTGCACCTCCTTAGCGTTTCGTGGTGACTCTAGCTCTAGAATGACTTTTACTTTATCAGGATTAGGTTCTACCCCTGCCGGGGTCAGAAGGTGCCCAAGGAATTTCCCACGACTCGCCCCGAAAACACATTTTAAGGGGTTCAACCTCATTTTGAACTTCCTCAAGGTGACGAACGTCTCCTCCAGATCCTGGAGATGCGAGTTCACTCCCTTGCTCTTTACCATGAGATCATCAACATAGACTTCTAGGTTCCGACCCCTCTGGCCCTGGAAAACTCGATCCATCATCCGTTGGTATGTCGCTCCCGCGTTTTTTAACCCAAAGGGCATCATGTTATAACTAAAGCACCCTTCCCTTGTGATGAAGGAGACGTCATTGACGTCAGGAGGATGCATCCGGATCTGATGGTAACCTGAAAAAGCATCCAGAAAACTCATAATAGAAAAACCGACGGCTGAATCAACCAGCGCGTCGATTCGAGGCAGGGGGTAGCAATCCTTAGGGCATGATTTATTTAATAAAGAAAAGTCGATACACATTCTCCATTTTCCACCCCCCTTCTTCACCATTACTACATTGGAGATCCAGCCTGGATACTGGATCTCTGAGATGAAGCCTGCCTTTAGGAGCTTCTTGACCTCCTCGCGTATTGGCTCCTCTAGCTTTGTTGCGATGGTCCTCATCTTCTGACGTATGGGGCGCGTCCGGGGGTCCAGATTTAGGCGGTGGCAGGTCACGTCCGCGTCGATGCCCGGCATGTCTGCCGCGCTCCAAGCGAAGACGTCGACGTTGCTTTGAATGCAGGCCCGCATCCGCTCCTGGTCTTCGGGGCTCAAGCCCCCGCTGATCCGCACCCTTTGCACCTGCCCCTGGCTGGTGTGGACCTCCATCTCCACCACTTCCTCGGCCACCTCCAGCCGCGACTGCTCCCAGTCTTCCCTTGCTTCTTCTTCCTGCTCCGGCTCTTCCTCCCCTCCTGCTCCCTCAACTTCCGTCACCTCGTCCTGCTGCATCTCAATTTCCATGCCCCTTCGGGCTTCCTCCTCAGCCCCTTCTCCTCCCACTTCCTCCTGCCTTCCCTTCTGTGGCTCCAACTCCCCGCTCCTCCGGACCTCCTGCACATCTCCTCCTTGCTGCTTCTCAGTCTCCTCTTCAATCTCCATGGCCCCCTCCGGGCTCTCTTGCTGCTGCTCGGCCTCTACACCCCCCCGGGCCTCCTGCACATCTCCTCCTTGCTGCTTCTCAGTCTCCTCTCCCCCGACTTCCTCTTCGGTTCCTTCTCTCGTTTCCTCTGGGCTCACCTCCTTTTCCCCGACTGCTTCTTCATGCGCTGCTATCTCTTTTTTCAACCTCTCTGCTTCTGCCATCCAAGATATGGTGTTGACCGCTGTGGCGTAGCACTGTCTTGCCACTTTTGGATCCCCCTGACCCTGACTTGCACCCCTCCATTGTTAAACTTGAGACATTGATGGAAAGAGGAGGGGACGCAGCGAAAGGCGCTGATGAGGGGACGCCCAAAGATGGCGCTGTAGCTGCTCGGGGCGTCTACAATCACGAACCGGCAGTTCCGTGACACGCCCCCCAACCTCACGTGCAGCCCTACTCCCCCTTCCACTTCCTTTCTCTCCCCGGAGAATCCGAACAACGGTCCGTCCGAGGCCAAGATCCTTTTAGTTTCCACCTGCATCTCATCGAAGGCCCTCTTAAAAATCACATTTACGGAGCTCCCATTATCCACCAGGATCTTGGAGACCGTAAAGTTTTCCACCGCTGTCTGGATCACCAAGGCGTCGCAGAACGGGTCCTCAAACTCTGGCATATCCTCTGAAGAGAAGGTAATTTTTTCTAGCGGGGGTGGGGTTTGGGAGGTTGAGGCTACCCCCTTCCGGAACATGGTCTGGAGGCTCCCCTTCCGGGTGGCCTCGATCTCAATCCCCCCGTCGATGGCCCCGATTCCCCCCCGGGTTCCCACATCCACCCGGTCCTCGCACCTATCCTCCGCCTCCCCTTGCTGCACTTCCACGATCCTTACCGGCGGATCCTGCCTCCCCAATCCTCTGGCCTCTCTCATCTCCAAGAACTCTGGGCACGTGGCTGTTGCGTGACCTCCCTCCTGGTGGAAGTCACAGAAAGGCAACGCCACCCTACCCCTTCTTCCTTCTCCTCTTCCTCTCCTTCCTCCTCCTCGAGCCCCTCTTCCTCGACCGATCCCCATTGCCTCCTGCTGATGCTGAAAACGATCCCTCACTCCATGTCTCCATGCCGGTTGATCGAACCTCCTTGGCTCCCAGAAGTTATCTCTTCCTTGGAAGCCTCCTCCTAACTCCTGGGGGCGACCCTCATGAGGCCTCCAGCCTATCCGGTTGTTCGGCTCTCGGGCCCCCCGGTGATTCTGCCCTTGTTGTCCCTGGCCTCGGGGTTCCTCCCTCCTTCTCTCTTCTCTCTGCTCCCTCTGCTCCTTTTGCTTTCCCGCTCCTGTTTCCTTTGCGTCGTCCTCCGCCAACCTGTCTAACCTCCTTGCAAACGCCGGATTGGCCCTCTCAAAATCCGTCTCCTTCGCCGCCCTCTCCATAAGCTCCTCAAAAGAGAGGGGGGCACCCTTTTCAACTCCATGCTAAAGAAGCCTGGCCTCAGTCCCAGGGTGAATGCAAGCATCAGCGTATACCCAGGGATCTCCTGGACCTGGAGGATCTCCTCCTGAAACCGATCCACGTAGTGTCCTAACGTTTCATCCTGGCTCTGCCTTACCGAGAACAAGCACTCTGCCTCCTTCTTACGCTTCTTCGATGTTGAAAACCTCAATAAGAAACCCCTCCGCAGATCCTCGAAACAATAGATCGATCTTGCCGGTAACTGATGGAACCAGTCTCGCGCCTTCTCCTTCAAGGTGATGGCAAACAGTCGACACTTAAACGCATCCGTCATCTGTCTTATTGAAACCACATCTTCAAACCACTGCACATGTTGTACAGGATCATCCTTCCCCGAGTAGTAGGACATGTCGGGCTCCCGGAACCCTTCCGGCACCGGAGCCGAGATGACGAGTTCACTGAACGGGCTCTCGTCGACTGCTTGCCGAGAGGGCACGTCTCGCGGCCTCGGCTGGCTGGCCTGATCTGCGAGACCGTGCCCAGGGAAGAGCTCTCGCACAGCTGCCTCCTTCTCGCCGTCTTCTGCAGGGATCTCCTTCCCGGGACGCTGGCCTGGGAAGAGTTCTCGCGCCGCCACGTCCCTCTCACCAGCCTCCGCGGGGACCTCCTTCCCCGGGCGCTGACCAGGGGCGTTCTCGCCTAAGAGCGGGACCACCTCGATCGGGACCTGAGGCGTCGCACACTCGCTCCTTGTCGAGAAGGCCAAGCTTATGGTTTGCATAACCTCTCGCCTGAAGTCCTCCAGCATTTTCCTCGTCGCCTCTTCTACCTGGGAGGGGGAACCCCCAGAACCAGATCCTTCTCCTTCACCTCCTGCCATAGGATCAAACTCAAACTTTTCTTGAACCGGCTACCTCCACGCTCACCGCACCAGAACTGTTGAAGCCAAAATTTAACTTCGACAAATGTTCACAAAATAGGGGCGTAGCCGGCACCTACTTGGCCTAAGCTCCGACCTCCGACTGGTCGTGAAGGACTAAGAAAAACTGGCCCAAAGCCGAAGCAGGGAGGTCCCACCGCTTACCCGGAAGGTCACAGAGAGCTTCCCCTCCAAAGCCAAAAGCTGGGCTTGGAGTTCCTCAGAAGACAGTGCCGATGATTCCCCTTGGGAGTCCCGAAAAGTCCCTTCTGAAGAACCCCTATGGGCTTATTTATAGATTTCAGAATCTGAACTGTCAATAACAAAACTGCACCGGTCTGAAATTACCGGAGTACCCCTGGCTGGGTCTGCCAACAGCCAAACTCCGCTGTTCTGAGGAGCTATATGCAGTCCACTAAGGGTAAGAGGGTAAAAATACCCGGGGTAGAAGAGTAAAAACCCTTGTTTGACAGGGAAGTATAAAAAAGGCCTCTTCTCGCCCTGGCGAGTGGAAAAGCACCTGACGGCGAGAGGGAACCCACTGCCCGTCTCGCCGGCGCCTCTCGCCCTTTGCTGCGAGATCTTCTTGCTGCTGGAGGCTCTCTCGCCCATGGAGGCCCTCTCGCCTCTGGAGGCCCTCTCGCCTCTGGATGGGGTATCTTGCCCATTGGAGAGTCCATCATCTCGCCGCTTGCGAGTGGGCCCCACTGGTCCCATTTGCCCATCTCGACCTATTTGTTTCTTGAGGGCTCTTTGCGAGCCCGAGGTTGTACACGCCTACTCACGCATCACACGCTCTCAATTACCGAGGCCATAGATCTCACTCTCTTGGTGGAAGTGGACTTCAATGTTCCCCCTGTCAACAATGGCCAACCTCTGGGAAATTCTACGGATAGTCTTGTTGCATACTCTCCCACACCCTTTCAGCCACCACCCCACGTGCATATCGTGGCTCCCCCACGTCTTAGCCCACCGATTCGGCCGCCACACGGCCCCCAGATGACTAACCAAGAGTATCATGATCTTCACACTAAGGGCATTTGTTTTTGTTGTAAACAACCCTACTCTCAAACTCATGATTGTCCTTTGAAGGAGCTCCACATCACCATTGGCGAGGAAGACCCAGAGATCACCCTGGGGATTTTGAATCCATGGAGGGCGATGACTTCCCAGCCGTCATTGGACCTCAAGCACGGCCACATGGTTTTGAACTTTTTTTGTGTCGTGACTAGCAACCCCTCTGCCTCATGACGTTCCATGGTCTCATATATGACACTCCCCTGACTATGTTGGTTGATAGTGGGGCCAACCACAACTTCATCTCCTCGTACTTGGTGACATTATTCGACATTCTCCTGTATCCTGCTCTCGCGGTTTGATTAGGCGACGGCCGCCGCACTACCAGTGGAGCCACTTTTTGGACCTACACATGACTGAGCCCCTACCCTCTCAGCGCAAAATTTTATTCCTTCAATCTTGGTGGCCTTGACGTCATTCACGACGTCGTGTGGCTTCAAACCCTAGGTAATGTGTATGTCAACTGGGCTTGCATGACGATGCGCCTTCCTAAAGTGGGAGTCTCTTTCCTCTTTGTTGGGGAGATGCCATTTCCCCGCCCGACGGTGGCCCTTACCTCTTCTATAACCAATGGGTGTGAACTTTGCCGCCCAACTACGGGACGATGTCGTGCCAAACCACCCGACCACCCCTCCACCATCCCAGATGTCGTGCATTCTGGAAGTTACTTTGTCCTTAGGGACAAGGCGAATATTCGAGCGGGCAACATTGTTACGAAGACAAAAGAGGCTCGAGGACGAGGACATGAGGACACATTGAATATGTCGTCGTCGATACCTAGGGGACACAGACAAGGATTCCAATTCGATGACGAACGTTCTCCAGTAGTAAGCACGGGTACAATGCACCCGTCATTGTTATACTTTATTATCGCACATGTATTTTGAGCCGTTGGCTATTTACCATTTGCTCTCGCATATATTGTAACTAGGCAATATATAAGCCTAGGCTTGTTTTTCATTTGGGGTATGAGGTGTAAGAACTATTATGGAAGTAGCCCTAGGGTTAGATTCATCTCTCTTCTCTTCCCCCTTCGTCTTATCCCTCCCTCTCCTCTTCTACAACTCTAATCAGTAACAGTTTCTAAAAGTAAGTAGATAAAATTTAACTTTCCAATTTTGAGCAGATCCAACACCATATCAAAATTGCATGAGCATATGCATGGTTATTGCTTGAAATGGCTCATGGGTCAAATTGCTATGCTGGAATTAGTTTAACATGGTAGATATGGCACCTCTAATTATACTAAAACATTGTTACAATTCTAAAACTCTGAATTTTTTAGAACGGAAATGGAATTTTAACTAAATTTTGAGCCCTATAACTTGTTGCTTGTGTATTTCATTCATGGGCTTGAAAAACTGCAACAACACTGCAAAAAGGCGCACCGCAGTGAAACAGAACTGCACGTTTTTGGTGCAGTGCAGTTTTGCTAAGGAAACAATTGCACCATGTGCACCCCTAGCTGCAAGGACTTGGCACTTCTGAGTGGTGTGAAGGACAAATAGAGTGTATCAAGCACATTATTTTTTATCAGAGGAGATTGTTGAGGGCCAAGAACAAATGATTGCAGGTGACTCAAAATAATATGTGAGGTCCGGGGAGGAGGAGACCTTTAGAGTGGAGGGACACATTGACATCGCAATATGGCCCCACTCAAGGGGCAGGACCAAAGGTAGGGGTGTTGGCCCTGAAAATAAGTGGTTGCAATGGCCCATCATTGACTAGGAATAGCAAGTGAGACTACGGAGAATGAAATAGTTGTGACATCGACTAGAGGAAGGGATTGGTGGAATTGTGCAATGGGCCAATGCAAGGGACCTGCAACTAGTTATGTACGAGGATTATGGTTAAATATGAATATTTTCAAGATATGACTTTGTTTTTTTACTATTCCTACTTGCCATGGTTTTTTTCTTTAGTTTGAAGGCAATGTGATGCGGAGCAGAGACGAGTACAAGTTTTGGGCCCGTTCGGGGCTAATATGGCTACTTACCATATATGGTGCGCCCAGATCGACGATCGGACTCCGCAGATGTGTCCGGATTCGCGTTGCAAATCAATTTGATATATTATTTTACTATGTTTGCATTTTTTTGATGTATTTGGGTAGCCTCACCTCCGACCAATCATAGCCGTTGATGGGGGATGTCATAATCCTTGTTTTATTATAAATAGAGGTGTTAGGGGCTGATCAAAGGCATTGCAAATTTTGGAGAAAGAAAATCCCAAAATCCGGCGATCCCTCCACGGTGCCGACTCCGTGGAACCCTAAGTGACGACTCTTAGGTGGCGTTTGGTTGAGCTTTTTGCCTGCGGTGAGGTGAAAACGCACCGACATTTTGGTAAAAAACAACGTTTGGATCCACTTATTTTCCAAACTCTGTTTATTTATTTCTGCGGTTTCCTGTTTATACCCAGCCGCAAATGTTTTCCGCTGTCCACCGCAGACGTTGTTGATCCTCTTCTTCCCGATCCCAGCCCCCCTCCTGCTCGCTGTTGATCCTCTTCTTCCCGATCTTCTGCTTCCCGATCTCCCCTCCAACTCGCAGCTCCCGATCTCCCGTCCCGCTCGCAGTCCTTCTTTCTTCTTCCCGATCTTCGTTTTCCCGATCTTCTCCTTCCCGATCTCCCCTCCCACTCGCAGCTCCCGATCTTCTTCTTCCCGACCTTCTTCTTCCCAAAACCCAGGCGCAGAAACCCCGACCGCAACTCCTTCCTTCGTTCTCCAAGCAAATGGAAGTGGCTAGCAACAGAGTTTCATAGCATCTGTGAGGTACGGAGCTTCCTACTTTGGATTTCCTGGTGGAGGTACAGAGCCATTCCTGGAGGAGGAAAGTGGAAAGCAATTCTTGGAGGAGGTACAGAGCCATTTTTCAGAAAAAATACTGCTTCGTGAGTAGGAGTCGATCGGCCACTTTCAGGAAAAAAAACTGTTTTTGTGCTCCATTATGGGTTTTCTGCTGTTTTTTTTCAATAATTGATTAAAATCATGAAACAACTACATATTTTCTTCTGATTTTCTCTTATTTTTGTTCAATGATGTATTATGTTCAATGATATTGGAAAGTTGCATAAGAGGTTCACATAGGGTTATTAGGTTCTTTGATGATGAAAATCATGCTTATGGAAATAATGATCTGTAGAAACAATGATTTGTGCAGCTCCTTTTGGTAGATGTAGGTTTTCTTCTGTTGTTATGAAGAAAAAAAAATTAGCTCAAAACTCCATTTTGTTTCCAAACAATTTTTCAAAACTCCGGTTTGCAAATTTCATTTCACTCAAACAGTTTTTTAACAAAACTCCGTTTTCCAGAATCAGCACTTTTTCTATCATCAGCTTTTCATCAGCAACTTTCCATCAGCAACATCTCAACCAAACAGAGTCTTAGACTTGTATCTCCTTCTCCAAGGTATCCCTTAATCCTACACTCCTTCTTCCCCCTCTGAAACCCTCCTGCAGCCCCCTACAGCCTCCAAAACCAGCCACGGTTTGCTGTCTAGAAAACCTTCGTTTCTATTCAATGTTACTATTCAAAAATGAAATTAATTATTCACTTTTATAGTTTTTTTCCCTTGTCCGCCGCCGGCCAGCCACAGCTCCGCCGCTCCCTGCTGAAACCCTGAAGCAGCCAGCCCCCTGTTCCCCCCTCCAAACAGGCGGCATGTTCCTTCACCCGTCCTGCAACCACTGGCCGTCCCAGCCTCCCCTCCTCCAACCGCACCACCCGCCGGCCTCCTGTCAAGTCGCTGGTCTCCCTGCTCCAACTCCACCCCCTCCACCACTCCTCCCCTTTGTGGATCCAACTCCAAACAGCCCTAATTTCCAAATCAGTCCAAATTTGGAAATTTCAGCCCCTGATCCGCTATTTCCACCACCCGTCCAACACTCCCTAGCCCCGATCCGTTACTACATCATCGGATCTACCCACCCCCTCCCGGATCTCCACCTGTGGCCGGATCTCTCGATTTCCGGTCCATTTTTTATCATTCATCGCCGAGGACAACCACCGCCATTATTTTCACGCCGCCAGTTCTACTTTCGATCGTCGATCTACGCATCCGACTCTGGAATCTCCATTGCCTCGGTCAGCCCGCTACTTAGTGAGTCCCTTGTATTGGTTTATGTGATTTGACATTATTATTGGATTGATTATTGTGGTTTGCTTGGATTTGTACTTGTAGAACTTTGTTGCGATACGCTAATAATTGCAGGTGAGATTTATTCGTTGCCCGCTAAGTCTTGGCCCTCCGAGCGGAGAAAGGCCATTTAAAATTTGCTAAATTAAATGTTTGCCCTCTATTCTTTAATTAACTACGTGGCGTTGAAATTACATTGATATAATTTATTTGTCGTCGTATTCGACGGTTTCATTGCATGTAGCCTTAGGAGTAGTGTGTCACATTTGCATATCCATCAAGAGGCCTAGGTTTTGTGCACCCCGTAGCCTACCCTACATCAATTGGTATCAGAGTCCAAGGTTTGAGCCACATTTATATTCGTAGTGGTAGGTTTTAAATAGTCTTTGAGTTCATTTTTGTCTAGTTTTTGTCGTCGTTCGTCTCCTCTATCTGGGTATCCTGAGTCTACCTATATCTGACCTCATTGAGCCTCTTTAGAGAAACCTTCATGTTATCATTATGATTATCATCGTTCCCCGCACACCACTGTTAGAGATCGTGTCGACCCCTCGACACAATTCCATTATGCTAGAGGCGATCACCACGACGAGAGGTTCTCACGTCTTCATCATTACACCTCTCCGCGACTTCATGATGATAGAATTGAATATCGTTCAGGTCATCGCCGCTACACATCACCTCTAGGAGAGCAACCTGGGTTTGGATATAAGCGACCTCCATTGCACGTCCACAGGACCCATACGCATCCACGATCACAATCTGATTATGTTTAGGAACTACCATCTAGACGACCCTCAGAAACCCTATAGAGGCCACCATCGGCAGGATCACAATACATGTCAAGACCCTCATAGTGTTCCACCAATAGAGTTACCTGAGGCTGAATTTTTGTGATTAGTTCTTGACCGCTTTGATCTCTTAGAAGCTCAATTTGATCACCTAAGATCTACAGTACGAAGAAAACCTAAGGATTTGGGTCAAGCCATCGATGCGGTGAGTAGTGCTCCCACCGAGATAAGAGACCCGACATTTGGTTTTGATCCTTCTCGATTTGATGAGATTCAGTGCTCATGTGATCTCAAGGTTGAATCTGATCGTGACCTTATGATACAGATGGAGAGTGATACTAGCATGGCTAGTGAGCATGATCACGTAGGTGAGGACGAGCGACCCAGTGACGTTGTGATGATATACCCATCCTTTTCACCTCACCTAGACCTACACATAGTGTCTCCTTTGAACAGAGACACAATTTTCGACACTATATCGATTGACTCACACTTGAGTCTAGGCACCACCTACTCTTTCCTTAGTACAATTTCGAGTCACTTCACTACTGAGAGTCGAGAGTATAGTGTTGACTTCATAGTGACTACTTCACCACTTACGAGGACATGACCTCTACCAACGATACTCATCTGAGGGATCTTCCCATTATTAATGACATCATCGTTGAACCTCCAGATAAGTTTCCTGATGAGCCACTACTCCCTTGGGAGGTTCAGGAGGCTAGCGTTGACTTTGTTGTGGGTGACCCACTTGCTCCCACAAACACTACTGTTATTGGTGCCCTCCTCGTGGTGGACTATCCTATTATTATCGACTTCCTCGGGATTAATTTCCCGAGAAGCTCATTTGACAAGTCTTCCCTCCTACACTTTAGTGATGGATCGTGTATCCACACTAGTGATCATCTCAGGAGGCTAGCGTTGAATTTGTTGTGGGTGTCCCACTTACTCCCACAGACACTACTGTTATTGGTGTTATCCTCGTGGTGGACTATCATATCATTATCGACCTCCTGGGGATTAAGTCCCCGAGAAGCTCATTTGACAAACATTCCCTCCTACACTTTAGTGATGGATCGTGTATCCGCACTAGTGATCATCTCACACGTGAAGATTTTTGGTATACACCCCCTGGTGAGCCACCTGATGGGCTATATCATTTGATAGGTAGTCATCACACTAGTGCTCCTCACTATTTGTCACCATCTATGTCGTCCCCACAGGTGATGACGTCGGTGACGCCAGATATTTCTATCGACCACTCAGTAAGCCTCATGATAGGTCACCCTATGTTAGTAATATTCAAGTCATTGTCGAGCCTTCCTTAGGAAGTGTGTCGAGTATGTTGTGCTCTATTTGCATCATTCGCTTCATTTGCATGAATCGGTTGAGTCACTTATTCATCATTTGCATGCATTACATGAGTTGGTTTGCCGAGGAATAATAACGAGCAATGAAACTATAAAACTCATACAGAAAAGCGAAGGCGAGAACAAGTGTTTAATGAAGGAGAGAAGATAATGGTGTGAATCTGCCCTGAGAGGCTCCCCTCGGGGCCTGCCAAAAATTAAGCGTCAGGCGAATGAGCCCCTTCTCTATTATAAGTCGTATTGAGACAAACGCTTACCAACACGATATTTCAAAAAGTATGAGAATTCATTCAGTATTTAATGTCGAGGATCTGACGTCGTACTACGAGACTCGGGAGTATGTGGACCCGAGTAGTAGAGATACCCAGTCGTCCCCACCCCCACTTTTATTGTCTTACCATTCTCATACTCCACCTACGTCTGATAGCCACTACAGCCCACTCATTGTTGACACCCACCCACCTGAAGATTCGTCTTCTTTGGTTTCATTGACGGCACCGCCAATCGCACCAGGATCCACAACTCGAGAGATGAGCGCTCAGAGTATCACAGAGTTCAGATCACACCATCTTGTTCATACCTCAGGTGGGTCGCGTTGTCACTACTTGGTACATTGGCGGGGCCGCCCCGATGCAGATGACACTTGGATACTTGCAGCAGAGCTTTGATCGATTCGCCCCTGAATTTTGACTTCAACATGACCGCCTTCATTCACCGGAGATGACAACTTTTCAGTCAGGGGGAGTTAATTGGCGAGGACACTCTTCCGCCGACGACACTTGGACGACTTCTGGTGGACCTCTTCGAGTTGTACCTGACATTCATCGAGAGAATTTTGATCTCAATTCATCGGGAGATAAAATCTTCCAAGTCGGGGAGATTGATGCGGAGCAGAGACGAGGACGAGTTTTGGGCCTGTTCGGGGATTATTTGACGACTGACCATATATGGCGTGCCCGGATTGACGATCGGACTCCGCAGATGTGTCCGGATTCACGTTACGAATCGACTTGATATATTATTTTACTGTATTTGCATTTATTTTGATGTATTTGGGTAGCCTCACCTCCGGCCAATCATAGTCATTGATGAGGGATGCTCTAATCCTTATTTTATTATAAATAAAGATGTTAGGGGCTGATCTAAGGTATTGCAGATTTTGGAGAAAGAAAATCCTGAAATCCGGCGATCCCTCCACGGTGCTGACTCCGTGGAACCCTAGGTGACAACTCCTAGACTTGTATCTCCCTCCCCAAGGTATCCCCTAACCCTAGACTCTTTCCTCCTCCGAAACCCTCCCGCAGACCCCCTACAGCCTCTAAGACCAGCCACGGTTTGTTGTCCAGAAAACCTTTATTTCTATTCAGTGTTACTATTCAAAATGAAATTAATTATTCACTTTTATAGTTTTTTCCCTTGTCCACCGCCGGCCAGCCACAGCTCCGCCGCTCCCTGCTAAAACCGTGAAGCCGCCAGCCCCCCTATTCCCCTCTCCAAACAGGGGCCTGTTCCTTCACCCTTGCAACAACTGGCCGTCCAGGTCTCCCCTCCTCCAACCGCACCACCCGTCGGCCTCCCTGCTCCAACTCCACCCCCTCCACCACTCCTCCCCTTTGTGGTTCCACCTCCAAACAACCCTAATTTCCAGATCTGGAAATTTCATCCTCCAATCCACTATTTTTACCATCCATCCAACACTCCCTTGTCCTCATCCATTACTACATCATCGGATATACCCACCCCCGCCCGGATCTCCACCTACGTGGCCGGATCTATCCATTTCTGGTCCATTTTTATCATCCGCCGTCGAGAACAGCCACCACCATTACTTTCACGCCGCCGGTTCCACTTTCGATTGCCGATCTACGCATCCGACTTCGGAATCTCCAGTGTCTCGGTCAGCCCGCTACTTAGTGAGTCCAATGTTGTATTGGTTTATGTGATTTGACATTATTATTGGATTGATTATTGTGCTTTGCTTGGATTTGTACTTGTAGAACTTTGTTGCAATACGCTAATAATTGCAGGTTGGATGTATTCGCCGCGTGCTTAGCCTTGGCTCTCCGAGCGGATGAAAGTCATTTAAAATTTGCTAAATTGAATGATTGCCCTCTCTTCTTTAATTAACTATGTGGTGTTGAAATTACATTGCCCTAATTTATTTGTCGTTGTATCTGACGGTTTCATTGCATGTAGTCTTAGGATAAGTTGTCACATTTGCATATCCATCGAGAGGCCTAGGTTTTGTGCACCTCGTATCCTATCCTGCATCACAATGATTGGGAACAAATAAAGTTGATTTTATTTTTGGAATAAATCTTCGAGGTAAATTTCATCAATATTTATACATCCCTAACATTAACTCCTAAAGATATGTGTATTGGCGACATTTCGTAATGTATACAACACTGATGTTTCTTAGTCTTCCCTTATATTATGCCATCTTTTCCATCCAATATCAATACAACCTATTGGATAAATGAGTTGTTTAAACTTTCCTTGGGTTATATATTGAATGCCAAGACATTATGGTTAAGCTTAATAATGAGGAAACTGTATCATGATGTTCATACTCAAATAAAATGTCTTCAGTTGGCCAATAATATATCTAATTACTCTGTATGCTTGTCTGATCACAAAAGGGAATATCTTCAATTATTCCCTATATTTCACCCTTGTGGTGGACCCTTCCTCGGACCCTCGGATGCTTTGTGCACTAGGCTGCCCCTTTTAACCAGATCCTCAGCCTCCTAAGCTATACTTGTGTGCTCACATTTTCTTGTGAAACATTTGTTACAGTATTCATGGAAGGATAAGGAAGAGTGAGGGCAAAGATATTTGAGCTTGGAATAGAGTTGCAAAATTGCATATTTATGAATTTCATCATGGCAGCCATTTCTTCTATCAATTTAGCCACCTGTTTGGCTAGAACAGGAAACCGTCATTTGATTCATTGATTCCTCTTCTCATTTCTTTTTTAGTTTCCTTTAGAATTTCAAAGCAAGAAATGATTCTTCTTGATCTTGATATCTATCTTTGTTCTTACCATGGACCAAAGAACAATGCTCAAATATCAACATGATGGATTACACGTGATAGATAAGGGGATGTTTATTACCTTTTAAGTTTTTCCAGGTCTAAGATTGAACGGGAAAGGGTATCTTAGATTCACAATATCAAGGTTCTTGCTTTTCTTATGGCTATTAGTTGGTTCTTGGAAGTCTGACGCCATCCTCCTCTCCTTCTTTCCATAATGTTGTTGGTATACCCAAGAAATTGCGACAATTAGAGCTTGACAATTGATCGAGGCGACAGCTTGTGACGATGGTGGCCTTCCTCAGCTATTTATGGCTAGTGATTGCAACGGAGGACAAAGGTGACAACTAACTGTTAAAAAGTTCTTGAGGTCCGGTAATTGTATGGACCAGTGATATCCAAGAAATTGTGGCAATTAGAGCTTCACAATTGATGGAGGCGACAACTTGTGAGTTGTGACGATGGTGGCCTTCCTCAGCTATTTGTGGCTAGCGATTGCAACGGAGGACAAAGGCGACAACTGTTAAAAAGTCCTTGAGGTCTGGCAATTGTATGGGCCAGTGATAGGGTTGGTGTTCAAAAGGGTGTTATGTTATTTACATTATTGTCTGTTATTTTGATGTGTTGGCGGGGGTATGTTTGTCTTTTGGCCTCTTAGGGTTGTAAGTTATTTATTTTCTTGTTTTTGCTGGTAGGAGGTGTGAAAGAACTTCTGGCTTGTTGTGTTGGAGGCGGCAGCAACGGGAGAGTCTCCCCTGCTCCATCTTGCCATCTGTTCAGGGTGTTTCTACCCTTAGGATTGGGCTATCTATCTATCTATTGTTGGTGTTGAGATTTCTGGATTGTGCTGTTGTCTCTGTGTGGTGCGGTGCAGGAGCGGCGCTTGTGCAGGAGCGATTCTGCGGCAGGCCAGGCGGTGGTGCTCGGAGTTCGACGGCGGCGTAGCGGAAATTACGCATCAGGGTATCAGAGCCAGTTTTGGCGGCCGGGCAGTCATGCCGGTGTCGGACGCCACCCGGTCGAAGGAGGCGCAGTCGGAGGCGGAGGGCTGGAAACAGAGCCACGAGGAGTTGGCCCGGGCGGTGCACGCCATGGGGGAGGAGATGTGTACGCTGTTTGCGGGATTGCGCGGCGAGAGATCGGCGGAAGGAAGAAGGGGTAGATCACCGGAGAGTTAAAGCACGGGATCGGAGTCCGCCTCATCACACCTTGCTACGAGATTTCCACGGTTGGACTTTCCTCGCTTCTCAGGGGAGGATCTTATGCCATGGATCTACAAGTGCGACCAATTTTTTGAGATCGATGGAACTCCCGAAGATGCGAAGGTTCGGATGGCGTCGGTGCATCTGGAAGGGAAGGCTTTGTACTGGCATCAGGCATATATGAAAGCGCGACTGACTCCCCAGTGGCCAAATTGGGAGGAGTATAGCCAAGCATTGCACGGGCGGTTTGGATCCGCACTGTTCGGTGACCCAATGAGTGAGTTGAAGAATTTGAGGCAGCGTACAACCGTTCAGAATTACTTGGATGAGTTCGAATTACTTTTGCACCGGGTTTCCGTGTCGGAGGAAAACGTCATTAGTCTATGTCTCGGAAGACTCCGGGAGGACATACAGTACGGGGTGCGGATGTTCCGTCCAAAATCTTTGCAGGAGACGTTTTCATTGCCTCGATTGCAAGAACAACAGTTGTCTTACCGCAATCGTAAGTCCACTTCTTATCGGGAGGAGCATTCAACATATGAGGAGTACAAGGGGCATAATCCAAAACCGGTGGGGAAGCCTACAGGGAGCTCATATGTTCGGTCCAGCCAGCCGGAGTTGGGAGAAGGGCGCAAATCTACCTCGTCAGAGTTGGATGAAAAAAGGAGGAAGGGGTTATGTTTTTGGTGCGATCAGCAGTACACGCCCAGCCATAAATGTCCCAATCGGCGACAAGCATACTCGATGGAGGTTGTAGTGGAGGCGGTTGGGGAAATGGAGGAGGAAGAGAGAGAAGCGGGGCAGTTGGAGTTTGGGGTTGAGGAAGAGGAACCACAGGGACCGCAAGTGTCCATGAACGCTTTGACGGGGGTGACCCATTACCAAACTATGCGGGTGACGGCTTCCCATCAAGGGCAGCCCATCAGTGTGTTGCTTGATTCAGGGAGTACTCATAATTTTCTAGATGAAGGGGCCGCGAACCGGATGCAATGTCGTCTTGAACCAATGGAGCCTTTATCGGTTGCAGTGGCTAATGGGAAGACTATGTCTAGCTTGTATATGGTGGAGGGCTTCCAATGGAGGATGCAGGGTGCGAAATTCTCGTCGGATATGTTCATCCTTCCGTTGGGTGGGTGTGACGTGGTGTTAGGAGTCCAATGGTTGATCACTCTAGGCCCGGTAAATTGGGATTTTGGTAACTTGAGAATGGACTTTTGGAGCCGGGGAAAGAAGGTGGCTCTACGAGGGGCAACCACTGGATCGGGAGTGTGGAGTAAGGGCACCCGGGTCCAAAGGTTGATTGACAAGGGAGGGCAGCTCAATATGCTTGCGATGTGCAGTGTGCAAAATCGGCCAGCAACTGACTCGGGGAAGAAGGAAGAGGAGCTGGAAGCTTGGAAATTGGAGGGGGGGCGGCTGTCCGGGGTGGAGCAACAACAGTTGATGGACTTATTGGACCGGTTTGCTGATTTGTTCGAGAAACCAAGGGGATTACCGCCCAAACGGGGGCAAGAGCACAAAATTACTCTCAAAGAGGAAGGGAAGACAATCAATTTGAGGCCCTATCGGTACCCGCCGTTACAAAAATCTGAAATCGAACGACTCATAGGCGAGTTATTGAGCACGGGGGTAATCCGGTATAGCAATAGTCAGTTTGTCTCTCCCGTGGTCTTAGTAAAAAAACAAGACGGATCCTGGCGGTTATGTGTTGACTACCGGGACCTAAATCAAAATACTGTGAAGGACAAATTCCCTATTCCTCTTATTGAAGAATTGATCGATGAGTTACATGGAGCGGTGTACTTTTTCAAGTTGGATTTGAGGGCTGGTTACCATCAAGTGAGAATGGTGGAAGAAGACATGCACAAGACGGCGTTTCGTACACATCAGGGGCATTACGAATTTCTGGTGATGTCGTTTGGTCTTACGAATGCGCCCTCAACATTCCAAAGCCTCATGAACCGGCTCTTCCAAGCTCAATTAAGGAAATTTATCTTAATATTTTTTGATGATATCTTGATTTTCAGCTCATCATGGGAGGAACACTTAGACCATCTCGATTTTACCATGCGGGTACTACGCTCCAACCACTTGGTGCTTAAGAAGAGCAAGTGCGAGTTCGGCCGTCCGCAAGTGCATTATTTGGGACGTGTGATTTCCGTATGCGGCGTAGCAACCGACCCCATGAAGATCCAAGCCATGGTAGATTGGCCGACACCTACAACATTGAAGAAGGTTCGCAGATTCTTGGGATTGACGGGTTATTATCGGAGGTTCATCCAGGGGTATGGCTCTTTGGTGAGGCCGCTAACGGAGTTGTTGAAGTTGCGCACCTTTGCGTGGTCGGAGGCAGCGGAGGCCGGTTTCCAAGCCTTAAAGAAGGCGGTCGCCAGTCCACCAGTTATGCAGCTATCGGATTTTCAGCAGCCCTTTGTGGTCGAGACGGATGCGTCACTTGAAAGAGTGCATGTCGTTTTCGTGATCCAGAAAGAGCTCGTGGCGGCCACAAATCTAAAATTTCCACCCTAAACTGTCCAAACTGAAAAATCCCTCGTCCAAGCTCAAAGAAAGAAGCGAAATCTAGAACAGGGATTCATCCAAATCCACCATGGCGACCATGATCGGAGCTTGCTTTGCCTTCAATCCTTCATTGGAAACCCTAAAGCATCGGGGGCTAATGGCCTCATCAACACCGGCGTTTTCTCGTCGGCGAGGGGCTGCCCTTGTCGTGCATGCAGAGGGCAATATCAACACTGAAATTCGAAAGAACGAGGATAAAGTCGTTGATTCCGTCGTTGTCTCCGATCTCTCGAAGCCTCTCACGGCCTACCTTTGCGTGGTCGGAGGCAGCGGAGGCCGGTTTCCAAGCCTTAAAGAAGGCAGTCGCCAGTCCACCAGTTCTGCAGCTATCGGATTTTCAGCAGCCCTTTGTGGTCGAGACGGATGCGTCTGATGCGGGAGTAGGGGCGGTGTTGTTACAAAAAGAGCGGCCGGTGGCGTACTTTAGCAAGGCTTTGGGAGTAAAGAACACCGGCTGATCTACATATGAGAAGGAGTTGTTGGCGATTGTCTTGACAGTGCAAAAGTGGAGGCATTACTTGGTGAGCAGCTCCTTCGTGATACGTACTGACCACCAAAGCTTAAAGTTCATGCTTGAACAAAAATTGGCGATGCCGGCGCAGCAACGCTATCTCTCGAAGTTAATGGGCTATGACTTTAAGGTGCAATACAAAAGCGGCAAGGAAAACGTGTGTGCCGACGCACTGTCTCGGGTACATGAAAGTCGGAGGCTACCTTGCATACGGTGAGTTTGCTACAGTCGGATGTGTTGCACTTGATCAAGAGAACATGGGAGAGTGATGATAGGCTGAAGTCCATTATTCGGGATAAGGAGGAGGACCGTGGGGCTCACCCGAAATTCAGTTGGCAGCAGGGTTTACTCCAACGGAAGGGGAAATTAGTGGTGGGGAGGGACGCAGGGGTCCGTAAGGCCCTTTTGCAACTATACCACGATAGCGCCATGGGTGGACATTCGGGGATCACCGCCACGTACAAGCGGATGAAGAGACGGGTGTATTGGAAGAATATGAAGCCGGACATATATGACTACATTCAGAGCTGCATCATCTGTCAACAGTGCAAGCCGGATAACCAGCGACCGATGGGGTTGTTGCAGCCCTTACCCATTCCGGAACCGGTGTGGCAGCAAATCTCTTTGGACTTCATAGAGGGCCTTCCGAAGAGTAGTGAGAAGTCCACCATTTTGGTAGTAGTAGATCGGCTGAGTAAACAAGCGCACTTTATGGCGTTGCATCATCCTTACACGGCGGAAACGGTAGCGCAAGTATTTCTCGATTCGGTGGTTCGGCTACATGGGCTGCCGACCTCAATCATCAGTGACCGGGACACAATCTTCATCAGCAGCTTTTGGCAGGAGTTATTTCGGGTGCTTCAAGTGCAATTGTGCATGTCCACGGCCTATCACCCTCAATCGGATGGGCAGACAGAGGTGGTGAATCGTTGTTTGGAGGGCTACCTTCGTTGTATGTGTTTTGATAAACCACGCAGTTGGGTGACGTGGCTCCCGCTGGCGGAGTGGTGGTATAACACCAACTTCCAGAGCGCCATCTGGATGACACTGTATGAGGTGGTGTACGGGCAAGAGCCAGTGGCGTTACCGGCGTACGAGGAGGGGACCACGACAGTGGAGGCGGTAGACCGTTTGTTGGCGGCCCGCGACCGAGTAATGCAATTACTTAAGGGCAACCTAACTCAGGCTCAGAATCGCATGAAGATGTTAGCGGACAAGAAGCGACGTGAGCACGCTTCCGAGGTGGGAGATCGGGTGTGGGTGCGCCTACAACCGTACCGTCAAGTGAGTCTTAAAGGGCATCGAGCACACAAACTAGCCCCGAAGTTTTTTGGTCCCTTTCAAGTGGTGGAACGGGTGGGAGCAGTGGCATACCGGTTAGATTTGCCGGAGGACGCGAAGGTACACCATACGTTTCACATCTCGCAATTTAAGAAGTATAAAGGCCCGTTCGAAGGGGTCGAGCAACCCCTATCGTCGACTGTTAATGCAGAGGGAAATGTGCTAGTGGAGCCTCTCAAGATATTGGGTCGGCGTCTCATCAACAAGGATGGTCGACCTGCAACTCAGTTGCTCGTTCAGTGGGCTGACGGTATACCGGAGGAAGCAACGTGGGAGGACCTTTGGTCGCTCCGTGGGCGCTGGCCGCATCTTGTTCCTTAAGGACAGGAACTTCTGAAGAAGGGAGCATTGTTATGTTATTTATGTTATTGTCTGTTATTTTGATGTGTTAGCGGGAGCATGTTTGTCTTTTGGCCTCTTAGGGTTGTAAGTTATTTATTTTCTTGTTTTTGCTGGTCGGAGGTGTGAAAGAACTTCTGGCTTGTTGTGTTGGAGGCGGCAACAATGGGAGAGTCTCCCCTGCTCCATCTTGTCATCTGTTCAGGGTGTTTCTACCCTTAGGATTGGGCTATCTATCTATCTATTGTTGGTGTTGAGATTTCTGGATTGTGATGTTGTCTCTGTGTGGTGCGGTGCAGGAGCGGCGCTTGTGCAGGAGCGATTCTGCGGCAGGCCAGGCGGTGGTGCTCGGAGTTCGACGGCGGCGTAGCGGAAATTACGCATCAAAGGGAGAGGAGAAAGAGAGGGCAAATATATTTGAGCTTGTAATAGAGTTGCGAAATAGCAAATTTATGAATTTCATCATGGAACCATTTCTTCTATCAATTTATCCACTTCTTGGGCTAGAATAGGAAACCGTCATTTGATTTATTGATTCCTCTTCTCATTTCTTTCTTAGTTTCCTTTAGAATTTCAAGGCAAGAAATGATTCTTCTTGATCTTGATATCTGTCTTTGTTTTTGCCGTGAACCAAAGAACAATGCTCAAATATCAACATTACGGATTACATGTGATAGATAAGGGGATGTTTAATACCTTTTAAGTTTTACTAGGTCTAAGATTGAATGGTAAAGGGTATCTTAGATTCACAATATCAAGGTTCTTGCTTTTCTTATGCCTATTAGTTGGTTCTTTGAAGTCTGACGCCATCCCTCCTCTCCTTCTTTCCATAATGTTGTTGGTATACCCAAGAAATTGCAACAATTAGAGCTTGACAATTGATGGAGGCGACAACTTGTCACGATGGTGGCCTTCCTCAGCTATTTATGGCTAGCGATTGCAACGAAGGACAAAGGCGACAACTAACTGTTAAAAAGTTCTTGAGGTCCGATAATTGTATGGGCCGGTGATATCCTAGAAATTGCGGCAATTAGAGCTTCACAATTGATGGAGGCGACAGCTTGTGACGATGGTGGCCTTCCTCAGCTATTTATGGCTGGCAATTGCAACGGAGGACAAAGGCGACAACGGTTAAAAAGTCCTTGAGGCCCGGCAATTGTATGGGCCAGTGATAGGGTTGGTGTTCAAAAGGGAGAGGAGAGAGAGAGAGTTGTGGGTTTTGGTTTCTCTTTGGGGGAGAAATTTGAATGCATTTTCTTTCCCTAAATTATGAAAAATAAAAATAAAAATAAATCAATTCCCAAATAAAATTTTACATAATTCTTAATTTCCCTTAGACGACCAAAACAAATAAGGTGAAACACAATTAACGTCCAAAAAATTACAAGCCTTGATTTTTACTTAGACTCTGTTTGGCACGGCGGTAGCGATCGTGAATATGGTGGTTATGAACCATCGTTCGTAAACGCCCGAACTCACCTAAGGAACTTCCTTCACTTTTATGTTCAAAACTAGTTTTTTTTTCTTGGGGGCGGTCATAACCATTGTCATGCCAAACACACATATGACGGCAGAATCTTTGTACAAACTCACCAGAGCAAAATCACCGAGCCAAACAAAGCCTTAGTTTCAAACTCACAACCCTTCTTCTCTCACGGACTCCTAATGATCTCCTCTTCAAACTCAGCAGCATGATCTGGTAATTCATCATCAGCAATTCCCAACTTGTAGTCCGCTTATTGGACATCCACTCTACTAGATTACCCACAGCATGAATCACCAACACAAGGAAAGAAATGAATTAATCAAGGATTGAGATAGAAATGATCGATCAAAGATAACATGACAAGAAATTGTTTGTGGGTGACTTGCACAAAATGGAGATATCATCTATAGATTTCAACACTCGCCAAGAATTAATGAAGAAGAATGCATGAAGTCTGCAATAAAGAAATGTGACACTCTATAAGTAAAAATAAATTGTATAGCGAGCCCATTAAACACCACAAACAGTCAGCATGTTCTACATCACCACTTCATCCAGCCATATTTTCACGTGAACCCTAAGGATTTTAAAAGATAATGCGAAAGTTCGAAGAACAAGCGCAAATTCTGAATCCTGCAACAGCTGCGCCCTTCGGAAAAGTTAAATAGCAAAGCCATGTAAGATATTCAGATGAAGACTTAGCCCCTTGGAAGAAGATGATGACATAATCCAAACGAAAACCAATAATGCGGGAGCGTCGGCAAGAAAAAGTTTAAAAAGAACGTTTCCTCTTACCCCTGACCTATCTTCGGCGCGGAGAAGCGGAATTTCGTTCTCGCCGGCGACGGAAATGCGACTCGCCTCTGCGAACACCGCAACAATCAGCAATCTCGGAAACAAAATATTTCTCCAAAGAAAGCAAGAGATCAAGACATGCCTGGAAGACGGAGGAGAGAATCCCCCGCCGATGGCCGAGCCACGAGGAGGCGTAGAGAGAGAGATGGAGTGGAAAAGGCGGAGGCACTTTTCGACAAATCAGATCAGCCGACGGCGGCTATCGCCGGATGCAAACGGAAGTGGTGGCGGAAACTGAAAAGTGGAGTGGTGTGTTTGGACTTCGGAGTCATGGCCTTTTTGAATTGGATAGATACGTGGCGGGGTGAATCGTGTTTTGTGCACAGCAGCGGATCTGAGGACAACGATGTATTTAGGGATGAAATTTATACATAGGATCCCTGGAGCACAAAGGAGATTGCGCGATCCCTTTTTTTTATTAGACGTTATTTTCACCTCAAAATGTATATACAAATATTTAAAATAATTGTAAAAAAAAAATATGTGGATCAATATTTCATTACTTATTTTGTGAAAAAATAAAAAACATTGAAGAAATTTGAATTTGCTTGAATGTGTTTAATAACTCAAATTATAGAATTAAAAAATGATTAAAACTATAACACATAAAACTGATTAGAATCGGATCGAACCACATAGAAACGGACCAGACCGTTAGTGGTCAGTTTGGTTTTGATTCTTGTTGAATCGTATCCGTAACTGTTGACACGATGGGTCCAAGAATTATAGTGGAACTGGAACCAGAATTGATCAAATCAAATAAGGTTTTGATTCCAATTTGAAGAACTATTGCCTCAGTGGTTCGGTTCACGATTTTAGTAAAACTAGAACCGAACCAGAACCGTGAAAGCTCTATTGGTGGCGATGGAGAAGTAGACTTATAGCCTGGTGCTGAGGAAATGGCATCTATGGCCGACGGTGGTGGTCGTGGCGACCCTCCACAGCTACTACGAGGTCGTGTTGAAGCAGCCCTTGGCGACAATCACTGGTCTGAACAATGAATCGAGCAAAAACCGCTCAAGATAGATGTGGGGTGTCAATATCAATTATGTTCTAATATCCAAAATAGATGTGCTCCTAACAATGCTCTCTACATATTATGACATATTATTATTATTATTATTATTATATATACACACACACACACACGAGTGACAGGCACGGGCCTCCGACCCTCGTGCCCCGCGCTATAGTACCCGGGTTATGATGGCGGCCTTCGCTCCCCCCCCCCCCCCCCCCCCCGCCTTCGATAGTTTTATAATTCTTTTATAATTTTAAAATATTTGTATTAAAATATTTTTTAGTTTTTTTGTAATGTAATTATTAAATTATAAACAAATTATTAAAAAAATAGAAATGATAATTACTTAATTATTAAATTCTAAAATCGTTGGGGGTCTAATGGGTGAGAAGTTTGACTCTTAGGCTCTATTTGTTTGGGCGTTTCGTAACTCCGTTTTGGGCAAACACCGTCGGAAGGAGGGTAAACAAATGGACCTCCGGCGGCGTTTGCTCCGATTCCACCCGCCCGCCTTGAGAAATGCCCCAAAAAGCTCCGTTTGGAGCAGTCACCTCCCCCCTCTGGTTCGAACTCTCTGTTTCCACCCACAGGATCGACCCGCCACCGCTAAAACAATTGAAGCCTTAATCAAGACATTGCGGGTCTTATTGGGCACATATTTTTTTTGTTTTTTATTGTTTTCACTCTTTTGAATTTTAGTCTCACATTGTGAGTTTAAAAAGCTTATTCAGCTTTAAATAATAAGAGAAGATATCAATATTTGAAAATTGTGCTGGCAGATTATGCAGAGCGGGCAGACTATGCAGAGCGGGCGTCCTAAGACAGGACATGCTGTGTTATTAAGCGTGGATCAGGCCGGCTTCGCTTTAATTCCCTCCCAATCAATTTTTTTCATAATCTGAAGGGTAAAACGGTAATTTTTCATTTTAAGTTTAAGACCCCCTGCTATGATAGGTTTAGGAGACCTACGAAAATACAGACGGACGGTCTTGATACGTTTGTGTGATCGAACGACCGTGATATCGTTGATCTAGAATGATAGGACGTTCTGATTGATTGGATTATGAATGAACGGTCACGATTTCTTCAATAGCTTTTAAAAACATGACTTTCAAATGTCATTTGATATTTCTTTTATAATAGTAGAGATATATACAGTGAATGATAAAGATTTAAATACACTAAGGTAGATTCAATAATACGGGAGAAGGACGAGTTGGGCTCCATCCTAAGGGTTTAATAATAATAACCTACCCTGTTTTACTGTTTACGATCAGGCCGCGCGGGCCCCCATAAGAGAAAAAAATGACCCTATATATCTCTCTATATTCACTTTCACAACTGTGATTAGCCAAATATTTTGAATGCGTAAATGTAGGCACTGTTCATAGTTGCTTTGTTGATGAGAAAACATTTAGGAACGCCGTTTCATTTTCTTCTCTACCGCTACCACGTTCCCAAACAGAAAGGCTGCATTCTAAAGATTTTGGTGAGTTGCGAGGAAAGGGAGAAGGATGGCTTGAAGACTTGAAGTCTGTTTGGTGCATTCTTTGCACTCCGATTTTGAACAAAAATATCATCATCATAGAATGCGTAGAAAAAACAGTTTTTTTGAACATAAAAATAGATGAAGTTCCTTGGGTGCCGACGGGCGGGTTTAGTAACGATATGAACCATTGGGTTCACAACCCCACCGGCGTGCCGAACAGACCCATGGTGGGTGAGAAAGAGAAAAGCATGGATTTGGCGGAGGCTAGGACAAGTCTTTGAACGGGAGTCATCCAAAATTGTAGGGCTTATTTATAAGTTCGTGTCACCCTAGTGTACCTCTTGTGTTGATAGTATATATAGTACAAGTACAACTAAATCCTTTGAAAATACTATCTTAACAAGTTGAATGCAAATATAATTTAAATTTACATGTTGCGGGCCACTCGAGTTTCTAAGTTGACCGGTCTAAATTGGACCGTTTTAGCTCTTGAGCAGTTGAGCTCACAAAAAGTTACAAGGAAAATAGACAGTAGGCAGGAGTTTTTTTTACGTGAAAAACTTCGGAAAGAGGTGAAAACCCATGCGGTCGGGACTGTGCCGACCGAACTTCACTATTTGATGTTTGTATACAATGCTTTTGGGAGAATTCAAGAGCAACAAACTGCTACTCGTTACAACTTGAGAGATGTGAGAGAGAAACGCGCTTCGGAGGGTGACATACCACCGCTGACGAAAATATGTCTTTACCTGTAGTAGAGGACGTGCGTGCACTGCAGTCTTGGTGATCTTCTGATTGTGGTCGGAGGATGGAGCAGAGAATGCTTGCGGTCGACTGGCGGGTGCTTAATGATGAACTCGCTATGAATGCTGAGTGAGACACGTGTTGAGTGCAGATTGTGGAGTCTGCATATTGTAGGATGTTTTGCACGTAGGATAACAGTGGACTTCAAAGGATCTTCCAGATGCTCGAAGATCTTTGAAGAAGGCGAAGAAGATCTCTGGAGAGCTCGAGCAGGTAGAGTGAGAACGCGAGGAGGAAAAAAATGTGAGAATAAAGGAGACTTTTGGGTCCTATTTATATGTTCCATGTGTGGTTATTGTAGTTTTGCGGTTATCCGCAGACCATAACCACCTTATTCACTATATGTAGACCAATTAAATATAGTTTGCGGCACACATTTTTATAATATTTTACTACGTGCATGTTGATATTATTTTGGCTATTTGCAGCCACCCATAATGGGTGATTATGCTGGTGGTTATGCGTACATCGGACGATGTAGACAGTAGACAACGTGAGGATGATCTGACGACGAAGGTTGGGGGGGGGGGGGGGTAGCAGAGGTCGGGCGGCGGGGATCCCGCACGATCGGCGGAGGCGGAGCGGCCCGAGCGGTCAGGAGGCCCGCCTGCCCGGTGGAAACCGGGCGTCCTGGAGGTTGCGCGACCGGCGGAGGCCGCCTGGCAGGCGAAAACCGAGCATCCCAGAGGCCGGCCGCCGACGAAAACCGAGCGGCCTGGAGGCCGCTCGGTCGGCGATGGTCGGGCAACCTAAAGGCCGCTCGGTCGGCGAAGGTCGGGCAGCCTAAAGGCCGCTCGGTCGACGAAGGTCTGGCGGACTGGAGGCTGCTCGCCGACAGAAAAGGAGCAGCCTGGAGGCCTCTCAGCTGGGGCCCTGCGGCTGAAGCCTGCGCGGCCGGCAAGGGCTTTGCTGCCTACGGAGATTGTACGGCGGAGGCCGGCCGGTTGGCCGATCGCAGGCGGTTGGTGTGAGCTCGACGGTTGTAGTGTGTGGATCGTGCATGCGGTGGTTAGCGCGTGTATCGCACGTGTCGGCCGGTTGGCCGATCGCAGGCGGTTGGCGTGAGCTCGACGGTTGTGGTGTGTGGATCGTGCCTGTGGTGGTGAGCGCATGGATCGCACGTGGATCAGAAGCATGGATCATGCGTGTGATAGTTTTTCTCATAACCCACCACTTATGTGATGGGGATATGAGAATTCTGGCCTGAAATTCCTATAAATCGAGGGAGACCTCACCACTACAAATACCATATAAACATTGTTCAATTGTTTCATGTGCCTATTGTCCCGGGGGGGGGTGCGTAATAGTGAGTCGAGCCTCACTTAGCCACGCGCCTCTTGCTACGCACCTTTTCTTTTCTATGACGTAATGCACGCACTGAGTCTCAACATCACTTTCCATACCAAAACCTCTAAGAAGCATCTTTCATAAGTAGGACTCGATTGAGGCTTTGTTTGGCCAGACAATGGTAATCGTAAACGCGGTGGACATGAACAGTCGTCCGTGGCGGTGATGGTCATAAATTGTAAAAAAATTTCGGAAGCTGAGAAAGGTCGCAGGAATACTCAACCACACCTAGCCAAGAAACCAGAAGCGGTAGAAGAACAAGAGTTGTAATAGAATTAAATATCTTCTTTACAATGCGAGACATACATTGCGAGACATGATTATGCAATGTACCCGATGAAAACAAAAAATACAAGCAAGAGTAAAACTGGCAGACTGACACCAGTAATGGCCCAAGCCGCTAACCGACAAAGCTGTCCGCTGAAATCGCCAAGTCGTCGCTAACAGCCCAGACCGCCAAAACCGCCGAACTGCCAAACCGCTTCACAAGCCGCGCGGACTGCCTCCTTATTGAATGCTAAGAACAACTCTGCCCGCAGCTTTCTAGCCGCATGACTACGAGGTCGCCTGACCATTGAAGCTAACCGCGAACAAAAGATGTCAAACTGGGAAACAGCCTAGTCGTTGATGAACCGGGCGAACTGTTTATTGAACAATCCGCAACCCCGAGGAAAAAGACTGTTGGCCGCACTAACTGCGACCTGTTGTATACCTCAAACTGATATTCACAAACTATTCCACATTTAGCTTCCCAACTAGTTGCATAGTCGTCTGATGCTAGCCGCACAGCCTGCACAACACAAGTCAACTTCACCTAGTCGCGTGATTAACAAAGTCTAACCGCAAGTTCAAAACGCGAGCTGAATTCTCACTGTTCCTGTTATGTATGACGAATCAGGGACCCCTATTTATAAGCGACCATAGGAGTGCGGTTACCGCCCGTAAGTGATAGGATAACCGCCCATCAACTGCAACTAGCAACACTTATCTGAACATAAGCGCGGATACCAAAACCAGACCGCGCAATCCATGCGATCTCCACGAACTAAGCAACAACATGAACTTGGCACATCACTGTGACCAAGTTCACAAATCCAGCGGACTCTGGCTTCAGAACGCGCAAACAACCACTGCAAGCTCTGTGGGAAACCACTGCTATCCACGCTTACTGTGAGCTTCCATGCGAACCAAAGAACCCGCCTCCTCAGCAAACTCTGCGGTCTCTCAAGCCAGACCACAAGCTGCGGTTAGCTTCCTCTAACCGCCTGGTTACAACTCCATGGAGATTGCTGAGACAGACCGCAGGAAGGAAACATTAGCCAGAACCCGGCTATCTGCCAATACCTTACCACGCTAACCGCCAACGGTCTCTGCGGTCTGCCTTTGTCAGACCGCCCACTTCCACTTCAACAAATTCAACATAAGCGTGGTGCACAAGAACCATCGTTCGTGGCGGCGGCGGTCATAAACACGATAGACATGAACCATTGTTCGTGAATGCCTGACTTCACCTAAAAAAGTCATGCATTTTATGTTGAAAACTACTTTATTCTCTTGGTAGCGGTCATAATCTTTGACATGCCAGACATGCATTCTATGACAATTTAAGTTTTGACCAAATTCACAGAAGCAAATAAGCCGACTAAGAACCTCTTTGGTGATAATATCCCGACCTCACCATTCGGGCCGACTAAGAACCTCTTTGCTTGGTTGGAGCACATCGTATTGGCTCGAGAGACTTTGGCTCTGTTTGGGACAGCTCTGGCGGATGGAGAAGTTGCTGATGGAATAGAGCTCTTACAAAGAGCTCTTAGAAAAGTTTTATAGATAGAGCTGCAGACTGTTTGGTAGAAAAACTGTGCTCAGAAAGCTAGGGCTTGGAATCAATCGGATGTGAAAGAGGACTCAGAATCGAACAGATCTGGACGTGGAAGACTCGACAGTGGTTGGTCAGAGGGAGGAGAAACACTTGGAGGATCTTGAGGTGGTCAGCTATGGAGGGAGGTGGATCTCTACTAGATATGGAGTTTGTGGCGTTGCTCGTCGGAGAGGGGATCTTGCCGGAGAAGTATGAGATTCGGCCATGGTGGAGGCTAGAGAGAGAGAGATCTGGAGGAGTGGAGAGAGAGAGGTGGTTTGCTCGACACAGCTGCTCGCCGAAGAGACGTGGTCGTCGGAGCTCCAAGGTGGTCGGCCATGGCCATAGAAGAGGTGATGGAGGAGGTGTCTTGGAGTTTGCTCGTCAGAGGAGGAATGCCGGCTGGAGAAGAGGCTAGAGAGGAGACACTCTCGTTTTTGTCGGCTGCATGAGGGAATCACGAAGGAGAGCTTTGATGGGATGCCAAATCCAAAAAAGAAGATCCGCGATTTTTCGGGAGCTAAACATGGGGGGACCTCAACGCTCCACAAATCACCAAAATCAATTTTTTGAGATCCACATTTTTGAAAACATTGTGAAAACAACCAAAGAAAAAACAACTCTAGCTGCTGGAAACAGAGTTTTTCCAGCTGTTAGAGCTGTGCCAAACAGAGTCTTGAAGTGATATATTTTATTTTGCATAAAATAAATGAAAATAAAAATATAGTATTCCAACATGCTTTCCATGTAAAAGCAAAGAACTAATCAGAGAGCCCAGAGATCAAACGGGTTTCATGCAGGGATCATCCAAGCTATAGTGATCTCGAATATAGATTACATACTATCCCTCTACTGTCAAATTGCCTCTTTTAAGATATAAGTTCCGTTTGGGGGGACTTATTTTTACCGGTCAAGTAGTTACGATCGATTCATGCGGTCTTAACCACTTGACCGGTGTATGGTGATGAAAAAACCGCTGATGAGAAATTAGTGGTGATATTAGAGCTGTTTGAAAAAGCTATGAATATTTAGAAAAATCTTCATTTAATTGATTTTCAAACAAATGTTTTGCATTTTTCTGTTGAGAAGAACAACTTTTAATGATAATTGTTTTGTTTTTTAATAATAATTCTTTAAAGTTAAACATTTATCACATAAATAAATAAATATTATATAAATCGTAAATAAGTTACAAATTGTTAGTAGGGATAAGTAAAGATCACGAATGGAGAAAAATCGTGAATGAAAGAAGAAAAGCTTTACGTTGCTGAGAATGAAAAAAGATAGATCGTAAATGGTCAAGGCATGTCTCATAAACCCTCCAATAAAACTTCTACTATCGCCACCGCCTACCCAAACAAAGCCATCATCTCTCCTCTGAGGTCAATCTCTCAAAGATCAAAGAGGGATTTTGTGAAACTTCTCCCTCAATATTAAATAATGCATGCAGGCCACACATCAAAATCTTTGGGAAGGAACTTGTTAATTGTATGCCCTCAATCCAAACGTAAACGCGATGACCGATGCTAAACACAGTCTGCGGGGTTTGGAACCTCGGCCATGGCCGAAATTTTTCCGGCACATGGCCCGAGGCACGCGAGCGTGTGCCCAACGCGTGTGCGGTTGTAACTGTTCCGCGAGTTGGGGGCATCCCGAAGGCGAAAACACGGCGTTTCGGGCCACATGATCCGAAACACACGGGCGTGTGCGGTTATGATGGTTCCATGACGGTTGTTCCACGTCTATTGATGAAAGGATGCATTAGTTGGGGAACACGGGTGTTTGTCAAGAACGTTGCACTATGTTTTTTTTAAAAAAAAAACTTGTAATTGTACGAAGTGTTATACAAATTTCTGGTCATTCTTAGCTTGGGATATTGAGAAATCTGAATTTTGAAAACTTCTCTCTCTGTGACTGTGACGGTCTATGTTCTTGATAGTGAAGATCCGGCGGCTGTTGCTAGTGGATGTAGCACTTTGAGGTGAATCACATAAATACATGTTTGTGATTGTTTGATTTTTGTTTTGTTCATTCCCCTCGTATTTCCCGCAACAGACCTGAACCAAGCAAAACTTTAGTCCATTAATTTCATGATATTCCCAAGGAGATTCAGCGACCTTCAAATAAAAATCGGCCATACATATTGTTGTGGGTTGCCCGGTCTTGTCCCGTTTAGAGAAATTGAATCGGCTTAGCTCAGAATCAGACCGGACGCGCAAATAGTCAAAGTAAACTGCAACAAATGACAAAAATCTTTTTTGATGTGAAAAACCCAGTAAAGGTGAAAAACCACGCGGTTGGATCTGTACCGAGCCAAAATTCACTAGTTCATTGGAGATTACAGAGATGGAGATTTGATCTCGTAGGGCGACAGACCGCTACTCTGTTACAAGTACAAAGTACAAAAAGTGAGGAAAAGCGGCCAAGTTCTCGAGGCCTCGAAAGAAGCGCTCCGGCCTTGGAATGTTGCGGAGCTCACAGAAACTTGGCGGGAGCGTTTAAGCTAGAAAATTCTCTAAGTCCACAAAACTTTTGGAGGGAGTGCTCTCATTGAAGCGGAGCCTTGATGGGAGCGCTCTCGCGGAGGCGGTTGACGTGGCTTGGAGCATGTTGAAATTTTAGCGAACGGAGCGAAGCAGAGTGAATTCCTAAGCGGAGAATCGGCCTAGGTCCACGATCTCGCCGGAAAACCTCATAGCTTTCTCTTGCCTCTTGAGTTGTTTGTCTTCAAATGAAGGCATGAAGACCTATTTATATAGTTTTCTGGAAGGTTATGCTGGTAATTGCCCCGGAGAGTGATTTGTGCTGGTGAATAACGTTGCTCTGCTTTGATCTTCAGGATCACCAAATTTAATGATATGATGGGAGTGCCCCCCCCCCCCCCCCCGTACAGTTAGGGTGGCCCAGGCAAGTTGCCCGGAGAAGGCCAGAGACGACGGGGGTCACCGGTGGCGGCGTGCGCGGGAGCGGGCGGAGTGCGGCCTTTAAGGAGCGACCGCGCGGAGTGCGGCATTTAAGGCGCAGCCGCGTGGTGAGCGTCCTTTAAGGCGTGGTTGCGCTGTGTGCAATCTCGCGCAGTGCGGTCGAGCGGTGTGCGGCCGTGCGACCTTGCGTGGTCGCACGATGCCCGGCTTTGCCCAGTGCGGTAGTGCGGTGCGCGACTTCGCGCAATGCGGTCGCGCGATGTGCGGCCCTGCGTGGCCGTGTGGGTTCGCGGGGCCTTGCGCGTTCGTGCGTACGCAGGCTAGTGCTCTGGAGGGGGTGCACATGGTTTTGCCCTCTTCTCGGGCATTTTTGGGCCTTTTGGGTGAGCGCGGATTTTTGTGCGTGTCTGGTTGGGTTTGCTTGATCTCGTGCCTTTGTGTTGGGTAATGTATCCACAATTATCCGGATTTGAGGAAGCCTCCTGTCAAGCTAAGATGAATTCACAATGTATTTGATAAAACATTTTCAAGTTGTGCTAGCAGTTATTCCTCGCTAAGTGCACTCCAACGTCAGGGTGCAGTAGGTCAATATACACGGGTCTGCACGACGTAATCCCTCGTTGAGCAGATCAGTGTGTTGGCCTACGTGTACTCTCTCTATTGGAGTGTACTTATTTTCAAGTACAGGTCTGTGATACTGCCAGAGCAGACAAGGAGCAAGGATGGGTCAAAGAGCAGCTCATGGGTGGAAAGACGAAAAATCGTCTAAGTGTGAATCGGCAAGAATCACCAAGTGATTCTCGCCGATTCGGCGAGAATCACTTGGTGATTCTCGCCGATTCGTCGAGAATCACTGGCTGATTCTCGCTGTCTCTATCCGGCTACATCAAAGCGTGCGACTCTGGCGCTAAGTCATAATCGACGAGAGTCACCTTTGAATCAGAGCGTGCAAAAAAAGTCAACATCGACGAGAATCACCTTTGATTCTCGCCGAATCGACGAGAATCACCTTTGATTCTCGCCGATTCGACGAGAATCACCTTCGATTCTCGCCGATTTTGACTTGGGCGATTTTCTGGAATCCGCTGGACCGGACCTTGCCGCTGGCACTGTTTTGAACCGGAATTAGGGTTTCCTCAGGTGGGACCCATAACGGTCATAATGGAGTATTCTACCGTATAAATACACCTGTATTATTGAACAGTAAGAACAAAGACAGAAATTCAAAAAGAAGCCGAGCCGCGACGTGACCTAGATCGCGGATTCCGCTCCGCCGCCGCCGTCGCCGCTCGTGCTAGTTGGTCGCCGCTTTTGATCGAGTTTCTTCCAGATCTCCCGTCGACAGAAGCTTAGCCAAGCATAGCGTCTCACGAGTCTAACAGGAGATCCTTTGTCTCTTGATTTGTTGATCGGGAAAACCTTCCCCGTCCGAATCGATCGAGACGATCGATCCTAGTGTGACCGTTGGAAGACCTAGCTAGCTTTGCTACGAAGTTTGAATCTCCAAAGTACAGCAGCCGCACACCGTTGTCGCCGCCGATCCCGAGAACCAAGCCGCCGCCCCTCTTGCCGCCGCCTGTTTCGGGGAGATTCTCTCCAAGTGAGATCTAGGGTCGTGGACTCTTCGATTACTTCAAGAACACGTCATCGAACGAAGAGGGACACCTTAGTCTCCAAAAGTAGTTTGTATTTCTCGTACATTCTAGTTTATTTTTGTTGTAAAGGAACGTTGGTTCCTAGTTGTAAGAGTTGAGTGCAACCCGTGTTGTGGGAGTGTTGTCTCCTACGTGTGGAAGGGTTCCTTCCGATAGTGCAAGGATTGGATTTCAATCCTGTTGGTGAAGAGACCGAGTCGTCCCTTGTTGGGAGATAGGTCGAAGAGGGAAAGTGGATGTACCCAAATCGGGGAAACACTATAAATAGCTTGTGTACTCTATTTGCTGTGCTGTGTTATTTTCGTGTGCAGGTACAATTTTAATTCCGGAAAAACGTTGCACGTCACCTATTCCCCCCCCCCTAGGTGAAGCTAGTTGACACTAGGTGGACTTTCACTTTGGTCGAAAACCTTTCCGGTTTGACTTATAAAATTCCGGGGGAACCCCATCAAATGCCCACAAATTTTTGCGAGTCGTGACTCGCGAAGCGTCGAGCCTGAAAAAATTTAGTCTCGATCATTTGTCTTGCAAGTCACAGACTTAGAATTGCCTTAGTATACGTGTGTCACAATTTATTTTTGTTTGAAGTATGAAATGTTCCCTTGGTGAGGCCTTGATGTGGGCGTGGAACCGCCCATATCTGTTTTGTGGGCTTAAGGTTTCATGTGGAATGTTTGGGCGGTCTTGGTCCTTGCTTGTTGTGTGGCATTTGTAGCGCGTCGTTGAAATGTTCACTCACTTTGTGTCTTGCATGCTGCGTTGGTGTAGAGGCATGTCGCTTTTCACATTCCCTTTTATATGAATGTGTGAGTATGATGTTGCGTGCTAACTTGTGTGGTTTTCACAAAATGTTAGTGCTGGTGGCGGATCCTTGGACGTGACGTGGAGAAATGTGATGCCCCCTTGCCTTGGCATCGCGGAAGGACTTGCGGGCTTGTCGCCACTAGAAGACGTGGAAGGACACAGTGTCTTTTTATGTGCCGCCGCTTAGAATTAATGATTCAACATCCATTCCTATCAGTAGTTGAGATTGAGCTTCTGAGGGCGGAGGTCATTGATGGTGTCAGTGCCTTGGGATGCTGCAATGATGTGAGCTTTCACGTTTGCAGAACACAGGAAGCCCTAGGGCCTTGGAGTGGAGCAAGACCAGATAGCTGAGCGGACCCTGAGATGACGGTTACGAAGGTAGGCTCGTTGTGGTTGGGCGTTGTTGAACTCTGCCTCGTATTTGGCTGGGGCTTCGCACGTCGCGAAGGTTGCGGGGGTGTTTCGTCCCCCGAGCAGGCGATGCCTTGAAAGATGGTGTTGGCGACGGGGGAGCACTTGATTGCATCTGTGTCGTACGCACACTTAGTATGGCTGATTTGTGTATCACTTTTGTTGCTTCCTTTGCTCGGTCACGCGAGTTTTCGCGTGATGTGTTGATCTTGTGACTTTCCTAGGGCGTCGGCCTTGCGTGGTGAAGATCTCGTTATCGTCAATAGGCGAGAGATCTTAGTGGTTGTCGAACTGTTCCATGTTGTTGTCCTTGTTGTGGTGTCTTGGTGTCGTGACATGCGTCGCGACAGTCCGGGAGCATCTGGTGCTTTTTTGTTCCTTGTTCGTCGAGCACTATCGTTGGCGATTATCGCCGAGCGTTAGTGACGAGAGCTTGTTGCCTAAGCGCGATGGGGAGGACACTTGCCCTCTTGCCTTGGTAGTACAGATAAACTCAGAGATTTGTTTTTTTCAGGAGGCGGCGACGGACCTTGGTTCGTGCATTCTTTGAGAGTGCCCGAGATTCAGCGAAGAGACTTTGCACGCTTTTGCCTGGGGAGGACCAGAATCCGTCCGTGCGGTAGCGATGAATAACCTTAATTTGTTCGATCGCTCTTTTAGGAGGACCAGAGTCCGTCCAGATGGAGGTGGAGCGACTGAAGAAAGAGAAGGCTCAATTGATTGTGGAGCTGAAGGATGTCGAGGTTACACGATTGTCTGCGGTGGCTGAGTACAGCGGGCTTTACGACTTTGAGATGGAGCGATCCCGCATCGCAGAGGAGGTCCGGTCAGGGATGATGATGATTGGGATTGACCCGCTTGAGTGTGATTTCGCATACCGCGTGGGCTTTGGCAAGGGGTTTCAAGCTGCTCGGAGGATATCAGAGTGCGATGATCTGGGCGTGGGCGATGCATCAGATGACGATGCAGGCGTTGATGTTGAGGGATGATCCAATTGTTCCCATTTTTGTTTGTTTGCTTCGCCTTTGTTTTATCTTGCATGTGCGCCTTTGCACCGTCACATGATGATGTAGCTCGTGGGGCAGCTTTTGTTTGAACGGAGACCCTCTTTTTCAGATCTCCAGTGTTCTGGTTGTGCTTTAGTGTGCGTACACTTTTGGCAGAGTAGCGCTTAGCTCCAACGCTGACATTTTGAAAAGGTCGCTAGCGGGAGATATTCGTCTGCTTGCATTTTGGGAGGACCAGAGTGCGCTTAGGAGTCAGAGGCGAGGAGCCCTTGTGTCCTCGTGCCTTAAAAGAACCGAGGTTCGTCCAGGTGGACATGGCGAAGAACCTTCGTTCGCACCTTAGGAGAACTGAGGTTCGTCTGAGTGGAGGTGGTGAATAACCTTTGTACGATCACTCTTTGGGAGAAGTGAGATTCGTCCGAAAGGGGGTGAAGAAGAACCTTTGTTTGATCGCGCTTTTGGAGAACCAGGGTTCGTCTGAGTGGAGGTGGTGAAAAACCTTTGTTCGATCGTGCTTTTGGAAAACCAAGGTTTGTCTTAGTGGAGGTGGCGAAGAACCTTTGTTCGATCGTGCTTTGGGAGAACTGGAGTTCGTCCAAGAGGGCGTTTAGTCAGACCTTTGTCCATCTCGCCTTGGAGGTGCGTCAAGATCTTTATCCATTTCGCCATTGGGGAATTTGTCCTATCAAGATGCCCTGCAACGCAGGGGCAAAATGTCATGCATCGTGGGAGAGAAATGTCATGCAATGCGGGGGCGGAGAGCCCGACATCGTGAGATCGGAATGCTCTGCAATGCGGGGGAGAGATGACCGACAGTGTGGGATCGGAATGTTCTACAATGCGAGGGCGAAATGCCCGACAGCGTGGGAGATGGATGCTCTGCAACGTGAGGGCGAAACGCCCGACAACGTGGGAGCGATATGCTCTGCAACGCGGGGGCGAAACACCCGACAACGTGGGAGTGATATGCCCTGTAACGTGGGGGTGAAATGCCTGACAGCATGGGAGCAGGATGCTCTGCATTGCGGGGGTGAAATGCCCGGTAGCGTGGGAGCGGGATGTTGTGCAATGCGGGGGCGAAACACCCGGCTTCGTAGATGCACCGTGTTTCTTGTCGCTTGCTTGTGGTATTCACCTCAGAGCTTTGCTTCAGGGAGACGTGTATGTCTGACGGAAGTCAAAAGCAGTAATAATATTATAAAAAGGAGATACATAAGCGTGCATGCACGTTCCACTTTACGGCTTATTAAGCCAAAGGAAAAATATACGAAGTTGAAACGTGGGCTTTGCGTGCGTTATTATGGGGACGGACCCCTGCTTGTGCCCCCTAGCCTATCTACATTGGGTTGCTACTCGGCCCTTAGCTAGATTGTCATTCTGCGGTGCGGGCTTGTTCGGGGTGGAGTTCTGTACAAATCTCCTGAGGAGACCTTATTAGATGAGACGCTCGATCTCATCCTTCATCCGGTGGCAGCCCTCTGTCTTGTGGTCGTATCTGTGATGGAGGTCACAATATTGTGTCCGATTTCCACTTTTTGGCGCAAGCGGCTCGGGCCTGCGAAACTCACTCCTGTCACGGATGGCGAGGAGTATGTTGGTTCGAATGGTGTTCAAGTGAATGTATTCTTGATGCGGACGAGTTCCTTGGTCCTGATAGGGATTGCCGTGATGCTCGTCGTTTCTGTTGGAGCCTCGTTGTGGCTCCGAACTCCTCCTCCTCTTCGCGCTTCCTTCGAATTATTGTGGATGCGTTTCGATGGCTTCGTCCACTGTGATTTGATCATTGACTTAGTGGACGAGGTCACGGTAGCCGGGCAGTGTTTTGCCCATTATCATGGAGTAGAATTCCCAACCTTAGTCCTCCGAGGAAGGTCCCACGCAGGAGCTTAGGGTTAACCCCTGGAATCTATCATGTCTCTGTGGTGAAGCGACGAAACAAATCCTTGAGCAATTCAACCTCAGCATACTGGATTCCGGCGAGGTGTGAGGGGTCTCGAACAATCCACTGGTTAGCGATGTACTTATCCGTGAAAAGTTGGGTGAGCTTTGTGAAGTTCTTGATTTCTCCCTCTTTTAGAGACTGGAACCAGGTGTGAGATTCTCCTCTTAGAGTTGTTGGGAATACTTGACACAAGAGAGTCTGTGGCATTGTATATGCACATGACAACTTTAAAGTGTCTGACGTGTTCCAAAGGGTCGATCGACCCATCAAATATCTCGAAGTTGCGGAGTTGGATCTCAGGTGGAGAGAGATATGCCAGGACCTGTGGAGCTAGGGGAAAGGAGCTGCACTTTTATGTCATGGTGCCCCATGTGGCTGTATTCCTCCTAGATCATGTGTTTCACTTCCTCGCGAGTGAGTCCTCTATCGGTCGGAGCGGTGACTTCCTTCATTGTATGAAAGTTTTTGCGCGCGGGACTGGGAAGTTTATCGGGGATTGCAGGGTGCGTGGAGCTGTCAGTGTCGGACGATTCGTCTGTGATGGGATACCAGGAGTGGGATGTGTCTTCAGGCATTATCTGGCTCGAGATCTGCAACGGTTAGCCTTCAGGAGCGATATCTGTGTTGGGAGTGCGGTGAGCCCTTAAGTTTCCCAGCAAGGCCAGCGTTCTTGTGTGACGCTCCCTTATCAGACGTCTGTATTCTTCCATTGATGCTTGGGATGCGGTGATGGTGGATTCTCCCGGAAGCGGGGCGTTGTCGACGGGCAGGTCAGCGAGGGCTGGATCGGTGGGCTCCTCTAGTGCCACGTTACTGATAGTTTGTGCACTTCCCTTCGTCATTGCTGCTAGTTGTGGGTGCTGAAACTTGTCAGAGCTTTTGGGAGCACTTTCCCACAGACGACACCAAACTGTTGCAGGTCGCCCGATCTTTTCCCGGTCCGGAGAAATTGGACCGCCTTAGCTCAGAATCGGACCGGGCTCGCAAACAGTCAAAGTAAACTGCAACAAATGACAAAAAGCTTCTTTGACGTGGAAAACCCGGAAAAGGTGAAAAACCACGTGGTTGGATCTGCGCCGAGCCAAAATCCACTAGTTCTTTGGAGATTGCAGAGATGGAGATTTGATCTCGAAGGGCGACAAATCGCTACTCCGTTACAAGTGCAAAGTACAAAAAATGAGGAAAAAACGGCTAAGCCCTCAAAGCCTCTATGAAAGCGCTCCTGCCTTGGAATGTTACTGAGCTCACGGAACTTTGATGAGAACGTTCTGGCTGGAAAATTCTCTAAGTCCATGAAGCTTTTGGAGGGAGCGCTCTCGTTGAAGCGGAGTCTTGATGAGAGTGCTCTTGCGGAGGCAGTTAACGTGGCTTGGAGCTTGTTGAAACCTTAGCGCAAGAAGAGACGCGAAGCGAATTCCTAAATGGAGAATCGGCTTAAGTGCACGATCTCGCCGGAAAATCTCAGAGCTCTCTCTTGCCTTTGGGGTTGTTTGTCTTTAAATGAAGGCCTAGAGACCTATTTATAGTTTTCTGGAGGGTTGTGGTGGTAATTGCGTTAGTGAGTGATTTGTGCTGGCGAATAGCGTCGCTCTGTTTCGATCACCTGCCTCACCAAATTTAATGATATGACGGGAGTGCCCCCCGAAGAGTTCGAGCGGCCCGGGAAAGGTGGTTGGAGGCGGCGGCGGTTGGAGGCTGGAGGCGGCGACGGTCGGCGGTGTCTGGAGGCGGCGACGACCAAAGGCAGCGGCCAGAGGCGGCGACAGCCGAAGGCGGCAGGCGGAGGCGGTCGAAGACGACGGGCTTCGCCGGCGGCGGCGGTCGCTGCGAGTGAGGCCTTGCGGGGCGTGGCCGCGCGGTGCTTGGCCTTGCAGGGGCGCTGCCTTGCGGGGCCGCGCAGTGCGCGTCTTCGCGCAGTGTAGTCGTGCGACGTGCGACCCTGCGTGGCCTCGTACGGCCGCGCGGGTGCAGGCCGCGCAGGGCGCTTCTCCACGCGCGCTATCCCAGCACTCTGGCGGGGGTGCGCGTGGTTTTGCCTTCTTCTCAGGCATTTTTGAGCCTTTTTGGTGAGCACGGCTTTTTGTACGCGGCTCGTCTGGTCGGATTTGTTTCCTCTCGCGTCTTTGGCTGAAAACTTTTCCGACGGAACCCATCAAAAATCACAGCACGCTATCAAAACTGTAATTAGAAGAAAGCAGAAGTTGAAAACAAAATGTAAACAGCAACAACAAAGTAACTTTCAGTGCAGCAGCAATGTATCACCCAGCTTGTAATATCCAGCGGAGGTCCCATTCATGGCGTCTTATAAAGTTCACGTGCGGAACATAGATCCAGATAGAACAGCCATGAAAGTGAGAAAAGCATGTTCTTTTCAAGGTCCCCATATGGCTTCTCTCCCTAGCTAGCCTCCATGGACGAGATGAAGATAAATCCAGGCAACACAAAATTACTTAAATTCAAGGGGCTATGCTAGAAGGATTTGAGGGCACTGAGAAGGAATCAGACAAATACGTCTGTTGATAAGGAAGTTGAATGAAAATATCTCTCGTAACAATGCCCTACGGTGTGAAGTATCAAAATAAATGCAAACGGATGGTGCAAAGTGTCATATTTAAAATTTCGAGATGCAAATTGCCAAACAAAAGCAAACGGGGAGGTGCAAGGTGCCAAAAAGCTCGTACCAAATAAATGTAAAATGACGGTGATATTTTTATCCTAACATACCAGAGCAAAAATATCACGCCAAACAATCCTTACCTCCATGCTTGGGGTGAAAGGTAAATCCAGCAACACTGCCATATGCAAAAGATACTTCTTTTTTCAGGTCCCCCATGACCTCTCTCTAAAGGCCATGGATGGGATGAATATAAATCCAGACAATACAGCCATGAGAGAGAGAAAAGCTCATCCTTTTCAAGGTCCCCTCATGGCTTCTCTGTAAGGGTGTGGAGTCTGTATGTTGTGGGGTCCCGGTCGGATTCATATTATACGGTCATTACAGGGGAGGTGTTACAAAGGGTCTGTTGGCATGGTTGTTGTGTGAACACAATAATCGCGAACCAAAGTTCGTGAATGCCCGACCTAAGGTTCAAAGTGAGGTTTTTCTACGTTCTGTAAATGATGATGTTTTTGTTGAAATTGTTGAAGTAGGAAGTGGGCGGTGTTAAAAATTTTCTCAACGTGGTCAGCAAGATAGCCCAAACACCAAATTAATATCTTCGGAACTACCCAGTTCGCACGCTGAACCTGCGGAAAACCAAGGACTAGAGGTTGCACCCAACAAAACAATGGAAGCACAAGAAGGTCTTATTATGCATTCACTTCTTTACAATCCGAGGCATACATAGCGAGACATGATTTCGCTAGTATTACAGCTGTAAACAGAAAGAACCAAAAAACAAGCCGGGCGGACAGCACTCCAGTCCGCCGAGACCGCGAGGTCGCCGAGACCGCCGAGACCGCTGAGCTCGCCCAAGCTATGCTGCAATCCGCCGAATACCACGGAGTCCGCCGAGACCGCGAGGCCGCGCGGACAGACCGTTATTCGCCTCCTGCTGAACCCGAACTGAGGAACTCCCCTACCCGCCTGAAGCCGGCGGACAGGTTATTGAAGCTGGAAACGATGAAACAGAACTGACAAGCCGCAGAGCGACCTCCTGCTGAGTCCGCAGAGACCGCACACTTCCAAGCACTGACCGAAGTCAAAGCCAAGCTCCTGGCTCCTTGAAGTTATCCGCGCGACCTGCACACAGCAAACCGTCAGCCTGAAACAATCCGCGCGGACTGGAAAACACAGACCGCAGCACTCGCCCAACCCAATTTACTGTTCACTCACGTTACTTAGGTTCCTGTAGATGTGCCAGAGGGGGTCCTATTTATAGGCAAGGTGAGGAGTGTGGTCACCGCCCAAGAGATAGCGACACCGCCCCAGTCCGCGCGAACACAAACGACCGTCCGCTCAGTCCGCGAGGACTTAGCCAGTCACCAAGGGAAACCGCCAGGAGCAAGGCAACCATTGACGAACCCTCTCCAGTCCGCCCAAGCTAAGCGGACAAGGCACCAGCCCGCAAAGCTCCAACTGCTTCAGGACAGCACCCTCTTCAATGGCAGTCCGCACCAACCCGAGGCAGTCCGCAAGACTCACACCTCAATCCGCCACAAGTCCACGACCAAAGGCAAACAGCAACAGTCCGCCCGGTCACAGCGGACTTCGCGGATACAGCGGACACCATGAACTTGGCACAATGTGTGACCAAGTCCAAAACCATCAAGGGCCAGTGCGAGCATGGCGGACACAAAGTCCCGTCCGCCAAACACCCTAGCACAGACCGCAACCAGTCCGCGAGCTCCTCGCATTTGTCCAACACAGCAGCTTCCTCCCGGACTCCAAACACCAGTCCGCCAACCGGTCTCCACAGCAAGACCTGCTGTAACACCTGAGCTCGACAAGGCCTCAGCCAAGCTCAAGGCCCAGTCCGCAACAGCCCAAAACCGCGGACACGCCAGTCCGCAAGGCTTCCCGCGAACTCGACACAACCCGCCAACAACACAAGCTTGCACCCGCGACCATTGAGCAAAGCACCAGTCCGCAAGCCTCTCTATCCGCAGATACCAGGCCGCACCAAACCGCGGACTCCATGCTACAACCCGCTCAGAACACAGCCGGCTTCCACCAGACTTTTCACCAGGCCGCAACCCACAGTCCGCCCAGTCCGCCCAGTCCGCCAAAGCTGTCCGCACAGGCCGCGCGGCCTGTCCCGTCACCCACTTCCACTTCACAAATTTCAACACTCCCCCTTGAAGTGAGAAGTGGTGACCAAGCCCAGCAAGCTGCGCAAGCGTTCAAAGGGCCCCTTCGACAGCGGCTTCGTGAAGATGTCAGCAAGATTATCTTCACTCCGAACATGCCCGACCAGCAGAGACCCCTCCAACACCTTCTCCCTGATGAAGTGGTGATCAATCTCTATATGCTTGGTCCTGGCGTGACACACAGGATTGTTAACCAGCTTGAGAGCACTCTCATTGTCACCCCGGAGTAAAGTAGGCTCTTGCACTTCTTCATGGACATCCTCTATAAGTCTCCTCAACCAAACGGCTTCCCGAGCAGCCAAGGCCGAAGCCTTATACTCCGCCTCCGTGGTTGAAACCGACACCGAGTCCTGCTTCTTGCTACATCACGAGATGCTAGCTGAACCGCAAGTGAACACATAACCTGAAGTAGACCTCCGATCATCTGAATCACCGCCATAGTCAGCATCTGTGTACCCGAGCAACGCAAACTCCGCATCCCTTCCATAGAGGAGTCTCATCTCAGAAGTCACCTTGACATACTTCAGAATCCCCTTCGCCGCCACTAGATGAGATTGCCTTGGTTCAGCCATATACCGACTTACTCGGCCAACAGCATAAGCTATATCCGGCCTTGTAATCGTCAGATAGATCAAGCTCCCAACAAGAGCCCGGAACACCAAGGGATCATTAAGAACTCTTCCCCCATCTCGTCGAAGCTTTAGCCCAGGTTCCAGTGGAGTAGAGCACTTCTTCCCTTCGCCCATGCCGAACCGCTTCACAATACGATCAGCATATCCCTTCTGGCTAATGAGAATCCCGTACTCCTTCCTCTCCACTTCAAGACCAAGAAAGTGATGCAACTCTCCTAGGTCTTTCATCTCGAAGCGTATAGCAAGCTCAGCCCTGAGCCTTGCTACTTCCTCCTCCGAATTCCCTGTGATGATCATGTCATCCACATACAGTAGGACCAAGACTCTTAGCTCTCCCTTCTTCTTGACGAACAAGCTAGAATCCGAGTTAGAAGCCAGGTATCCACAGAATTGCAAGTACTCTGCAATCTTCCCATACCACGCTCGAGGAGCTTGCTTCAACCCATAGAGAGCCTTCCTGAGTTTGCAGACATAGTCCGGATGCTTCTCAGAGACGAAACCAAGCGTCTGATCCATGAAGATGTCCTTGTCAATCTCTCCGTAAAGAAAGGCATTCTTCACATCGAGTTGCCACAACCTCCATCTCTTGCTAGCAGCCAAGGCGATCACCACTCTTACAGAAGTCATCTTCGCAACTGGACTGAATGTCTCCTCATAGTCTTCTCCATACTGCTGTGAGAATCCTCTAGCGACCAGGCGAGCCTTGAACCGATCAATGCTCCCATCAGCCTTCTTCTTCAACTTATACACCCACTTGCAAGTAACCGGAGTAATGCCATCAACCTTGGGCACAAGGTCCCAGGTTTCATTCTTCTTCAGAGCATCAATCTCTTCCTTCATGGCATCATCCCACTCCTTCACTCCAGTGGCCTCGTTGAAGTTTGCAGGCTCTCGCTCATCCAGAGGACCTGCAAAGAAGCAGGAGACAAAGCTCACTGCATTCCCATCACAGTACCGAGCCGGTGGCTTAACCACCCTCTTCGATCTCCGAAGACACGGCTCCTTGCTCATGGCTTCCGTTGCTTCTTCAGGCTCCACTCCTACCTGGGGCAAGCATTGAGCAGTGCTCCCCCTGCTTCCTGAGCCAGAAGGCTCAGCCTCGGAGTTCGAAGCAACAGGAGCTGCTGGTGAAACAGCAAGCTCCTCTTCCAAGCCTTCAGCAGCCTCCACCGGTGCTTCCTCAACCTTGCTACTTTCGGTAGGCTCCACCGAGCCACCTCCATATGACGTCAGCTCGTCAAAGACAACGTCTCTTGACACCACGAACTTCTTCGTCACAGGGTCCATGCATTTCCATCCCTTCTTCCGCTCATCATAGCCAACAAAGACAAGTTTCCTTGCCTTCGCATCCAGCTTTGTCCGTGAAGCATCCGGGACATGCACGTAGCAAGTTGAACCGAACACCCGAAGGTGTCCAACACTCGGCTTCTCCTTCAGCAACAGCTCAATAGGAGTCTTCATGTTGATAGGGCTGAGTGGCATCCGGTTGATAACATAAGCAGCACAAGACATTCCCTCCGCCCAAAAGGACCTTGGAATATCTTTCGCATGCAGCCAGCATTTGCAGGTTTCCGTCAAATGACGGATCTTCCGCTCCGCTACCCCATTTTGTTGTGGAGTGTGAGCACAAGTAAGCTCTCGTTGGATCCCGTGCTTCCTGCAGAAGTTAGAAAACTCGGAAGAGACAAACTCCCCCCCGTTATCAGTTCTAAACTTCTTAATCCGCAAGCCAAGCCGGCCTTCTACCAACTCCTTGAACTCCACGAACAAACGGAAGGCTTCCGACTTCTCCTTTAAGAAGTACACCCAAGTATACCTTGAGTAGTCATCAACCAAGACAAGCATGTATTTGCTTCCACCAAGGCTGGCAGTAACAGTCGGTCCCATCAGGTCGCCATGAATACACTCCAATGGTTTCTTGCTCCTTGTTTGAGATTTATCAAACGGAAGGCGATGTGCCTTACCGTATTGACAGCCCGCACAAACATGCCCATCACCAAAGGAGGACAACATTGGCAACCCCCTCACCAGACTTCTACTAGCCATTGCCTTCAGCTTGTCCATGCCAACATGCCCCAGCCTCTCATGCTAGATAGCCGCACTATCATTGGCCCTCATCCTATCAACATAGGCACTGGTGGAAAGAACAAACAAGTTCTTCACCCTCCTCCCAACATGAGCAACATCAGCATTCACCGCTGATACGTTGCGAAGGAACCTCACGTCTGTTGGCCCAAACAGAACGTGATACCCAGCGTCCACCGCGTTGGTCACCGAGAAGAGGTTCTTCTTCATGCCCGGTACGTGATACACACTCCTTAACGTGAGTGGCCCCTGATCACTACCCAAGGACACGACCCCCTCCTTCTCTACTGCATAAACAGTATTATCAGCAGTGATAATAGCTTCATTACCTGAGTAAGCCTGCATGGAGGTGAACTTCGACTTGTCTCCGGTGAGGTGATGACCACACCCGGAGTCGACGATCCACTCGCTGTTGAAGTCCTCAGCAGATAAGGCCCGGACACAAGTGCTCGTCATGAAAGCTCCTCCCCATTCTGCTTCTTCACTTCGCGAGCAAGCTTCCTCCTTTCTCGCAGCATGCCCAGGCTGCAGTTTGACCTTGCAGTCCCGCTTGAAGTGCCCACGCTGGTGACACCGGTAGCACTTCAGATTCTTCTTCCAGTCCTTAGGAGCATTGCTCCTCTCCGGCGGATACGAAGTTGAAGTCTCATTTTCACCAGCGGCCTGCACCTTCTTCTTCTTCTTCCCTTCCCATCCCTTCTTCTTGCCTGAGAAGAGAGCCTCACTGCCTTCCTGATTCAGATTCACTCCAGCCATCTGCCTTGCTAAGCTCTCCTGCGAGGCAAGCAGATTCTCCAGCTCCAGCAACGACGGCTGAGTAGCCCACCCTTGAACAGATGTAACAAAGGCCACATACTCCTTCCGCAGGCCGCGGATAATGTGCCTTTTCATCTTTGCCTCAGAGATAGGCTCATCAGGATCCAGTGTCGACAGCTCAGCACACAAGCTCTTCATCTTTAAGAAGTACCTGGAGATGGAAAGGTCTCCCTGAGTTGCCCTGGCCAACTCATTCTCCAGGAACTGCAAGCCGCGCCACATTCTTCCTATTGAACAACTCATCAATGGTTGTCCAAATATCAGCAGCCGACTCACATCCAATGATGTGATCAAACAGTTCCGGAGAGACAGCTCTCTTCAGAACGAACTCTGCCTTAGCATTAGTTCTTCTCCAGAGCCTCACCTGCTCAGCAGTACCGAAAGCGGCAGTAACTTCCTGTCTGTCGTCTCCACCGACGACTTCCCACAGCTCCTCGCCTAGAAGATAACTCTTCATGCACGACTTCCACTTTTTATAGTTAGTCGGCGTTAAGAGTTCAATGTCAAGACCTCTTGCTAAGCTTCCTTCCATTGCAACCACCTGTTGGTACCCTTCAGCAGCTCCGAGCAACAACACAGGTTGATCACCACTCAATCACTGAGTAACAACGCTGGTTGACCCCCGCTCACGCAACTGAACCTCCGCAACCTCAGAAACCTGGCTCTGATACCATGTTAAAATTTTTTTCAACGTGGTCAGCAAGATAGCCCAAACACCAAATTAATATCTTCGGAACTACCCAGTTCGCACGCTGAACCTGCGGAAAACCAAGGACTAGAGGTTGCACCCAACAAAACAATGGAAGCACAAGAAGGTCTTATTATGCATTCACTTCTTTACAATCCGAGGCATACATAGCGAGACATGATTTCGCTAGTATTACAGCTGTAAACAGAAAGAACCAAAAAACAAGCCGGGCGGACAGCACTCCAGTCCGCCGAGACCGCGAGGTCGCCGAGACCGCCGAGACCGCTGAGCTCGCCCAAGCTATGCTGCAATCCGCCGAATACCACGGAGTCCGCCGAGACCGCGAGGCCGCGCGGACAGACCGTTATTCGCCTCCTGCTGAACCCGAACTGAGGAACTCCCCTACCCGCCTGAAGCCGGCAGACAGGTTATTGAAGCTGGGAACGATGAAACAGAACTGACAAGCCGCAGAGCGACCTCCTGCTGAGTCCGCAGAGACCGCACACTTCCAAGCACTGACCGAAGTCAAAGCCAAGCTCCTGGCTCCTTGAAGTTATCCGCGCGACCTGCACACAGCAAACCGTCAGCCTGAAACAATCCGCGCGGACTGGAAAACACAGACCGCAGCACTCGCCCAACCCAATTTACTGTTCACTCACGTTACTTAGGTTCCTGTAGATGTGCCAGGGGGGTCCTATTTATAGGCAAGGTGAGGAGTGTGGTCACCGCCCAAGAGATAGCGACACCGCCCCAGTCCGCGCGAACACAAACGACCGTCCGCTCAGTCCGCGAGGACTTAGCCAGTCACCAAGGGAAACCGCCAGGAGCAAGGCAACCATTGACGAACCCTCTCCAGTCCGCCCAAGCTAAGCGGACAAGGCACCAGCCCGCAAAGCTCCAACTGCTTCAGGACAACACCCTCTTCAATGGCAGTCCGCACCAACCCGAGGCAGTCCGCAAGACTCACACCTCAATCCGCCACAAGTCCACGACCAAAGGCAAACAGCAACAGTCCGCCCGATCACAGCGGACTTCGCGGATACAGCGGACACCATGAACTTGGCACAATGTGTGACCAAGTCCAAAACCATCAAGGGCCAGTGCGAGCATGGCGGACACAAAGTCCCGTCCGCCAAACACCCTAGCACAGACCGCAACCAGTCCGCGAGCTCCTCGCATTTGTCCAACACAGCAGCTTCCTCCCGGACTCCAAACACCAGTCCGCCAACCGGTCTCCACAGCAAGACCTGCTGTAACACCTGAGCTCGACAAGGCCTCAGCCAAGCTCAAGGCCCAGTCCGCAACAGCCCAAAACCGCGGACACGCCAGTCCGCAAGGCTTCCCGCGAACTCGACACAACCCGCCAACAGCACAAGCTTGCACCCGCGACCATTGAGCAAAGCACCAGTCCGCAAGCCTCTCTATCCGCAGATACCAGGCCGCACCAAACCGCGGACTCCATGCTACAACCCGCTCAGAACACAGCCGGCTTCCACCAGACTTTTCACCAGGCCGCAACCCACAGTCCGCCCAGTCCGCCCAGTCCGCCAAAGCTGTCCGCACAGGCCGCGCGGCCTGTCCCGTCACCCACTTCCACTTCACAAATTTCAACAGGCGGTCAGGATGGTGCAGATTGCACAGAACGCCGAGACCGCGCGCAGTTAGCGCGGATAGGATTGGCGAAGAACCAGGTAGGATTGGCAAAGAACCAGGTTCTTGGCTATGGATGTTCTTGCGGTCTGACTTAGCAGGTTCACTGGAGTATTAATCTCGCGGTTAGCTTTTGCTAACCGCGGACTGCGCGGTCTGATTTGGGAGACCGCAGAGACCGGCAGACCGCCGCTTGGTGTGGTTATCTACTCAAGTCCACGCGGACTGAGCTTCCTGTACGCATTGTTGTGCATACTGATGGACTTAATCTCGTGCAGTCTGGTGTTGGCAGTCCGCATGTTGGCCGGACAGATGCTGCTAGCTGGTACGTCACTGGAGGTTACTCTATCCCCCTGGGCGGTGATGGTACCCGCCTCCCCGTCTTTAAATATGGGTGCTAACCTCGCCATAAATAACAGAAACTGTAAGAATTGAAGCTTGGGTTAAACTTGACGGTTAAGATTTTCTCTAACCCCACAGTTAAGTGAAATGACCAAATTTATTGCTGTGTTTGCAGATTGTGCGGCTAGCACATTGCAGCCCGGAAACTGGTTCTGAAGGCAGTGTGGATAGCTGGTAGCAGTCAGCAGCGGTTAGCAGCAGGTCACAAATAGGCGACTAGGGGGTCTTCTTCCTTGGCAGTTTCCCAGCTTGGATATCACAGTTCGCCTTTGGCGGACTGAGTTGTAGTTCGAATAAAGTTGTTCGCTCAACTCGCGGCTAGGCGACCTTGGTGGTTAGGCGACCAGGAGTTGCGGTTAAGCGGCAACTCAGCTTCAGTTCAACTGTTCGCGGCGACTTCAGCGGTCAGGCGACCTCGCGGTCAGGCGACCAGGAAGTGCGGACAGAGTTTTCTCTTCAACAGTCAATAAGGCAGTTCACAGATAAAGGTGTGGTCTGACAGTTCAGCGGTCTGACAACTTGAGCTGTTCGCGCGACATTGGAGGATTGGCGGCTTGGGCAGTTACAGTGTGTTGTCCGCCGATTTTACTCATGTTGTTTTTTTGTGATCTCCATCGGGTGCATTGCGAAATCATGTCTCGCAATGTATGTATTGCATTGTAAAGAAAACTATTAATTCAATTATGACCCTTGTTCTTCTATCTACTTCTGGTTTATTTGGCTTGGTTGGTTGAGTGTTCCTGTGACCTTCCCGTGTTCACAAAATTTTACATGGTATCAGAGGGGCAGAGATTTGAGCAGTGATCAGCCACAGAGGTTTGTTTTATACCTTTGGAAGTTTCAAATGAACTAGGGTCATAGCAATGAAAGGAGGTTATACAAGAGGCCTTGAAATTGAACTCCTAACACATACTAACTTCAAGAAGTGGAAATCATATATGAAGAGTTGTCTTCTAGGCGAGAACCTCTGGGAGGTTGTTGGTGGAGAAGAAAGACAAGAGATGACTGTTGCTGATGAAAATGTTCAAGAGGTGAGAGCTTGAAGAAGAACAAATGTAAATGCCGAGTTCACTCTGAAGTGGGCGATATCACCTGAGTTCTTTGAGCACATCATTGGATGTAGGTCGATTGCAAAGATCTGGACGGCCCTTGATGGGTTGTTCAACAAGAATAATGTAGCTCGGCTACAGTTCTTAGAGAATGAGTTAGCACGAGCAACTTAGGGCGATCTGTCAATATCATCATTTTTTTTTTGAAAATGAAGAACCTGTGTGCTGAGATTTCAGCATTGGACTCGGATGAGACTATCTCAGAGGCGAAGCTAAAGAGGTACATTTTTTGCGACTTGCGGAAGGAATATGTGACATTTATTACTTCTGTTCGGGGCTGGGCTAATCAGCCATCTTTGCTTGAACTGGAATTCTGTTGGCTTCGCATGAGAGCTTGACAAGGCAGATGACTTGAGTTTTTATCTTAGAGAGAGATAGTGAGGTTCTCTACTATGGTAAGAAGAAAAGATGAGACAAGAAGTAGAAGACATTTGTTGAAGATGGTCCCTCAACTTCATCGCAGCAAGAGAGGAGCAAGACTCCTAAGCAGGATTGAGGGAAGAAGGGAGAACTAATGTGCTACAGGTGCAACAAGATTGGTCACGTCAGAAAAGACTGCAAAGTCAATCTTCAGTCGGGGCACGCTGTGGATAAAGGAGTTGAATACAGGAAGGAAGAAGACGGATGTGAGAACTGCTTCATGGCAGATATGACAGCGATGTCTGTTCGTTCTATGGCCTCCATCAACTATCAGGAGGACTGCATCGTGGACTCAGGGTGTGGTCATCACCTCACTAGAGGCGAGTCAAAGTTCTCTTCTTTGCAGGCACGCATGTATTGATGTTATTATTATTGCTGATGATATTGTGCATGCAGTGGAAAAGGAGTGAACGGTTTCTTTAGATAGTGATAAGGCGACACTCACTTTGAGGAGTATTTATCATGTGTCGGGAATGAAGAAGAATTTATTCTCAGAGACCAACGCTGTGGATGTTGGCTATCATGTTCTATTCGGCCCAGCAGAAGCGAAGTTTCTCCGGAATGTGTCAGCTGTGAAAGCTGACTTGACTCATGTTGAGAGGAGAGTGGAGGACTTGTTTGTGTTGTCAACAAGTTCCTATGTTGAAAAGATGAGGGCTAACGACAACGCGGTTATCTGACATGAAAGGTTGGGACATGTTGGGATGGACAAGTTGAAGGCTATGACGGCAAGATCTCTGGTGAAAGACCTGCCTGGTCTTTCATCTCTTGGCGACGGTCATGTTTGTGCAGGTTATCAGTATGGAAATGCTTATCGCCTTTTATTTGACAAGTCCTTATCCAGATGCAAGACATCGTTGGAATGCATCTATGGTGACCTGATGGGACCGATCATCACCCCCAGTTTTGGCGGTAGCCGATACATGCTGGTCTTGGTTGATAATTTCACCAGATATACCTAGATATATTTCGTGAAGGAGAAGTCGGATGTTTTCAAGAAGTTTGTGAAGTTCAAGAAGCTCGTAGAATTTCATCCAAATTTGCGGATAAAGAAGTTGAGAACAGATAATGGAGGAGAATTCACTTCAAATGAGTTCCTCAACTTCTGCAGAAAACATGGAATCCAGAGGGAGTTTTCTTGTGCGCATACTCCACAACAAAACAGAGTTACAGAAAGGAAAATCTGCCATCTCGCGGAGACCTGCAAGTGTTAGATTCACTCCAAAGGAATTCCCAGGGCCTTTTGGGCGGAGGGAATGGTCTGCAAAGCATATGTAATCAACCAGACACCTTTGAGCCCCAACAACATGAAATCTCCACATGAGCTCATGTTCAAGGAAAAGCCTAGCGTGGGACACCTTCGGGTGTTTGGATCCACCTGCTACATGCATGTTCCAGACGCACTCAGGACGAAGCTGGATGCAAAGACAAGGAAGTTTGTCTTCATTGGCTACGACGAGCAGAAGAAAGGCTGCAAGTGCATGGACCATGAGATAAAGATATTTGACGTCTCAAGGGATGTGGTATTTGACGAGTTGACGTCATACCAGGGTAGTTCCTCTATGAAACTACAGGAGAGCAGGGTGGATGGAATGCAAAAAGAAGCTGTTGGTGATCTTCTGGTGGAGTTGTTTGTGTCTCTAGGAGCTCCAGTTTCATCTAGCTCACGGGCAGGTGCTTCTGGTTTAGGAAGCAGGTGGAGTGATGCTCCTAGTGTACCCGGGAGAAGAGTTGATATAGAAGAAGCAGCCAGTGTGGTGGATCATGGTCAGGCCTTGCAGAGGTCAAAGATGACCATTATTCCACCACCTCGGTACATGGACGGGGGCATGGTGAATTTTGTCTCATGTTTATTTGCAGATCCCCTGAACGAGAAGGAGTCGTCATGCTTTGAGAACGCCATTGAGATTAAGGAGTGTGAAGATGTCATGGATGAGTAGATGACCGACCTCATGAAAAATGAGACTTGAGATATTATGCCCAAGATCGATGACATGACTCTTGTTACCTGCAAGTGAGTTTATAAACTCAAAAGAAGTCTGACGGTGGTATCGAGCGATACAAGGCTCGCCATGTAACTCGAGAGTTCTCTTAGCAGTACGGAAAAAACCATGAGTAGATGTTCAGTCCGGTGGCCAAAATGACTTCAGTGTGGGTGGTGATTGCCTTAGCGGCTTGTCAATGATGAAAGATTTGGCAGTTTGACATGAAGAACACGTTTCTTTATGAAGAGATTGACAAAGATATCTTCATGGTTCAGTCACCTGAGTATGTATCTGAAGATCGTCCAGTACACGTCTGTAAACTGAAAAAGACCGTCTATGGTTTGAAGTATGCGCCTCGGGTGTCGTACATAAAGATCGCAGAATACCTCCAGTTCTGCGGTTACTTTGCCTCTGATTCTGATTCAAGCATGTTCGTAAAGAAGAGAGGGGAGCTTCAAGTCTTGGTGTTGTTGTACGTTGAAGATATGATCGTCACGAGAAACTCGAAAGAGGAGGTAGCTAGGCTCAGGGCAGAGCTAGAGCTATTCGATTCGAGATGAAGGATCTTGATGAGTTCCACAATTTCCTTGGTCTCGAGTTGGAGAGAAAAAAGAGCAGTGTGCTCGTTTCTCATAAAGGGTATGCAGAGCGGATCATGAAATGATTCGGTATACGGGAGGGAAAGAGTATCTCTACTCCACTGGAGGTTGGTCTGAAACATCAACGTGACGAGTGAAGGGTTCTTCCAGATCCCTTGGTTTTTTGGGTTATGGTTGGGAGCCTGATATATCTGACAATTACAAGACCGGATATTGTTTATGTTGTAGGTTGAGTAAGTCGATATATGCAGGAGCCGCAGAAACCTCATCTGGGGGCGGCAAAGAGTATCTTGAAATATGTGAAGTCCACCTCAGATATGAGTCTTTTTTATGAGAGTGACACGTGCTTCAAACTACATGGTTATACGAAAGCTGATTATGGGGGAGAAACCGACGATCGGAAGTCGACGTCTGGTTACTCTTCATGTGTGGATCGACAGCTATCTCGTGGTGTAGCAAGAAACAGGATTCTGCGTCCGTCTCCACCACTGAAGCGGAATACAAGGCGTCTTTGCCTTAGCAACTACGAAAGCCATCTTGCTGAGGAGATTGATGGAGGACATCCATGAGGAGGTGCGAGACCCTACTCTGCTACGAGGTGACAACAAGAGTGCTCTCAATCTGGTTAGAAATCCAGTTTATCACGAGTGAACAAAGCACATCGAGATCGAGCATCACTTCATTCGAGAGAAGGTGCTGGAGGGATCTCTGATGGTGGAATACGTGTAAAGCCAGGACAATGTCACTGATATCTTCATAAAGCCGTTGTCGAAGGGACCGTTTGTGCGGTTACGGGGACTGCTTGGGCTGACTTCCACATCCCACTTCAAAGGGAGTGTTGAAATTGTTGAAGTAGGAATTGGGCAGTCAGGATGGTGCAGACCGCAAAGACCACCGAGACCGCGCGCGATTAGCGCGGATAGGATTGGTGAATAGCCAGGTTCTTGGCTATGGATGTTCTTGCGGTCTGACTTAGCAGGTCCCCTGGAGTATTAACCTCGCGGTTAGCTTTTGCTAACCGCGGACTGCGTGGTCTGGTTTGGGAGACCGCGGAGAGCGGCATAGCGCCACTTAGTGTGGTTAAAGTTCAGGTCGCGTGGTTGTCTGGTTATTTACTCAAGTCCACGCGGACTGAGATTCCTGTCCGCATTGTTGTGCGGACTGATAGACTTAACCACATGTGTCTGGTGTTGGAAGTCAGTATGTTGGGCGGATTGATGCTGCAAGCTGCCACATCACTGTCGGTTATTCTATCCCCCTGGGCGGTGACGGTATCTGCCTGACCGCCTATAAATAGGGGTGTTGGCCTCGTCATAATTAACAGAAACTGTAAGAACTGAGACTTAGGTTAAACTCGACGGTTTAGATTTTCTAACCGCGGAGCTAAGTGAAGTGACCAGATTTATTGTTGTGTTTGCAGATTGTCCGGCTAGCACTCGACAGCCAGAAAACTGGCTCTGAAGACAGTGCAGATAGCTGATAGCAGTCAACGGCGGTTAGCAGCAGGTCACAGATATGCGACTAGGCGGTCTTCTTCCTTGGCAGTTTCCCTGCTTGGATATCATAGTTCGCCTTTGGCAGACTTAGTTGCAGTTCGAATAAAATTGTTCGCTCAACTCACGATTGGGCGACCTTGGCGATTAGGCGACCAGGATTTGCGGTTAGGCGGCAGCTCAGTTTCAGTTCAACTGTTCGCGGCTACTTCAACGGTTAAGCGACCTTGCGGTCAGACGAATAGGAAATGCGGACAGAGTTTTCTCTTCAGCAGTCAATAAGACAGTTCGCGGATAAAGGTGCGGTCTGGCAATTCAACGGTCTGGCAACTTGAGCTGTTCGCACGGCCTCAGCGGATTGGCGACTTGGGCGGTTACAGTGTGTTGTCCGCCAGGTTTTACTCTTGTTGTTTTTTTGTGATCTCCATCATGGGCATTGCAAAATAATGTCTCGCAATGTATGTATTGTCTTGTAAAGAAAACTATTAATTCAATTGTGCCGCTTGTTCTTCTATATGTTTTTGATTTATTTGGCTTGGTTGAGTGTTCCTACGAGTTTCCCGGGTTCACAAAATTTTATAGTTTTCGTTAGAACGCGCTAGAGCGAAAACCTCACCAAACAAACCCTTTATCTATGTGAACTAGCGAAGATAAATTCGGGTACCGACACATGAGAAAAAAACTATTCTTTTCAAGTTTACCTCATGTCTTTTCATTCATGGAGAAGTTATTGCTTATGTATCTCGTTTTAAGATCGCAATCCGGGATGCAGGAATTTCTGCCGCATGTGATGATGAATGAGGGAGATAAAAAAAACAGAAGGGAAAGGCACAAAAGAAAGAAGTTTATCCTTTTCAAGGTATCTTCATGGCTTCACCATTATATTCAATGGTTAAAACAGCCCTGAGAGAAAGAGTTTTGTTATATTCAAGGTCCCCTCATAGCATTGAGATTACCTTCACCAGGTGAAGATATTGATAAAAACAGCCATGAGAGAGTATTAAACTTGTTTTTTTCAAGGCACTCCTTATGGATTCTCTATTACCTTCATAGGCTGAGATACATATATTCAGGTAAAACAGCCATGAGAAAGATTTAGGCTGTGTTTGGTGCGGCTTATCGCGACTTATTTGCTTCGGTGAGGTTGGACAAAAATGTCATTGTCATACCAAAATCTTATGCCCCAAACTAGTTTCTTTTTTTGATAACGGTAGTAACATTTGTCATACCAAACATACAATGACGATTTTGTCCAACCTCACCGGAGCAAATAAGCTACGATAAGTCGCGCCAAACACGGTCTTAAGCCTGTTCTTTTCAAGGTTCCCTCTTGGCATCTCCATTACCATTATGAGAATAGATTCAGATAAAAAGGTCATAAAAGAAGACGATCTTTAGGGCAGCGGAGGATTCAGAAAATTAGAAATGAGGGTGCATAAATTTTTTAAAAATACAATAGTATAAAAAATATTCTAAATTAATTTTGGAGGTGCACATAGCTGAGTTTGGTCGGCGAAAATGCAAATTTGGTCTGCAAATAGTCAAATTTGATTTGTGAATAGCTAAATTTTGGTCTGTTTATAACAAATAGCAAAAAATGAGGGGGTCAGTGTCCCTTTGGTCCCCCTCTGAATCTGCCGCTACTCTTTGAGGACCCCCCTCGGCTTCTCCATCATCTTCACAAGGTGAAGATAACAAGGTAAAACCTAAGTTTTCAAAACTGGGCCTGATAATGAATACTCAAGATTACATTGGTTCCATCAGGTTGAACCACAATAATATAATAAATATAAGAATACAATTACAGTTATTTCAATTATACAATAATGGACAATTATATTAATATATTTGGCTCATTAAAGTCTATCTCAGATCTAGTGTTGTCAAGTTGTTTCAAAAATCAAAGAACCATTAAGAGCTAAAATCTAAGAACCACCTGGCCTTGTTGGCTAGTTTAGTGGTTCGACCAGTGGTTTTCCGGTTCCTGAGCGGTTCGTAAGCCTAGTTGCACCAGTTTGTAGGCCGATTTACGGTCCGACCAATCGGTAACGTAAAAAAAGCTTATTCTTTTCAAGGTCCCCTCACGCCTTTTCCACTGCGTTCACGAGGTGAAGATAAATCCAAACAAAAAGGCCAGAAGAGAAAGAAGCTTATTCTTTTGAAGTAATATATATTATAGATAAAAATCTCAACCCTTTCCATTTTCTAGTTACAACAAACCAGAGTTTCTTGTGCTCTGAAAATATCTTTTTTAAGTTCTATCACTTGGCAATAATTTCCCCTATAAATATCTCCTATTTTAAGTTTGCTGTCATTTCATAATTTTGACTTGTATCATTCTATGAAGCTTCTTGAACAGTTTGAATACAATGCAATGCGTCTTATGATGCTCGTGATTCGGTAAACTGAAGTGTGCACCAAGCATAATGTTTGACCTTCGAGCTCAAAACAAAGAAAAAATTTTCTATTACGAACCTACTTCAGGGCTTCGTCAAGGATAGCAGTGAAGGCGGAGATACACGGGGGGCCGAGCTCTACCCGCAGAGAATGCGAGGGGGAGTGGAAGAAGTGGAGCCGTGCTCAGGTCTAATTCTAGAAATTGAGGAAGAGAGAAATAGAGAGAAGGATTAAACTTGGTTAATTTCATTCATAATGATTCATGAAACCCCGTGGTCCCTTAAATAAAAATTACAATACTTCAGACAATTACCAAAATACCCTGCATGAAATAAAAGACATGAAAGTTCATAATAACCCTAAATAACAATCCTAAAAATGACGACACTAACATGACAAATTAATAATGTAAATATAAAAATTAACCGATAACGAGGACTATTGTAGCCTTAGCGCACCAGTTAAGGTATCGCCATGTGACCTTGAGGTCACGGGTTCAAGTCCCGGAAGCAACCTCTTATAAAAATGCAGGGTAAGTTTGCAAACATTTCACCCTTGTGGTGGGACCCCTCCTTGAACCCTCGCTGTGCAGGGATACTTTGTGCATCGGGCAGCCCTAACAAGGACTACTGTGAGCCCATATCAATCTCATAATGTGTTGATAAACTTTGGTTAGAACTTAGTGGGTGGCAAAGTGTCCTCTACTTCATATTCTATCTAGCATCCTCAAATTTATTAGCCACGTTAATTTGTTGGCTCTTAGCACATTAATTCCTTCATGCAACATCTAAACGAAGATAAATTTTTAAGTTGAAACCTTCATCAATTGATTAATGGAAGTAAACATGGATAAACTTTTGCAAACTTCAATGAAGATACAACTCCTACATAAAACTGGTAAACTAAACATAAGTACAGCCTCATACCTTATGAGTTGCTTAAATATTCATTTGAAATACTCCGCGAACGAAGGATTCGGATCACTAGCTCGTGTTGCTTATCTTGTTGAGCGCATCCATGATCATCCTCATTGAAGGCCTTCTCTCGGGATTAGTCTGAACGCATGCCAAAGCAATCTTAAGCACCACAACAATCTCGTCATCCCTGTCGGGCTCGTGAGCCAGGAAAGGATCGAGAACATCCGAAAGGGGCTTCTTGTCTTCGATGCAGAACTGAACCCACTGAACCAAATCCATCTCCGAGGTCTCGAGTAGTACCACCGGAGACCTGCCGGAGATCAGTTCAAGTAATATGACACCGTAGGAGTAAACATCCCATTTCTGAGATGGTTTTAGTATCTTCAAAGCTTCGGGAGCTTGGTAGCATGAAGAAGAGCTCATGAGCGGGCTCGCCGAGATATCAGATAGCTCCTTGTGATGCTTGTCCGCTGTGATTCTGTTCGACTGCAGCAATGGGAATGATCCGGCGATGTTTGCGAGGCGGCCGAGACCGAAGTCGGAGATGTAAGGTTCGATGTTTTGACCGAGAAGTATGTTGCCGGGTTTGAGATCTCCGTGGACATACTTCTTTGGGCTGAACTCGTGTAGGAAAGTTAAACCCTTGGCGATTCCTCGAATGATTTTTAGCCTCATCTCCCATGTCAATGGCTGGGAAGCCATGGAACCTCTACCTGAAAACATAACAATTTGATAAACATACAAAGGTTACATTAATGAATTGAAACATTTTCTTGTTCATGATGAAACTATGCAAATGTATCTTTAAATCAGAAATTTAGGACATTAGAAGTCACTAATTTAGAACATAAATGACATTATAAGATATGTTATTTACAAATGTCTTCAAATCCCCAAAAAATACAATCTTTAAATTAAGAAATAAATATGAACATAATGATGATAACATCATACAGTTATATAACATTATAACAAGAAGAAATAAAAATAGCATTTTGATGTAACTGGAACTTGATCCCTACTGTGAACGTTTTGTTTTGATGAAATAATCATATTCCTAATCAAATGAGCATGAAATTGCAATTCTTTGGTAATACACTTTCAAATCTTTTGGATAGAATAATGCATTTAGATCTACAAAGTTCATACCATGAATTGCTGCAGAAAGCTTGCCATTTGGTATATAGTCATAAACAAGCAATTTCTCTTCAACAGACCAATAATAAGCTCTCAGAGCAACAATGTTAGGATGCTTGACCTTCCCAATGGCCTCCACCTCATTCTTAAACTCGCTAAACCTTTGCAACCCTCCTTCCCCCAACCTTCGAACGGCAAATGTCAGCCCGTCGTCTAACACAACCTTGTACACAATCCCAATCCCGCTCTTCCCGAGAACAAAAGCCGAGGCCTTCAAGAGCTCATCCAGACTGAAGCTCACGCGGGCGTCCAATGGAACGAGATCGAGATGCTCCACATTCTCGGACACTGTCTCCGATTCGTCCCTCCTAAAGCACATGCATTCCTTCTTCGCCTTTGAAACTTTCTCAGAAGGCAGGGAACCTTGTTTCATCTTCAACCCCATTGCCCTGCAGTAGCAGTAGAAGAAAACCAAAGCAATCATACAAATCCCCACAACATCACTCACTACTATGGCGGCAATTTCCCTCCGGGTCAGCCCCCTTCTTCTGCTGATAGTTCCCCTGTAATTAATGGAAGGAGGAGTTGTGTAGTTGCCTTTAGGCAAAAAGGGATCAGTCGAAGGTAATCCGAAGAAGCATGAGTTCTTCAGAGGAGGGCCACAGAGGCCAGGATTTCCAATAAAAGCAGTTGGTCCTCTGTTCTCCAAAGCACCACTCTGTGGTATTGGGCCAGTGAGATTATTGTAAGAAAGATCTATATAAACCTTCTCGGGAAGACGACCGAAGCTCTCCGGAATCAACCCGGAGAAGAGATTATGGGAGAAATCAGCAGTCCCATGGAGATTCGAGAGATTCCCAATGTCACCAGGAATAGAGCCGTTGAATTTGTTAAAGGAGAGGTTTAATTCTTCAACAGAAAGTAAACTGCTTCCAAAACCGATGGGAAGAGAACCGCTGAAACTGTTGTGGCTCAAATAAAGTGTTCTTAATCTTGTCAAGTTTGTGAATGAATTGGGCAAAGAACCAGAGAAGGAATTCTGAGAGAGGTCTAAAACTTGGAGGAAGGCGAGAGAGCCAATCTCCCAAGGAATGGATCCGGTGAAGTTATTACCGAGAAGAACCAGGCTTTGAAGGCCTCGAGGAGAGAAGATCTCGTGAGGAAGAGGGCCAAATAGCTTGTTGTTTCTGAGATTGATGTGCCGCAGAGAACGAAGAGAGCCGAGAGAAGGGTGGAGAGGGCCAAAAAGACTTTTTTTGGGAATGCTGAGGGAGACAACTTCTCCATCTTCGCAGGTGAGGCCGTTCCAAGAGCATGGGTCCTGAGAAGAAGAGTTCCAGTTGGTCATGGAGCCTTCCGGGTCCTGGGAAATGGAATCCCTGAATTTGAGGAGAGAAAGGCCTTCGGCGCTGAGACCGGATACAGAAGGAAGAAGAAAGGGGCTGAAGATGAGAAGGATAAGAAAGGGAACATGAGGGAACTCCATAAGAGGGTGAGATTTCGGCCTGAGAATACTTATCTGTAGTGTGTTTAGATCCGCAAGTGAGGAGGAAGAGCTGGAAGTGGAAGTTGCAGTGAGTTCTTCGAGTGAGATTGAGAGAGGAGTAGATGAGGAAGAAGAGAGAGTTCCACTTTCCCTTCTGCGAGCAAAAAAAAGGGTGCAGTGATGATCTGCACATATTCCGACAACGTAGGGACTGTTAAAAAAATCCGACTTTGATTAATGCGCAGGGAATAAATCTCCTCTAATTCACTCACCATGATTGATTGTTGCAACCGTTAGGATATAAATGAATTGATTGTTAAGTGAAAATCATTCTTTTAGCTCCATATGAATAGATTATTATTTGAAAATCATTTCCGGAGAACTCTACCTCTAAACACTATTAATATAAGACTTTGTTTGGTTTAGGGCGAGCTTTGGATGAGGCTACCGGCGATGGCCGGCGATGGCCGGCGATGGCCGGCGATGGCCGGCGATGGACATAGATGGGAAGGAGTCGTGTTCAAAGATGGAGAGATTTTTCCGTTTCTCACCGAAAATCGGGAGCAAATCCCACCGGTGGCAGAAAACAAACGCCCCGGGGATGCTTACTCTCCCCATCGGTATCCCAAAAAGATAAATTCACACAAATTTTAAGTATCGAATTTTTGGCACTTTGTGTTGAATTTTTTCAAATTGGTCAGCAAGATAGGCTAAAGCCAAATTAATATTCTCAGAACTATCCAGTTCACACCTTGATCATGCGGAAACCGAAGATCAAGCTTAAACACCAAACGCAACAAGAAGAAACAAGCAGGTCATATATTCATTCACTTCTTTACAGGGAAAGGTATACGCGGCGAGACATGATTTCGCCAGTACACAAGGAAACAGAAAGAACAATACAAGCCGAGCGGACAGAACTGGAGACCGCCGAGACCGCTCAGTCCGCCAAGGTCGCAGAAGCTGCCCGAATTGTTGCTGCTACAAGCCGAATAGAACACGGAGTCTGCCGAGACCGCGAGGTCGCGCGGACACACCGTTATTCACTGACTGCTGCTGAACTGGAGAACAGACCGCCTACCCGCCTGAGTCCGGCGGACCGGTTATTGGACTTGGAAATGCTGAAGCAGAGAAGAACTGACAAGCCGCAGAAGCGACCTGCTGAGACCGCAAAGACCGCAAACTTCACTGATCCTGACCGAAGTCAAAGCCAAACTCCTGGCTCCTTAATGCTAGTCGCGCGACCTGCACACAGCAAACAATTATCTCTACTCAACCTGCGCGGACAGAAAAAACCAGACCGCAGCAATTGATCACGCCCCACTTACTGTTCACTCAGTTACTGTAGATGTGTCGGGAGGGTCTATTTAGAGGCGAGGTGAGGAGCGTGGTCACCACCCTAGTGAATAGAGTCACCGCCCCAGCCCGCGCACTAGCAAAGCCCCGTCCGCTGAGTCTGCAAGGACTTAACTGGATTCCAACAAAACCGTCAGGAGCTAAGACAACGATGTTCACCACCAGGCAGACTCGCACCAGTCCGCCCACACTATGCGGACAAGACATCAGCTCGCATAGCCCGCAAACACCACCGCACATGGACATCCACAACCTCTACTGCGACAATCTGCACACTATATGCAGACAAAGAGGCAGTCCGCACACCTCGAGAACAAAGCCTCAATCCCCCACGAGTCCACGACCAACAGGCAGTCCGCCCAGTCAACAACAGACTCTGCGGATACCGCGGACAAGCTAGACTTGTCATAGAATGTGACCAAGTCCAATAAACCACCAAGGGCCTGGCGTGAGCTCGGCGGACAAGGCCCAGTCCGCCTGCTCCCAAGGTAGATCGCCAACACTCCACCAGAATAAGGCAGAGCCCGCAAGCCCCTACTCGCACAGCTGCCAAGATAACAGCCAACTGTCGGACTTGACATCAGTCTGCGCAGTCCTCCACAAAGCAGCTAATGCCCGCTGCAACACCTGATAGGTCGACAAGGACCACAGCCGATCTCCAAGGCCAGTCCGCAACAGCGGACACCGCGGACTTAACCAAGTCCGCAATACCTCCCGCGGATTGAATCTCCAATCCGCCCGGCTACACCAAGAACTGGCTAACTGCAAGGCCGCAGACCAAGTTGAGCACTGCCAACATAGCACCATACACAGTTTGTTCAGGCCGCTCCACTAGATGTCCAAGCCGCCAAGACTTCCCTGGCCACAGACCACCCAGGCCGCACACCATTCCGCCCAGACCGCAATATCAGGCCGCCCAGACCGCCCGACATGCTCCATCACCCACTTCCACTTCACAAATTTCAACACTCCCCCTTGAAGTGAGAAGTGATGATCAAACCCAGCAAACCTCGTAACTGTTGAAATGACCCCTTCGACAGCGGCTTCGTAAAGATCTCAGTAAGATTATCTTAATTCTGAACATGCCCGACCATAAGAGATCCCTTCAACACCTTCTCCCTTATAAAGTGGTGCTCGATCTCAATATGCTTGGTCCTTGTGTAACACACTGGATTGTTCACCAGTTTGAGAGCACTCTCATTGTCGCCTCGGAGAAAAGTAGGACCTTGCACTTCCTCATGAGCATCCTCTACAAGCCTCCTCAGCCAGATGGCTTCCCGAGCAGCCAAGGTCGAAGCCTTATACTCTGTCTCTGTAGTTGAGACGTGTTGAGAACCAAGGTCCAGCGGGATTGGGTGTGTGTGGGACCGCATATTTGGGCTTCCCCATTGCGTTCCAGGTCTGGGTGTTGACCCCGGTGGGCCCCCGTATGGCGGAATATCTCTGCCATCCCGTGGATGGATTAGTCTCACATCGCCTGCAGCAGGTGGTCCTTGGTGTTTATGTACCCCCGTCCCCCCTTCCTACTACCTCGGGGTTTTGGGAAGATGTGTGATGACGGGTGGTTTCCACATAGTATCAGAGCCATCCCGCTGCGGGGGTGTGTTGAGAACCAAGGTCCAGCGGGATTGGGTGTGTGTGGGACCGCATATTTGGGCTTCCCCATCGCGTTCCAGGTCTGGGTGTTGAGCCCGGTGGGCCCCCGTGTGGCAGAATATCCCTGCCATCCCGTGGATGGATTAGTCCCACATCACCTGCAGCGGGTGGTCCTTGGTGTTTATGTACCCCCGTCCCCCCTTCCTACCACCTCGGGGTTTTGAGAAGATGTGTGGTGACGGGTGGTTTCCACAAGACGGACACCGAGTCCTGCTTCTTGCTACACCATGAGATGCAACCTGATCCACAAGTGAACACATAACCCGAAGTTGATCTTCGATCATCCGAGTCACCACCATAGTCAGCATTCGTGAACCTAAGCAAAGCAAAGTCCGTGTCCCTTCCATAGAGAAGTCCCATATTAGAAGTCGTCCTGACATACTTCAAAATATTCTTTGCCGCCACCAGATGAGATTTCTTTGGTTCAGCCATAAACCGACTTACACGGCCAACAACGTAAGCAATGTCTGGCCTTGTAATCGTCAGGTAGATCAAGCTCCCAACTAGAGCTCTAAACACCAAGGGATCAGGAATAATCCTTCCCTCGTCTCGGCGAAGCTTCAGCCAATGATACAGAGGAGTAGAGCAACTATTTCCTTCACCCATGCCGAATCGATTCACAATGCGATCCGCATAACCCTTTTGGCAAATGAGAATTCCGCGCTCCTTCCTCTCCACTTCAAGACCAAGAAAGTGATGAAGCTCTCCCAAGTCTTTCATCTCGAAGCGTATAGCAAGCTCAGCCCTGAGCCTAGCTACTTCCTCCTCTGAATTCTCTGTGATGATCATATCATCAACATAAAGTAGGACCAAGACTTGAAGCTCTCCCTTCTTCTTGATGAACAAGCTTGAATCCGAGTTGGAAGCAAGGTATCCGCAGAATTGGAGATATTCTGCAATCTTCCCATACCAAGCTCTAGGAGCTTGCTTCAAGCCATAGAGAGCCTTCCTGAGCTTGCAGACATAGTCCGGATGAACTTCAGAAACAAATCCAAGTGGCTGATCCATGAAGATGTCCTTATCAATCTTTCCATTAAGAAAAGCGTTCTTCACATCGAGCTGCCACATCCTCCATCCCTGGCAAGCAGCCAAAACGATCACCACCCGCACCGAAGTCATCTTTGCAACTGGACTAAATGTCGCCTCATAGTCTTCTCCATACTGCTGTGAGAATCCTCGAGCAACCAGACCAGCTTTGTATCTTTCGATGCTCCCATCAGCCTTCTTCTTTAACTTAAACACCCACTTGCAAGTCACTGGAGTAATGTCATCAACCTTGGGCACAAGGTCCCAGGTTTCATTCTTCTTGAGAGCAGCAATCTCTTCCTTCATGGCATCGTCCAACTCCTTGACTCCAGTGGCCTCATTGAAGTTTGCAGGCTCTCGCTCATCCATAGGACCTGCAAAGAACAAGAGGCAAAACTCACTGCATTCTCATCGCAGTACCGAGCAGGTGGCTTGATAGTCCTCTTTGACCTTCGCAAGGTCTGCTCCTTGCTCACTACCTTCGTTGCTCCTTCAGGCTCAACTCCAACTTCGGGCAAGCTTTGAGCAATTCTCCCCCTACTTCCTGAGTCAGAAGCCTCAGCACCAGAACTTGAAGCAACAGGAGCTGTTGGTGATACAACAAGCTTCTCTTCCAGAACTTCATCAGCCACCTTCTGCTATTCATCAACCTTGCTCTCTGGTAGATCAACCGACCCACCTCCATACGATATCAGTTCGTCAAAGACCACGTCTCTTGATATAACAAACTTCTTTGTCGCAGGATCCATGTATTTCCATCCCTTCTTCCGCTCATCATAGCCAACAAAGACAAACTTCCTTGCATTTGCATCAAGCTTTGTCCTTGAAGCATCCGGGACATGCACATAGTAAGTTGATCCAAACACCCGAAGGTGTTCCACGCTTGACTTCTCCTTCAGCAACATCTCAAAAGGAGACCTCATGTTGATCGGGCTGAGCGACATCTGATTGATGACATAAGAAGCACAAGACATCCCCTCTGCCCAGAAGGACCTAGGAATATCTTTCGCATGAAGCCAACACTTGCATGTTTCCGTCAGATGACGGATCTTTCGCTCCGCTACTCCATTTTATTGTGGAGTGTGAGCACAAGTAAGCTCTCTCTGGATCACGTGCTTCCTGCAGAAGTTAGAAAACTCGGAGGAGACAAACTCACCACCATTGTATGTTCTAAGCTTCTTGATCTGCAAGCCAAGTCGGCCTTCCACTAGCTCCTTGAACTCCACAAACACCTGGAAAGCTTCTGTCTTCTCCTTCAAGAAATAAACCCAAGTGTATCTTGAATAGTCATCAATCAACACAAGCATGTATCTGCTCTCACCAAGGCTAGCAGTGACGGTTGGTCCCATCAAGTCTCCATGGATACACTCCAATGGTCTCTTGCTCCTCGTTTGTGATTTTTCAAACGAAAGGCGATGAGCCTTGCCGTACTGACATCCCGCGCAAACGTGACCATCGCCAAAAGAAGATAGCTTGGGCAAGCCTCTTACAAGGCTCCTATTTGCCATAGCTTTCAACTTATCCATTCCTACATGTCCCAGCCTTTCGTGTCATATAGCAGCGCTATCGTTTGCCCTCATCCGATCAACATAAGAGTTTGTTGCAAGAACAAACAAGTTCTTAACTCTCCTCTCAACATGAGCAACATCAGCCTTTACCGCTGATACGTTGCGAAGGAACTTCACTTGCGTTGGCCCAAACAGAACGTGATAACCTGCATCTACCGCATTGGTCACAGAGAAGAGGTTCTTCTTCATGTCTGGTACATGATACACACTTCTTAACGTGAGTGGCCCCTTATCACTACCCAAAGACATAACCCCTCCTTCTCTACTGCATAAACAGTATTATCAGCAGTGATGATAGCTTCGTTACCTGAGTAAGCTTGTAGAGAAGAGAACTTCGACTTGTCTCCGGTGAGGTGATGACCCCACCCGGAGTCCATGATTCACTCATCGTTGAAGTCGACAACGGACAAGGCACGGACACAAGTGCCTGTCATGAAAGCTCCGCCCCATCTAGCTTCTTTAGTACTCAAGCAAGCTTCCTCCTTGCATGCAGCATGCCCAGGATATAGTTTGACCTTGCAGTCACGCTTGAAGTGTCCCCGGTGATGACACATGTAGCACTTCAAGTTCTTCTTCCAATCCTTCTTAGGAGCAGCGCTCCTCTCAGGCTGATAAGAAGCTGAAGGCTCATTTTCAGCAGCAGTGTTTTTCTTCCCTTCCCATCTCTTCTTCTTCTTGCTTGTGAACAACACGTCACTACATCCTTCAGAGATAGTCACTCCTGTCATCTGTCTTGCCAAACTTTCCTGCGAAGCAAGCAGGTTCTCAAGCTCCAACAGAGATGACTGAGTAGCCCAGCCTTACATTGAGGTTACAAAGGCAACATACTCCTTCCGTAAGCCGCGGATAATGTGCCTCTTCAACCTGGCCTCAGAGATGGGCTCATCAGGATCAAGCGCCGATATCTCTGCACACAGACTCTTCATCTTCAAGAAGAACTTAGAGATAGTCAGGTCTCCTTGAGTTATCATAGCCAACTCATTCTCCAGGAACTGTAGCCTTGCCACGTTCTTGCTGTTGAACAACTCATCAATGGTTGTCCAAATATCAGCAGCTGACTCACATCCAATGATGTGATCAAACAGCTCCGGTGAAACAGCCCTATTGAGAACAAACTCCGTCTTTGCATTTGTTTTTCTTCAAAGCCTCACCTGCTCAGCAGTTCCAAAAGCAGCTGAACTTCCTGCATGTCGTCACCACTGATGACCTCCCATAGATCCTCGCTAAGAAGAAAACTCTTCATGCACGACTTCCACTTCTTAAAGTTAGTCGTGGTCAAGAGTTTAATACCAAGACCTCTTCCATAGCTCCCTTTCATTGCAGCAACCTTGGTCAAGCTAATCAGAAGCACAGAGCAACAACACAAGTTGATCACCGCTCAAGCAACTGAACCTGCCACTGATACCATGTTGAATTTTTTCAAAGTGGTCAGCAAGATAGCCTAAAGTCAAATTAATATTCTCAGAACTATCCAGTTCACACCTTGATCATGCGGAAATCGAAGAGCAAGCTTAAACACCAAACGCAACAAGAAACACACATGTCATATATTCATTCACTTCTTTACAGGGCGAGGTATACGTGGCGCGACAAGATTTCGCCAGTACACAAGGAAACAAAAAGAACAATACAAGCTGAGCGGACAGAACTGGAGACCGTCGAGACCGCTCAGTCCGCCAAGGTCGACGAAGCCGCCCGAATTGTTGCTGCTACAAGCCGAATAGAACACGGATTCTGCCGAGACCGCGAGGTCGCGCAGACACACCGTTATTCACTGACTGCTGCTGAACTGGAGAATAGACCGCCTACCCGCCTGAGTCCGGCGGACATGTTATTGGACTTGGAAATGCTGAAGCAGAGAAGAACTGACAAGCCGTAGAAGCGACCCGCTGAGACCGTAGAGAGCGCAAACTTCACTGATCCTGACCGAAGTCAAAGCCAAACTCCTGACTCCCCAATGCTAGTCGTGCGACCTGCACATAGCAAACAATTATCTCTACTCAACCTGCGCGGACAGAAAAAACAAGACCACAACAATTGACCAAGCCCCACTTACTGTTCACTCAGTTACTGTAGATGTGTCGGGGGTCTATTTATAGGCGAGGCGAGGAGTGTGGTCACCACCCTAGTGAATAGAGACACCGCCCCAGCCCGCGCACTAGCAAAGCCCCGTCCGCTGAGTCCGCAAGGACTTAGCTGGATTCCAACAAAACCGCTAGGAGCTAAGACAACGATGTTCACCACCAGGCGGACTCGCACCAGTCCGCCCACACTATGCGGACAAGGCATCAGCTCGCATAGTCTGCAAACACCACCGCACATGGACAACCACAACCTCTACTGCGACAGTCCGCACACTATATGCAGACAAAGAGGCAGTCCGCACACCTCGAGAACAAAGCCTCAATCCTCCACGAGTCCACGACCAACAAGCAGTCTGCCCGGTCAATAATGGACTCTGCGGATATCGCGGACAAGCTGGACTTGTCACAGAATGTGACCAAGTCCAGTAAACCACCAAGGGCCTGACACGAGCTCGGCGGACAAGGCCCAGTCCGCCTGCCCCCAAGGTAGATCGCCAACACTCCACCAGAATAAGGCAGAGCCCGCAAGCCCCTACTTGCACAGCTGCCAAGACAACAGCCAACTGCTGGACTTGACACCAGTCCACGCAGTCCTCCACAGAGCAGCTAACGCCCGCTGCAACACCGAAAAGGTCGGCAAGGACCACAACCGATCTCCAAGGCCAGTCCGCAACAGTAGACACCGCGGACTCAACCAAGTCCGCAACACCTCCCGCAGATTCAATCTCCAATCCGCCCGGCTACACCAAGAACTGGCTAACTGCAAGGCCGCAGACCAAGCTGAGCACCGCCAACAGACCGCCATACACAGTCCGCTCAGGCCGCTCCACTAGACGCCTAAGCCGCCAAGACTTCCCTGGCCACAGACCACCCAGTCCGCACACCAGTCTGCCCAGACCTCAATATCAGGCAGCCCAGACCGCCCGGCCTGCTCCATCACTCACTTCCACTTCACAAATTTCAACACTCTGCACCCTCTAAATGAGGCGCTTTGGTGCTTTGCACACCATTTTTTTTATTTTTGGCATTTTTCACCTTCTAAATCATTTAAGATAGCACTTTGCACCTCTAAATGATTTTTGAATTTAAAAAACAACTAAATAATAATAGAGCCAATAGTTTGGGTAATACAGAAATTGTGTGAGCAAATCGGTTCATTCTTTTTCATTTTTTCTAATTTCTCCAGATTGTGTGCTTGTTGTGTGAGAGTCAACCACGAGATCTACCCGATCGGCGATCTTCCAACGAGGGTCCTTTCTGGCGATCTCTCCTAGTGCAGGTTCTTCTCTGCAGCAGTTTCTTGTCGGCGGCACTTGTTCTGGGCGGTACTTGTTCTTGGCCGCTGTTTATGCATATAAAAGAATGTAAGTATAAAATATGATTTTTGATCACCAAGACCTTATAAGGTTCCTTTGCATTAATCTGTACCTATGTAGGTGCAACATTACACAATGCTCTTATCATGGTGATTGGAGTTAGTTTAAGTGAGTTATCATTGATAGATTTCATATTGTTTTCTCTTCTTATTGTATGCAATTTATAATATAAAGTGGTTGATTAAAGAATAGTTGACTTGTCTAAAATAGAAAGGAAATACTTTTTGAGGATTGCTCATAATTCAAATAAGAAAAGTACTGCTTCATTTTAATTTCTCCAAATTTCTTAGTTGCACATTTAGTTTTCAAAATGAATATTATTTTTTTGTTAGTTAAAATGGCTTTGTAAAAAAAATGTAGATGATGTTAGCTTTTTTTGGCTAGTTAGATCATATTAACTTCATGTTTTTTTGAATATTATAGAATAGTATGGATTTTGCGAGAGAAAGATTCTGAAGAGAGCATTGTACATGTCATATGAAAATGCAATGTTCACAATCAGAAAGCACCATTCATGGTCATTTATTGGTTCTCCTATTAAATCATATAAGCCAGACTTAATTAGCTACATTGACCATTGTGAATACACCTGTTTAACTTTTCATGATTAGCATGAAATGACTACATATTGGTCATGTACAACCTGTATTCGCCGAGAGTGGGCCCTACCACAGCCAGGTCAGCAAAAGTCAAGGTCAACAAGTCAAGACAGGAGTCAAAGGCAGCATACAAGATGACGGAAGGTCTGAGCGAGTATAGACGAGCTCTTCTAGTGTGGTAATGAAGGGCTTTGCAGTGTGGTCGAAGGAGAGGCCAGAGACGAGGGAGCAGAGGACCATTAGTTTGAGGGTTATGTCGTATTCCTTTTTACGGTCAGGGGCAGATCCAGAAATTTTAACAATGTCACGACCCGTCTAATAATAACTATTTGAGTGCACAACGGGCGGGTCGTGATTCCACAAACATGGGCGAAAGAAATTCATGTCTGTTAGACGGAAGCTGAAATTTTGATATTAGATTAAAACTAATTGATTTATAGAAAATATGTTATCTGCACACACATGAGCTTTAAATAAAAGATGAGTATAGTCGTATAGCTAAACACACGTATTTTTAATAAATTTCATGATGCAAGTGCAAGTAAAAATTTCAGGTAATAAAATTTCTAAGAAGATGAACATGCATAAAGAATTTATAATTACAATGCATAATTTATGGCCTAACCATTGTCCATGATACAAGGAATGTGGCTGATCTTAACTATTACATCATAAGCAATCTAATAGTAAAAAAACAAAATACATTGAATTGACGCAACAACAAAAGGTAAACCTCTAAGGACACAAGAACTTGACGCAAATCGGCTCAGGAAGCAGGCGACACATTTACGGACGCTAAGACAATTTTCAAAATAAGAAGGAAAAAACCTCAGAACACACACACACACACACACACACACACACACACACATATATATATATATATATATATATATATATATATATATATCTTTACCACTATAAAGGAAATAGTTTTATCATTAATTTTAAACTCATTGAAGACTTCATGACCGTCGGATCTGTCCAAATATTTTATCAACCGTATGATTAAACCGCCTCTCTCTCTTCACTTTTTCATAGGTCTCCTAAACCTACTAGGGTAGCCTAAACCTATTTTAAAAATTATTAAATAAAATTCAGCACATGATGACAAGGCCCAAAGAATGGAGACCAACCGCTATCGGGCCTGCCCAATTTTAATAAACTTATTATGAAGTTATCCCGTACATTTAATTTATACCAGGAAATATAAGTTATACCCATGATGTGAGACTAGATTTGAGGAATAGGTATAAGATAATAAAAAAGAGAAATGCGGGCTGGCTAAGACTCAAACTGCCGACCTGCTACATGTAAGGGTTATATCTTTTTCAGTATACCATCACTTTCTACATTATACAAAGCGCAGATTATTTTATATATCACCTTAAATAAGGGATTTGTTAACTTCTTTTAATTACATCAAGAAGAAGAATTATTTAGTAATTCTATAAATATAAGATTTCATATTTTAAAAACATGAGCCCCGTGTCGCGAAGCCCGCCGTTACCGGCCGAGTACTGTGGCGCGTGGCCATCGGGCCGGAGGCCCATGCATAACAAGGAGCTACTGTGTCTTTCAGTGGCGTTCCTCTGTCATATAGTGAGTCTCGGCTGTTCAACATAACAAGGAGCTACTCACAGACTATAAGCTCGGATCGGAGCTACTCACTGACTAGAGCTATACCCGGGAACTCCTAACTAGAGCTATACCCGGATGAGCTACTAACCTAGACTCGGAACGAGAGGAGTACGAACAGGAGCGGAGGGGCGCTAGAGAAGAAAGACAAGAAAACGAGATAAAGCAAGCAAAGACAAGCTCGAAAAGAAAACGAGAGCATAGTATATAGAATCTCATATCTTAGATCTCAGGATCCGCTCCCTGTCCAGTGAGTAGCTCATCCGGTCCCGAGTCTTCAAGAACTCTAGTCCGAGTCTCATGTTCGCAGCTCAACTCTGGGTATAGCTCCTTGTCTAGTTATGTTCGTAGCTCAACTCTGGCTACTCCCTTGTCTAGTGAGTAGCTCATCCGGGTCCTTGTCTAGTGTTGTGGTGTTGCTCCCGAGCTACTTGTCTAGTTAGTAGTAACACAGCAACAACAGGTATAAGCCTGAGCTTGACTTTACTTGTTTTCTTCTTTCTCTTAGGCCCGGATAACAGAGAGGAGAAGCGACTTGTTATGTCTGACTTTCTTAGTTGTTTATGCGAAGCGGAGCGTATATTAGCTTGTTGTTGTTATGTTAGTCCGTTCCGTTCCTAGACTGAATTAGAATGGCCCGAAAGCCTAGAAGTCAATGAGATTTTCTCATTATTCCTGTCATTTTCATTCTTCTTTTTCCTATTCGCTGCACAGAATAGAGTCTGAGAAAGAGAAAGAAGAAACTGCTAAAAGAGGTTCTTTCTTAGAACTAGAATAGGTAGTTTCTCTTCTTACCTTTCACCTCTCTTTTGCCTATATGTCCTCTTACTGCTCTACTAGCCCGACATACTACTTTACGCAATTTGATACATCGAAAGCGCACCAACCCGGTTCCACACCAAGATCAAATGAGGGACCATATGTTCTCACTAAAGTATTGGCATTTCTCATAGACTAAGGTTGGAGTATCATCTCAGTTAGTAAAGCGGAGTGCTCCTGAACAGTCGCTCCTCTAAAAAACCCTTAGCACAATAATCAGTGCGGGGGATGGCGATCCAACTCCTACCCTGGCTTAGACGGAACAGAGATCCTTTCAAGTCAAGCCCTCCTCCCTCAACAAGGGGAATGATTAGAATGGTGAGTCAAAGACTAGCGCTTAAAGAGGCATACCATAGCATTGCTCCACCTCAAGGAAGAGAGATCAATCCAATCGTTTCTTACTTCACTGCAAGAAGGAACACATTGAAAGCTACAAGCCCCTTCACACAAGGGGACTTGGACTCCTAGTACGTGCTCTACGCGATACACAGACAGATAGAATAGCCGGAGTACGGTAGGAATGGACTGCTGCTGGCAGGACTGAGGGGTTAGCACATATTCCATAGATCGGCAAAGCCCGGGAAGCTCCTTTGAGTCCTACTCTGAGTTGATTCTTCCTCGGATTGTCCTTTATCGGTCAAACTCAATCAAGCCAGGAGCCTGTTAGCCCGTTAGCAGTCAAAGGCTTGAAAGCATGCCCAGCGAGTTCCGAGAGGAAAAGATGATAGATAATAATCATACTTTGCTTAATCTGAGACTTCCCGAGTGGGAGTTGCTTTTATTCTACCTTTTTCTTATCTGGGAGAGCTAGGCTAAGAAGACTAAAACCAATCTTTCTATATTGAATAATCTCGTATATAATATACAAGTGATGAAACCACTGAATAAAGAACCCCTATCTAGAAGAAATAGTCAGACCAGACTGGCATCTTCAAATCTCGTATACAAGGTTTCAACCGCTCTAGTGCTAGTTGCTTTTTCCTACCCCTTTCTCTTTCTATATAGATCATCCCCTACCTAGCTACTGAGGAAGCGGGATCTCGAATTCCTGGGTTTTTGGCTGAAGTAAGCATGATTTCTCACTCCTTCCTCGTGAAACAATCTTTGTGCAATGGAAGACTTCGCTTTACATACCTTTCTTCCCTAAGGAAATCCTATCCCTATGTTTGGATCGGGATGTCTTTCGGTGGTTTTTCTTTAGGGCAGAAACCTCGAGCGATTTCAATCATGGATTTCAACCTAGGCACTGCAATCGTTACGATCATGGTCTCATGAGTTTAAAATTAATGATAAAACTATTTCCTTTATAGTGGTAAATATATATATATATATATATATATATATATATTATATATATATATATATATATATATATATATATATATATATACACGAGTGCCCGACACGGGGCTCCGCCCCTATGGCCAAGCCCGACAGTACCCGGCCAGCTACGGTGGGTTTCGCAAGCCCCCAACAGGCTACGCTCGCCCCCGGCGGGCTACGCCCATGACGTTGCGGGCTCTGTCCGCATCAAGGCGGGCTGTGCCCGCATCAAGGTGGGTTGTGCCCGCAACATATACACATGAGTTCTAAAAACGACCGTAAAAAAATATAAATCAAGTTTACAATTTTTATTTTATAAAAAAATGTACTATTTTAAATAAAAATATCAATTTCTCCACTCTCTCTTTCTTTTTCTCTCTCACTCTCTTTCTCTCTATCCAATTTATATATCTAAGGCGCTCTTAATTGCCGCCCTCTCTCTCTCTCTCTCTCTCTTTCTATCTATCTATCTCTCCCGCCATACACTTACGCGGCCCTCTCTCCCCCCACTCCTCTCTCTTTCCTCTTTTTCTCTCTCCTATCCCTCACGAGTCATAGGTATAAGAGACCTATTTAGGCAGAAATGATCGGATGGTGCCCGATTTCGAGATGTCGATCCGACGGCCACACTTTCTTGCATAGATTTCAAAAACATGGCTTTTAAATGTCATTTGATATATCTTTTATAGTAGTGTAGATATATATAAAAACAATACACAAATAGTAAAAAAAATCAAGTACGAGTAGGGAAAATATAGAAATATTTGAGTACCAATTATCCTGAAACAAAATTAGTAAAATAGACAAATATCTGATTAGAACAAAAATATTCAAAATTATTAGTCTACTCTAGAGTATAACATATAATCGTTCTTCTAATGACAAATTATAATCAATGAAATATGTATGTGTTTATATTGGGTGCACATGATTCATACTCAAGTTCAGATACAAGTCTTATTAGAAAAATTTCTGCTTGTCATGACCCTACAAACAAGGAGTTACACAAATTAAACGCTAGCTTTCAAGATTGCTTATGACATTTATGACTTAAATGATTCATAATTTTTAGAGACTTTTATCATATTATTACATGTTAATGAGTTACGATTCATGCGTTATCAGATACTGTTTATAATTAGAAAACATGTACGAGAAATCTAAATTCAATGTTTACAAGCGAGATGAAATTCTCCACTTGCCTTAAGATGAAAGTGAAATTGTCAGCGACATCTAAGCGACACAAGCAAGGTCAAAGGCTATATTTGAACAAGTTCAAGATCAATATATAAGATACTCGACTTAACGAAGTTTTCTACGCTTATACAGGCATTTGCTTATTGCATAACTCAACAAGAGAGGTTTAAAAATTTTCCTCCCTCAGAGGTGAGGGGAGAGGAGATACCACGAATGATCGAGAACTTGGCGGCGCTTGGGTGACGAAAACCCTAAATCAAATATATCTTTGGAGATATCCCACCAAAAACACAAACAACTCAAGATTAGTCGATTATACGACGAACACAAGTTGGATCGCTGCAAATACATTGATTGGAGCGTTAAAATTATCAAATAATTTCAATAAAAATCTGAATAAATTGGAAATGAGGAGTTCTTACCCAAGAATACCGAATTCGGACTCAAAAAAATCCAAGAAGAGGAGGTTGCGAGCAAACCCTATGCATCCCTTTTGAACTCCACCGACCAAGATGGAGAGAAAGAAGGTATGGAGGGCTGCTGGAGGAAGAAGAGGTGGATGTCAACCCCTTGGAGGAGAAAGGCATTGATGTCCTTGAGGAAGAGAGGCACCTGCCGGCCCTTGAAGGACAAAGGAGAGTGTTGTCGACCGGGGAGGAGGAGAGCCGTTACCGAAGGCTTGTGGAGAAGGAACGAGAGATGCAACAATCGACTGGAGGTAGATTCGGGAGCAGGAGGAGGCGTCGATGCCGATGAGGGAGCGAGAGTTTGCGGGAATCAAGATTTTGGAGACAGCGAGAGGCGGTTGCGATTTGCGAGAGATGGGAAAAGTTGGGCCGACAGGTTTAAAAGGGGGAGGCCGGTTTAGGATAATAGAAGGGAAAACCTAAAGTTAATTACACTCATGCCACTAAAATTATCCTTATTATTATTATTAACATACATATTGTTATATTCTCCCATGCTTATGAAGTTTCATCCCGAAACTTTGAGGATTCCCTGAAAGGGGCTTCTAAGGCGAATATTCAAATATCATTCATTCCAACAAGATTGCAATACAAGGCATGGAAGGTATATATGAATATACTGAAATAGAAAGAATAACAAGAACGTAGACATACCAAGATCAAGAGAAATGTTACGGATACTTACTACACGTGACAGATTACAGTTCTCAGGTGTACTCATCGGACTTAGCATACATCCAATGCACTCTCACTATAAGAATGATTCTCTTTTGAAGCTTGTGTTCTTGATACTCAACGATCTTAGTGGGCTCTACCAGATAAGAAATATTGCCCTCAGGAATCATTGGAATTTCTTCAATAACGTGGGTAGTATCACGAATATCCTTTCGAAGCTGGCTAACATGAAAGACATTGTGAACACTAATAAAAGTAGCAGGTAACTCAAGATCGTAAGCAGATCCTCTGACACGCTGTAAGATTAAAAACAGTCCCGCAAACCTTGAGCTGAGCTTATGATGGCGACCAAACCATTTCACCCCAGGAGAAGGGGAAACCTTCAGAAACACTTGATCACCCACAACAAATTCTAATAGACGATGACGTTGATTGTCATACTTTCTATATCTCTCGATGACACGAATGAGCCGCAGTCGAGTATTCTTTGTGGCTTTTTCCATTTCCTGAAGTAACTCAGATCTAAAAATAACCTTTTTTCCTGCTTTCGACCAATAGAGAGGGGTCCTACAATGATGCTCATACAATGCTTCGAAGGGGGCAATCTTAAGACTCTCTTGATAGCTATTATTATAAGAAAACTCAACCAATGGTAGGTGCTCATTGCAAGCTCCCTTATAGTACAAAATATAACACCAAAGCATGTCTTCAAGTATATAGGTAAACCTTTCGGTCTGACCATCGGTTCTTGGATGATAAGCGATATTCAGGCTGAGATCGGTGCCCAAAGCTTGTTGGAAGCCCTTCTAGAAATGAGATACAAATCTCAAGTCATGATCTGAAACAATCCGTAAGGGAATCCCATGGAGCCTAACAATCTTTGAAACATAAATCTGAGTCATCTTCTCGGTGGAATGACCTTCTTTATTCGTGATGAAGTGAGCTACTTTAGTCATGTAATCTATTATGACCCAAATCGCATTGCCCCCTCAAAGTGCAGGACAAACCCGTGATGAAGTCCATATAGATGTCTTCCCACTTCCATTCTAGGATATACAGAGGCTGCAAAAGACCGCTAGGATACTCACATTGTGCTTTCACAATCTAGCACGTCAGACATCGAGAGAGGAAGCGAGCAATATAATTCTTCATACCAAGCCATCACACAATCTACATCAAGTCATGATACATCTTAATATTGCCCGGATGATCAGATGTGTAGAATTCATGAGCTTCTTGACAAATACTATCAAGTAATTCAGAAACATTAGAGATGTAGAGGCGATCTTGGAAATGCAGGACATCGCCAGAGATAGAGAAATTCGAAAGAGTCTCAAGTTCAGCCTTTTGGCGGATGAGCTAAAGTACGAGATCAAATGGCTGCAAATCTTTCACTTATTCTACACGTAACGGACCAGAGACTTCTTCTTGACCCTCAAGTGAGATGGATATGTCCATCTGTTTGAGGTCATCAATCAAGGTTACAAGAGTAGCTGACATGGGTGCACAAGAGGCAACAGAGTCTTGTCGACTCAATGCATCTGCCACTGAATTGGCTTTACCGGGAATATACGTGAGCTGCAAGTCATAATCTGCTATGAATTCGAGCCAACACCTCTAGCAAATATTGATATTCTTCTAAACGAAAATATACTTCAAACTCTGATGGTCAGTGTAGGAGTGACAATTCACGTCATAGAGATAATATCGCCAAAGCTTCAATGCAAACACTACCACAACGAATTCCAAACATGAGTGTGGTAGTTACATTCATGAACTTTATACTACCTCGACCTATAAGCGATAACACGATCATTCTGCATCATGACGCAACCCAAGCCAACTCCGGAAGCATCGATGTAAACTAAAAAGTCCAACCTTCCTGATGGAAGAGCTAAATTTGGCGTTGAACACAGACATTGCTTCAATTCCAAGAAGGCTTGCTCACACTGATCTTATAACACAAATCTAGTATGCTTTTGAGTTAGCCGCGTTAGAGGAACAATAAGGGAGGAAAAATTCTTGCCAAAACGTCGGTAGTAGTCAGCCAATCCAAGGAAACTGTGAATTTCGATAGGGATAGAAGATCGCTTCTAGTTCATAACTGCTGAAATCTTGGCAGGATCAATGGAAAGTCCATCTCTTGAAATGACATGCCCCTAAGAAAGCGACACGATCCAGCCAGAACTCACATTTTGTCGGCTTGACATAGAGTTGGTGCTGACAAAGAGTAGAGAGAGTGAGTCTAAGATGAGCTGCATGCTCCTCACGAGCCTTTGAAAAGACTAGAACATCATCAATGAACATGTTGATGAACTTATCCAAATATTCATGGAAGACACGATTCATCATATCCATAAAAGCAGAAGGAGCGTTAGTCAAACCAAAGAACATTAGTAAGAATTCAAAATATTCATACTGATTCTAAAAGGCAGTCCCGGGAATGTCAGATTCCTTTATCTTTAGCTAATGGTAACCCGATCTGAGATCTATCTTGGAAAATACGGTATTACCCTTGTGATGGCGGCAACCCCCAACGTGTTAAAATTGAAGACGACAATGACGGCAACCCCCAACGTGTTAAAATTGAAGACGGCGATGGCGGCAACCCCCAACTTGTTAAAATTGAAGACGGCGATGGCGGCAACCCCCAACATGTTAAAGTTGAAGACGGCGATTTCCTACATATTGAAGATGACGACGGCGACCCCAACATGACGGAGACGGTGACCTTGTGGAGCTACATGATATGGAGCTACATGATGAAGATGAAGACTACCAAATAATATTTAGTTATTTCTATTTGCATTTATTTTTATCATGTAATGTTTAAACATTTGAGTATTGTTTTATTTTTAATTAGGTGGGCTGCAAATAGCCAATGCATGATGTAAATCCTATATAAGGCTAACCTTGTTTCATTTTACTTAGAGAATGAAAAAATTGAAAACCAAGGATTCAAAATTTGAATTCCCCCCCCCCTCCTCACTCTTCCAGTCTTGGAAAATTCACTTCCTCCTCCTCCTTCTCCTTGGCCGCCGGCCACCCTCCTCCCCCTTTTTTCTTGTGCTAGTCTCGACCACCTCTCCTTCTCCCTCTCCCCTTGCTCGGCCTCTCCCTTTCTTCCTCCTCCTACAACCCGAGCCACCCTTTCCCCAAGTCAAAACCCGACCTCCTCTCATCCCTTACCAAAACCGACCACCCCCCCCCCCTTAAATGTGGTGAAGATTTCGGCCAAGAGCAAGACTTCTTCCTTGTGAGATTTCACTCCGGCGTGAAGCGACGAAAGTGGACAAATTTCTCTCCATCAGACGCGGCTCCGGCAGAGTCGTGGAAGAACGATCCTGGAAAGTGAACCGGAATCATCTATTCTGGTTGGGTAACGAGATCTTCTACCTCTTATGTGATTCTTATCCCTTTAGATTTTTATTTGGTGGAATACCTTTGTGTTACTTTGGAATCGTTTTTTCGTTTGTGGCTTATCTTTCCGATCGCATGTGTTGTTCTTTCTAGTTGTTTAATTTTCCAAGAGATTTGACGAGCATCGCTTTCGTTTTGTTGGGGGAGATCTACCTTTTCCGAACCGAACCTTTCGGTAGATCTCTTTTGGTACAACCATCGCTCGGTCAGACCCAAGATTGGTCCTTTTAGCTTGAGAAAACATCGGCCTCTAGTGGTTTGTTCGATCTTTAATCGGCGTGGCTATCGTACGTTAGCGATAGTTGATAACGTTGTTCATGGGTGTGCTGCGTTTAACTATTGTGTGAGCGTAATAGTGGAAATAGAGAGATGTATGTGGTACTCCCTTTGTCGTTATCGCGTCAAACACCGTAGCCTACATCACCTTGAGCTGATTAAATAGATCATCCACGCGCGGAAGAGGATACTTATTCTTGATTATAACTTTATTCACATCCCAATAATCAATACACAGTCTCATGGAACCATCATTCTTTTTAACAAAGAGAACATGGGCTCCTCATGGTGAAGAGTTGGGACAAATGTACCCACGCTCAAGCAATGCATCCAATTATAATCTAAGCTCCTCAAGTTTACACGGGGCCATAAGATATAGAAATTTAGATATGGGGTGCGTTCTAGGCTCTATGTTAATGAAGAACTCCACTTCTCGATCAGGTGGCATTCTATGCAATCCGACAGGGAAAACATCAGGAAACTCAGAGACAATCAGGATGGATTTGAGTTAAGGAGTTGCAGAATCCGAAAGCGAAGCATATACAAAATAAGCAGAACATCCTTGACTAAGAAGACGAGTGGTGTGCACAATAGAAATTACCTTCAACTTCCTGCGGGTCTGAACATGAACTTTGTAGTCCTTTCCATTGATGAAAAGATTGACCTCTTTTCCACACCGTCCAATTTCAATTTATATGTGACCAACCAATTCATGCTCGATATTACGTTGAATTCCATCATATCCAGAACTATAAGATCGGCTGAGACTCGCAATTCACTAAGCAAGATTGGACAATTAAGAATGCCCCTATTCGAAAGGCGTGAATGACCAGACATAAATTTCATAAGGGACTTCAAGTGCTGAAGTAGGCCAGCAATGAAGGTCCACACAATATGACGCACAATGAAGGAATGAGAAATATAAGAATAAAAAAAATCTGTATCAACTTATTCTTGACTCTAAATCTCTCTAGAAATGAAAGGTATAAAACAATTCATGATTAATCGATACTAAGGTAGATAGATTAAAAAGTAGAAAATTAAAATTCTACACATTACATACCTGAGATGACATCAGTAGATGCAAGCGCCTTGCACTGAGAGATGACGTTCAACACAACTTTGCCCTTCTCCTGATCTCCAAAAATAGCTTGTGGAGGCTGAGCGAGAATTAGGTTTTCCTTCATGAGATAGTCTTGGATATGATGCCCAACTTGCCCACATCTGTAGCAAGCATTCTGCTTGCGGCAACAGTCTTTCACTAAGTGGCCTGTGTTGACGCCAAAAATGGCCTCTGTGGAGTTCGGGGTCCGTAGAAAGGGGTGACCTCACACCTACTACACTTAAGAGAACGTCACGGACCAAAAGATCAAGAAGCTAGGAACAGACCCTCGGCTCTAGCGCGGAGGTCCCACCTCACACCCGGAAGGCTACCTGAGCACTTCCCCTCCCTAGCCAATGCTCGAGCTAGGGTGCCTTGGAGGAGCTCTCTCTACTCTACTAAGGAGAAGCTAAGGGAGGAGGACGCAAGGAAAAGTCTCTCTCCAAAGGCACCCAAGGGGGTCTATTTATAGTTTTCCAAATCCCATGGGCCAAAATGACCGAAATGCCCCTAGGGCCAAAAGACTATGGGCCAACCGAAAATAGCCACACCGGGGGGTAAAGGGGTAATTGCCCCCGAGGGCAAGACGGTAAAACCGCAGGGGGGTGGAGAGGCGAGACCCCACCAAACCACAGGGCGGGGGAGAACCCGGGCCCGGGCCGGTCTCGCCCCCGCCAAGCCGCGAGGCGGGGCGAGGACCCGGGCCAGGCCGGTCTCGCCCCCGCCTACCCGCGAGGCGGGGCGAGAACCCGGGCCAGGCCGGTTTCACCCCCGCCTACCCGCGAGGCGGGCGAGAACCTGGGCCAGGCCGGTCTCGCCCCCGCCTGCCCGCGAGGCGGGGCGAGAACCCGGGCCCGGCCGGTCTCGCCCCCGCCTAACCGCGAGGCGGGGCGAGTACCCGGGCCCTGCCGGTCTCGCCCCCGCCTAACCGCGAGGCGGGGCGAGGACCCGGGCCAGGCCGGTCTTCCCCCGCCTAACCGCGAGGCGGGGCGAGAACCCGGGCCAGGCCGGTCTCGCCCCCGCCTAACCGCGAGGCGGGGCGAGGACCCGGGCCAATCCGGTCTCGCCCCCGCCTAACTGCGAGGCGGGGCGAGAACCCGGGCCAGGCCGGTCTCGCCACCACCTAACCGCGAGGCGGGGCGAGGACCCGGGCCAGGCCGATCTCCCCCCCCCCCCCCGCCTAACCGCGACCGCCGGGCCGGGGCGGGCGCCTGCTAACTTGGCATACCCGCTCCCCCCAAAGAATAAGGGGCCACTGGGGGAGGCAGATTTTTCCTCCCCCTACTAGTATGTTTTCAAGATAGAGCCAAAATTGGCCACCGAGAGTGCAAAATCTCCAAAAAGCTTAAAAACTGTATAGGGGCAAATACGGGGTTGTACACAATCCCAGCTCTTTTCGAGGTTGGCACAAGCTCGGAAAGAAACGTCCAACCCAACGTATTCGCTGAGTGTAATTTTCGGGTGCGCCTCTCCGGGGAGTCAACCTGCCATGCCAGCTATGAGATCCTGGGAGGCGAGACCTCCTCCGGGGTAAAGGACTTGGCTTCCACGAGGGATCAACCAGCCCTATCAGCTAGAGAGAGCCTGACAGCGGAATCCATCTTAAGCCGAGACCTTTCCCACCCTCCAAGAGATCAACCTGCCCTACAAGCTAGGTGAGAGCCTGATAGTGGAATCCATCTCGAGGTGAGACATTTCCCACCCTCCGAGAGATCAACCTGCCCTGCTAGCTAGGTGAGAGCCTGGCAGCGGAATCCATCTCGAGGTGAGACCTTTCCCACCCTCCGAGAGATCAACCTGCCCTGCCAGCTAGGTGAGAGCCTGGCAGCGGAATCCATCTTGAGGTGAGACCTTTCCCACCCTCCGAGAATTAACCTGCCCTACCAGCTAGGTGAGAGCCTGACAGCGGAATCCATCTCGAGGTGAGACCTTTCCCACCCTCCGAGAGATCAACCTGCCCTTCCAGCTAGGTGATAGCCTGACAGCGGAATCCATCTCGAGGTGAGACCTTTCCCACCCTCCGAGAGATCAACCTGCCCTGCCAGCTAGGTGAGATCCTGGCAGCGGAATCCATCTTGAGGTGGGACCTTTCCCACCCTCTGAAAGATCAACCTGCCCTGCCAGTTAGGTGAGAGCCTGACAGCGGAATCCATCTCGAGATGAGACCTACCCCACCCTCCGAGAGATCGACCTGCCCTGCCAGCTAGGTGAGAGCCTAGCAGCGGAATCCATCTCGAGGTGAGACCTACCCCACCCTCCGAGAGATTAACCTGCTCTGTCAGCTAGGTGAGAGCCTGACAGCGGAATCCATCTCGAGGTGAGACCTTTCCCACCCTCCGAGAGATCAACCTGCCCTACCAGCTAGGTCAGAGCCTGGCAGCGGAATCCATCTCGAGGTGAGACCTTTCCCACCCTCCGAGAGATCAACCTGCCCTGCCAGCTAAGTGAGAGCCTGGCAGCGGAATCCAGCTCGAGGTGAGACCTTTCCCACCCTCCGAGAGATCAACCTGCCATGCCAGCTAGGTGAGAGCCTGATAGCGGAATCAATCTCGAGGTGGGACCTTTCCCACCCTCCGAGAGATCAACCTGCCCTGCCAGCTAGGTGAGAGCCTGGCAGCAGAATCCATCTCGAGATGAGACCTTTCCCACCCTCCGAGAGATCAACCTGCCCTGCCAGCTAGGTGAGAGCCTGGTAGCGGAATCCATCTCGAGGTGAGACCTTTCCCACCCTCCGAGAGATCAACCTGCCCTGCCAGCTAGGTGAGAGCCTGGCAGCGGAATCTATCTCGAGGTGAGACCTACCCCACCCTCCGAGAGATCAACCTGCCCTGCCAGATAGGTGAGAGCCTGACAGCGGAATCCATCTCGAGGTGAGACCTACCCCACCCTCTAAGAGATCAACCTGCCATGTCAGCTAGGTGAGAGCCTGGCAGCAGAATCCATCTCGAGGTTAGACCTACCCCACCCTCCGAGAGATCAACCTGCCCTGCCAGCTAGGTGAGAGCCTGACAGCGGAATCCATCTCGAGGTGAGACCTACCCCACCCTCCGAGAGATCAACCTGCCCTGCCAGCTAGGTGAGAGCCTGACAGCAGAATCCATCTCGAGGTGAGACCTTTCCCACCCTCCGAGAGATCAACCTGCCCTGCCAGCTAGGTGAGAGCCTGGCAGCGGAATCCATCTCGAGGTGGGACCTACCCCACCCTCCGAGAGATCAACCTGCCCTGCCAGCTAGGTGAGAGCCTGTCAGCGGAATCCATCTCGAGGTGAGACCTACCCCAACCTCTGAGAGATCAACCTGCCCTATTAGCTAGGTGAGAGCCTGACAGCGGAATCCATCTCGAGGTGAGACCTTTCCCACCCTCCGAGAGATCAACCTGCCCTACCAGCTAGGTGAGAGCCTGACAGCGGAATCCATCTCGAGGTGAGACCTTTCCCACCCTCTGAGAGATCAACCTGCCCTGCCAGCTAGGTGAGAGCCTAGCAGCGGAATCCATCTCGAGGTGAGACCTACCCCACCCTCCGAGAGATCAACCTGCTCTGCCAGCTAGGTGAGAGTCTGGCAGCGGTATCCATCTCGAGGTGAGACAACTAGGCATCAACGAGAGGTACCACTGGCCCTGCCCAGCCAGTGAGAACCTGGGCAGCGGGACCGTCTCGGAGCAAAAGGACTAGGCATCTCAATCATACCTTTCCAAATCCTACATCCTCCAACGAGGAAAAAATAGGTTACATGGTCCCCTGACTCAGCTGGTCAGGGGTAGCGCTTGTTACAAGAAAAAAAAAGAAAAGACCTTCCCAAGGCGAGACTTCTTCAGGGGGCCTGGGCATGATGGCCGTCTTCTGCTTCCTTTTCCTCGGACACTTTCATCCTGCTCAAGCTTTCCATGACCTTCTTCATCTCCTCTACCTTGGCCAACCAAGAGATGGTGTTGACGGCCGTGACGTAGCATTGCCTTGCCATCCTGGAGTCTCCCTTGACTCTGACCTGGATCCCTCCGGAGCTGAACTTGAGGCACTGGTGGAAGGAAGATGGCACGCAGCAGAAGGTGCTGATGAGGGGCCTTCCGAAGATGGCGTTGTAGCTGCTTGGAGCATCAACAATGACGAACCGACAGTTACTTGAAGCCTCTCCCAACTTTACTTGGAGTCCTACTCCACCTTCGACCTCCTCCCTCTCCCCTGAAAATCCGAACAGGGGTCCGTCTGAGGCCAACACCCTCCTTGGCTCTACCTTCATCTCGTCAAATGCCTTCTTAAAAACGACGTTGACGGAGCTTCCGTTGTTCACCAAGATTCGGGAGACGCTGTAGCCCTCGATGGCTGTCTGGATGACCAGCGCATCGCAAAATGGATCCTCATGATCCGGCAGGTCCTTCACCGAGAAGGTGATCTTCTCCTCCTAGGGCAGGGTCTGGGACGTCGAGGCGACGCTCCTTCGGTACATGACATGGAGGCTTGCCTTCCGAGTGGCCTCGATCCCCACTCCACCATAGATCACAACTATACCACCTCAGGGTCCTACATCGACCCGGTCCTCAAACACATCATCCCCCCCTTCTCTGGGCAGAACCTCTTCAACCCGCACTGGTGGCTGTGGCTGGGCAGGGCCTCTCGCCCCCCTCACTTCCAAGAACTCGGGGCAGGTAGCCGTGGCGTGCCCCTCCACTTGGTGGAAGTCACAGTAGGGTAACTCTACCCTGGCCCTTCTCCTTCCCTGGCGGTTCCTCCTCTCCCTTCGACCAATCTCCATCGCTTGCTGTGGTGTGGGGGGGGGGGAGGAGCTGCATAGGGGCTTGCCTTTGGAAGTTGAACCTCCCTTGGAAGTTCCCCCATCTTGGACGTAACCTCTTCCCGGACCCTGAACGAGTCCTCTCTGCTGTCTCCAAGCAGACTCTGGACCCTCCTGAGCTCTCCGCTCCTCTCTTCTTCTTCATTTCTGATGTCTTGAGCCATCTTGCTCCTTTGACTCCGTCTCCGTTAGCTTTGCCAACTTCTTAACAAATACCGGGTTGGCCGCCTCCATGGATATCTCCTCTGCTGCCCTTTCCATCAGCTCCTCGAAGGAAAGGGGGGCCTTCCGGGTCAAGCTCATCTTGAAGAAGCCCTCCTTCAGCCCGACGGTGAAGGCCATCTGGAGAGCATACCCTGACATCTCCTGGACCTCCAAGATCTCTTTCTGGAACCTATCAACGTAACAGGCCAGCGACTCCCGGCCCCCTGCCTTATCAGGAAGATGGACTCGGGACTTCTCTTCCTCTTCTTGGAGGTGGAGAAGCGGAGCTAGAAGCTCCGACTCAAGTCCTCGAACCCATAGATTGACCTCGGAGGGAGTTGATGGAACCAGTCCCTTGCCTTCTCCTTCAGCGTGATCGCAAAGAGGCGACACTTGAAGGCATCTGTCATCGGCCTGATGGAGACGACATCCTCGAACCACTACAGATGCTGGACGGGGTCATCCTTCCCCGTATAGTAAGTCATGTCTAGCTCCCTGAACCCCTCGGGAACGAAAGCCGAGATGATCAGCCCGCTGAAGGGTGACCCCCTAAGGGGTGGTCTCGCCACCTCCACTCGCGCGACCTGCTCGCCTGGGAGGTTGGCACTCGCCGGGCTGGAGAATAGCTCCCGGCCGGTGAGGTCTCGCTCGACCCCATCTCCCATCCTCTCCTTCCCGGGCCTTCTTCCTGGTGCACTTCCTTCTCTCCCCGTTGGGGTCATCTCGCCTGGACCCCTAGGAGTCGACTCGTCGAGAGGGGGGAGGGGAGCTAGCTCCTGGGGGGTCGGGGTGGAGCTGCTATCCTGAGGAGCAATGCTTCGCAGCATCTCCATGATGCCTTGGATGGAGGCCATGAAATCTTGCCTCCCTACAAAGGGTCCTGGACTGGGGAGCTCGCCAAGATCATCACTACCTCCCTGACCTCCCGTCATGACACTCTCCCAAGATCTTCTGTGTTGGTCACTCTCCATGCTCACCGCACCAAAGTGTTGAAGCCAAAAATGGCCTCTGTGGAGTTTGGGATCCCTAGAAAGGGGTGACCTCACACCTACTACACTCAAGAGAACGTCATGGACCAAAGGATCAAGAAGCTAGGAACAGACCCTCGGCTCTAGCGCGGAGGTCCCACCTCACACCCGGAAGGATACCTGAGCACTTCCCCTCCCTAGCCAATGCTCGAGCTAGGGTGCCTTGGAGGAGCTCTCTCTACTCTACCAAGGAGAAGCTAAGGGAGAAGGAAGCACGGAAAAGTCTCTCTCCAAAGGCACCCAAGGGGGTCTATTTATAGTTTTCCAAATCTCATGGGCCAAAATGACCGAAATGCCCATAGGGCCAAAAGACTATGGGCCAACCGAAAACAACCACGCCGGGGGGTAAAGGGGTAATTCCCCCCGAGGGCAAGACGGTAAAATCGCAGGGGGGGGGGGGGGGGGAGAGGCGAGACCCCACCAAACCACAGGGCGGGGAGAACCCGGGCCCGGGCCGGTCTCGCCCCCGCCTAACCGCAAGGCGGGGCGAGGACCTGGGCCAGGCCGGTCTCGCCCCCGCCTAACCGCGAGGCGGGGCGAGAACCCGGGCCAGGCCGGTCTCGCCCCCGCCTAACCGCGAGGCGGGGCGAGGACCCGGGCTAGGCCGGTCTCCCCCCCCCCCCCCCCCCCCCCGCCTAACCGCGACCGCCGGGCCGGGGCGGGCGCCTGCCAACTTGGCGCACTCGCTCCCCCCAAAGAAGAAGGGGCCACTGGGGGAGGCAGATATTTCCTCCCCCTACTAGTATATTTCCAAGCTAGAGTCAAAATTGGCCACCGAGTGTGCAAAATCTCCAAAAAGCTTAAAAACTATATAGGGGAGAATACGGGGATGTTCAACCTAGTCTCTTGCAGTAAGCACAGACGGAGGTGGCAAATGCAAACGTCATTTATGGTTATTCTGCAGGAACAACCATATTCTACTTATTTTGGAGATGGCGGCAGACTTGGGCGACATGACCCACCTTGTGGCAAAAAGCACACACCTCCTTGGACCTGGGGCCTTCCTACTGAGATGAAGCACCCTTGCGCTTGTGGTCAGATGTGATGACATTGCTTGTGCCATGCTAGACCTTCTTAGTAGTACGACCCATCCCAATAACTTCCACCTGCAAGGTGGCTCCCATATCCTCGACGTAGGTGGCAGTGCCATGAGCTACCACGTGCTGACGGAAGTCATGTCTAAGTCTCTTCATGAAACGACTGATCTTCTTGGGATCATCTAGCACGAACTTCACGGCAAGGAGGGATAGGCGGGAGAACTCTTTCTCATACTCAGTCATTGTCCCGCCGGGCTGCTGAAGGGACAAGAACTTTTCAACTAACTTCTCCCACTCCATAAAAGAGACTAACTTCTCCATAAGAGCATCCTTGAATTGCCACCAAGTCAAGGTAGCAAAATTGGGGAGACTGTAATGCTAAAGCCACCTGGTGTAAGCATCCTCAGCCAGCTAGCAGGTCATAAGAAGAACTTTTGAGCCTCTGAAACTCCAGCATACTCGAAATTCTTCTCCATCTGAGAGAGCCATTCAGAAATAACAAAATAATCTCGATCGCCACTATAAGATGACAGTTTTAGCCTCTTGAACGCCATAATATCTGTCATAGCTATAGGAGGAGCATTCAGATTTGATACGGGCAGGTCACTAGGGTGACGATAAGCGAGCCGGTTCTAGAACCAGGTGTAAGAAGGGTGGCTCCAGGAGGGGCAGTATTAATAGCTACTCCAGCTATCCATGCATAGCCGGAACCAAGGGATGGATTAGAAGTTTGACGATCCTCTTCTAGGTGAGTGAGACATTCCAGAATCTACCCAGTAGTTGGGCAGTGACATCTCCAAAAGCTCCTCCCGTAAAAGAGATAGCTTTCTTGCGCTGTGATCGCTTAGGATCATGCAAATGCAACAATGCAATGACATGTAATGAAAAATAACTTGTAATGATCATTTTCATTGGACAACTCTAGGTAATAATCATGCAAATGCAACAATGCAATCACATGTAATGACAAATAATTTGTAAATCCATGTGAGTACAATCATCATCTGTTGCTCTTAGCTTAACACTTGTGCAATTAGTTATATTATGCATGCAATGCAATTGTGCCTAGAATGCATTCATAAGAATGTTCATGAATGAATACACTTGCTATATTAAATGTTCATTTCACTTAACATGTCATGCATATTATGTTTCTAATGTCATCACACTTAAAAAATATTAAATTGCTCATATCCATTTAATATTCATAAGTGGTGTATATTTTAGTGGAAATTCATATGTACATAAATGTTAAGTTTGTCGATAACCTCTTAACATTCGTGTACATACTACTCATGCTTATGAGTGTAGTGTAAGTGCTTTAGTTGAGAACAACAGATACTGATAATGTGAGTGAAGAAATGATCCATGCATATATACTTATATAATGTAATTCAATATATTTGATATTTGTAAAATACTTTATCTGATCTGACTCTGATACCAACTGTCACGACCCGTCTAATAACAACTATCAGAGTGTGCTATGAGCGGATTTGTGATGTCACGTGCATGAGCAAAAGAAAATCCTTGTCTATTAGGCGGGAGCAGAAATTATGATATTAGATTAAAACTAATTGATTTATAGAAAATAATGGTGGGTGCCAGCCCAAATGGACAAAGTTGTGTGGCTTGTGATGAGTTGAGCCGTGAAGGTCAACTACTGTGTCATCAAGTTAAGTACCTCTGAACGACTGGCTCGTCAAGTTAAGTACCTCTGAATGGGCAGTTGTTCGTCAAGTTAAGTACCTCTGAACGATGTAGTCGTCAAGTTAAGTACATCTAAACGACAAAGTTACCGTTAAGTCATGGACCTTTGAACGGTGTTGTTACAAGGGGGAGTCCGGTACACCGAAAATGTGCGCTGAGTGCACGAGATGTGTGGTCGTTGGGCCAACGTCTGTGATGAATGGTGCTTAAATGCACTTTGTAGTTGCCATTATATATATATATATGCCTTGTGTGCAGGGATCGAGAAATGCTGCCCCGAGTAAGGGGTGAGATTGTTATAAACGGGTCAGCAAAATGCTGACCGTTGCTTTGTTTACCATGTTTTGGTGGGCCCTTTTGTGCATGTGCTGGACAACCAAGTGGAAAGTAGCGGGCTGAAGCCCATGTGCTGCAATTGGCTGGCCTCGAAGGCCCAAAAGTGAATATTTATTATTTTCATGTGTGGTCGATCTGCTTGCCGATGTATGAAACCACTTGTTGTATATGAAACAGTTATAATAAGGCTACGGCTGAAACATGTGATGTAACATATGTGTATGTTATGTCACCCCTTTTGTGTAGTGGACATTTTCATTATGAGTGGGTTCTTACATTAAAATACTTCGGCTAGAATGCTTTGAGTTAGGGTGCGTTCATTTTTGAACTTGGATTTGGAAACAACTTGTAATATTCGTATCTGTCCGTGCTATATGGCGTCGGCCCCCGACCGGACCTTCTGTCATATGCTATACGACGGATGGGGGTGTTACATTGGAGCTGTCAGCAATCGTCCTTTTGAGTTGTGTGCTGGGGAAGCCATTACAATGAGAGTTGCGATTTCCTTGAAACCCGGGGCATGGCGTTAAGTGAGTGTGCTTTGTGGTGAGCAAATTTTCGCAGGAACGGGGTTTAGAATTTAGGAACATAATTTCTCATTAATGTGTTTTTATATGATCCCCTCATTAAAATTTTCTGACATAAATTTGTGCAAAAAAGTATATAAATATTATTTTGATTGAAGTTTTTAATTAGTGTCCCCACGCACACAAAATAAACAATTATCTGACTTTGTTTATTTTTGAAAATCTAACTCTAACATTGTATTTGTCGACTACAGGTTTCTCAAACGGGAGTTGTTAAAGGCAAACCAAAAATGGTTATACGCATACCATTGTTAACAACAAACCATATTTTTAAAAAATTATTAAATGCAAACAAAACTGTTATAGGCAAACCAATATTATTAACAACAAACCAAATCTAAAATTAAAAATATTGTCATATTATATAACTGTGATAGTCAATCGCTTCAACATAAGATATCAAAAAGAACATCACTTTGATAATGACTAACCGCACACCAAAATCTTAAAATTCCTCTCTAAAATATTTTGTGTTTTTTTGTCGGCAAATCGCTGCCCTCGAAAGTCACACACCACTTTCACAGAAACAATCAGAAATACTGTACAAAACCCTCATTTGTATTTTCTCCAAAATCCTCGAAGAAGAAGAAGAAGAAGGTGCTTGTTGATCTAAGAACTCAATAGATGTCAGAACCCACTGCGAATCTAGCTCCAGTGGTTACAATACCAGCATGATGATGAGATGGAAGTGGATATTGATAGCGTTGGTGTGAAATATCCCTAGGAGCTTGATAAATTTATCACTAATTATAATAATAGTTTGAGTAAGAGCAAACACAAAGAAATTCTAGTTGTTCTAGCAAAAGTTGGAGTTGAAAGTAATTATTTCTATTGTGATTGTTATGTTAATCAATTTCACGTGTAAATGAAGTATCTTAGATTAATATCTATTTTTGTACTTTACGTTGAATTGAAAAAATGGCAAAAAATATTATTTTTTTATTTGATTTATTGTTAACAATAATGGTTTGTCGTTAACAGATTGTTTGCACCGAATAATTTCCAAAATGCATGATTTGTGGTTTGCGGATAGCCATTTTTGGTTTGCCTTTAACAATTCACTTATCTTAAACCAGCCTCCCCCTTTTAAACATGTCGGCCCAGCTTTTTCGGTCTCCCACAAATCCCAACACCACTCGTTGTCTCCAAAGTCCCGATTCTTGCAAACTCTCGCTATGTGCTGCATCTCTCGCTTCTTCGACCCAAGCCTTCGGCAACAGCTCTCCTCCTCCCTGAGCCGACAACACTCTCCTTTCTCTTTCAAGGGCCGACCGATGTCTCTTCTTCCTTAAGGACAGCAATGTCTTTCTTCTCTAAGGGGCCGACAACCACCTCTTCTTCCTCCAACATCTCTCCATCCCTCGTTCCTCTTCTTCTTGGCTGGTGAAGTTCAAAAGGGACGCCTAGGGTTTGCTCGCAACCTCCTCTTCTTGGATTTTTGAGTCTGAATTGGATCTCCTTGGGTAAGAACTCCTTATTTCCCCTTTACTCAGATATTTATTGAAATTATTTGATAATTTTTGCACTCCAATCAATGTATTTACGTCAATCCAATTTGTGTATTTGTCGTATAATCGAATAATACCGAGTTATTTGTGTTTTTTGGTGCTGCTCATTGGTACTTCGTCGTATCTCCCCTCCCCTCGCCTTCGAGTGAAGTAAATTTAATTCTAAACCTATCTCTTATTATGCGATTAGCAAATGTCTGTATAAGCATAGAAAACTTTGTTAAGCCGAGTATCTTATATATTGATCTGGAAAAGGTTCAAATAGAGCCTTTAACCTAACTTGCGCCACTTAATTGTCGCCAACAGTTTCGGCTTCATCTTAAGGTAAGTGGAGAGTTCCTCTCGTTTGCAAACATTGAATTTAGATTTCTCGTACATGTTCTTTAATTATGAACAGTATCTGATAACGCATGAATCATAACTCATTAGTATGTCATAATATGATAAACGTCTCTAAAAATTATGAATTATTTAAGCCACAAATGTCATAAGCAATCTTAAAAGGTGGCATTTAATTGGTGCAACTCTTTGTTTGCATAGTCATGACAAGCAAAAAATTTTCTAATACGACTTGCACCTGAACTTGAGTGTGAATCATGTGCACCTAATATAAATACTTACACATTTCATTGATTACAACTTATGTCACTACAATAACGATTATATGCTATACTTCAGAGTATGCTAATAATTTTGGATATTTCCGCTTGACACAGTTACTTACCTATTTTACAAACTTACTTCAGTATAATTGATACTTAAATATTTTTGTTTTTCCTATACTCGTACTATAATTTTTTTATCACTTGCTCATTGTTTATATATGTGTGTTCTGAGGCTTTTATCTTTTTGTTTTGGAAATTTCTTTAGCGTCCGTGACTGCGCCGTCTGCTTCCTGACTCGATTTACATTAAGTTCTTGTGCCCTTGAAGGTTTACCTTTTTTGTTGTTGTGTCAGGTTCTATATATTTTGTCTCTTTTATCGTTGAATATGCTTATAATGTAGTAGTTAAGCTCAACCACTTTCCTTGTATCATGAACAACTGTTAGGCCATAAAATTATGTACTGAAAGTGGAAATCATTTATGCATATTTATCTTATTTGAAATTTTATTACCTAAAATCTATATTTGCACTTGCATCATGAACTTTATTAAAAATACGTGTGTTTAGCTATTCATTTTATTTAAATCTTTCACGTACAAATAACACAGACAACTTAAGCACACAGCTTTACATACAGTGACCCCCAGGTCTCTTCAAGGCAGGTCACACAAAATTCCAGCTCACTAGGAGCTATTGCCTGGCGATACTCATTATCGCCTAGCGATATCAACAGTTCTCCAGACTGTGATCTTTTCTGGGTGTTTTCCTAGAAATGCTTCCGGTACTTTGATATAGTATCCTGCACACCCCTAGACCACGAATTTCACACGTACTTTACACGCATATCCACGGAGTCTTCTCCGACACGCAAATTAAACATCACTAATCCAGACCAACTTGTTCAGATGAGCTTCTCACAACATGTCTATTCCGTACTCTACATTTCCGGATCTAAATACAGGAATATATGGAGATCAAACTGATCTACCCATTGAAATCCACCCTTTTCTCACCTTTTGGTGAGAGGATCCATGCAAATATGCATATTGAGGACTTCACTTGTGCAAGAGAAATTCATTACCCATGTAGTTCTCTTCGAAGCCATGGAGAAGCCTTTTACGTGGATGGAATGGAGCACGTCACTCTCCTCTTCGCGGACTTATCTTCGGATCTGGCCTCCGACCACAAGATCTCCTTCAACGAGCTCACAAAGCTCAGCCCATCACTTCCTTAGCTTCTTCTTCCTTTTCACCCAAGGAACATTAAGAAATGAAGAGAGAGAGAGAGAGAGAGAGAGAGAGAGAGAGAGAGAGAAAGAGAGAGAATGAAACCTCGTTCCTATTCTTCTCTGGTTAAGTGAATTCAGGATTAATCCCAACCACATGATCTCTCATTCAAAACAAAGCAAAGACCAGGATTTGAGTTAACTGGTCAACTTTGGCGCTATCGCCTGACGATATCGACTGTCGCCACTCGGCGATATCGACTTCACCGCTTTGACCGCATTGACCTAGATCAACCACCGCCTATTGGCCGCTTAACAGCAAATCGGACACATGTATCACACCGCGCGGCACTATCGCCCGCGATATCAAGCCACTCAACGCTTTCAGGCAATGGTGTGTTGAGAATGTCGAGTGCGTCGAGTGACGTCTCCACGCTTACCGCTATCGCCATATGGCTGTACAACCCCGTATTCGCGAAGAGTGGGCCCAAAATAAGGCAAGCCCGTTTTTAAGCTTTTTGGAGATTTTGCACTCTCGGTGGCCAATTTTGGCCCTGGCTTGGAAACATACTAGTAGGGGAGAAAATGTTTTCTCCCCCCAAGGCACTCTGGAGAAGCCGGCCCCAGGCCGCCTAAGCCGCCTCAGCCCGGCCTCAAGCCGCCTCAACCCGGCCCCAGACCGCCTAAGCCGCCTCAGCCCGGCCGCAGGTCGCCCGAGTCGTCTCGCCAGACCGCCGCCTTGCCCAGGCTGCCGTCTCGCTAGGAGGCCACTCGCCAGGCCGCAACTCGCCTTGCCCCAGCTCGCCAGGCCGCAGCTCGCCTTGCCCCGTCTCGCACAGGCCGCCCCAGCTCGCAGGCCGCCCAGCTCGCCAGGCCGCAGCTCGCTTTGCCCTGTCTCGCCAGACCGCCGCCTGTGCCCAGGCTGCCGTCTCGCTGAGTAGGCCAGCTCGCCAGGCCCCAGCTCGCCATGCCCCAGCTCGCCAGGTCGCAGCTCGCCTTGCCCCGTCTCACACAGGCCGCCCCAGCTCGCAGGCCGCCCAACTCGCAGGCCGCCCCAGCCCATAGGCCGCCCAGCTCGCAGGCCGCCCAGCTCGCAGGCCGCCCCAGCCCGTAGGCCGCCCAGCTCGCAGGCCGCCCAGCTCGCAGGCCGCCCCAGCTCGCAGGCCGCCAGCTTGCCCAGCCTTCTCGCCCTTGCCCCCTTGCTTTTATACCGTCTTGCCCTCGGGGGGGGGGGGGGGGGGGGGGGGGGGGGGGGAAATTCCTCTCTCCTCTCTGCCCCCCGGCGTGGCTGCTTTCTGTTGGCCCGAGGCCTTTTGGCCGTAGGGGTATTTTGGTCATCTTTACCCACAGGACTTGGAAAACTATAAATAGACCCCCTTGGGTGCCTTGGAGAGGATCCTTTTTCTTAGTTTTCTCCTCCCTTAGCTTCTTCTTGGTAGAGTTGAGAGAGCTCTTCAAGGCACCCTAGCTCGAGCATTGGCTAGGGAGGGGAAGTGCTCAGGTAGCCTTCCGGGTGTGAGTGGGACCTCCGCGCTAGAGCCGAGGGTCTGTTCCTAGTTTCCCAAGTCTTCGGTCCGTGACGTTCCTCCGAGTGTAGTAGGTGTGAGGTCACCCCTCTTTTGGGACCCCGAACTCCACGAGAGACCAAGTTTTTGGTTTCAACATTTTGGTGCGGTGAGCGTGGAGAGTGACCAGCACAGAAGATCTCGGAGAGAGTCATGCCTGGAGGTGAGGGAGGTAGTGATGATCTCGGCGAGCTCCCTAGCTCGGGACCCCGGGCCCCCTTTGTGGGGAGGCAAGAGTTCATGGCCTCCATCCAGGGTATCATGGAGATGCTGCGAAGCATTGCTCCTCAGGGTGGCAGCTCCACCCCGACCCCCCAGGAGCTAGCTCCCCCCCTCGACGAGTCGACTCCCAGGGGTCTAGGCGAGATGACCCCAGGAGGGGGAGAAGGAAGTGCACCAGGAAGAAGGCCCGAGAAGGAGAGGATGGGAGATAGGGTCGAGCGAGACCTCACCGGCCGGGAGCTGTTCTCTAGCCCGGCGAGTGCCAACCTCCAAGGCGAGCAGGTCGCGCGAGTGGAGGTGGCGAGGCCACCCCTTAGGGGGTCACCCTTCAGCGAGCTGATCATCTCAGCTCCCGTTCCCGAGGGGTTCAGAGAGCCAGACATGGCTTACTATTCCGGGAAGGATGATCCCGTCCAGCACCTGCAGTGGTTCGAGGATGCCGTCTCCATCAGGCCGATGACGATGCCTTCAAGTGTCGCCTCTTTGCGATCACGCTGAAGGAGAAGGCAAGGGACTGGTTCCATCAACTCCCTCCGAGGTCGATCTATGGGTTCGAGGACTTGAGCCGAAGCTTCCAGCTCCGCTTCTCCACCTCCAAGAAGCGGAAGAGGAGTCCCGAGTCCATCTTCTTGATAAGGCAGGGGGCCGGGGAGTCGCTGGCCCGCTACGTAGACCGGTTCCAAGAGGAGATCTGGAGATCCAGGAGATGCAGGGTATGCTCTCCAGATGGCCTTCACCGTTGGGCTGAAGGAAGGCTTCTTCAAGATGAGCTTGACCCGGAAGGCCCCCCTTTCCTTCGAGGAGCTGATGGAAAGGGCGGCAGAGGAGATTGCCATGGAGGCAGCCAACCCGGCATTTGTCAAGAGGTTGGAAAAGTTGACGGAGGTGGAGTCAAAGGAGCAGGGTGGCTTAAGGCATCAGGAAGGAAGAAGAAGAGAGGAGCAGAGAGCTCAGGGGTTCCAAGGACAGGAGGGTCCGGAACCAGGCTGGAGGCAGCAGGGAGGACCTGCCCAAGGCCCAGGAAGAGCCCTCATCCACGGAGCGGGGAATTTCCAGGGGGGCCAAGGGAGATATAACTTCCAGAGGCAAGCCCCAAGGCAGCTCTTACCCCCTCCGCAGCAGGCCTTGGCGATAGGGAGGGAGAAGAGGAAACAGGAGAGAACACCCAGCCCGCCGAAGGAGGGGAGGAGCGCTACCATACTGTGACTTCCACCAGGTGGAGGGGCAAGCCACGGCTACCTGTCCCGAGTTTCTGGAAGTGAGGGGGGCAAGAGGCCCTGCCCAGCCACAGCCGCCAGTGCAGGTTGAAGAGGTTCTACCCAGAGAAGGGGGGGATGACATATGCGAGGACCGGGTCGACGTGGGAACCCGAGGTGGTATAGGAGTGATCCACGGTGGAGTGGGGGTTGAGGCCACTCGGAAGGCAAGCCTCCATGTCATGTACCGAAGGAGCGTCGCCTCAACCTCCCAGACCCCGCCCCAGGAGGAGAAGATCACCTTCTCGGTAAAGGACTTGCCGGATCATGAGGATCCTTTTTGCGATGCGCTTGTCATCCAGACTGCCATCGAGGGCTACACCGTCTCCCGAATCTTGGTTGACAACGGAAGCTCCGTCAACGTCGTTTTCAAAAGGCATTTGACGAGATGAAGGTAGAGCCAAGGAGGGTGTTGCCTCGGACGGACCCCTGTTTGGATTTTCAGGGGAGAGGAAGGAAGTGGAGGGTGGAGTCGGACTCCAGGTGAAGTTAGGGGAATCTCAAGGAACTGCAGGTTGTCATTGTTGACGCTCCAAGCAGCTACAACGCTATCTTCGGAAGGCCCCTCATCGTTAGCGCCTTCCGTTGTTGCGTGCCATCTTCCTTCCACCAATGCCTCAAGGGAGTTCAGCTCAGGAGGGATCCAGGTCAGAGTCAAGGGTGACTCCAGGATGGCGAGTCTCTTACAGTGCTACGTGCACGGTCGTCAACACCATCTCTTGGTTGGCGAGGGCGGAGGAGATGGAGAGGATCATGGAGAGCTTGAGCAGGATGGAAGTCTCCGAGGGAAGGATGGCGGCGATATGCATGCCCGACACCCTGAGGAAACCACGTCCCGGCTGAGTCATGTATGTTTCTTATGTTAGAGTCCAGCCCCCGACCAGCTGAGTTGGGGGGATCATGTAACCCAAAATTTTCCCCTTTTGAGGATGTTGGATTTGGTAGAATTTAAGTAGCACACCTGGTTTCCCACCCCCGAGAGGATCTCCTCAGCCAGGCTCCCATGAGCTGGTTGGTTCGAACGTGCCTCGGGGAGATCAAGTCCCCCCCCGAGAGGATCTCCTCAGCCAGGCTCCCATTAGCTGGTGGGTTGAATGTGCCTCGGGAGATCAAGTTCCCACCCCGAGAGGATCTCCTCAGCCAGGCTCCCATTAGCTGGTTGGTCGATGTGCCTCGGGGAGATCAAGTTTCCCACCCCCGAGAGGATCTCCTCAGCCAGGCTCCCATTAGCTGGTTGGGTCGAATGTGCCTCGGGGAGATCAAGTTCCCCCCCCAAGAGGATCTCCTCAGCCAGGCTCCCATTAGCTAGTTGGGTCGAACGTGCCTCAGGGAGATCAAACCCCACCCCCGAGAGGATCTCCTCAGCCAGGCTCCCATTAGCTGGTTGGGTCGAATGTGCCTCGGGGAGATCAAGTTCCCACCCCCGAGAGGATCTCCTCAGCCAGGCTCCCATTAGCTGGTTGGGTCAAACGTGCCTCAGGGAGATCAAACCCCACCCCCGAGAGGATCTCCTCAGCCAGGCTCTCATTAGCTGGTTGGGTTGAATGTGCCTCGGGTGAGATCAAGTTCCCACCCCCGAGAGGATCTCCTCAGCCAGGCTCCCATTAGCTGGTTGGGTCGAATGTGCCTCGGGGAGATCAAGTTCCCACCCCCGAGAGGATCTCCTCAGCCAGGCTCCCATTAGCTGGTTGGGTCGAATGTGCCTCGGGGAGATCAAGTTCCCACCCCGAGAGGATCTCCTCAGCCAGGCTCCCATTAGCTGGTTGGGTCAAACGTGCCTCGGGATCAAGTTCCCACCCCCGAGAGGATCTCCTCAGCCAGGCTCCCATTAGCTGGTTGGGTCGAATGTGCCTCGGGGAGATCAAGTTCCCCCCCCGAGAGGATCTCCTCAGCCAGGCTCCCATTAGCTGGTTGGGTCAAACGTGCCTCGGGGAATCAAACCCCACCCCCGAGAGGATCTCCTCAGCCAGGCTCCCATTAGGGGGGTCGAGTGCCTCGGGGATCAAGTTCCCACCCCCGAGAGGATCTCCTCAGCCAGGCTCCCATTAGCTGGTTGGGTCGAAAGTGCCTCGGGAGATCAAACCCCACCCCCGAGAGGATCTCCCCAGCCAGACTCCCATTAGCTGGTTGGGTCGAATGTGCCTCGGGGAGATCAAGTTCCCACCCCCGAGAGGATCTCCTCAGCAAGGCTCCCATTAGCTGGTTGGGTCGAACGTGCCTCGTGGAGATGAAACCCCACCCCCGAGAGGATCTCCTCAGCCAGGCTCCCATTAGCTGGTGGGTCGAATGTGCCTCGGGGAGATCAAGTTCCCACCCCCGAGAGGATCTCCTCAGCCAGGCTCCCATTAGCTGGTTGGGTCGAACGTGCCTCGAGGAGATCAAGCCCCACCCCCGAGAGGATCTCCTCAGCCAGGCTCCCTAGCTGGCTGGGTAGGTTGATCTCTCGTATAGCCTTAGTCCTTTGCTCCGATGACGATTCCGCCGCCAGGCTCCCACTAGCTGGCTGGGTAGGTTGATCTCTCGTGGTAGCCCAAGTCCCTTCGCTCCGAGATGGTCCCGCTGCCAGGCTCCCACTAGCTGACAGGGCCGGTGGTACCTCTCGTGGAGAGTAAGTGTTTGCACCCCGAGATCGTCTCGTCACCCAGGCTCCGATTAGCTGGCTTGACAGGTTGACCCCTCGGGGAGGCTAAGTGTTTTCACCCAGAGGAGGTCTCGCCACCCGGGCTCCCATAGCTGGCATGGCAGGTTGACCCCGAGGGGAAGTTACACTCCGCGAATACGTTGGGTTGAATGTTTCTTTCCGAGCTTGTGCCAACCTCGAAAAGAACGGGGATTGTGTACAACCCCGTATTCGCGAAGAGTGGGCCCAAAATAAGGCAAGCCCGTTTTTAAGCTTTTTGGAGATTTTGCACTCTCGGTGGCCAATTTTGGCCCTGGCTTGGAAACATACTAGTAGGGGGAGAAAATGTTTTCTCCCCCCAAGGCACTCTGGAGAAGCCGGCCCCAGGCCACCTAAGCCGCCTCAGCCCGGCCTCAAGCCGCCTCAACCCGGCCCCAGATCGCCTAAGCCGCCTCAGCCCGGCCGCAGGTCGCCCGAGCCGTCTCGCCAGACCGCCGCCTTGCCCAGGCTGTCGTCTCGCTGAGTAGGCCAGCTCGTCAGGCCGCAGCTCGCCTTGCCCCAGCTCGCTAGGCCGCAGCTCGCCTTGCCCCGTCTCGTACAGGCCGCGCCAGCTCGCAGGCCGCCCAGCTCGCCAGGCCGCAGCTCGCTTTGCCCTGTCTCGCCAGACCGCCGCCTTGCCCAGGCTGCCGTCTCGCTGAGTAGGCCAGCTCGCCAGGCCCCAGCTCGCCTTGCCCCAGCTCGCCAGGCCGCAGCTCGCCTTGCCCACGTCTCACACAGGCCGCCCCAGCTCGCAGGCCGCCCAGCTCGCCAGGCCGCAGCTCGCTTTTCCCTGTCTCGCCAGACCGCCACCTTGCCCAGGCTGCCGTCTCGCTGAGTAGGCCAGCTCGCCAGGCCCCAGCTCGCCTTGCCCCAGCTCACCAGGCCGCAGCTCGCCTTGCCCCGTCTCGCACAGGCCGCCCCAGCTCGCAGGCCGCCCAGCTCGCAGGCCTCCCCAGCCCGTAGGCCGCCCAGCTCGCAGGCCGCCCAGCTCGCAGGTCGCCCCAGCTCGCAGGCCGCCAGCTTGCCCAGCCTTCTCGCCCTTGCCCCCTTGCTTTACCGTCTTGCCCTCGGGGGGGGGGGGGGAATTACCTCTCTGCCCCCGGCGTGGCTGCTTTCTGTTGGCCCGAGGCCTTTTGGCCGTAGGGTATTTTGGTCATCTTTACCCCCAGGACTTGGAAAAAACTATAAATAGACCCCCTTTGGTGCCTTGGAGAGGATCCTTTTCTTAGTTTTCTCCTCCCTTAGCTTCTTCTTGGTAGAGTTGAGAGAGCTCTTCAAGGCACCCTAGCTCGAGCATTGGCTAGGGAGGGGAAGTGCTCAGGTAGCCTTCCGGGTGTGAGGTGGGACCTCCGCGCTAGAGCCGAGGGTCTGTTCCTAGTTTCCCAAGTCTTCGGTCCGTGACGTTCCTCCGAGCGTAGTAGGTGTGAGGTCACCCCTCTTTTGGGACCCCGAACTACACGAGAGACCAAGTTTTTTGTTTCAACAATGGCGATACCCACTGTCGCCACTCAGAGATATCATTTCGACGATTCATCGAACACGTTGAGTGCGTCGAGTGCAGTTCGACGAACTCTGCATCGCTATCGCCATCGCCATCAGGCGATATACAGTATCGCCCGACGATAGTGACAAACTTTCTGCTGTCAAATTTAGGGTGTTACACCCAACACCCAACTCAAAAGGGTCAACCTCAACGGGTCTGCAAACCGCTCACCCCAACCCGTCTTCGATCCCACTACAAATACAACGAATTGTTGGAGGCCGCAACCTCCCTTTGATGAGGAAAATTCTATAGTAATGGGGCATCACATGGACTTTCGAGGAGGTCAACCATACTCATCGGTGACTACTTCGTTCTCGCATCCAGTTAGGCATGTCCCTGATCTCAAATATATTTTTAGTTTCAAATTTTTTGTATATATTTAAAGATTAACACACACTAAAAAAAATAAACATCTAAGAATTATTAAATCATACTGTTTATCATATTGTTTCAAGGACCTATTTGCCGAACTTGATCTCTTGTACACAGGGTGTAATAAAGTGGGCACTATCAAAATTTGAACCAAAATAATTTGAATGTCTACACATTTTCGGGCCCTTTTCTCGTTCGTCCGAACAATGTTTTTGACGTATAAGTAATCAAAATTCATTGGCTCGACGAGAGCAATCCAAATTCAGTATCCATTTTATAAAAATTCTTAGGGGGCCCGGTCCCCCGCCGACCCCCCAAGATCTGCCCCTGTTTACGGCCCCACCTTGTCTCAGAGGTATCTGAAGAAGATATTGCCAGCGAGGGTGCCGCAGAGCTCGACGCCAACGACGACGGCGGAAACATTCGCCCAAAGGGTGCCAAACATCGGGGTGCAACAAGTCAAATATCGGGATACTGCTATATTTTAGGATTACAATTAACATTGGGGTGCGAACAGCGAAAACGGGTTGACAATGGCTTTCTGAAGAGTAAAAATTATGTCTGCTGAGCGGACCTTCCTCTAGGTCCCCACCAATAGAGAAGATGAGAAGCTTGTAAATATGTGGGGTCTGCCACACACAGTCAATATAGACATGTGAGACCCATCACAATACAAGTTTTTTATTGGCCACCCGGACCTTACTATAGGTCCGGGTGGCGGACCAAATTTTTTTGGAATTGATATTCGCAGACCCGTTCTGGCTATTTGTACCCCCTTACAATTAAAATTTACTTAATTTTTTCCTAAACTAAAAACCCTATTCATACCCCCTCTGATTTTCTTCCCCTTTTCTCCCGAACCTGCGCCCCCTTACGGAAGCCGCACGCCCCCTTACCGCCGTCGCCCCTCCTTCCACCGCCGCCTCTATTCGCCATCTTCCCTTCCAAGGCCGGCCACTCGTCTTCGTCGGCGACCCACTGCTGCGGTGCAACCCCCCTCCGGTGTGCTCTCTCTCATTTTTCCCTCCTTATTTTTATATCTAAAGACCAAGGTTTTCTTGAAATCCCTATAATAATTGTTTGTATGATTTCAGATTACTCTTATTTACACTTTATTCTCTCCAGTGGATCCCCAACGTGAGTTTTCAATTTTCCTACCATAAGAACGCTAAGTTCTTCAAAATTTTTTTCTTATTCAGAAAATGGATATTTGAATTTTTTTGATAGGTTGTGATTACTTCAAATCATTCAGTTGTTCTTGCTCTTTATCGTGGTTTTGATCATTCAAGGTATTATGCATATTTAAATAATATTATTTAATATTTATTACACTTTTTATCATAAGTAATCATGATTTTTTTTCTTTCATAGTACTATTTTGGAGGCATTTTGATGATCTTTTTGAATAAAAGTTTGAAAACTTTGAGTGATCGTCATGATTTAAAAAGAAGATACATACAGTGTTATTAGTACTAAATTTTTAAAGTTATTATTGTTCTTGTATACTAATTATTATTTTTTTAGGATTTTTGGAATACAACAAAATCAAGGGAAAATGGAGCTCATAAATATTTTAGATGTACTTGACAAATATTTTTGAGATGCCTCAATGTTATTGTACTTTAATATTTTATGGACTAGATTTTTTGACAAAAAATATATTGATTGGTAAGATGTATTTGACAAAAATATAATCCTAGATTTGTTAAGAACATATTCTATATAACATTATTTTTAAAATTTTTATTTTTTGTACGGTACGAATATCTATTGTGGGTACAATTATAATTCTGCGAGGTACGAATATAAAAGGGCACAAATAGTTAAATATGATAGGCGAATATCAATTCCTAAAATTTTTCCATTCCTGAAATATGTGTTTGCGGCCGCCAAGAATGGTCTCACGTTAACCACGTCGGTTCCCGGCCACCACCGTGGCAAACAGGGTTGAGTTCGAAAACATGGCAAGCTCTTTCTCCCTCCTCACCATGTAGTCGATATCGAAATCCCACTTCTTCGCAGAGAGAGAGAGAGAGAGAGAGAGAGAGAGAGAGAGAGAGAGAGAGAGAGAGAGCGAGCGATGGGGAATCATCTTGCGAGCTTATGGAACAAGGAACCGCCGCCGCCGATGGTGCTGGTGCCGCCCATTTTCGATTTTCCCCCTCTCGCAGCCCGCACAAGGTACGCTTGCCTATCTTTTTATTCTCTCTCTCCCCCCTCTCTTCTCCGTCTATCATTATCTTTCTCATAAACAAAACCTCTACACGTCCATTGTTCTGGAACTGTTCCAATCAAACACAACAATTTGGAATCACCGTCTCCCCTTTGTTCTTCTCTGTCGGAACGATCGAACAAGCATCCAACCAGAATTATCAGCAATGCCGCAATTTCTCTGCCCGTGCTGTTGTGTTTTGCTCGGATTTCTGGCGCAAACGGATTGATTTTCATTCTGATTTTTTTCAATTTGCGGTGAATTGGTTCTTGTAATACGTAAATTAAGTATCATAATTTGGTGTATGGCGGAACAGGATGCTGGTTCCGGCTTATGACCTCCTATTTGGGAAGATCGCATTACGATGCCTGTTTGAGGACTATTTTGAAAAGGGAAGGCAGCTGAACACGAAGATTATGTTGAAGCCATTGGAAGATCCTCACGTGGATTTGATAGCAACAGTATTCTTAAAGCTGCAATGTTCAAATTTGATCTTATATTGTTTGAACTCTTTCCAATCTGCAATCCTTAATCTGTCTAGGTTTCTGGTTCCCTAGATAGTAAAACTGGGGAGAATGTAGTAGGGGATGCCTTATTCCGCTGGCAAAGGTTTTGCTGCTTACTGTTTCTCCTGAGATTCAAAGTTTTCCCCTTTTTACTTCACTTTGCGAATTAAGAGCTGATTCAAATTTGTATTTTGCAAATATGCAGGGATATGGATGACCCTCACACTTTCATAGACTTTTTCATATCAACTAATAATCCGTAAGGAAACCGTTCTTGTGAAATTTTTGTCCTTTGATATGGATGTCATATTTCTGGTAAAATTTGATGTGAAATTATTCTATGCAAATTATTTTAGCATTTTGCGGTTGAGATCATGTGCATACTTTCCAAAATTGGGATTTGGGGCTTTTGGTATACTTCCAATGCTGATGCGAAACAGGTATTGTTCTTTCGCCATTTTTATATTTTCATGGTGATTTATTTCAATGTTCTTACAAATGTGGGGTTTTTTCTGTTCATTAGAGTATTTGGATACTGAGGCTCCGACGTTTTTGCTACGGTGGGTTTGGACAGAAATGTTGTTGTCATAGAATGTATGCTTGGCATGACAACGGTTATGAACTCCACCAAGAAAGAAAACTAGTTTTGAACATTAAAGTGGATGAAGTTACTTGGGTGATGTCGGACCTTCACGATTAACAATTTATAACCACCACGTTCATGACCGCCACCGACGTGCCAAACAGAGCCTAAATTTCTTGTATCTTTACTAGAATATGCGGCGGTCATATCTTCGATTTGTAGAGTTTTAATAGAAATTTGCTTTATGCAATGCAATATATTGATACAACAATTCATTTGCTGAATAATCTTTGCCAGATAGGGGCACTGGATAACTATTAGTTATGATGAATATACATGATGAATGCCCAAACATCCATGAATTCACAGGACGGTAACCAACATTGATGATGAATACACATGACAAATAGCCATTGGCCATAATGACTACACATAACAAATAACATGGGAATAACCATTAGTCCATTACACACTTGCAGAGATTTATCTCAATTCATTAATTAATTATTATATTATCAAGTGCTTTTATATAATCCTATTCCAGAAGTCTATATTAAGAAATCTTTGGACTGTATATTGTAATAGAAATAATCAATGAAATCAAAACCCTTCTAAGCCTAGTCTCCCTTCTCAGCCCCTTTCTAGAGCTATTGTCTTTCTCAAAAAGAGTTCTTAAAATTGTTATCACTTGCTTGATGTGATCCCATCATGTTCACTCTTGTTCAACTATGGCATTTTACCTCGTTTTTGTTTGCATTCTTGTTTTCTTCGATGAATTAGTTATTTAGTTATCTTATTTAGAGATATATCTCCTCGATTCACGCAAAATATTTTGTTAAATCTACTTGACCTTCAGTAGGTGGTGATGCTTTCCCTTTGATTGGAAAATATTTGTTCTTATGATATGTGTTGCTTCATATCTTATCATGTGATTCTGAGTTTACAAATGTATCTATTTCCATCTGTTCTTTGGCTGCATGTACAGAGTACAACCAGAAGATTATGGTGTCTTGGGCTTGAGATATGGATCAGAAAAACTTTCTTTTGGTGCTATGCTAATGCCGTTTCCTAGTATGTGGATTTTGCAAATTTTAATACATTCAATTAAGAATTTTATACCAAAAGTGAAATTCTTTGTGGATGGTGTGTTAACCATGGTTGAAAAACATTCACATTGAATTGAGTTAAAGTTTCCGAGCATTGTGAAATGGCATATTGGGATCGTCAATTTGAAATAGCACACCAGGCGATGGATACACATCAAACTCAAAAATCCCCACGACTCATTATTTGACATTCTATGTTGAACGATTATTGTTCTCCCATTCATCCCATTAGTCTATCTTAATCCTTCATACCGCCTTTTCTTCTAGTCAAATGGGAATTTATGCACAAGTGAAAGTCATGAACACCTAGCCACTTGATAGAAGTTACCCATTTCAATCTGATTCAGAAATATTTTAAAGATCTGATACAACTTGTTGGAAGTTGAAAGATTTGAAGCCTTGGTTGAAACCAATTTCATTCTGTATAAGACTGTGAGAAGGTAACTAGAATTGAGTCTGCAGGTGATGAACATATCACTCGATGTGCAACGCCCCGGTCTATTGTGGGTGCACTACAAGTACGCAGATCAGTGACTCCAACCCCTCTTCATGGATCTGATTGGCCGCAACCGCTAATTCTAGTGGCTGGTTGTTGAGGATAGGGCTTAAACCCCAGACCTCCTAGATAAGGGAGCTGCTGTTCCATTGACGATGAGGACTAGTTTAGAGCTCTCTTATCTAGGAAATCTAGGGTTTAAGCCCCAGTCTCAACAACCCGCCACTGGAATTAGCGACTGCAGCCAATTAGATCCATGAAGAGGGGTTGAGGTCACTGGTCTGTAGATCTGTAGTGCAACCACAATAGACCGGGACGTTACATAATAAACATGGGAAAATTATGGGCTAACCTGTAACCAGTCGATAGAGTCGCCAGAGGTAGACATAATGGAGGGGGAGTATACTATGAAGCCCGAACTGTGCCTACCTAAGTGGGGTGCGCTCGGGAGAGAGAGAACTACCACAATCTTATATATGGATAAGAGAGTTAGACTGAATTCTTCGATGCCTTCATTCCAACCTTATGTGCCTTTAAATAGATTTTACATGAAACTACTCTTAATGACTCATAACAACCAACTACATTTAAAAAAGAACAATTGAATATAAGACAAAATCGAATGACTCCGACAATAATTAAAAGACAATTAATACCAACCCGATAATTAAGTGCAAAGCCTTACTAAGTTCCGGTGAGCCTCAAACTCGATGTCTAGTCACAGTCATTCCCAAAGCCCGACCGTAAAGATGGCGACCTGATGCTCAGATAGTACTGAAGTAACAGGAGCTAGGAAGACTTGGAATTGTTTCAGATCAGCGTCCACAGAACTTGTTTGCCATAAAGTTATTAGTGCACCGATATGATTACTTCAAGACGGGGGGGGGGGGGGGAGTCAAATCACTTATTGTAAAATTTTAAAATTTTGCCTGCGTCATACCTGATTTTTCACTGTGCACACAGCTAAACCAAAGCCGAGGCGAACTCAGAAGGCGGAAGAATGCCAAAATAATTCATTTTGCGATCAGCGTCTCGTGATGACTAAAAATTTACTTGAACCTTGTTATCCATCCCAATGGGTCTGTCTTCCCATCATAGGTTGAGAATTCCAACTTGGTATGAAGCAAAATGATAGTAGCTTCAGGTCATATAAAAGATGGTGGATCAGTATATAGGTGGTGATGGAGGTGCCTGACTACTACCGACTAGGTCATGTGCCTGACTACTATTCCGAGCGTCTAGTCAGGAGCTCAAGTTCGGGAGAAGTAGCTGCGAGCTACCCCCTTGGGTCCGAAATCTCGTTGAGACCAGGTTTTGGTTTCAACAAGTTGCTTCTGGAGTTGTCATGAAAGTTTGCATCTTGTTCATCGACTTCTTTGGTCCGACAAGTCCCTAATATTACCGATCATTGTCAGAGATAAAGTAGAGGGAGCACGCAATATGGAGTGAGTGACTGAATGACTCAATTCCCCAGAGTTGTCAAGATATTCAAGTTGTCGCAAGATCCACAACGCTTCCCTATGATGACACCAAATAAAAAACCAACAAACCCTATTGTTAACCCAGAAATCGGCGATCCCTCCCAAGGCAGCTAGCTTGCAAGTCGCGACCTTCTCCGGGTTCCTCCTGGAGGTCGCGACCTGTCCTCTAGGATGGGCAGACAGAGTTTTCTGTCCTCTCAGGCCGCGCGTCTAGGGCGGTCTCCCCGGTCTGACCGCCTAGGTCGCGCAACAACCACTTGTTCTGCAGGGGCTGCAGACTGCTTCCTCAGTCCGCCCCTGCAGGCTGTGCGGTTAGATCAGCTAACTGCGCAATGGTTCTTTATTCCAACAGATGCAGACTGCCCAACAAAGTGGCGAACTCACATTCCTATCCACTCAGGCCGCCAGTTAGCCGCATGCTCGGCATGAGTCGTGACCTTCCTCAGCCCACTCCCGCAAGTCTCACCACAAGCAAGACAAACCGCCACATCGCCAGGCGACCTGCCTCCAGGTCGCCCAACAGTGCGCGACAAGCTTCAGGTTGCCCAACAAGCAACCTGCCTCCAGGTTGCCACCCACCACGAGCGGCCTGCCCCTTCAGTCCGCCAGCAGGTGGCGGACTCGGTCTCAGCCAGCTTGTGGAAGGATCGGCAGAACCGACGACACTTCACCAGACCGCGCAACACAACGCGGATTCAACTCCAGCCCGCCAGGTGATGGCAAACTTCTCCAGCAGGGGCGACCTGCTCCTCCTATCCGCCTGAAGGTGGCAGACTCGGCCTCTGTCCGCCTAAGGGAGATGGACGCTCCGTTCATCGGTTGGCGAACTCGCTTCATCCAACAACATGCGCGACCTGCTCTCTTCAGCCCGCCAGGTCGCCAAGCCCTTGTCGCCTAGTAGGGGGGACAAGCCTCCAATAGAGGCGGACTCATCCTGTCCGCCGCGGGCTGGGCGGACTCATTATGCAGTCCGCCACTTAGCCCTCCAGTTTCCCGACACCGACTTCTTCCCAACAAGAGGAGGACTACTCCTCAGCTCGCATAGCTCGACGCCGGCTCGTTCAGTGCAGCAGAGGCGGACTCGTCCCAGTCCGCCAACAACAGATCAGCTCAAGTAGACAAGTCCCTATCTGCACAACTCGGCGCGGACTCGGCGGACTCCTCGTTCTACTCGCACAACTCACCGACATACCGGGGGTGACGTTACCAAAAGCCGTTACCTCCTCGGGCCTATAAATAGCCCCCATACCTCTCATTCTGGGGGAGGACAACAAACGACAAGGTCCAGGCATCAAATCCTGCGGACACAGCTTCCCAGTCCGCGCGACCTCAGCTGTCTTCTCGGCCTGATCACGCAGTCCGCTCGGCTTAGTCTAGCGAGCTGCGGGATCAGCTATCCGCGCGGTCTGCCGACCTGTCTGCTCAGTCCGCGCGGCCTCTGACATCTTCTTTCCTTAGCCGCCAACTTCCCCTTGTACCCTTTATTTTCTCATGTAAAGGACACAACTCAAGCTGTAACACTGAATTATAATTAACGGAATGCCCGTCGTAAGAGTGACATTTAAGCCGCGGCGGGCGAAGTTTGCTGTTGCCGCTTCCAGCAGCCCCTCTTCTTCTCTACTCCTCACTCCTCTCTCGGCATCAACCATCAAAGCTTTAACCGTCAAAGTAACCGTCTGCTCGACAGTTCCTCATCAACCTCCCCTTATCCCCGCAATTCTTGATCAAGCGTGCTCCACTCTCGAGCATTCAAAAGTATTTCCCCGTATACTTATCAACCTCTTCACCTCATCCTAGCTTGTGAGACCAAACACACGTTATCTGTTGGTGCCCGCGGCCCCCTCTCTCATTTCCGCGCATCAACAGTTAACACGCGACCTTCAGATCTCGAACAAACGATGAAAACCAACGATTAGCCATGACAGATCACCAATCAGCCGAGAACCTTGCTCCTTCAAGTCCTAGTGAAGATCCTCTATGGGAAGCCTTGGAGCAATCGCGACGGGAACCGCCCAACAATTTCAGGCAGTCAACCGTGCTTTAGCTGCTATCACGCAGCGATTAGAGATGCAATCTGCAGCAGCACCAGTTCCTCCAGTCAATCCAACACCAATATTGGAGAATCAACAAGCTTATCCTCCGGCTTATCCGCCGGTCTATCCTCCTTCTTACACACCAATCTTTCCGCAAGGGCCTGCAGCCCCTTTGCGGTCTCAAAATGACGAGTTCTTAGCTCGTCAAAACTTCTCCCGGGAAGCTGCCCGGGGAAGTCCAGCAAGATTCCTAAAATTTCAGGGAAGTCATCCCTACTCTTCAGTTCCTTCCTTTACTCCTCCCGCAGCAGCTTTTCCCTTCTACCTTTCTCCTCTTTTTACAGCTACAGCTTATGCTCCCTTCTTTTTTTGTGTCGTAGGAGAGCAGGAAGAGCCGTCACCATTTTCAGAGAATGTTCGACATGAACCAACTCCAGTTAACTTCAGAGAGCTGCGATTATCAACTTACACTGGAGAGACTGATCCAATCAAACACCTTCAAGTTTTTGAATCAGCCGTAGCTCTCAAGACCCTCTCAGATACTACCAAGTGCAAACTCCTTGTAACAACCTTTGATGGACAAGTGAGAGATTGGTTTATGGACTTCGTCCTCAATCCATCAATTCCTTTGCTGATCTGCGAAGAGAGTTTCTGCTCAGGTTTTCTACTTCAACAAAGAGAAAGGGCGGTCCAGAAGCCCTCTTTGAGATCAGGCAACGAGAGAACGAGACTTGGTCTCATTTTGTGGATCGATTCCAGAAAGAGATTTTGGACATTGAGATCGTTGATCAAGAAATGTATCGGGTGGCTCTAATACATGGTTTGCGTGAAGGGCCACTTAAGTTTGAGGCTAATATCCGAGCACCAAGGACGTATCAAGAGTTGATTGGCTTAGCCAACTCATACATTCGAGGTGAGAAGAGCAATCCCAGCTTCATCTCTAAGCTCGTAGCAGAGAAAGATTCTCCTTCTTACAAGCAACCTCCGAGGTCTCCTCGGAAAGATTTTCCATCCCACTCAAGGAAGGGAAGAAGATTTCAACATCATCGACCCCCCTTCCCAGGCCCGGATCGTGCCCGAGATCAATTGTTACTGTTACCAGCCCCAGCTCCGCAAGCAGCTTCGGTTCATCAGCAGCAAGATGATGACTTGCTAGAGTCTGAACTAGATGAGACCATGCAAGAAGTAGGCCAAGTCATGAAGGGTAAGGCTAATTACAAAAGGCCTTACCAGCCGACAGATCAAAGATCAAATGACTCAGATCTATTTTGTGAGTTTCACAAAGAAAGCGGGCATTTACCTGAAAACTGCCGAGCGCTTCGTCAACTGATGCAGAAGATGTTGAGGTAGGGTAAGATGCGTGACCTGTTCTCGAAGGATGGCCGCTCTGATCCGACAACTTCAAAAGGCGAAGAAGTAGCCGACATTCCTTGCTGCTCAAAGGGAGTGAGCCAAATCAACAATTACCCTAACCTCATTATTAACGAGACCATCGATGTCGATGACGAGGACCCCCTTGGAAGACTATTCTGAAGTGAAAAGGACAATGCAAACTCCTCGAAGCTCCTCACAATCATGGCAGGTTGTTTCTACTTTACTCTTTAAACATTTTCTCTCTATAACACTTATAAGTGTTCTTTCATTTCAATAAATTTTACGTCAGAGATCCCGTACTGACACATTTTCCTTTTTGCAGTGTTTCCTCCTCTATTTTCTCTTTGCCAAAGAGATCACTGAACCACCGAGATATCGCCGAGTCTTGCTTAGGGCCCCCTCGAGGTTGGACTCTAGCGTAAGACCACAATGACCACATATAGTGGGGAGTGTTCGCGTATGTGCAGTGGGAGCCGTCCAACTCTCGTGAGGATGTTTACGGGACTTCGGATCCTGACCGGTATCTAACACAAAGCGTGCATCAAGGGAGGTCCTATGTGTTCGCTCTGCTGTGCTCCGTTAGAGATACATTACAGTTATGATGATATTTGCTGGGCAAGCAATGACGATCAAGTGTAGTCTTGCCTCCTCGATCATCTCATGACTGTAATAGTCGAATACTCTATGGTACTCTCAATCCGTGCTTTCGCGGGGCCCACAACTTCGCTGATCTTTCCAAGGACAAGCAATAGGCCACTTGGCGCATCTAGTCTGACTGATCAGCGATGTTTGTAACCCGAGGCATGAGAGCAGTGTATATATCGATCCTTCTTAGGATTTTCTATGCTTTTCTCTTTTGTGCCCTTCTAAGGGAATACGACTAGTCCGCTCTAGGTAGGACTACACTCGTGATGACCTCTCCTGGGCAGGCGATGCATAAGGCCCACGGGTGCACTCCTGTGGCAGCATCCGACCTTTTTTGGGTCATTTTCGAGTGTAGACCTCCTTTATCATTCTGCATTCTTACAGGTTAACAGGTTAAATCCAACCTATCAAAAGGATTTGCAACATCTATTTTGCTTATGCTCATCTTATATGCACTGCTTGCACGAAGCTCTATCAGATGATGAATTATGAGCTCTCTATTACTCTTATCGAATGTTAATGACACCAATCATTAATTAGAGTATCTGGTTCTCATTGATTGACAAATCATGCAATTGAAGTCTAATTAAGATAGTTTCATCTTACTGATCTGGATTTCATGTTAAAGATATCATATCTGATCTCGTGAAAGGTCATTATCACAGTTTGATCTCTATTCAGTTAATAACAGAGTTTGCCAGACATTTCTTTTGCTATCCAATTATATCTTCCTTATCGTATCAACAGTCAACATTCGCAAGTTTCCTTCAGAGATTAGCAAATATTTGCAAGTTCTTATCAGATACTTGCATCCTACTCTTCTATCATATCTACTTCCAACTCTTTTCTTGCAGAGATTAGCAGATATTTGCAAGTTCTCCTCAGGTACTTGCAATCCACTTTTCTATCATATCTGCTTCTAACTCTTTTTTTGCAGAGATTAACAGATATTCACAAGTTCTCTTCAGGTACTTGCGACTTAGTTTTCTTTTATATCTGTTGCTCACTCTTCCTTCTGTAGAGATTAACAAATATTTGCAAGTTCCATCCAGGTACTTGCAACTTTGCTCTCATATCGTATCTGCTTCTAACTCTTTTCTCGTAGAGATTAACAGATATTTTCAAGTTCTCCTCAGGTACTTGCAGCTTACTTTCTTATCATATCTGCTTCTAACTCTTTTCTTGCAGAGATTAACAGATATTCGCAAGTTCTCCTCAGGTACTTGCAGCTTACTTTCCTATCATATCTGCTTCTAACTCTTTTCTTGCAGAGATTAGCAGATATTTGAAAGTTCTTTTCAGGTACTTGCAACCTACTTTCATATCATATCTGTTTCTAACTTCTCTTTTGCAGAGATAAGCAGATATTTGCAAGTTCCATCCAGGTATTTGCAACTTACTTTTCTTTCACGCCTACTGCTTACTCTTTCTTTTGCAGAGGTTAACAGGTGCTTGCAAGCTTTCTTCAGGTACTTGCAAGTTATTATTCTTCTGTGTCTTCTTCTCATCTTTGTTTTGCAGAGCTCAATGAAAGACATTCACGTCTTCTCCATTTTGCAAAAGTAATTCAGGTACACACAAGATGTACCTTTTTTCGCCTGCATTAACTTTTCCTTTGCAGGAAAAAGACAGGCATTGACAAACCTTTTCTGAGGAAAGATATCAGGTTTTATCTCTCCTTGCCTCTTATTTTTTCAAGGGGAGGATCACGATTTTCGTGGGTCTCCTACTTTTTCGAAGTTCCCTTCGGGACTTAAAAAGTGCGGGGATTATGTTAACCCAGAAATCGGCGATCCCTCCCAAGGCAGCTAGCTTGCAAGTCGCAGCCTTCTCCGGGTTCCTCCTGAAGGTCGCGACCTGTCCTCTAGGATGGGCGGACAGACTTCTCTGTCCGCCCAGGCCGCGCGGCTAGGGCGGTCTCCCCGGTCTGACCGCCTAGGTCGCGCAGCAGCCGCTTGTTCTGCAGGCGCTGCGGACTGCTTCCTCAGTCCGCCACTGCAGGTCGCGCGGTTAGATCAGCTAACCGCGCAATGGTTCTTTATTACAACAGATGCAGACTACCCAACAAAGTGGCAGACTCACATTCCTATCCACTCAGACCGCCGGTTAGCCGCATGCTCGGCATGAGTCGTGGCCTTCTTCCTTAGCCCACTCCTGCAGGTCGCACAACAAGTAAGGCAAACCACCACATCGCCAGGCGACCTGCCTCCAGGTTGCCCAACAGTGCGCTACAAGCTTCAGGTTGCCCAACATGCAACTTGCCTCCAGGTCGCCACCCACCACGAGCGGCCTGCCCCTTCAGTTCGCTAGCAGGTGGCGGACTCGGTCTCAGCCCGCCTGTGGAAGGACCGACAGAACTGACGACACTTCACCAGACCGCGCAACACAACGCGGATTCAACTCCAGCCCGCCAGACGATGGCAAACTTCTCCAGCAGGGGCGACTTGCTCCTCCTATCCGCCAGAAGGTGGCGGACTCAGCCTCTGTCCGCCTAAGGGAGATGGACGCTCCGCTCATCGGCTGGCGAACTCACTTCATCCAACAACATGCGCGACCTGCTCTCTTCAGCTCGCCAGGTCGCCAAGCCCTTGTCGTCCAGTAGGGGGGACAAGCCTCCAGCAGAGGCGGACTCATCCTGTCCGCTGCGGGCTGGGCGGACTCATTATGCAGTCCGCCGCTTGGCCCTCCAGTTTCCCTGCACCAGCTTCTTTCCAACAAGAGGCGGACTACTCCTCAACTCACATAGCTCGACGCGGGCTCGCTCATTGCAGCAGAGGCGGACTCGTCCCAGTCCGCCAACAGCAGATCAGCTCAAGTAGACAAGTCCCTATCTGCACAACTTGGTGCGGACTCGGTGTACTCCTCGTTCTACTTGCACAACTCACCGACATACCGGGGGTGACGTTACCAAAAGCCGTTACCTCCTCGGGCCTATAAATAGCCCCCCATACCTCTCATTTTGGGGGAGGACAACAAACGACAAGGTCAAGGCATCAAATCCTGCGGACACGACTTCCCAGTCGGCGCGACCTCAACTGTCTTCTCGGCCTGATCACGCAGTCCGCTCGGCTTAGTCTAGCGAGCTGCGGGATCAGCTAACCGCGCGGTCTGCCGACCTCTCTGCTCAGTCCGCGCGGCCTCTGACATCTTCTTTCCTTAGCCGCCAGCTTCCCCTTGTACCCTTTATTTTCTCATATAAAGGACACAACTCAAGCTGTAACACTGAATTATAATTAAAGGAAAGCCCGTCGCAAGAGTGACATTTAAGCCGCGGCTGGCGAAGTCTGTTGTTGTCGCTGCCAGCGGCCCCTCTTCTTCTCCACTCCTCACTCCCCTCTCGGCATCAACCATCAAAGCTATAACCGTCAAAGTATCCGTCTGCTCGACAGTTCCTCATAAACCTCCCATTATCCCCGCAACCCTTGATCAAGCGTGCTCCACTCTTGAGCATTCAAAACCATTTCCCCGCATCCTCATCAACCTCTTCACCTCATCCTATCTTGTGAGACCGAACCCACGTTATCTGCTGGTGCCCGCGGCCCCCCTCCTTCTCATTTCCGCGCATCAACACCTAAAAAATAATTTAGCTGATGATCTGAAGTGAGCTGAACGAGAACTAAAAAGGTGTGGGAATAAGATGTGAGGGCGTTGGGCTCGATTGGATGATTTTGAAGCAACAACCAACTCAAAAAGGCTGTGGAATCAGGCGGTTTGAGCAATGCAGGGATCAAGTGCGTTGAAAGGTCTGTGTATGTAGGTGAGGGGATCAAAATAGTCGTGCTTTGGAGAAAAGAAGGGAAACCCCGATCGACGAGGCTGATTGGGAGTTAGACGACGTTGACACTGAGCACAACGAGGAAGAAACACTAAGAAATTTCAAATTATGGTGATGAGATAGCACATGAACGCCTGTTCTTGTACTGGGAGACCAACAATGTTTTGGGAGAGCTCTATCAGGGATCAATGAGGTTGTTATGGGATGGAGGTTCGTTTCCTCTTGGCAAGAAGACGATTGCGCTGCTGCGATCATGCACTGAGCAAAACAGTGGTGGGAGAGCTATGTTTGCGGGTTCAGATTCACTTGTTGGGAAGAATCAGGCCATACTACAATGCTCTGGATGGCGGAGATATGTGTTTGAGCCTGGATGATTGACACGTGTGCGGTTGTGGGAGGATTAATCGATGTGTTGCGAGTTGGACAAAATTTTCCCTAGGCTGTCGTCAGCAACAAAAATCTTTTTGGATCGTTTGTGGAAGGGAGAGGAGAAGGACCAAAGGCTCTGATTGTTGTTGCAGGCTAACCTTTAATGAGTCGATAGCGTTGCCGTAGGAATAGCCGGGGGCAGACATGTCGGAAGAGGGGGATACTATGTAGCTAGAACCATGACTGCCGAAGTAGGGTGGTGTGCTCGGGAGAGAGAACTACCACAATCTCATACAAGGATAAGAGAAATAAACTAAATTCTTCAACGTCCTCATTTCAACCTTACATGCCTTCAAAAAGGCTTTACATGGCTCCATTCTTAACGACTCATTATATATATATATACATATATTCTTCTATTCTCCCAGAGAGAGGCATGAATTTGAAAACCTAAAGGGTGAATGACTCGGGGACACAACAACTCTCCTCTTCATCGTGGACTTCATCACTTTTCGTGAGGTAATTACATGGTATTAAATCTGTCAAATTAGGATTGATTCATTGTTTTTTGGAGGTAGGGATCAACGAATCTTCTGTTTGATTGGATTAATGTCCATCTACGCCTGTGTGAAGCTTCGTATGCACCTATAAGGCTCGATGGCAGGGATCGACGATGGCTCTAGCTACATCCTATTCTCTTAGAGAGAGGCATGAAATGGAAAACCTAAAAGGTGAATGACTCGGGAACACGACTCTCCTCTTCACCATGGACATCATCCCTTTTCGTTAGATATTTACATGGTATCATTGCAGTCAAATTCAGACTGATTTGCTATTTGTTGGAGGCATGGATCGACAAATCTTATGTTCGATTGGATTGGTGTTCGTCTACGCTTGTGCGGAGCTTCATCTGCAAGACTGCACCTATGAGGCTCGATGACAGGGATCAATGAAGGACCGAGCTTTGTTTTTACCTATGAGCTTCTTTCGTGGGACGAAGCTTAATCGACAAGGGATCAGACTTCGTATGGTAATCTTGATATCTCATTTTTGGCTCCTGTCGACTTTTGGAGGATCGGCGATGGGGATCTACGAGGATTTACTGATTCAATCCAAGGACTTGGTGATCTTCATCGTGGGTCGACTGTGTTCATCTGCGCCTGTACTTTTGCAGGATCATTCTCGTTCTCTAATGGGTAGTGAACTTTCGACGTTGTTGATTGCTGAAGGTGAAATCTTAACAAACCTGATTGCATTGTTCTTCGATTTGTTCCTTTTCTAGTCTATTAGGTTGATTAGGTTCCTCAGTCAGGACGAGTGTGAATCAGAATACAAAAAGATCTTATCGTATTGTGGTTTCAAGCGTTACTTATGTGATGCTTACTCAATTGAGTATCATAAGTTGAAAGAGCTAGGGAACTACATGTTATGGAAGAATTGTCTGATTTATGAGTCTTAAAGGTTAAAGGCAGAGAAAAGACCACTCATAAACCTCAACCGGGGGGGGGGGGGATGGAGTGGCATATGTGCAATACCAACCTAGTAAATCTAATGTCGGACAATATGGAGTATTGGATTTAGTTTCACATTGTTCTATATTCAAGCGATTATGAAATTATCTTGAAACACTTTATTCAGAATATAACAATTCTAGTCACATCTATTAAATCTCCTAAGCATGGAGCGGGTGTGCTATGTGAAATCGCTCAGTGTCTGAGTTCATTGGTGACTTTTCTAGATTAATTGAACAGGTTACTTCCCGTGACTGAGGATGTGAAGACTGTGCTGGAGCAACTACCATGGTTTGTTACTTAGGGGGAGTGTGGTCTTGTGTGGTTTAGAATATTTTCATTTGTTGTGGAAGCTTTTGTTCTTACCGGGTGCATAGTTGACCATTCCGTCTTTTATAGACATAAGGAGTATGAGAGTATTATTCTTGTGACTTATGTGGATGACATTATCATATCCAGGATTGATAAAGATGAGATAACTTGAAAATTCATGTGAGTAAACAATTTCAAACAAATGACTTGGGCCAGTTAAAGTATTTTTTTGGGTATTGACGTGACTAGATGTAAAGAAGAGATATGTCTATTACTACCCAAATATACCATGGATTTATTAAAAGAAAGTGAAATGCTAGGATGTAAACATGTCGAAAACCCTATGGATCTCAATGTTATAAGGTCTTAGAGTTAAACTTATGAAGGATGAAGGAGTTGGACACTGTTATCTAGATGTAGGGAGATATAGAAGATTGGTTGGCAAATTGAGTTATCTTACGATCACCAAACCAAATATATAATTTCTTATTAGTGTTGTAAGTCAATTTATTCAGCTCCAACGGTACTTCACATGAAGGCTGCGATTCACATTCTTAGATACCTAAAGGTACCCCAAGTGTTGGATTGTTATACAAAAAATAACAAACACATGAGAGTAGAAGGATACTCATATGTAGACTAATCTAGGTCTCCCTATTACCGCAGGTCCACTACTAGCTATTGTGTGATGATAAGTGGGAACTTGATATCTCAAAAAGCAAGAAACAACTTACTAGTGCTCTTTGTAGCACGTTGACGAAAACCGGATATGGGATACGAAACAGTTACGAGAAATGTGGTTTTTCAAAAAATGTGGAGATGATAAACATTTTTAAATTTTTTAATTATTTTAATATTAGCATTAATTAATATAAAAATAAGACAACTAACAAACTAAGTGTAAATATCTTGAATTGCAACGAAACAAATTTAATAAGACTACAACATAGACCATGCATATGATAAGTTCTAAATAATGTGTTATGCATTGATTGATCACGTTTAGAGATAGTATGCATGATAATTATAATGTGTTATGCAATACAATTGATCTATTTACAATTGAAATCAAACAAATACTAGATGCATTGATTGACCATCTGGAGACATTTTATACGAGTATAACATGATAAAGTTGCATTTGATGGATTGAAACTTAGGTATCATGTCTTGGCATGCTGGAATATTCATCTAAAGTTTTAGATCATCAAAATATAACTTGGGGCGCTTTAAACAAACATACGTAAGTTAAGCTCTATGGAAGCTTGACATAACCTAAGTCAATGTCAAGAATAACAACTACATATATATATCATGAAGTTACAATAATAGACATATTTTATAGGAATAAATCTTGGGTATCTTTCTAAAAAAGCAAGATATTGAAAATGACAATGATCAAAACCCGAAAGAAGAAGAAGAGGAGGAAGAAGAAGAAGAAGAAGAAGAAGAAGTGGAAGAAGAAGAGGAAGAAAAAGAAGAGGAAAAAAAGAGGAAGAAGAAGAAGAGGAAGAAGAGGAAAAAGATGAGGAAGAAGAAGAAGATGAGAGGAAGAAGAGGAAGAAGAAGAAGACGAGGTAGAAGAAGAGGCATAAGAGGAGGATGAAGAAGAAGAAGAAGAGGTAGAAGAAGAGGCATAGGAGGAGGATGAACAAGAAGAAGAGGAGGAAAAAAGAAGAGGAGGAAGAGCATGCGAGAAGGGCGGGATCCGTTTCAAGAACATGAAGCGGGATCTGGAGCGGCAGTGGAACAACAACAACAAAGAGGAGAGCTTTGATGGGCGTGATGCCAGAGAGATTCGACGCAGAGACATCTCCTCTCAAACACGGCGTGATGCGAGAGAAATTCGGGCGCACGATGAATCGTGTAAACCTAAAGCTAAGTGTTGAGGAAAAAAATTGAATTACACATTACATTAGAGGTTCCCATATATATATGAGTGTACATGACGATAATACAATAACAATATAAAACTTATTATTCTAACATATTCCAACACTCCCCCTTAAGTTGGGCGTGTAATGTCTGTCATGCCCAACTTGTTCAGTATTCTGTCAAACGAGTTTTGACTCAGCCCTTTGGTAAGCACATCTGCAAGCTGTTGATTTTATTGGAAAAACGGGGTACTTACAATTCACCTAACATTATTTTCCTTGATGAAGTGTCTGTCGATCTCCACGTGCTTGATGTGATCGTGTTGCACCGGATTGTGGGCAATGCTGATCGCAAATTTGTTATCTTAATAGATCCTAATTGGACCGTCATACTTCACGCCAAGGTCCTTCATGATCGTCTGGATCCACAACCCTTCATATAACCCTTGTGCCATAGCACAAAATTCTGCCTCTGTGCTGGATCTGGCAGCAACATGCTGTTTCTTGCTTCTCTAAGTTGTCAAATTACCCCCAACAAGGGAACAATACCCTTATGTTGACCTCCGATCATCAACTGATCCTGCCCAGTCCACATCCATATAAGCCTCTACGGTCAATGCCTCATTGGGTGAGAACAGTATTCCCTTGCTAGGAGTGGATTTGAGGTACCTCAGAACTCTGTGTGCAACATCCAGGTGATGTGATCTAGGTGAATGCATGTACTGACTAAGGACACCCACAACATAGGATATGTCTGGTCGAGTGTGGGAGAGATAGATAAGCTTTCCCACCAATCGTTGGAAACCAGGTACATCATCAACGATTTCTCCTCCATCTCTTCCAAATTTGTGATTGACCTCAATTGGGGTATCGGCTGTCCCACACCCGAGCATTCCAGTCGTCTCAAGCAAGTCTAGAACATACTTTCTTTGAGATATAAAGATCCCATGCTTGGATGTAGCCACCTTGATGCCCGGAAAATACTTGAGGAGGCCAAGATCCTTCACTTCATATTCCCGGGACAATCTGGATTTCAGATGTTCAACTGCTTCTGTATCATCGCGGTTATTACTATATCATCCACATAGACAATGAGAGCAGCCACCTTACCCTCACCATGTTTCACAAACAAGGTGTGATCAATATTGCTCTATTTGTACCCGAAAGAGATCATAGCACGGGGAAATCTCCCGAACCACGCACATGGAGATTTATTTAAGCCATACGAAGCTTTCTTCAAACTGCAAACTTTCTCTGTCGATCCTTCTTGGTTAACACCAGGAGGTAAGGACATGTAGACTTCCTCCTCAAGATCACCGTGGAGAAATGCGTTCTTCACATCCAACTGAAGGAGACTCCACCCTTTACACACGACACATGAAAGCAAGATCCTGATGGAGTTCATTTTTGCCACTGGTGCAAATGTCTCCTGATAGTTAATTCTCGTTGTCTGCGTATATCCTCTCGCCACTAACCTGACTTTGTATCATTCCACAAGACCTTGAGAGTTTTGCTTCACAGAGAAAACTCATTTGCATCCCACAACAGTTTTCCCCTTAGGGAGTTGGACCAGCTCCCAAGTGTTGTTCTTGTCAAGGGCTCCCATTTCTTCCAGCATGGTTGCCTTCCACTCACTATGCTCAAGTGCTTCCTGCCAAGACTGAGGAATAGAAATGGAGGCCAAAGAGGTGACAAATGCTCTATGTGAAGGAGACAGTTAGTCATAAGTCACAAAGTGAGATAGAGGATGTAGAGTAGAAGCAGAGCTACCTTTGTTAATACCTGACGATGGATCAGATGATGGAACAGATTGAATAGCAAGAGCCTGAGTGTTCGTGCCCCTTCCGCGTCGAGTGTAGACCTGCAAAATAGGAGGAAGCATCGAAGGAACGAGAGTAGTAGGAACAGGAGATGACAGTGGGGTGATCGGAACGGGAGGTGGCACCATAAACAGAGGAATAAGCAGAGGAACAAAAGGAGGGGAACTCACTTCTGTAGCTGTGCTCTCCCCCTGAAGAGACAGCTCTCCCCCTGATGAGAGTTCCCATAATAAGCTTCAAATTCCCGCAAGGTGACATTCATGATAACAAATACCCGCTTGGTAACCGGGTGGAAGCATTTCTGGGTAGGAGAGTAGCAAATAAATACACACTTCAGAGCTCGTGGATCAAGTTTGATCTTAGACTGGGTGTGGACAAAGCAGACACATCCAAAGACACGGGGCGAGAGAGAGGTAGGACGGACCCCTAGAGTGGTAAGAGGGGTCTGAAACCCGAGGACCCATGTAGGAAGACGATTGATGAGGTAGGTCGCGGTGAGAACAACATCACCCCAGTAATACTTCGGGAGATGCATCCGAAGGAGAAGACACTTAACCACCTTAAGGAGGTGCTGATTCTTACGCTCAGCCACCCCATTCTGAGCAAGGGTGTACACACAGGAGGTTCGATAAATGATACCTAGGTCACTTAGGTATTGGTCAAGACGAGCATCAATATATTTGCGATCATTATCACTACGTAAGATTTTAACAAGAGCACCATATTGAGTCGTGACCATCTTGTGAAAGCGCTGAAAAATAGAGAACACCTCACTTTTATGTTTCATTAAATAAACTCCAGATACTACGCGAGTAAGAATCAATGAAAGAAACAAATCACAAGCAAACAAAAATAGAAACAGTAGGGCTAGGACCTCAAATATCAGTATGAATAACAACAAACATAATTGAGCTACGAGTTGACATAAGAGGAAGTGTACTACGATAATGTTTAGCCAGTTCACACACATCACAATGAAAAACATTAAACAAAGTAGAAGACATAGCAAGAAACAACAACTTCATAATAGCGACATGAGGATGTCATAGCTGACAATGTCAGGAATCCAACTCAGAGGGACGAGCAACAAGAAAAGCGTTGGGAGGCCGAGCGATGCTGGATGAAGTGGAAGCAGAGGGGTCGAACACATAGAGCATGTTGCACAGTCTACCAGAGCCAATCACCGTCCCCGTCTTCAGGTCCTGAAAAACACAAGAGGTAGGAAAAAAGGTCATTGAGCAATTCATAGAGTTCGTCAGGTGACTAATAAAGAGGAGATTGCGGGTGAAAGCAAGAACATGAAGAACAGAAGAGAGGGTAAGAGAAGAGCATGAAATGGATCCTTTCCCGGCGATGGGAGATAGCGATCCATCAACAATGCTCACTTTGTCTCTGCCCGATAGAGGTGTGTAAGACACAAAATCTGTGACCGATTCAGTCATGTGGTCTGTAGCCCCAGAATCAATGATCTATTGAGAGGAGAGGTGGGAGGAAGCCGAGTAAGCACCTGCAGGTCCCTGATGAGCATAGGAAGAGGAGGCAGAACCGGACGGCTCTGCTGGAGGTCCAAGCATCATCCGGCGGAACGCCAGAATTTGTTCAGCCGAAAGAGCCGGGTGAGGGGGTATTGGAAGCCAGAGAGTGAGCAGCAGTAGAGTCCTCCCCAGCGTCCGATAAGTGGGCTAATCTGGGCAGAGGAGGCCTGTGTCAAGGGCGACCACCTCCCCGGCCACCACGAGAGGCAGGGCTGTCTCGAGGAGGAAAACCATGAAGCTTGAAGTAGGTATCTATAGTATGGCGGGCCTTCCCGCTATAATCACAGACTAGATGATCTTTCTCCGCAGTCCTCAATCTAGTGTCACGAGCAGGACGAGCCCCAGGATGAGAAAGAGAGACAAGGGCAGATCCCTCGGGGGCAGAGTCAGAAAGTAGAGTCAGACGGTGATCGAATTCCTGTTGAATAAGGTTGTACACCTCGGGCAGAGAAGGTAGTGGAGAGCGGCCAAGAATCTGAATGCTGATCAGATCAAAGTACCGATGTAAGCCGTGGAGGAACTCAAAGATGCGATTGCGTTCTTTTCTTGCTCGGACAAGCAGCTCATCTTCAGGAGACACCAGGGTCAGAGAATCAAAATGATCATACTCCTGATAGAGTTGGGTGAACTCTGAGTAGTAGGCCGAGGAGGGCAATCACCCTATCGCAGGAGGAACAACCAACGACGAAGTTGGTAGATCTGAGCTGCATTGCCGCGACCAGAATAGGCAATCTCTGCACGCTTCCAGATATCCGTTGCAGTATCCAAGAACAGGTAGTTCCGAGAAATGGACCCCGTCATAGAATTAAGGAGCCAAGACATCACCAGAGAGTTGTCAGACTCCCACTGAAGCCACTCAGGAGAGTCAGAATGCAGGAGCCTTCACCGTGCCACTGACATGGCCAAATAACCGGCGACTTTTGAGAGCAAGAGAGATGGAGCGAGCCCACGGGAGGTAGTCATCCAATTTTAAAGTGGTGATTTGAGGAGAACCATGAATCTGAGGGGACGTGATAAGGTCCAACAGAAGCCAGAGTAGGAGAGGCCACTCCACCGGAAGATATGGTGGTAGAGGATTCACTGCTCGCCATAAGGAAACCCCTAGTAGAAATCGAGAAGGCACCAAATAATTATTGATAAATGAAAAACCTTTGTCTCCAATGAGGAGAGCTAGCCAATATATATTAACTTAAAGTTAAATATTTACTAATATGCCCATACATAATAATTAAAGAATTATAATAATAACTCTAATACTCCTCCTCAAGCTGGAGCAAAGATGTCAATCATGCCCAGCTTGGAAATGGTCAAATCTGAACGAGTAGGGCCAACAGCTTTAGTGAAGGCATCAACCAGCTGGTCGGCCGAGGAGACGTAAGCTGGAAGAATAGTCCCAGTATGAACGTGATCACACAGAAAATGAACATCCATCTCGATGTGCTTGGTGCGCTCATGTAGCACCGAGTCCTGGGTAAGAGGAAGAGCTGACTTATTATCACAGTAGAGAGTCGAGCCAGTAGCCATGGGTAGGCCAAGTTCAGTCAGCAGCGATCGAAGCCAAACCAACTCAGTGACACCGTGTGCCATGGCCAGGTATTCTGACTCAGCAGACGACCAGGATACGATGGGTTGTTTCTTATTCCGCCACGAAACAAGATGATCACCATGGAATACACAGAAACCTGATGTAGTGCGTCAATCAGTCAAAGAACCGGCGAAATCTGCATGAGTGAAGCAGGAGAGGCTGAAGGCACTATCAGCCCGATAGAATAGACCAAGTCCAGGAGCGCGCTTAAGATAGCGAAGAACACGTCGAGCAACCTCTAGGTGAGATGTCTTGGGAGAATGCATAAATTGGCTCAAAACGCCCACGGAGAAGCTGATGTCGGGCCTAGTATTGGTCAAGTATATCAAGCGGCCAACCAACCGCTGGTATTGAGAAGGGTCTGGTAGAGGATCACCAGATTTAGCATGAATGCGATGGTTGGTGTCCATAGGAGTACTCGCAGGACGACACCCAAGCAGACCCGTGTCCCGAAGAAGATCCAAGGTATACTTGCGCTGCGATATGGAGATGCCCTGTCGGGAGCGAGCTACCTCAATCCCAAGGAAATAACGGATGTGTCCAAGGTCTTTCACCTCGAAGGCTGAGCGAAGAGTAGCTTTCACCTCAGAGATGCCAGAGGGGTCATCCCCGGTGAGAATAATATTGTCCACATAGACCAAGACAATGACACGACGTCCCTCTGGAGTGGCACGAATGAAGCAAGTCTGGTCTGCACGACACTGAGTGAAGCCAGACTGAAGGATAACCGAGCTGAATCATTCGAACCAGGCACGCAAGGACTGCTTTAAGCTGTACAGGGATTTGTGCAGGCGACAAACTCTCCCCGAATACTCCCCCTTAAGGGCAAACCCTGGGGGAGGAGCCATATAGACCTCCTCCTGTAAATCTTCATGCATGAAGGCATTTTTGACGTCAAGTTGGTGGAGAGGCCACGCCCGAGAGGCCGCAAGCGAGAGCAGAAGGCGAACACTGGTCAACTTAGCCATAGGAGCAAACGTGGCACCAAACTCGTCCGGAGCCTGAGTAAAGCCCTTGGCCACCAAACGAGCCTTGTAGCGGTCAATGGTACCATCAGCGGAGTACTTCACGGTACAGACCCATTTGCACCCAACCGTGTGCTTCCCGGGAGGAAGAGGAACTACGGACCATGTCCTAGTACGACGAAGAGCAGAACATCTTCTCCTCCATGGCCAGAACCCATCGAGGGTCAAGGAGAGCCTCCGCAGTCGAAGTAGGAAGCCGGACAGAATCAGCAGCAGCCACAAAAGCCTGGTAAGAGGGTGAGAAACGCTGGTAGGAAACAATACTAGCCAACGAGTGCTCAGTAACAAAGGGATTAACACAAGTACGTTTGCCCTTGCGCAAGGCAATGTGTAAATCAATAGAAGAAGTAGAAGAGGGGGGCTCAAGAGAGGTACCTGCGACCAGAAGAAGCTGCTGATCCTGGACTGGATGAGAAGTGGGTGCACCGGGTGGTGGCGGCGGCTGGCAGCGAGAGTAAGTCAGCAGGACAGGCGGAGCAGCAGGTGGGACCCCGTCTGGTGGTGGAGGGACGACCGGGAGAGGTTGCACAATAGTAGGAAGCGCAGGTGGGGTTAAGTCCGCAGGAGGGGTCAAGTGTGCAGGGAAGAAGGAAACCTCCCCATGAAATGTCACATCCATAGAGTAAATAACACGACGCAGTTGGTGATCATAGCAGCGGTAACCCTTAGTGGTAGTCGAGTAGCCGAGGAAGAGACAACGGATGGCCCGGTCGTCAAGTTTAGTCCGAGAAGGTCGCCGATCCTGGACAAAGCAGACAACCAAAGACCTGGACAGGGTTGGGAAAGGCGGAGACGGATAGATGGATGAGAGTGTAGGGGGTAACGCCACCAATCAGACGAGAAGGAGTCCTATTAATAAGGAAAGTCGCTGTAAGAAGGACAACGCTCCAATAGGACTTAGTGACATTCATTCCTCGAAGAAGGAAACAAACAAAGTCTAATAGGTGGCGGTTTTTGCGTTCGGCCACCCCATTCTGCTCGGGGGTACCAGGGACAAGAAAATTGGTGTAGAGTGCCCTCATTGCGGAGAAAAAGATCAAAGGGACGAGAAGTGTACTCACCTCCATTGTCAAAGCGGAGGATATGAACAGACGTCCCATCTTGGGTCCGTACCATACGTGAAAAATGAGAGTAAACAGATAGAACCTCAGATTTATGTTTTAGGAGGTAAAACCATAAGCAACGAGAATAGTCATCAATAAAAGTTACAAAGTACGAGAAACCATCAAATGATACTACAGGGGCAGGGCCCCACACATTTGAATGCACCAACTCAAAACAAGAAGTAACACGGCTAACAGAAGGAACATACATGCTGCGTGTGTGTTTTGACAGCTCACATACATCACAACGAAAAGGAAAAACAAAAGCACATCAATACAAACAAACAATATCCGCTGAGGGCTAGCATGGCCGAGGCCTGCGTGCCAAAGCGAGGTCGACGACAAAGCAGGGTAAGCAGCAGAAGAAGTAGGTGGGCAGGTAGCGGTGGCGGTGGGAGCAGCAGTGGGAGAAGGTAGCTCCAGGTAGTACATCTCCCTCCTCTCATATCCCGTACCAATAGTCCTCCCGAATCTCAGGTCCTGAAAAACACAACGATCAGAAAAGAAAGTTACGGAGCAGTCCAAAGTACGAGTAATACTACTAACAGATAATAGGTTAAGAGCCAACTGAGGAACAAGAAGAACAGAGTCAAGGGAGAAAGAGGAAGAAAGAGGGACAGTGCCCTGGCTGAGGACATGGGTAACCGAGCCATCAACAAGACGCACGTCCCGGTGGGAGCAGGGAACAACCTGAAGCAGACGGGAAGATGTGCCAGTCATATGGTCGGTTGCACCAGAATCAATCACCCAGGGTGACGAATCCTGGTCAACGTGGTCACGGAGCAAGCAAACGGAGTACCTGAGGAAGAGGGGGCAGTGGAAGTAGCGGCAGGAGTGGAAGGCTGAGACTGCTGGAACTGCTGAAACTGGGTCAACATCTGACAGAAGTCAGAGGGGTTGGCACCCAAGGTGCGTTCGACAGGTCCGGAAGACTCGACAGTAGCAACAGTATGCCTCGGGACACCACCGGGAGAAGCACGCTCAGAGCCCCGTAGATGTGAGTATAGCTGGTAGCACCGACTACGGTCATGATATAGATGCCCACAATGAGAGCAAGGGCCAGGTGGACCCGTAGAGCCACGACCACCAGACATACCACGACCGCCAGACAGAGTAGAGTGTCCTCGACCGCCTCGACTACGAGTGCTGGAGGTGGGAGGGCGGTAAGAAGCGGCAAGAGCCATCTGCTCAGTAGGAAGAGGGGAGATAGCACGAGCGCCAGAGAGACTAGATTGCCTCTGCATACGTTTCTCATGCTCTGCAACTATGGAATAGGCCTCAAGAATATCTGGCAAAGGTGACATCCCCACAATCTGAGCACGGGTAGACTCATAGTCGGGGCAAAGCCTCATCAAGAACTGGTATGTCTCTCGTAGCTGTCGCTGTTTCCGAATAAGTGTGATATCATGAAGATATTCCGGGACACTGAGAGACTCAAGATCGTTAAGCTCAAGAAAACGATCCTGAAGGTAGGTGAAGTACTCCAGAACAGAACGCTCCCCCTGAGTGGCGGAAGCGATATCCTGAAAGATGGCGAAAATCTGGGCATCAAAACAGGTGTGCTCAAAGGTGCGTTGAAGAGCGGACCAAAGCTCGGAGATGTCCTCAAAGCGCATGAACTTACTGAAGATGCGAGGCTCCATCGAGCACTGAATCCATCCAAGAACTATGTACTTTTCCGTCGCGACCACGACGCCGTTCCAAAGACTGAGGTGGGCAGCGGGACTAGCTCCTCTCACCAAGACCAATTCTTTGGGCGCTCATGAAGGTGAAGTTAAGGGCCTTGTCGGTCGGCGCCGATTAGGCATGATGGATGGTGCCGGCGCGGTACAGCCATGAGAGCTTATGGTGCCGACAATCGCCAGCTAGAGCCAAGGAAGCTTTCATGGGACGCAAGTCGCGACCATGAGGGTCGGGGATGATCGCGTGAAGAAGTTTTTCTCATCAAGCACAGCAGATGCGCCGGTAAGTTCGACCTCGCCACGTTCGACGACGGCGAGACCGTCGAGGACCCATATGCGCTGCGCCTAACCAACATGGCGGCGCACCTCGCCACGCTCGGAGCAAAACCTTCCGGAGGTCGAATCGTCGCCAAATCCTCCGTAGTCTGCCGCCCAACTTCAAGCAGATAACGATCGCGATCAAGACGCTGCTGGATGTGTCGACCATGACGGTCGCTGAGTTGGTGGGGCGGCTCAAGGAGGCCGGAGGATTCGAGGAGCACCAAAGAGCATGAGATACGAGTTGTACCTCACGGAGAGGAGTGGGACACAGAAGCGCGGCGGATGGCGGCGGTGCCAGAGGCGGCGATCAGCGGACAACAAACGAACAGGAGGAGGAAGACGGGGCGCAGAGGCGTCAACAGCGATCGGGAGTGCACGCTGCGGGAAGATCATGTGAATGCGGCTAAGCCCAGATCTGGGACAGCAGGCCCAAGCATAGAATTTGCATAAAACGGACGAGAATATGCAGTCCGCGTATGCGATCGGCGGAAAGAACGCAGTCGGGGATGCGATCGGCGGAAAGCACGCACGCGTCGGCGGCGCCACCAACCACATGCGATCGACGGAAAGCACGCAGGCGGGGACGCGATCGGTGGAGAGCACCGCAAGCGGGGACGCTCGACTCGACTGACGGAGAGCACGGCCAGCTCGCGGCTCCACGGACGCGATCGGGGGAAGACGTGATCGGTGGAAAGCACGGAAACCCTATTCCTCTGATCACCATGTTGAGAAATGAAAAGCCTTAGTCTCCAGCTCGGGCATGAGGTGCGAGTGCTTGGCCAACACAATATCATCAACTCAGTTAAATATTTACAAATATGCTCAGCTACACAAGCGCGAGCGGAAGGCGAGTTAATTACAGAACTAATAATAATAAGCTCCAATAATAATCACCAAGGATGTGAAGGCAAAGAGGCAGTAACACGTCCATTTACATACTGAAAGAAGAGCGAATGACAGAGGCATGAAGAAACCAGCGACCACCTCAGCCAACATCGAGAGATTCAAGTCTCCATGGATCCGGCATCCCTAGAGCATCAAAAGAAGAAGAGGCGGAAGAGGCGAAGGCGAGCTGTGCAGGAGGCGGAGAGCAGGCGTGGAAAGACCGGACCAGACGCATTGACGACGACAACCTCGACGTGGACCACGCGTTGTGACGGGATGTCAGCGGGCCGGGCCTATGTGCCTGGTGCGCGAAGCGGTTAAGATCACGAAAACCCTAAACTCTTTTTCCCTCTGATACCATGTTGAGGAAGGCGAATGGAAGATTGAATTACACATCGAGGAGAATGGCATTAGAGGCTCCCACCCGGACACAAGGCGATCGGCGTGATGGGTATATATGATAGAGGGATGAGCATGGTGTCCACACAAGGCGCGTCTCGATGATAAAGGGCTACAGTAACGAATCGATAAAACTTATCGCGCCGGTGGCCCGGCTCGATTCTAACATCGCATTCCAACAGGGTGGGAGGTACACCACATAAGTCATCGGCGTTCCTGAACGGCGATCTACAGAATACGTCCAGCAGCGGGACGTTTATAATCCAAGGAGCACATAGGAATCGGAAGGCGCTGTATCCCACAAGCGAGATACGCGATTCCGAATTAAAAGGACGACACGCTGGTTTTAATCGCTCGGCTTCAAAAATGTGTCGGAGCACGCCATCTAGAGTTTCAGAAATGGCGATTTCCGCGCTGTTTCGGAGTCTATGTTTCCCGTATCCGATATATGGCTCGAGCCCCACGATACACAGAGCATGGCGGCCGTTTTAAGTATGAGCCCTCGTGTTTCATACTACCTCGGCATTAGGTTAGATCTAGTCAAGGCGCCTTGAGATGAATAGCATGACCGGGTGACTCATATTGCATGTAGGTTGATCTGGAGCAAGCAAATATTGATTGAACTAGAGCAGTCGGTCGACGCAGTCAGTAGTCCTATGCAGTTAATATGTGGGGAGCCTAGGTATGCTGTTAACACTATGCCCGGATATAACATCAAATTGCGGTTGGATACGTTAGCCATCTTGGAAGATCCGCGGGAGGACACTTCATCGCGGTAAAGCACATCCTGCGCTATGTGGCATGACTCAGATTGGGGACTCATGGTTTGTGAAAGAAGAGGGGGGCGAGGCCAAGTTTTGATGGGTTCAGAAACGATTATCTGGAGACATCATACCAGTCAAGGCTGGTTATTAACTTGCAGACGGGGGTGATTTTTTCCTCAACAAAGCCCGATCTCTTACTGGAACCAAGATTAAAATTATAAGAGACAAGCTGGTGGCCCAATCAACGCTGCGAGGCGGAATATCATAGTTCAGCTTCCCAAATGCTGCCAGTCAAGCATTATGGCTCAGTCGGAGTGTTGCAGAAGATGCACTAGGGAACTAAGTCACCGAAGACACCAATGCTGTGGGTGGACAACATATCCGCCATTTCGTTAATCAAGAATCCAGTACTCCATGGACAAAGCAAGCATTCTTCGAGTAAAATACCATTTCGTCTGGAGAGTCTGCTGATGAGTGGAAAACCTAATCAGGGTGAATGCCTCGGGCGATTGAACAACTGGGCGACATCCTCTTCAAAGCCGCTCGGTAAGACCAAGTTTCATGAGGTAATTAAGGTCAAAGATCGGCCTCATCAATATTAACTCAGAATCTCGAGTTGGAAGGCAAGACCCACCACCATCATGTTGGAAATGAATCCTTGCCACAAATATTAGCTTATTAGTTTCCTTATTTTACATGAGTCAGCAACATCTATCTTTGGTCAATACTGAGAAATCTTCTAAGTGTCATGAAGGTGGCGATTAAGTTGCGTTTTTATTTCATTTTTCTCTTGAAAGTTTTGTGCTTTTTGGCCTCCTTGATCTTATTTAAGCAAAGGAAATAAGATTGAAGGCAAGCTTTCTGCCAAAATAAGAGTTGATTCCACTTAATATGTACAACATCGGAACAAGAGAAGAGTCCACTAGACATAACATATAACAGGGAGTATGATTACTTGTAGGAAAAAACAAAGTTAATGTAATTACCAGATGGATTAAGTTAAATACTTTACATTTGTATCGATATACACAAATAATGTAACTATGCATTTTGCCTCAAACCCTATATTTTATGAGAGTTAAAAAACACATTGAAGTTGACTGTTATTTTGTAAAAGAAAACTTTATTGAAGATGCTGTTTGTACAAAGTACACCAGGACAAAAAACATCATCATCACACATTAACATGTAGTCACATCAACTACATCAGAGACACACTGGGACTTCAAACATCTTAGCTTGAGCGATAAACACACACACACACACAGGCACACACACTAGTATACATGCACGTGGTCTCCACATATTTTTCTTTCCTTTTCCTCATCTCTTCTTTATTTAAAGATGTTAAATAGACTAAAATAAAATAAAATTGATTGCATAAATGGTTACATCAAAAAAGTAACCTTCCTCATAGCTAATAATAAATATGATGCTATTGCAGGGAAACTAACATGACCAATTGAGAACACAGTTATTGTTCAAGTTTCTTCTGTTCTAGCCTTTAAGAAGTTTGAAGTATACTCATGTGGATATTGTTAATGAAGTAATTTCGGCGATGGAAACTAAACTGACATTGCCTATTGTACTGCTCTTAGTATACAGGGAAACTCCAATCTCAGCTTGGGTGGTCGGAAAAACAGGGAGGTTAAGCCTGGGTCTAAAATATGAACCCCCAAGTAAGCTTTGACAACTTGATCATTTGATTGGGGCCTTATAATTTTTGATTCACTATCTTGACAGTGAAATATAGTGCTAGTACATTTTCAGGTATTAAAAGAAAGCCATTTATTTGGATTACCTGCGACACATATATGCATTTTGATGCATTCTGAAGTTGTTGATTGTTTAAACTGAAAAAATATCAAGTGGAAACTAGGGAGAAAATAATCTTTCATGCTATCATGTGGTTTTCTAATGGGTGTCACTCTCTTTTTCCAGATGGAGTTGAAAAAATATCAAGTGGAAACTAGGGAGAAAATAATCTTTCATGCTATCATGTGGTTTTCTAATGGGTGTCACTCTCTTTTTCCAGATGGAGATAAACTTCCTTTGAACTTGAAAGACTTCAAAAATTGGAGTTTTGCAATTGGTTATGGATTAGGCTCAGGCAGTCCTTTGAGTCCTTCATTTAATTTTTCCCTTGAGCTTGTGAAAAATTCACAGGTTTGATTTTGCTTTTATTTTTTGTGTACTTTATTCAGTGAATTTTTAATTAGATCCATTTCAATTCGATAAATGCTACTAGTATTGTCTTGGTAGAATTATTTTTCCTTCACATATTCTCTCCTATTAAAACAAAATCAAACAAATGTACAGGCAGTCAAGGATGCACATAGACATCGATATACTCTTGTGGTTTGTGTACTGTAAATAGACTATGATATAGTCTCTATACATTATAGGGTATGCTCGGTAGGAATTTGAACCTGTAGTATAAGCTTACTGCATGTATTAACATCAAGGTTTCAGATGTCGGATGTCGGGTTCACGTCGGTTTGAGCTTGAAATGTTGTATGTCAGATTGCGGGGATATATCGGGGATATTTTACTATGTCGGATTTTAATATTTTATAAATTTATTAAACATATTTACACATAATGTATATTTATAAATTATACAATAAATATATATACACATAATGTGTGTTTATAAATTACACAAAAAGAAGCAATGAAGACAGTAAATGACAAACAATATCAAATGAGGGTGAGACGAGAAAAAAGTCAAATCTTGACTCAGAGAGGTGCACAAAATATATCACAAAACATAATATTACCGCTCAAACGCTTTAAAAAATGAAATACACACACGAGTGCCCGACACGGGGCTCCGCCCCTACTGCCAATCGCGACGGTATCCAGCCCGCCCCTACGGCCCCGCGCGACTGTTCCCGGTCAGCCACTACGAACTCGCACAACTGTTCCCGGCTATAGTATATTTATATGTAATAATGAATTATATTATACCTATATTTATATAATTTTTTTATAAAAATACATAAAATATAATAACATAAGTAAAAATTATTTGAATTATTATCACAATTGTCTCCTTGCCTCATTGGATTGAGTTATTCCTCCCATCCTTGAGGTCCTGGGATCGAAACCAGATAGCCGCGTTTAAATTAAAATATAATTTTAATAGCCAGCTGCCTGATTTTTTAAGAGTTATAGGGGCAAAATCGTAATTTCACATATGTTTAGGACACCCTAGTAGTAGGTTTAAGAGAACTACTAAAATGTGAAGAGATGAAATGATTTTATAATGCTCGATCAGACGGTTGTTGAATTATGAACTCATGATCTAACAGCTTGTGGAATTTTGAACTCATGATATTCGCAGACCACAGTATTTCTTTATATATGGTATATATATTATATATCCTATATATATATATATATATATTTTCGTCATATTATATCATCCATCGCCAGATATCACCCTATATATCTACGGTAAGAGCTAACCTATATATCGGTGGTATTCTGAAGATCAAGGAGTCGATATATCTCTTAGGAGATATCCCTCTTCTTATCAAGGTCTCAAAGGCTCTTCGCGTCAGCCGTGGATGATTTTGAGATTTTCTGATCCAAATTCTTCACCATGGAGTGCAAGCCCTGCTTTCTCCCACGTCTTCTTCGTCCCAACCCGTGAGCGGTAGCCCGTTCCATTTCATTCACTTTCGTGCCAGAAGGAAACTAAAATTCGAATCCCTAGGTGCACCATGGACGTTTAAGCTATAACTACGTCAGCATGACTGTATTTGATCATGCTTATTCGATTCTAATTATATAGTAGCGCTGATCCCATCGTTTTGCTACAATGTTGCCTACAACAACTGCTTTCAATTTGGCATGACATTTATGATTGCCTAACAAACTTCCATACAAGAAATAATGACGCCACCACGAGTAATGAACGATAAATGTCGTCTGACAAATGTCTTGTATGTCGTTAAACGTCTATATCACTTGTACGACTCGATGTGGGAATGTCAGGACATTTGTTGTCCCTTTGACCTGTGTCCCCCACGACCAATGTCTCACGACCTGTCGCCCCCACGACGAATGTCGCCTCACGACGAATATCGCCCCCACGAGTCTGTCGACGTGTCACGACGAATGTCTGTCGTGACGAATACGACGAATGTCGCACCTGTTGCCCGCACGGGGTCCCCCGTGCACGACCTTGTACGTTATATATCATCCACGAGATATCACCCTATATATCAGGTAAAACCTATATATCGGGGTCTGAAGACCGATATATCGGGGATATTTTCAAAAATGATTTTTTTTCTTAAAATGTTGACGTCGTAGCATTTTCTGCCCAAAACCTTTATGTCGACCGACATGTCAGGCTTGTCGGCCGACATCCACAACACTGATTAACATAATATTCAAAAATTCACAAGCATTGAAAATGTGTTGGTCCTTTATGGTTAAACCTATATTAGGTACCTGATGTGGGACAGGAGTCCACCTGCCCGCCACCCTGGAGTCCCACCTGGAGTCAGCACCAGGCGGCTTTATCAGGCCCGCGGACCGTACACCCCAACCAAGGTTGTAGATGTTGGATGTCGAGTTCATGTCGGTTTGAGTTTGAAATGTCGTATGTCGGATTGCGGAGGATATATCGGGGATATTTTACAATATCGGATTTTAATATTTAAATAAAGATAATGATATTTATAAACATAATTTTTGCAAATAAGTAAAAATGTACAGACAAATAACTATACCAATGTACAGACAAATAAGTATTTATAATATTTTCTTTGAAATAATTTTGAAAGATAAAGGAGAAGCCCATGTAATAATGCAAAGTTGGAGGGGAGTTTTTCTCAGCTATTGCAAAAATCACTGTAGCAGAAGTTAGCAAAATAATGTTAACATAAGTTAGAAGTGCACAAGAAAACAAAAACCACTGCAGATTACACAAGGTATAAACTTAGCTATTGCAAGAAAGAAACCTAACTATAGCATAAGCAAAAAACTTAGAGTAACACAAGTTTAATAAAACTTTTAGATCTTATGACTTGATCAATATAACTCCAAATAAAACTTTCAATTGTCGCAAAAACAATAAGAAAGAAGAAGAAAGAAGAAGGGGACTTACAGTGGAGTGAAGTAGTAGAAACCCTAAAGCCCGACGTCAACTCCTCGCGTCCTCGCCTGCGATGCCGATTCGTAGAAAGCCCGGCGTCGTCGTCTACTCCTTGCCTGCAATGCAGATTCGTTGTCTCGTCGCCGAAGACGGAGCTGTCGAGTGTCGACCACTCCGCCAGAGCGACTCTCCCGTAAAATTTAGGGTAGAGCAAGAAATGTTGAATGCGTGAAATGGAATCGTGAAGTAGGAAAATACGGGTCCCGTGAACTTTGTTTTTTATATATTAAATATAATAACCGAAATATCGGGTTAGAGATATATCGATATATCGGGATATATCGCCGTTTTTTTACAAAATGATATTTTTGTCAAACAAATCAATTTCGTTGCGGTTTGCACCCAAAAACTTTATGTCGGTCGACATGTCGGACATGTCGGCCAACATCTACAACACTGACCCCAACCCATCCCCGGCTCCACCACAGGACCGATAAGTTGTTGACGTCGGGGCTCGATCCCCCGACCTCCTTGATAAAGAGATCTCAGGCGAGCTCTCATCACCAACGGATCCCTGGTGCTGACTCCAGGTGGGCCCCCTTGTGGGACTCTAGGGTGGCGGGCAGGTGGACTCTTGTCCCGCATCATAAAACGGATCAGTTGGTAATGAGAGTGCTGGTGAAGGCCTCTTATCTAGGAGGTCTGGGGATCGAGTCCCGGCCTCAACAACCTGCCGCATGGTGGTGACTCCATGACAGAGAGCTGGTTGGGGTGTACGGGTCGCAGTCCTGATGAAAGCCCCCTGGTGGGACTCCAGGGTGGCGGGCAGGTGTGACCCCTGTCCCGCATCAGCTAGCCTACTAACAAAGAGTAAATTAAAGGGAGATCCCGGAACATGAAGAACCAAGGACAAGGAGAGAATAGGAGTGAGGTGCATGTCAGCAGCTCCAGACACCGGAGTTGTGTCGTCATTGGCCACAGTGATGAACTTGGGATAATCATAGTGCATGTATTGAGGTGACTTCTGGTAGGTAATGTGGTGAGTAGCACCGGAGTCCACGATCCAGTGAGAGTTATGAGAGAGACAAGATATACCTTTGGTGGAGAAAGAAGCAACCGAGCCAGATGAGCGATTAACAACGCCTTGGAGCTGCTGAAGTTGTAGGCGAAGGTCGTTGATATCCTGCAGGGTAGACGAGTGTGACTCGGTTGGAGTAGAGCCTTGGTGATGAGGAGCAGCAACAGTTGTAGCAGTAAAATGAGGCGGCAGACCATGCTTGCGATAGCAGGTGGCTTCAAGATGACCATACCGACCACAGTGGGTACACTTGAGAGTAGAGCGCCCCGCACGTCCTCGACCTCGAGACGTGAAGCGACCTCCCCGATTAGAAGAGCCACGAACTGGATGAACAGGAGTAGGTAAGAGGGGCTGCTGGAGCAGAGTCGGAGAGAAGCTGGCAGGAACCTTGGATGGTGGTGTAACCTTGAGCAACATGGAGAAAACATCAGATAAGGAGGGCGTAGTGGAAGAGGAAAGAATTTGAGCCCTGACGTTGTGAAGTTGACCGGGAACACGGGCCATCATCATAGCGATCCCAACAGCTTCCTTCTGTGTCCGTTGAGTAACAATATCTGTGGAAGGGGACTGATGTTGTATCCAAGCTTCCACCAGAGTTTTAGCCTTCACAACAAAGGAAGTCAAGTCGTCCGTGACTCCAGGGTCCAGTGATTTAAGGACAGAGATAATGTCAAACAAGTGTTGTAAGTTGTCCTTGTCTGAGTAGAGAGAATGAAGCTCATCACACATTTCTTTGGCCGTTTCATAGTACACGGTCATTCAGTATGTCTCGGTGTCCATGGAATTAAGCATCCAGGATTGGACCCGACCGTCATCACAGAGCCAGCCATCGGTAGGGTCAGCAGGTTTGGCCCGAATGAGATGATGGAGAAGACCCTTGGTCTGTAGAACACGACGGACCGAATGGACCCATTCAACAAAATTGGCCTTCTTGCTGAGAGAGATGGTGGTTATGCGAAGCTCATCATGAACTTCAGAAGGTTGGGCAACAACACGTGCGAGAAGGGAGGGAGTTGCCGTAGAGTCCATAACAGTAAGAGAAGGGCAATCTGGCGACTAGGAGGCCAGGCGGCTAGAAGAAGGCGGACAGCAGACGACGACTTGGCGACTAGAGGAGGGCAAGCCGCAGACAAGAGAAGCAAGCCTAGAAAATGCGGCTAGGAGAGCTCGCAACGGCTAGAGGAGAAACATGCCGAAGCGACAACACAACGGCAGAGACCCGACAGCCTACAACGAACAACAAGAAGGCCGGGCAGACCGCACGACAAGCAGCGACAAAGAAGAGGAGGTCGCAGCGGGCAGACTGCGCGACAAGCAGCGGGCAGACCGCACGACAAGTAGCGGGCAGACCGCGCGACAAGCAGCGGGCAGACCGCGCGACAAGCAGCGGGCAGACCACGCGACAAGCAGCAGGCAGACCGTGCGACAAACAGCGACAAGGACGAGAAGGTCGTAGCGGGAAGACCGCACGACAAGCAGCAGACAGACTGCACGACAAGCAGCGATAAGGAAGAGGAGGGCACAGCGGGCAGATCGCGTGACAAGCAGCATGCAGACCACGCAACAAGCAGACTCTGCGTAATAAGAGGTCGACAAGGGCAGTCCGCGCGACAATAGAAGCTGAGATCGATGGGAGCAGCGGAAGAGGCCGAACCGGTCAAAAAAGAAGCGGGGCCCAGAGGAATCTCTATAAATGGAGAGAGATGGGGAGGAGAGGGGAAGGATGTAGAGAAAAGAAGGAGGGAAGCGGGTAGAGAGCAAGAAACTGCAGTAGGAAGCGGACACCGATGGAGTGGTTAGGGAGGAAGGACCGCGTTTAGCAAAAACACTAACCGCCTAGAGCAAGACCGATGAGCGGTTAGGGAAGAGGGACCGCGGTTAGCAAAAACACTAACCACCTAGAGCAAGACCGATGGGCGGTTAGGGAAGAGGGACCGCGGTTAGCAAAAACATTAACCGTCTAGAGCAAGACCTCCCTTTGATATCATGTAAAGAGAGATGCAAGAGAGAAAATAACCCAGAATTTTTTTATTATTCTAAATACAGGAGTACATACACTTATATAGAGAGAAAGAGAGGGAGAGCCTTCTACATCTACAATGTGAGACTAAATAGTATATACATGGGCTTATACATGGGTTCCTCCTAATGAGATTTTTTCATTACATCTTAACACATTCTATCTCTAAAGATGGTCAATCAATGCACAACACATTATTTAGCATATGTATGGTCTATTTTGAACTCTTATTAATTGTTTTTGTTGATTGTTATAATTCAAGATATGTACACTTATTTTGTTAGTTGTCTTATTTTTATATTAATTAATACTTAAATTAAAATAATTAACAAAATTTTAAAACGTTTCCCACATCCTTATTTTTTGAAAAATCATATTTCCCGTATCTGTTTCGTATTGTATCCTGGTATTCTGTTTCGGTCCCCGTGCATCATATCCTAGCAAGATATTACAACAGACTACTTTCACCTTACGTTGAGTTCTTCAATTGGTCATATAAGTATATAACCGACTCTATAATTTAAAAAAAGCATGTTATGCCTAACCTATTCTATCTAATTAAAAAAATGCTTCAAGATTATACCTTCAAGGGTTAGTTTTCTTAATTTCATAATAATTATGTTGAACTTGCCTGCCTATTATGTTACCCATATTAATTTCCCGAATTACATTTCATTAGATTGTTTGTATCCGCTTACTTTTAATAGACATTGTGATACAAACTTAATACTTTGTTACCAATTCTGATTGTGATTTAAAATACAGATCTTGCATGCAATCCATCATGCAATGTGAACTTATTTACATCATATTGGAATCAAGATGTTAATTTCATAACTATTATGTACTACTCTAATGAAAACAAATGAAAACGTTGAACTTCAATCTAAGTGAGAAGATTATGACTTCCTCATAGAAACAGGAAAAGTAATTACATTTCATGAAAGTCAGAGAAGTGATTGAAATTTCTTAATCCAATAATTGTTCATTTACCCGCCTCTTAAGTCTTAACACATATTTATGATTTTGTTGACTATTCATCGTTATAAGGAATCCTAAACAAATATGAGGCCTGTTGAATATGTCAGGTGCCGAATGAATCTTGGCCACCATATTAATAAGCGCAATTTCAGCCTATTGTAGGAAATTCAAGGTCTAACCGTAAAATATCGTTCATCATCTTACATGTGATTTTGGAATATTAGTACAAATTTTAACCAGCTGATTGCAGTAAAAATATCGATATATAAATTTTAGAATTCTTAATTCAAAATGATCACTACACACAATCATTTTTCTTTTCAATAACTGTCGAATGTTGAGTTTTGAAGTATTTTGTGAATGTTTTAGGAAACCATAAGAAATCTCTGAAGATAAGACAAGAACATTTAAATTCTGAGTCCTTCCTCTATCCTTTTGGCTGTGTTATGATATCAATGATGGTAAATTAAACACACGGGTTGGGTGTTACTTTTTGTTATTTTGTTTATGTTTATCTCTAACTTTTAATTATGTGTTTTTGCAGTTAATCGCATCATTCTATCAGCATGTTGTAGTACAAAGAAGGGTGGGTTTACTTCCTTGCCATTGTCATTTGCATTTATTATCAAGTATATTTTGTAGGAAATTATAGGAGTGATATTCCTCTAAATAGTAAGTAGCTTTAATTGGAAGCATACTGGGCGCAAACATGTTATATCTAATTATGAAATTCGCATGCACATGTGGTAGCTAATTATCTGATAGGTCTACTTAAAAAAAGTATTTTGGAATTTTCATAGGAATAAATATTGTGCAATGAACATCTAAGGCTTCATTTGGTTCGGCGGTGGCGGGTCGATCTAGCGGGTGGAAACGGAGTGTTCGAATCGGAGGGGGGAGGTGAATTCTCCAAACGGAGCTTTTTTGGGCGTTTCTCAAGGCGGGCGGGTCGAAACGGAGCAAACGCCGCCGGAGGTTCATTTGTTTACCCTCCTTCCGGCGGCGTTTGCCCAAAACGGAGTTGCGAAACGCCCAAACAAATAGAGCCTAAATGTGTCTATTACCGTTTTGTTGAGGTTATAAGTGCACAAAGATTCAAGAAGGATATCATAATGTGACAATTTTTTGAAACAATGAACTGAAGTATTCCTTTGCATTATCGTGTAAGATTTTAATGGAGACATCAAATTGAGTTTTTGTCTCGGCATAAAATTCAAATTTATTTAAGATTGAAATTTTATCAATTTCATGTTGCACGTGAATACTCATCGATTGAAGTAACAAAATATCAAAAATCAAGTTTAAGCTTGACCATATATGAATCCAAAATCTCGTAATGAACTAAAAAGGACAAACTACATACATATTTATTGATTCTAAACAAATAAATCGCATAACGGTGCTTTCCTAACTGATAAATCTCACAATCTAACTTGGACAAATGTCTCAATTCGGGTGGGAGGTTTTTCAGTACTGCAATGATGGTTATCCCAATTAGCAATAAGTACCCAGCAGCAAAGTAGTTATGCATGCAACTGAACTGGAAACAACAAAAGATGGTGAGGCCTTCAATATTGAACGATAGTTTGAGCATATTTAAACAAATGAAAGTGATAAGTGATGTAGGGTAGGCTACGTGGGTGCAAAAGACTATAATGCAATCCTAATGCGAAGTGCTAGAAGATAGCTCTATTTTCCTTGACGCTAAATGTAACACATGCAAGGACGGACGACAAAATCAATACAAAACAATGAAAGATTAAATCACAATCAGATAATTTAAGCAAAGCAAACTTATTCTTTAAGCAACAAGACTTTGGTTTTTCTCCGTGTGGAGGGACAAAACGAACACCCACGACGAAATTGAGAGATCCAAGCAATCTTGAAGTCACAACACCGTATATCAATACTGAGAATTCATACAACAAAATAACACTCACAAAGGGGGCAGTCGTAGTCATGGTAGATCTGATTGGCAGGAGATGTTGGTGCCTAAAGTATATTAAATAAGAGTCTTAGGTGCATAAAGTGGTCGGTGTGAGTTTGACTGTAGATCAGAATGTCGTCGAAATATACAACGAAGAACTTGCCCATGTATGACCACAATACTTGCATGTACTTGGGGCATTCGATAACCCAAATGACCTGACATACACTCATACAAATTGTTCTTGGTCTTGAAGGCAATTTTCTACTCGTCTCCGTCTTAAACTCGGAAATGTTGGTACCCACTACGAAGGTTAATCTTCGAAAAGATTTGTGCGCCTACTATAGTATCCAATAAGTCGTCGAGTCGGAGGATAGGGAAGCGGTACTTTAATGTAATTTTGTTGATAGCTCGATTATCTATACACATGCGTCAGTTGTCATCCTTCTTGGGAGTAAGAAGGGCGGGGACCGCGCATAAGCTCAAACTCTCACAAATGAAGTCCTTCCGGAGAAGCTCATCGACCTGCCTTTTGAGCTCATCATGCTCATCGAGGTTCATATGATAGTGGAGAATGTTCGATAATGAAGCTCCCGGGACTAGGTCGATGGCGTGTTGAATGTCACACAGGGGTGGTAGCTCGTCGAGGAGCTCGTCAAACATAATATCAACAAACTCATCCAGAATATGACGAACATTCGGGTGAGGCTTAGGGGCATCGGTAGGGGACTTAGAAGTCATGATGGATGCCACTACACAGACAATACTCGATCATCACTATCCATCAAAAACTCGCTCCTTACCAGATGTGTAAGTGTCTCAAAGAGCTCGTATTAATTGAGGGCTCAATCCGACCCTTGGATTTCCCTGTGAGTTAGGTAGGGGGACAACATGATCTTTCGATCCTTATCATAAAAGACACATTTGTTCTACCGACTGATACACATGGCGTCATGATAATATAGTCAGGGTCTTTCAAGCAACATGTGGGCGACATCTATAAGTATGACATTGCACCACACTTGATCGTCAAATGTAGCAAGATTGATCAGAATCGGGTACCGCCGGGTGACTTGGATCGCAATCTTGTCGACTCAGATGACACGGTAGGGGTGGGGGTGAGGCTCATCCTTCTCCTGCATGCGCTCAAGACCCTACTGGGCCATGATATTCACACAACTCCCACTATTTATAGTCGGTTTTCAGGGACCGCTCACACTAAGGAAATATATATAGATGATAGTGGTGTGATGTCAGTCCTTATCCGCACGTGGGGTATGCAGAAGGTGTCTAACTACTCCCATCTACAGTGATCGGAATAGCTACAGTCTCCTCCTTGATCGTATCCTCAACCTCAATGTTAGGACCGTCTTCCTCGATGAGTAGATTCCGCAAAGAATACTGCTTTGCCATATGGCCTCTATCAGAGCATCTAAAACACTGTATGCCCTCGGTCTTGGGAGCGCTCGTGAAAATCTCGTTGAATTTCGTGTCGGCAGGCACATATGAGGTAGTAGGTGTGGTTGGGGGCGGCTTCCTAAGCATGGAACCGTTCGTGCACGCTGGTGCTTGCCTCAGACTGGTAGTGTGGAGGTACTGCTCATACTCTAAAGCTAATTAGAAAATCTACTCGACCGTCTCAAAACAACGTGTAATGAGCTCTCTATGAATGTCAGTTCTCAGCCTAGCTCTAAATCTGATGTCGTTGCGATGGACTCCTCTAAAATATCATTCAGAATGACTAACTCGTCGAAATGGGACATATAGTCAGCAACGGAGAGGGTCCCCTGTCGCAGTTCGTATAGCTTGTCCTAGAGTTGATCACAGTAAGACGTTGATATGTACTTATCCTTGAGTCTCTACATTTTCGCCTATCTGGTTATAGGATAATAACCATCACGGTCTAAACTCCGGTCTAAACTCCTCTCAAGGCTCGTCCAAAACATCTTCACCTGACCGTGTAACTTCATTTTTGCGAAACGGGCTCGATGCTCTTCGCTCGTCTCGTACCACTCGAAGTAGTGGACCATGTCTAAGAGCCAGTACTAAAGGCCTTCAGGTCCAGATGACCTTTGAAGGAGGGGAGCGTCAATTCAGATGCATTGGGTGATGTTGTCCTTCTAGGGAAGGCCACCTCTACAAGGCTCTTGATAATCATCAAAATAATCCTCGTGATCGTAGTCCTGTCGAGCAGGAGGGAGACCACGCTATCTTCGAGTGTATGACCGGGGGACCGTATTCTATACAATCGAGATCATAATAGTCCTCTCGATCATGGCCGCGACGACCGGGTGGGATCCACAATCTTTTTGACAATACGATTGCGGTTATCTAACATAGGCGAGGCCCTGTCGGCGCTCGTGGGTGTGGTTTGGGTTCCGCCTCAAAGGTGTTGCGGGACCCCAACGGGGTGCCTCACAATGGTGTCAATCAAGGGGAGGAGCACCTCTAGGATGAAGGTCAGGGCGAGGGGATATGTCAGGTTCCCCCTCAGGAGGTTCATCTTCTTGTGTCCGTGTTTCTCTCAGATTTTCTAAATTTCCAATTCGGGTGTTCAACTCAGCGACGTCATGACGAAGATCCTCGAACTAGGTGCCTAAAGCATTGAGGCGATCTAAGACTAATCGTTTAAACTCAACGAAGGACATTCTCGATTTCAAAGCTAGCTGCCTGGTCAGTCATAATCATGGTAAATCTGATGGTAAGAGATGTTGGCGTGCTGCCCCGTGGTTGGCAGTGCTGGCGGAATAATTGCTAGGGCCTTGAAGGGAGGGTGGCGGTAGAGGAGTCAGGTGGAGCTGGTGGGTTGGATCAGAGGGGTGGGTTTGCTGAAAAGGGAAGGGCGTAGGTTTCCAGAGGATATGGAGGGGTTTTAGGTGTGGGTTATGTAGGTTTTAAGAAGGATGGGGGCGTGGAGTTGCTGGGGAGTTATAAATGGGATTTTCTGGAGAAAAGGGCCACCAAATATGTTTGACCGTGAAGGAAGGGGGGATTGTGGATAGACTGGGTAGCAACTAGTTTTGCCCGTGAATGGAGGCTAGTGGTATTTCAAGGTGAGTATGTGAAGGGTGGGCAAAGACAAGGAGAGGGGGATACAAAGGATGATAGGAAAATACCTAGGAGTCGTCACCTAAGGCCTCATGAAATCTTCACTGCGAGGAGATCGTCAGATTCTGGGAAGTTTTCTTTCGCCAAAATTTGCAATGAATTGGTGGTTGCACTCCTTGCTCTTATGTATAATAAAACAACATTACGGCACCCTGACATCAATGACTATGATTAGCCGAGACTGTCATGTACCAAATCCCGCTAAATAATGACTAAAAATAATGAAGATATGAAAAAATACATTAAAGAAAATCCCGACACATCCGTGGAGCACGAATACACGAACTTGGGCCCCTCCTTGCGACAAGACTGTAAATATCAGATGTCGGCAACATGTTATGTTGAGTTTTTAAATATCGGATGTCTGACATATTTTAAATTATCGGATTTTCGTATCTTATAATAATGACAATAATTTATGTATACTAAATATAATTATATGTTATAGAAGTAAAAACAATTAACATAATAAGTAGATGAATAATAATTTATGTATATATCCCAAAATAAATGCGAAGAGGATCCAAAATAAAATATTATTAACAAGTATAAATCGATATATTGTAAAATATACTTAATATTATACAATAATTTTATTTTAATAATGCTAAGTTTTATATAAAATAAAGAAGATTTAAAGTTAAATATCATTGATTAATTATGAGGAAAAGCTTAATAAATTTATATTAAAAGCATAAAATATTCAACAAATAAATGTGTATAAATTTTTCGCATTTTTTGCAATATGAAATTATATAGTAAAATAATTATATAAAATTGATTGTAAGAATTAATCATTAAAAAATAAAATAATAAGTCTAATTATTTTAAGCATACATAATATAATACATATAGATATAGGCCTGCAAGCGGTTCGGTTCGGTTTTAGGTAAAACCGAAACCGAACCGAATAACCTCGGATTTTACACCCCTAAAATCGAAACCAAACCGAAACTGATCGGTTCGATTTGGTTTTCCGGCAAACTTAAAACATAAAATTTAGATTAACTATAAAATATATTATCAAAAAAATAAGTTTATCAACATTTAAAGAAAAACTCAGGGAATATATGTAATAGCATTTAGATTAACTAGTGCAATTAAAACAAAATTATAATACATAAGTTTTGCTAATAGTTTTTATTTTCTAACAGTTAGGTTCGGTTCGGTTCGGTTTTTTCGGTTTACCCAACCAACAAACCGAACTTAATCAAAATGATGTCGGTTTTCAGCCCCCTTAAATAAAAATCGAACTGAACCAATCGGTTTTGTCCAAAAATCGGTTCGGTCCAAAAATTGGTTCGGTTTGATCGGTTCGGGCTGGTTTGATCGGTTTCAATTTTTTATGCACACCCATGTATAGATGATTTAAACATATACTGTTATTTTGTAAGCTGACATAAAATAAAACAGCTGACTATATGTTTAAAAGTTGCGTCAACCGATATATCGAAAAAATTCGGATATGTTGGCCAATATTGTACAAAAGGGCAATCTATTTTTTAAGAAAAAAATATCGTTTTGATCTAAAACATGACATGTCGACATACATGTCAAAGGGCATTTAAAACAGTGCCTTGTGATGAGCCATATCTACTGGGTGATCCCCAACGATATGAAGGTGGAATATTTACATATTCTGCATCAGAGGCCTCAACAAAGGATGTGAAGCTATCTAATAATTTTACAGGTAGAATAGATGAAACAGAAACTTTGAAAACGTACGAATTTCCAGTAATATGATCATAGGCCCCAAATCACCTAGTTCTGTGACCATATTGTAGAAATGGAGAAAGCCAACCTTGTATATATGTCCACTTGGTACAAAAACAAAGAATGAGTACATATATATAGATGAGAGAAAGAGGGAGAAAAGTCCTATACACAATGTGGGACTAAAGAGAGGAGAGAAAAACAATAAATGCTATACAAATGAGCCTAGTTTAAGTGGGCTTTTCCAACACTCCCCCGCAAGCTGGAGCGTATAGGTCATATGCACCCAACTTGGACAAACACTGGTAGAACAGGGTGCTTGATAATGTCTTTGTGAGGATGTCGGCAACTTGATCAGTTCCTGGAACATGCTTCAATTCAAGTTTCTTCAATTGAACCTTCTCACGAACAAAGTGACAGTCAACCTCGATATGTTTTGTGCGCTCATGAAACACCGGATTCTTTGCGATGTGAATGGCGGCTTGACTATCACAAAATAAAACAGCAGAGGAGGGGAGTTTTACTCCCAGGTCAGTAAGGAGACTTTCAAGCCATGTGAGTTCTGAGACAACCGAGGCCATCGATCAGTATTCAGCTTCTGCAGAGGAACGGGCTACCACAGCCTGTTTCTTACTCTTCCATGTAATAAGATGACCACCAAAATAAGTACAGAACCCACTAGTTGACCTTCGATCGTCCAGAGAACCCGCATAGTCGGCATCAGAATAGGCAACCAATGCGGGAGCAGAGTCAGAGGTTTTGTAAACCAGCCCTTGACCCGGAGCTCCCTTAAGGTATCGAAGAATCCGTTCAACCGCTTGAAGATGAGAAGCCCGGGGGGCATGCGTGAACCGACTGACAACCCCAACTGCAAATGATATATCCGGCCTCGTGACTGTTAGATAGATCAACTTTCCCACAAGGCGTCGATAGTATTCCGGGTTCGGAAGCAGCAAATCGTCATCCGAAGCATGAGCGCATAGTTTGTGATTTGCCTCCATCGGGGTACAAGCTGGCTTGCAACCAGACTGACCAGCATCTTTGAGAAGATCGAGACAGTACTTTCGTTGGGAGAGCACCAACCCGTCCGGTCGCCGGGCAATCTCGAGACCCAGGAAGTAGCGAAGGTTCCTCAGGTCTTTAGTTTGAAAAACAGTGCTCAGATGTTGTTTGACGTCTTGAATCCCCTTTGAGTCATCCCCAGTGAGAAGGATGTCATCAACATAAACTAACAGAAGGACGGTGCCAGTGACACGGTGTCGGGTAAAAAGGGAGAAATCTGCAGAACTCCGAGTGAATCCCATGTCCCGAACCACCTTGCTAAACTTGTCAAACCACGCCCGAGGGGACTGTTTGAGACCATAAATTGACTTCTTGAGAAGACATACCCGAGACTCCCCCGTGGTCTCAAACCCGGGCGGTTGGCGCATGTAGACGGTTTCCTGAAGGTCACCATTTAAAAAGGCGTTCTTGATGTCGAGCTGATGAAGGGGCCAGTGGCGGTGCACCGCGACGGAGAGAAGAACGCGGACAGTGTTGAGCTTGGCCACCGGAGAGAAGGTTTCCGCATAATCGAGGCCCTCCTGTTGTGTGAAGCCACGGGCCACAAGACGGGCCTTCAGTCGGGCAATAGTGCCATCCGGAGCATGCTTGATGACGAACACCCATTTACACCCAACAGGGTGCTGACCGGGAGGTAAAGGGAACCAAGTCCCAGGTCGGGTTGGCCCAGAGAGCCGTCATTTCTTCGTCCATGGCAGCCCGCCAGCCAGGATGGTGAAGCGCCTCCTGCAAAGAGTTAGGGACCGAAACAAAGGATAATGAGGTGGCAAAGTGAAGAAGAGAGGGAGAGAGGCGATGGAGAGAGACGTAATTCGCCATTGGATGAGCGGTAGAGACGGGAGCCGGAGCAGCAGGGAGCAGAGCACCAGAGGGCGAAACCGACTGCAGAGGGGCTACGGGAGGAGGAGAGCGACGAGAGTAGACCCGGATAACCGGGGGTGGTGGACGAACAGGAGGTAGAGAAGGCAGAGAGGAGGAGGAGTGAGGAGCAGGAAGGACAGGACGAACGACGGGAGCTGGACTCAGAGCGTCATCGAGAGCAGGGAAGAATGGAATATCTTCACGAAAAGTCACGTCAGCCGAGACAGTAACCCACAGGTCCCAGGATCGTAACCTGGCTCTGATACCATGTAGAAATGGAGAAAGCCTACCTTGTATATATGTCCACTTGGTACAAAAACAAAGAATGAGTACATATATATAGATGAGAGAAAGAGGGAGAAAAGTCCTATACACAATGTGGGACTAAAGAGAGGAGAGAAAAACAATAAATGCTATACAAATGGGCATAGTTTAAGTGGGCTTTTCCAACACATATGAATTAAGGTAAGCAGCGGAGTTACCTATCTTGGCTAAAGTTGCAGTTGAAGATGACATTATCTGGGCTCTCCTCTCACAACTATAAATTGTTTCAAATTACAAGTCATGTTAAATTGTAGAACTTAGCCTGTTGCAGCACATTCTAACAAAGTATCTCAATAAAAAAATGGAAGAAAACATCCAGTTTTCTGTTTCAATAAACAACAATGGAACGTGAGAAATTGCTCCAATACTTTAAAATTCTCATTGTGTTCAATATAGATATGTCATTAAGATGTGAACATTAAATTCATACATTTTAATTATTTTAATTATCCAAGTGCCAATTTATTGGTTAGTTGATCACAGTTATAGGTACATATAAGTAGATATGTTCTTCTACCTTTAAGCAATCAAATAAAAACTTATATAGACTGAAAAGTTCATATGAAATCTTTCTCAAACAGGTTAACAATCCTTTTGAAGAAAATCAAGTTGTGGGAATCACAAACTACATTGATTTTGGTTTTGAGTTAACTACAAGGTATAGCATATGGTTGAAACGACCACTATTCGTCTTTCCTTTTTGTTTTTACTGTCTCCTTTCTCAATAGTGCCGCCTTTACAATTATTTTGAAAAACAACTCTACCTTTGTGATTTTTAAGGATTGATGGAGAAAAAACAGCTGGAAGTGTGGATGAGTCATCATTCCAAATAGCTGCATCTTGGCAAGCCAATAAGAATTTCTTGTTGAAGGTTGTTTTTTTAAGTAAAGTAATAATTATATTGTTATTTAGAATCATTAACCATTCCATGCATGCAGGGAAAGGTAGGCCCCTTGTGCTCTGCTGTGACCTTGGCATTTAAATCTTGGTGGAAACCATCTTTTACATTTAGCATCACAGGTATTTGATTTTTTTTAGGAATCTGTTTATATACCTTAGCATTATATGGATTTTGATCAGAAATGAGGGTTGCTTGGTTCATAGATATTGTAATTTTATTCGAAGAACTATGTTGTTCGATTTGCTGACATTTTTAAATAATATTTTCCAAATGACATTTTCTTCATACAACATTGACATTTATGCGTGGTTGAATTGATAGAATCTAGAGATGTAACTTTGTACCAGCATCTAAGTTACATTGAACCAAACTGTGAATAAATGAAAGGTTGTGTATGTTCTGTATTAGGTTACACACCCCTCTATGAACACCTCTATATTACAATAATACTTCCCTAGGCACAAAATTACACAAATACATAAATGAAACAAGAACAAAAATAAATAAGTTTATTAGCACTAAATACAACAAATACTTAGTCCGACGTCGCCACAAGTTGGCAATGGAGATCTCATGTAATTCCATCTTAACATGAATATTAACTATCACAAAGATCAAGTCTATCAGATAGATCCCATAATGCAATATAACCAATGATCTTGGTGAGGAGATTGCAAAGTTGATCAGGAGAAACAAAAAAAACAACGAAAGAACCATCTTGAACCTTCCCACACCAAAAAATGCCTCAATATGTTTGTAGAGAACCCACAATACAATAGAACCAGCGATCTTGGTGAGGAGATCACTGATCTGATCAGTCGAAGAGGCAGAAACACAGAGAACCATTTTGAACCTTCTCAGGACCAAAATTAATATCTGCCTCAATTTGTTTGGAGATAGAATATGGTTATCTTCCCATGGAGAACGTAATTACCAAATGATGAGGAGCATCCTGCCCGACCTGTTCGGGTCTATTCATGACGACGTTGGACACAGTGATGATCTGGATCACTCATCTCGACTGGCTCGCCGATCATAGTATTTTTAGTTCTTGTCGTTTTTTTATTTGAAGGTGTATTTTATGCATTTTTTGAATAGGGATGATCGACCAGTCATAGCCGTCCGTTTCTCCCTTAGGATCAATAAATAGAGGGCGAGGGATCTCATTTTGGGGTATTGAAGAATGGAGTATTGAAGCTCATCCTTCGGTCAACTCTTTACTGAAGCCGACTCTCGGGTGTGAGGCTCGGGATTCCTCCTCCACTAGTTGTGAGCCACTTTTCCATTTCCCTCCCCCTTTCCTGCCGCCCACCACCCCTCCCCTCATTTCCTCCCACAAAAACCATCCGGTCTCCCACTAAAACCCTCTCCCTAGCCCATTGCCGACCTCCCACCAACAGACCAACCAAAATAAAACCCCTCAACTCACTGCTGGCCACCCCATTCCACATCCCCAGCCCTCTCCCAAGCATCTGACATCCCATTCAGCATCCACGTACTATTGCCAACTATTACGAAGCCACCATCAATATCAATCCAACTGCCAGCGTTTAGCCAGCACATCAACTCAGTACACCACATCAAACGGTGAAGAGCAAATGCAGGGAAGCAGAACCTAGGCAATATGAAGGCAAAGATTAAACCACATTGCAAAACTCTTTATCAATGTAATTAAGCTAGCCTATGTATAGCGGCTATATCATTACTCGGTAGCTTTAAATGCCGCTTAGGATGTAACGAGACATTATTATTGATTAATTTGAAAAATGTTCGTCTTCTTCCTTTATCTTTTTGTTCTTTCTACCCATGGATGGCCTCTCTAAAGGCCTTCCTCTTGTTACTATTACACTTTGAAAGCATATGAGCCCCCTCCCAAGCAACCGGCACACCATTCAGCATCCCCATACTATTTTTGACCACCCACCACCACCCTACTTGCCGTGGAACCACTTTCCAAACACCCTCCCACTGAAACTCCAAAAACAGCCCCCCAAAATTCATCTCCGGCGATCACCGGAGACATTTTACGGCCTCCCACCGCCGCCATCTCCATCAAGTTTTCTTCATTTTCAGTTTTCTAACGACCACCACCACTGGCCGCTTCGCCGGCGACCTCTTTGGCTAACTCCGACAGCCACCTCCGGCCAGTCCCCACCCCACTACCTTTCATAACTCCCAAGTAACCACCCACTCTCCTAAACTTTAGGATCCACTTCCAAAAATCAGCTCACATCACCTCCATTTCCTCCACTTCTCTCATTTTCTCCACATCCCTACTATCTCCTAACCTTTCTCGCGTGTATCCACTGTGCTGCCTAGGCTAAGCCCCTCCTGCAGCCATCCAAGCCCACAAACTCATTGTAAAACTGCTGCCAGCCACCCCCATTCAGTTTTAGCATCTAATTTTGAGTTCCTGCATCCACCAACCAACCCTAAACTAAATCTGCCAGTCCCCTCTTACTCCCAGCCGCCTTCCCTCTTCTTCCAACCCCTCTCCTCACGTGGAACCACCTCGCAGCCGACCAGTTTACTGGAAACGAATTCTGGCAACAGTTTTACCCTCTAGTACAACCCAGCAGCCCCCATTCCCCCCCCCCCACCAACTACCTGTTGCTATAGAACCTTTCAGGCAGCAAATCCTCACATTTCTTCCCCTTTACAGCTGCTGTCTATGTTCCATACAGCCATCATTCAGCTCCCTCTACCTGAACAGTCCGTCTTCATTTGTGAGGAACCCAAATTCAGCCCCCGAGGTTCTCCCAGCCACTCCACAGCTCTCCGAAGATACCTCCAGCCCTCCCCACATTATATTCGTGGTATTCAAGGTTCGTGTGTTTTTTTGCTTTACCATTGAATCTTGTGTTTGTTCTCTGCTTGAATAGATAGTTGTTTATATGTTTTGTTTTTCAATTGCTTTGGTTTTTTTTAATCTCTCATTCAAATAGAATTTGTTGAAATTAAGATGGGAAAATACTTTAGTGATCGTATTCATCCACATAGGGCATAATATATAGGACATACATTGACACTTACAACTTGACTCACAATGTGAGACAGAACCCACGCACTCCTAGATACTCTAATAGACCGACATTGACTTGATAATTCCAACACTCTTTCTCAAGCTGAAGGGGGGACAAATAAGCTTGAACACATCAAATAACAACAATGAATGTAGGCAATGTGGGACAAAACATCAGACGAGACACCAGGGAAAAATTCTAACCAGGGAATCAAGTCAGAGACATAACCACACACGACATTGACCCACACACGACGCAGGACCTACACACGACGTGGACTCACTGGAAAATAGTCAACCAACATTAACTGTACACACAACATGCGAAAGAGAACGAAAGACGTGGAGCAAATCATCAACTTGGCAACCAGGGATAATCTGTTCGGGATAATCCATCGGGGATACTCCGCACAAAGGGCGGTCCCACACGACACAATCCCACACGACACGGTCCCACACGACACAATCCCGCACGACACGGTCCCACACGACACAACCTGCTGAGATTAAAACAACCAACACCACTTGTGTCCCAACACACGACCAATCAAAAGAAAACATGGGAAGACACATATAAAATAAGCCTAGAGGCCGTGTGGAATGAAAGCGAAAAATCGGGAAATATCATCCGAGTCGCCTTCATCCAAACACTCCCCCTCACATGGATAACATGTGCATGAAGGAATAACACTAAGACAAGACACAAACCACATAAGCCACACAAAAAAACAACAAAAAAATAACTCAAGACTTCAACATCTGAGAGAGATCAGCACCCAAATAGAGTATACGGTGGCTGGAATTGACTGGAATCATCATAAAAATGATGGCAACAATTGGACTGGAGCAGCGAAGTAGACGAGGCAAGAGGGGAAGCTGTTGGAGGTGACTGGAGTACAAATCAGAAAGTCGGAGCACGTCTGGAGGCGGTTGAAGCCGAGAACCGCACCAGGGAAGGAAGATCTGCATCGTCGAAGAGCAATCAACTATGGGAACGCTAAGAGCAGCAACTGGAGAGGACGACATTGGGATGAGAAGGCCCACTGATAACTGTAAATACATCCTCGACATGATCTGGGACGAGAGCCGCATCAGGCTTGACAGGATCGATCGGGAAGACGGGTCTCCGGGCGAAAGAGCAGCTGTCGTCGACGATGAGAAGCGACGGTGGAAAATGTAGCCTGCGACCGTGAAGCAGGCGGGAGGTGCAGTACCGTAGAGACCAAGAACCGCTCTTGTCGACGAAATCAGAGATCGACTTCGTCGATAGGAGCAGGAGCAGAAAAACTTGACGGGAGCAAGTATGGGACGGGCTTGACCGAAACGAAAAAAAGAGAGACGGAAGTAGCACACGGGAAAAAGAAATTAGGGTTTCAGATGGATCCCTCTGATACCATGTTGAAATTAAAATGGGAAAATACTTGAGTGATCTTATTCATTCATATAGAGCATAATATATAGGAAATATATTGACACTTACAACTTGACTCTCGATGTGGGACTAAACCCGCGCACTCCTAAATACTCTAATAGACCAACATTGACCCGATAATTCCAACAAGTTGTTTATAAGTTTTGTTTTTCAATTGCTTTGGTTTTTTGTAATCTCATTCAAATAGTATTTGTTTTTGCACTCTCATGCTTATACTTTCTCACGTGTTTCCATATTTGAAAGTTTAACTCTTTGTGGCCAATCTAATTAATATTGCTTTATAAATACCAATTGTTGCAAATAAATTGTCGGATCTCATGTGTGGTTGCATATAGGTGTTTTCCCATTATTTCCCCGTCATATAGGACCGCCCTGCGTCACCAAATATCTAAATTGTGTCCCGTTGTCCCGTTGTCCCATTGAATCGATAAACAAAGATAGTCTTGTAAATTGGTTTCCCAAGCCTATTGCGATGAGTTTCAAATGGATTCTTTATGCTTCACTTGATTGCTACTTCGTAACGATTTGAAAGTGAAAATATTTATCTCTCGATCTCAGAAATCTGTTTACCCTAATCCCCCTAGTTATCTCTAACTTAGGTAAGAAAAAACATACATAAAGTGCACAAATCAGTGTTGTTAATATGAAGACGAAATCTCTTTCTCTCTGTTATATTATACTGAGATCTATGTACACTTACGTCACTCCTCTCTCGAATCTCGCAGCGTAGTGTAAAAATGGAACTTGGTTAAAGTTTTACACGACTTCTCTCTTGAATCTCGCCGCGTAGAATGAAGTGTTCAACTCTATATTAGCGTAACTCCTCTCTCGAATCTCGCCACGCAATTTAGAAGAAGAAACATAATCATTCCTCATAAAACAAAACTTAGATGCAGTAAAAGTAGTTTCCAAGCAAACATGAAAGAGTGTTAAATCATAACATCACACAAAAGGACAAGATACTACCAAGATACAAGACTCAGATATTTTAGTTCATGATGGCGGAAGAACACCATAAAATAGGAAAGATCTTACAGCACATGATGGTAAGAATTCAAAATAGTGTAGTAAAATGCTCTCCAATTCGCGTCCACGCAACCCTTCTCCAAAATCCGGTTTCGCCCTAGTTCCTCTTCTTCTCCAAGCGAAGTCCCTCTCTTTCTCCTTTCCAAGAATGAATAATAATCTCCTTTTCCGGCCAAATTCCCTCTTTAATTTTGTGCCTCCATCTGAAAGTGGCATCAAAAAAGTCGCAGTGAAGCCAATTAGTGATGAATGATCTAAGTCACATAATGTCATACGCTTCTTTAATGAGAGATCGTTATTCAACAATAAGGTGCCACAAACAAAGGCACAATACATAGATATGGATCGTGTGTAAAAAAAGTGACCCATTCCAATTGACGTCATTAAATCCACAAACCTCCAAGCGTTCATGAGCGTAAGACATTTACTTGATGAGTTTTATACCTAAATATCCTGTGAATAGCTGAATTTCTTGAGTATCACACATCCAGATATTGTGTTAATGTGAGTGGTATCACACTTTATGCAAAGGTCAAAATGTCAATAATTCCCTCAGGGCACATTACTACACAAATGAAATAAGAATTCAAAGAAATGTAGTTTATTGACAAACAGTCCAACACAAAATGCCTTATTGTCTTATTATTGATTCTTGAATAAAAGGGTGGACCGGTGCACAAATCATCTCCGCACAGCGAGGGTCTGGGGAAGTGTCCCACCACAAGGATGAAATGTAGGCAAACCTTGCCCTGCATCTTATTATTGATTCTTGAAGACATTAAAAATCACCAAACATAGTATCTGCTGCCCATCTAATGAAGGTTCTTGTAATTAAAAACTTAAGCTCCATACATTATTTTTTTGGGGTACATTTAAGTATGTGATACCGAATCTTAAAGGGATGCTCAAAATTTTAAAATAAACTAGCCAATACTGTGTATCTATGTCATACACCCAACAACAACAACATTCAAGCCTTTATCCCACTATAGTGGGGTCGGCTATATGGATCCTTTGTCGCCATTGTGCCTTATCTTTTGTCATAATCTCACTAATGCCTAAGTAGATCATGTCTTTCCTTACAGTTTCATTCCAAGTCTTTATTGGTCTACCCCTCCGTCGTTTAACATGTCTAGTGACTAGACTCTCACAATGCCTAACAGGTGCCTCTAATGGTCTCCTTTGTACGTGTCCAAACCATCTTAGACAAGCTTCTCGCATCTTCTTTGCAATTGGTGCTACTCCTATCTTATCTTTGATACTTTCATTCCTAATTTTGTCCAATCTCGTGTGTCCAGACATCCACCTAAGCATTCTCATCTCCGCAACTCCCATTTTTTGCTCATGTACACAATTCACTGCCCAACACTCAGAACCATAGAGCATCGCGGGTCTAATTGCAGTACGGTAAAACTTGCCCTTAAGTGTTAGTGGTACTTTACGATCACATATGATCCCTGACGCGCCTCTCCACTTCAACCAACCCGCTTGGATTCTATGTGTCACATCTTTATCAATACCTCCATCCTTTTGAACTATCGATCCAAGATATTTAAAACACTCACTACGGGAAATATCTTGATCACCCAACTTAATAACGAAGTCACCTGTCCTTCTTGTACTGCTAAATTTAAGCTCCATATACTCTGTCTTTGCCATGCTCAATCTAAAACTCTTATTTTCTAAAGTATCTCGCTAAGATTCAAGTTTTGCGTTTACACCCTCGCGCGTCTCATCAACCAAAAAGATATTCGCAAACAATAAACACCAAGGTATTGCTTGTTGGATATGTCTGGTGAGCCCATCTAAGATAAGGGTAAAGAGATAAGGGCTTAAAGTTGAACTTTGATGTAAGCCAACAGTTATAGGGAATTCGTGTGTTAATCCTCCAGATGTCTTCACCCTTGTCACTGAATTTATATACATATCTTTGATTATGTCAATATATGATACATTTATACCTTTCTTTTCTAAGACTCTCCATAAGATCTCTCTTGGAAGTTTATCATAAGCCTTCTCAAGATCAATAAACAGCATATGCAAATCTTGTTTTCTTTCTCGATAGTTGTCAATGAGTCTCCTCAAGTGATGTATAGCTTCCATGGTCGACCTCCCTGACATGAATCCAAACTAATGGGCTCACTATCAGACTCCATGAGTTTTTCTACGTGAGATTGTTCTCAACACGCCCCCTAATATTGAGGACGGGCTCAATACCTTTATTATGACTACCAGACTGCATGAGTTTTTCTATGTGAGATTATTCTCAACACGCCCCCTAATATGTAGGATCGTTGGCTTCTAACACGTAAATTTTTTTTTTATTTTATTTGTGTGATCGACCCCACTATTGTGGGATAAAGGCTTGAGTGTTTTATTTTATATGAGTGATGTTTCAGTGGACAATTGGATCCTGCTCCTCTGATACCATGTTAGAACGTATGTGTCCAACCCAAAATTAATGTGTTGCATAGGTGGAACTTGGAAGTGCTCATCATCTATACTTAATGCGCAAAACTACCTTGAGTTTTCAAATATGGGATTACATTCTCAAAGAGAATAGTACTCACAAATGTGGTAAATGGAATATATTAATGTCAACACATGATTTTGGATGAATTATTTCTAATATTTTGTATGATCTCTTTCTCAGCTATTGATAATATACTTTTTTTCTACTGATTTGGATGCATGGTATCTTGATGATGCCTTTGTTTCTATTTGTAGCCAGTAATGATCGTTCAAGTGGGTTGACATCCTATGGTTTCGGCATCCGGGCTGAAAATATAAGAGAAGCAAGGTACACAAAAGTACCATTCAGACTTTCTTCAGTGTATCTTAATCCTTAATGAGTAGTTTATTGCATCTTAATAAATCATATCACTATAATCATCTTTGACAATATGAGTACATTTAGGCCCCGTTTGGCACGGTGGTGGTGGTCGTGAGCGCAGTGGTTATGAACCGCCGTTCTTCGGCCTGACCTCACCTAAGGAACTTCAACACTTTTATGTTCAAAACTAGTTTTTATTGGAGGTCATCACCATTGTTGTGCCAAACATACATTCTATAATTCTATAATGGTGTCATTTTTGTCCAAACTCGCCGGAGCAAAAACGCCGCGCTAAACGGAGCCTTTTGTAACTAGGGCCGCGGATCTAGATCAAAGATTATTTGAGAGTTCGATCACCCGTTTGGCTCAGAAGGAGCCAAACATGGCTCCAATTGAGCTAGCTCTAGCTGAATGCATAGGCATGTATGTTACATATGTTTATGTATGTGTTTAGATTTGAATTAATGTACACAAAAATATGTATATATGTAGGAGTGTGGCCGTGTAGGTTTATATATATATTGGATATGAATTAGACTTGAGAGATCCAAGGTTGATTGAAATGTAAACATTGAGGGGAGTTTTTTGTAATTTTTAAAGTTACAGGGGTGCAAGCTGTAATTACGCAAACTTCAAGAGGAGCTCTTGGTAAATAACCATATATATAGGTCCATTTACCGGAATCTCCCTTGTAATTTTGCTAAATTACAGGTACCCTCTTACTTTTCAAATTACAAACCCCCTCCCATGTAAACTTGTGTTGTTGTTAATTCCTCTGAAAGCAGCTGTTAATAATACTTTTCTTTGCCTTCCCATCAAATAATTCTTTCTATTTTCATGGAAACTTTATAGCTATCAAAGAGCCGATCCGAATTATGTGATGCTTACGCTGAATAAAGAGCATTTAGCCGAAGGCGTTCTTCGTGATTTTGGGAAACGACCGATGTTCGAGTCTCAGATTAACGCGGGGAACTACGAACAGTTGCCGTCGGAGTTGAAGCCAATTGGGAAGATATTTTAGACCATGAATTTGGACCTCAGATCCTGCATAAGGGAGCGCTCTTAAATATTTATGTAATATTTTTTTTGGTGATATATAGGTTTCGTTTCGTGTGACTATTTTTTTTTCGCTCTGATGAGTTTAGCTAAAAATGCCACCGTCATAGAATACAAGTTTGACATGACAACGGTCATAACTGCAAAAAAAAAACTAGTTTTGTATATAAAAGTGAAGGAAGGTTCTTAGGTGAGGTCAGGTGTTCACGAGCAATGATTCATAACTACTGTGTTTATGACCGCCACCGTCCTACCGTTGCGTCGAACGGCGCCATAATCTTATGAAGCATTTAAAATGATTTTAAAAAGAAGTTGCTCAAATATTCTCAAAAAACTATGAGGGTATTTGTACTTAAATAGCTCTCAAAGCCATCTGCCCATGCGGTCTCCTGGACAACCCTGCGTAAGCATGGCCGTGAGTCGTTTGGCAGGGCAGCAAGATCCGCCCCACCAAGAGATTAGTCGTGGGGCGGATGCGGCCTCCGCATAAATTGGCTCTGCTGAGCTGAACGGGCTTCAATTTGATTTAAGTTGCAAAATGATAATAATTTTATAGTAAATTGAAAAAAAAATATATGAATACTCTAAAATAAATTGTTCAAAATAGTTTGATAGTAAATTTAGGATGTTATGTGTAGAGGTGTGCAAAAATAACCGAATAACTGATAACTGGATCAAAATCGAGCGGTTCAGGTCGGCTATCATGTGTCTTGGTTCGGTTCTGAGCTCAAAATTTTCAGAACCGACCACTTGGTTCGGCTCTCGGTTCTTACACTCGGATATTCAGAACTGATCCGAAAATCGAGATATTGAATTTTAGTATCAAAAATATGAGTCGTTTGATTCTTATTTCATTTAAATCTAAAAGCTTTATCTTTCTTACAAATTCACGGTCTTTTCAATCTAAGTCTGATAATGTTGTATTCAAAAAATTATTAACGAAGTTGTGTGAGTTTTTTTTCTTTTTGATGGTATGCTGGCGAAAATTTAAGAAGATTATGTACGATTTTTTGGTCCTGAACATACAATTGTATGATCATATTATTTTCTTTAAAATAATAATTTGTGTTTAGTATTAGCTTAAATGAACAATATAAGCCAGGTTCATCCTTCTATGAATGCATCAACCAATTTACTCCAAACCCCCAACCCGGATGAGAACTGCTAGCAGTTATAGCTTCAAATCTTCCGGGAACATAGGATTGTATATTTGATCGTCTTTTTCTTTAACCATTGCATTGGATTATTTCATATAATTTCTTACTTAGAATTCTCAATCTACTAGAAGTAAATTAAGTCACGGTACCAAACCAGAGGCACCCTGACTGATGCCAACGTCTAGTATGGCTTGACTTTCTTTGCTTGCCAGCAGCTCAGAAACACCCATGGGGTTCTGTCGTATTGCTGAAGTTGAAGTACTAATTCTAATCCATAGTTGTACCCTGTTGCAACATCTTTCTTTGATTCAGGAACGTCTGGTCGATCCCTACGGGAACAAAGAGGATCCAAAGGAAGGCGCGTAGCGATGCCGCTCGACTGTATGTTATAGAAGGTTTTCATGACTGAAGCAAGGACAGGACAGCTGACTGCCAGGCCGTCACGAATGGAACCGTGAATGAAACCGAGAATCGAACCGAGTTTTTCAGTTAGGATCTGGTTCTATAGCTTGAGCACATGGGTCGGTTCCGGTTCCGGTTCCGAAAAATCAGAATCAAATCTATATAGATCAGTTCTTGGTTCTGAGTGGAACAGAACCGATCCGAATCAATCCGAATTGACCCATAATTATATGCAGAGTAATTTAGGCTGTGTGAACCAAACAAAAAAGAACATAAAGACATGAATTTGTAAAGGGCCGGTCTACTACACATAGTTTTTTTATTCTTTCTTGAATGCCTCAGGTGCAGGTTGTAGCCGGTTGAGCGGCTAGGTTTGTTGGAGGCGTTTCTTGGGAGCTAACCGAGCTTACTTAGCAAGGTAGTTCTTTTCTTTGTTGTACAGACCTACATGTGCCCCAATGGGTTCGTGTCAGCTTGTTGGCGCCCATTGGTGGCTTACTTTACTTGTGATATATGAATACGAAACTGCTATGTGACTCATGTAGATGATGTCTTTTTGCTCTTGGGAAGGATTTATGGTAGGTTGCATTAGGTATTTTGAAGCTAAACCAAAACTATTATTGTATCTCATGCATACATGACTTGATAAATTAAAACGTATTTTCCAAATAACGTAAATAAAGAGGATTTCTTATAGTAAGATCACTATAGACTGCATATAGGAGATCGTCATAAGTAAATAAAGGATTTCCGCCGCGTACCAATGTGTTTTGATACCTAAGGCCGAGGGATACGGCCATCAAATGAACTAGTTTTTACCTCATCAAAGGGAGGCTGTGGCCACCAACAACCCGCCAGTGGGCAGAGGCGCCGATTGAGGCAGTCCATGGAGAGGGGTTGGGGTGCTTGGGCTGCAGCCCGGTAACGGTCCGCCGGAAGCCTAGTGGTGTTGATCCACGGACGGCAAAGGGGACGTTACAATAAAAGTGCACTTTTATTGTAAGGCCCCTAGCCGATCCAACGTGACAGCGTCACGGCTCCGCTCTAGGAGACCCTACCGGGCTGCAGCCCAAGCACCCCAACCCCTCTTCATCCACAGGCGGGTTGTTGGTGGCCACAGCCTCCCTTTGATGAGGTAAACTCGATAGTCAAGCCCGCACTACGGGGACTTCCCAGGAGGTCACCCATCCCAGTACTACTCCAGCCCGAGCACGCTTAACTATGGAGTTCTTTCAACTCTCATCACCAATTGAGTTGCAGCTCAATTGGTGATGAGAGTTGAAAGAACTCCATAGTTAAGCGTGCTCGGGCTGGAGTAGTACTGGGATGGGTGACCTCCTGGGAAGTCCCCGTAGTGCGGGCTTGACTATCGAGTTTACCTCATCAAAGGGAGGCTGTGGCCACCAACAACCCGCCTGTGGAGGGAGAGGGGTTGGGGTGCTTGGGCTGCAGCCCAGTAGCATCGCCTAGAGCGGAGCCGTGACGCTGTCACGTTGGATCGGCTAGGGGTGTTACAATATTTTAATATATTTTTTAAAAGCACAGTCGTAGCTGAAATTGATTTGCATGTAAATTTTACTAAATTTACACCTAAAGAATTTTTTAAAAAATTATTCACTGCAGTGCTGCGCTCAGCTAATCAGCAACGCCCACGTCAGCAACAAATTAATTTGAACCATGAAATATATACCGGGTTTATACGACCTTAGTTTGCTGGGTTTCGCCATGAATCCGCCTGATGATGAAACTCATCCTCTTCTCAAAATCCCATCTCCCTCTCTTCCACGCCCGCTTCATCATCTCCGGCCAAATCCACGACCCCTTCCTCGCCGGAAACCTCCTCGAGTCCCTCCTTCACTCCGCCCCCTTCGCCCATTCAGCGGCGCGCGCTTTCGTCTCCTCCTTCCCCCGCCGCTCTGCCTTCATCTACAACACCCTTCTCCACGCTTATCTAATCGACAATCTCCCATCCCGCGCACTCCACCTGTTCGACGAAATGCTTCACTGCAATGCAGTCCCGAACAAACACACTTTCCCCCTTCTCCTCAAAGCCCTCGCTCAAACGCGACAGCTCGATTGCGGAGTTTCTCTGCACTCCATGATCATAAAGCTCGGATTTTCTTCGGACCAGTTTGTTCACGCTTCGTTGATCCATTTCTACGGATCTCTCGGGCGCGTTTTAGATGCTCGCCGCGTATTCAATGAGAATTCCGACTCCGGCGTGTCGGCTTTTACAGCGTTGCTGTCTGGTTATGTGAAGACTGGGAACTTGAGCTCTGCACGGGAGGTGTTTGAAGGAATGCCTGAAAGAAATTTAGTTTCTTGGAGTGCTATGATTTCGGGGTATGTTCAATTCGGGGCACCGGGCGAAGCCTTGGTGCTGTTCCGGGAGATGATGGGCATGAATCTCCGACCGACTTATTCCATTCTCGCTAGCATTCTCGTAGCTGCGGCTGAGTTGGGAGCTCTTCCGGAGGGGAAATGGGTGCACGGGTTCTTGGAGCGGAGTCGGATGCGGTTGAGCTCTAACTTGAAGACCAGTCTGGTGCACATGTATGCCAAGTGCGGGGATCTTACGAGCGCGAAGCAGACATTCGAGAGGTCGAGGGATCGAAACGTTGATTTGTGGAACGCGATGATCGGGGGTTTGGGATTACACGGTCGGGGACGGGAGGCATCGGGGCTTTTTTCCGACATGGTGGCAGACGGAATTCGGCCCGATGACATGACTTTCGTTTGCTTGTTGTCCGCCTACAGTCATTCCGGAATGGTTTCCGACGGACGCGAGTGCTTTGAAAGCATGAGTAGGGTATATAAAATCGAGCCCAAGGAAGAGCACTATAGCTGCATGATTGATCTTCTTGGGAGGTTTGGGTTTCTCATGGAGGCTATTCACCTTATAGAGATAATGCCTATGAGACCAAGTGATGGGATTTGGGGTTCACTACTTACCTCATGTGGAACTTATGGTGGCATTGTGTTAGGAGAAGCTTTGGGGAAACATCTTATTGAAATGGAGCCATATGAGCCCGGGTGCTATGTTCGTCTTGCCAATTTATACGCATCGAGCGGTCGATGGAAGGATGCGCTTTCTGTGAGAGCAGCCATGAAAAGTCGAGGAGTGGAGCTGGAACCAGGGTGCAGCCTTATTGAAGTTGATGGTGTGGTTCATGAATTTCTGGTGTGAGGTTGCATTTTTTCAGTCTGAAAACCTATGAGAAGATGGAAACAAAGAGAAGAAGGGCTCAAGAGGGAGAGGAAGCAAGGTGTTTTAGAGAAGAAAAAATCGGGAAGAAGAAAAAGAAGGGGGGAGACAGAGCAATAGGAAAATGGAGAGACTATTTATAGACTCTCCTAATCTATCTATAGACTCACCCACATGTTACAAGGCTTAGCAATTACTTCTTGTTACCGTTATAATACGCAATTGCCGCTACTGCCCACCCTAGCACAAATGATATGCGACACTTAAGGCTTATTTGGGTGGGTGATTGCGGTTGGAGATGAAGAGATTGAAGATGGACTGGTTAGAAATGGTGATAAAACAATGTTCTTGAATGGAGCTCCATTCTTGCAGTTGGAAGCAGACATAAAACGGCTTTCTAGGGACAACAAGAGATGCATTTTAATTGGTTGGTTATACAGCATTTGTTGAGACAAATAAAAGGGATCCAGAGAAGAGAAAAATCCAATCTTTACATTCATTTGCTTCAAGTTCTTCAGCTTGGGTAGTTTTTTAAAAAAATTGTCTAGTTATGTGTTGAATGTTATTTTGGGCCAACCAGTGTCCAGTTCTCACCAGCTTTTAACCTACCTAACAGCGAGATGTCTTCTGCTGAATTTTTTTTGAAGAGTTACCGAACAGTGTTGCCGGTTATTGAAATTTTCTGTTTGTTTGGCGTATTTCTCGCTGTGATTTATAAAAATTTCGTAAACATTGATTGTTTGCCTGTTTGTATAACTTCCGTTTGGAACCACACATCACTCAAAACACTGTTTTATATGCATAGTTCTGACCGCCATCATTTGCACAAACAGGCTCTAAATAAGCCATTGATATTTCATTACCTTCATTTAGCTAATGCAGTTTTAGTTGATTTGAGATTCAACACTTCAAATAGACCAAAGGCTTTACTGAAATCAAGATTTATTTTGTGTTGTTGTAAATTCAGTTGATTTCAATAACTCTGCTGTCTTCTGGACTCTCAAACAGCTCCCATATATGTTTTTCTATCATTGCAATTTCGTCCGCCATAACTTCAATCCTGGTTCCTCTTTCAAAAAGATTCATAGATTTCTTACAGACCTTAGCCACCTTCGAGCTGACCGACTTAGCAGGCTCATTTGCTCTAGTTAGGATAAAACAGTGATATATATATATATATATTTATACATTTTGCCCCGCTTGACTCGACTTCTTCATATGTTTCAAGTGCACACTGCACTTAAACCGCCGAGCGGAATGGGGCCTTAATGCTGAGTTGGTTCTTTGGTATTATCTATTTATGTAATATTTTTAGAATGATCCACCTTTCATGTATTGAAATTAGTGGAATCTTCCTTAGAAGCAAGATTTATATATTGGGCGACAAAGTTTGGAGCTTCTAATTTGTGAGGTATTCATTATATTATGGCTTATAAGCCTAAATTAAATACATATACTTATATATATACAAGCCCTGATGCCCTGGTGATGGTGAACCAATCTCGTGCCCCCTTCAACAATACCCGTCATAACTTGCTCCAATGCTCCCGACGCGCGCAAACCTCCTACCAATGTGTTCTAAGCGTTGCTCGATTTTGACGTGCGCGCCGAGATGTTTGCATGCGGCAGAAGCATCATTGCGATGGAGCAATGTCATGATTTATGTATTGTCGTGCATGACACAAAGGACACCTGTGCCAGTGTCACTCATATAAACATGCATAATTTAATTATTGGACGTTAAAAGCAAACCTAATTCGACTATTAGCAAGTAAAAAAATATTTTTTTTTATTTTAAATGCTTATATCTCATTTCTTTTTTTTATACTGGGTAATAGCAAATAAAAAATCATTTTTTTATTTTAAATGCTTTTATTTCATTTCTTTATTTTAGATTTCAACCACATCCACAACACCAACTTCATTGACCGTTTGTTGCCGAAGACGACAATATGGCTGAAGGCCGAGGCAATGTTGTGCAAGGAGAAGTGGGAAAACAACAAGTACTTCAGGAAAGTAAAATACAGCGGCAGAAAAACATTCACAACACTCCAAAGCTGCCCCAACTTCCAGCAGCTCAACCAACTCTACACCAAGCCCTTTCATCAGCCTCAATCAGCTTCTTCGGCTTCGAGCGAGGGGCCGGTGAGAACGAGTTAAACGGCACGCAGGCGGAGGAATATCATAAGCATCTGCACTTTATCTTCTTAATAGATATGCAGCTAACAAAACAATCTTTCAGTTTAATACCTTGGTTTGTGAAGGAGTGGTCATGGACGCGCTGCTCTGCGATCAGAGCTTGGTTGGTGTTTTCTCCACGTACCGATGTAGCAAATCATTGTACGGTCACCACCCCACTAGCATAACCTACGACCTCTACAGCATGGATCAGAGCTTACCCGAAATGAGACGCTTTCGGGGAAGCGGAGGGTGTGTTGTACTGCATCGTTCAGTGCAGCACATACAACGGCTGCGAGTGCATCCATCTCGTGCACGCATCTCGGCGTGAGTGCTGATGCACTGACAGTCATTGGATGACGCAATGCACGGTAAGATACAACCCCCCCCCCCCATTCCCGCTTCCGGCCAAAGCAGAGCTCACTCCAAACCGCGAAATTTTCGATCCGGTGCCCGTTTGGAAATCTAGGTTCGGGTTTAACCCTGTAGCGACACGTGGCGCGATCACAGCGACACATTAAATCCCGCTATTTTTCTTCCTTCTTCCGTCGTTTATTCTCCTCCTGCGAAATTTTTCGAACCAACTGTGCTCCAGCGAACTGTGCTCGGAACTCTGGCGAACTGTGCTCGAAACTTACCATCTTCCTGCGCATCCTCGTCGTCATCCTACCGAAGTCCGTTTCTACAGCCTCTCGTTCGAATATCCTCTACAGGTCAGTTCCTGCCCTTGTTTTAGGGTTTCCTTGCTTAGATCCTGCAATGCCTAACCGTGGCGATGGAAGACGATCTCGTCATGATCTGTATAACGATCTCCTGGGAGATCACAAGTGTTTTCCACCATGGAGATCACTTTTGATCTCCATGGAGATCACAGTTGATCTCCTGGGAAATCTCAAGTGTTTTCCACCATGGAGATCACAGTTGATCTCCATGGAGAACACAGTTGATCTCCTGGGAAATCACAAGTGTTTTCCACCATGGAGATCACTTTTGATCTCCATGGAGATCACAGTTGATCTCCATGGAGATCACAGTTGATCTCCATGGAGATCACAGTTGATCTCCTGGAAAATGTGGTCCAGACAGGAATCGTTATTGAAAAATCACTGATGAAATATGTTGTCCGAGAGCAAAACTGAAATGTGTTAACTGATGAAATGTGTTAATTGATGTCAATGGTTCCTCCTTGTTTGACAGATATAAATGGAGAAAGGTGGTAGCCGACATTTTCTAAGTTCAAGGTGCTATTTCTCCAATTTTGTGGGCCAAATTGAGAAAATAATTGATCGACTGCTGCCGAGGAGAAGGAAAAGCTGAGGGAATGTAAAGTTTTATCTATTTTCATTGCTCCAAGGGTACCACAAAATATTCTTCTACTGTATTACTTGGTTTCAGTTTATGATGCAAGGAAGGATACATTTTCTATCGGTTCAAGGGAGCTTACATTTACCCCTAATGATGTAACACTAATAATAGGGCTACCAAATAATGGGATAACCTAGTCATGGTTCAAAAACCTTATGCCATTAGAACAAAAGCCACTTTAAGGAAAGAAATTGCTGAAATGGATAGTCCCCATTATTTGGTAGCCCTATTATTAGTGAAATACAATATATTTCTGAAAAAACCTACCCATAGATTAGCACTAACATAGAGAAATGGACGACATAATTTATCGTCCTTTTCTCTACGAATTTCCAAAAATTTTGCCCATGTATCGACATGGTAATCACCAATGTACCGGTGGAAATGAGATCTTCCATTGAGTCTCTAAAGGCTACAATGTTCCAACCGGTGAACGCTATGTGATTCCTAAAGCATTAATGAAAATAACAAAGTTTGTATTCATAACATAAAATCAACTTAATTGACATATGAAAATACCATCACGGGGAACTTACTTCGAGGGAATAGAGCTTATCCTAGCATGAATAAATTGTCTTTTCTCTTTAGATAGAAGAGATTTTTCTGGATATTCTTCATTATAAAGATCATTCAACCATCTGTTATCTTGAAACTCTCATAGAATTTACCATCCATTCTTCTGGTGCACAACTTGGACAATTGTTTTAGGATTGGACAATTTTTAACATCAACATGGACAGTCCCCTGCTTGCATCTGAAATCCTCTTCTTTTTCTTTTTCCCGACAGTTGATTATCATTTTCTCCATTTGTAGAAACCAACCAACCAAAGAGGAAGAGGCATTTGTAATTGCATGACATACATTGTTCATGGACTCGCTTCTCTGAGTAGACAAAATACCATGATCAAGAACATTCTTATTAAATGTCGTAGACACCTTCTCTTTTAATTTGTAGAGATCATTCAACCATCTGTTATCTTGAAGGTTCCCATAGAACAATCATTCGACCCCAATATTCTTCAAATTCTTCAACGGTATCACATTTGTTAAGACAATGGTAAAATAAAGAATGTATATTACTGTCTCCATTGAATGAGTGAACTTTGGAAGGAGCTTTCTTAGCAATATGCCATTGGCATAATCGATGTCGGCTTTGGTTCAACACTCTCCCAATTGCAACAGTCATTGTTTGATCTTGATCTGTGTATATTGTCAAAGGTTGCTTGCCGGAAACAAATTTTAGAAATGTCTCAAATAACCAGGTAAATGTTTCTATTGTTTCCTCAGATATAAACGTTATTGCAATAACTGCATTTTGCCAATGATGATTAACAGCCACAAAAGGAGCACTGCAAGATTATACTTGTTCATTCTATATGTGGTGTCAAATGTAATTACATCGTCAAAGCAATCATAATCAATTTTTTCTTGGCCATCAATCCATAAAAAATTTGTCAACATGTTCATGTCGTCAACTTGAACATCGAAGTAAAACATATTATCCTGCATTTGACACTCCTTAAGTAATTCTAAGAGACTAGCAGCGTCACCACCATCGAGCTTAGATCTTCTTCCCTTGTCAATAAAGTTATATGCATCACGTTTAGTGAAGCCCAAATTTTGAGATCCCCCACAATCATTTTGATCGCCTAGGAGATCGAGATCATTTCTGATCTCCTGGAAGATCATTTGGAGATCAAAAATGATCTCAACAGAGATCATAAGGTTTTCTCCTTGTCGGAAAATCATTTTGATCTCCCAGGAGATCAAGAACTATAAAAGGTTATCAAATGGTATTCCATGAGCTCCGTTATTGACATATCTGTATCTTCGCCATTCAGCTAGAATCCCGACGGTGGCGTAGAGTGATCTCCTGAAAAACCGACGTCAAAACTGAAAATATCTTGCAGGTAGAATCCACAGCCGTTGAAAGTCAAAATTTCGAGGGTTCAGAACAATGACGAAGAAGAATGGGCAATTATTCGTGAGAAGGATGAGATTTAGCTCCTGTTATAAATTTTGCGCGGGAGAAACAGAAGAAACGACTGACGAAGAAGAGAAATAGCGGGATTTAATGTGCCGCTGTGATCGCGCCACGTGTCGCTACAGGGTTAAACCCGGACCTAGATTTCCAAACGGGCACCGGATCAAAAATTTCGCCTCCACACCACACCCTCCGGTGACTTGCCTAGTGCAGGTCCGCCCTCCACGCCGACCGCATTCAATTCCCCGTCCGCCTGCTTACTTTCTGACGATCCAAAACCCCCTCTAGGAAAGGATTTGCTAATAGCCAAATATGAAAATAAAAAAAAACATTTAAAATAAAAGGTGTTTCGGAGAGTTTTGCTAACAGTCAAATCAGATTTGTTGTTAACAATGCCCTAATTATTTTATAAACGATTGGACACAATCCATTGATCCAACAAAACCGACATGATAGGGTTCAAAATTTGATGGAATCAATTGCGATTGCCCTAAAACCAGTTTGCTTAAATGTAAATATTTGGCTCTCAATTCAATCACATTGAAATGCATTGCTCAACTTTTATAATAATTTACCAGTTTTCTAAGTCAATGTTCAAGCCATTATTGGGTGAGGCTTACCTACGTTTCAACCTTGTGGTGGGACCCTTCAGAGGATCCTCGTTGTGCGGGGATGCTTTGTGCACCCGGCTGTCCTTTTAATGTTCTAAGCCATCATTATATATCATGCTGATGTTATTCTATAGTTATTAGAAGTAAAGAAAAAAAAACATAAATACTCACCTTTATTTGATGCTGTGTTTCAGGAATGAGGTTCAGAGTTCCATCCAATTTCTGAAAGCGAGATCCAATCCCGCCCGAATACTTACATTGAAACAAGCTAGCGTAAAATAGATTACGCTGCTGGACAAACCGAACCGCATGATGCGGTTAACCCCTTCATGGGAGAGGGCGTGCACACTAATCCCGGTGAGTTGAAGAGATTCTACTTCGGAGCCAATTTGAGCGGGCAAATAGCAAGTGTGATGCGCCTTGCGGCAAATGCTAGAAAGAAACGTTCATCCTCAGTGAGTTGTCTCTCAAGTACCATCACAACTGTTGGATCCTGTAAATAATAACAGGTTTCCCATCAATGAAAATAATAATAATAATAATAATTAAAATTAGGATAAAATTGTTTCTTTTGATGGAATGATACCCTAGGTAACGTTTTATTTTTTGAAGGGTACCAAGTTATTAGATATGATCTTCATAGAAGGTTCCATGAGAACCTTATGGGTATATATATTCTCACAATAAGTAGAAGATTAGAACTTTCCTACGGAAGAAGATTCTAAGGGAGGGCAGTAGCCCGCGGGTGCAGTTTGAATATTGCCTAAAATCCAAATCTATATCAAATCAGTGTGATTCCGATTATCCCAAACCGAACTGGAGCAGTCTGGTTCCATTTTCAGTTCACAGAGAGGGGGAGAGTGTAACGACCATTTTTAGTTACCTTGGTAATGATCATGTTCAGTTACCGGGTTGTAGCCCAAGCACCTCAAAGCCTCTCCACGCCTATTTCTTGGCCGCGGTGCAATTTTGAGGCCAGGTCTCGAACCCGCAACCCCCTTGATAAATAACCTTCAAACCACTTTTCATCACCAATTGAGTTGCGGCTCAATGGGTGATGAAGAGTGGTTTGAAGGCTCTTTATCAAGGGATTGCGGTTTTGAGACCCGGCCTCAACATTGCATCACAGCCAAGAAACATGCGTGGAGAGGCTTTGGGGTGCTTGGGTTGCAGCCCGGTAACTGAAAATGGTCGTTACCTTGTAACTGAAAATGGTCGTTACAATAACAAGTGCAATGTAATGACAATGTTCAGTTACTGTGCTGCAGCTCATGCACCCCAAAGCCTCTTTGCGTTTGTTTCTCAACCGGAGTCCATTGTTGAGGCCGGATCTCAAACCCGCAACCACCTTGATAAGGAGTTTTCAAACCACTTCTCATCATCAATTGAGCTGATGAGAAGTGATATAACTTTATAGTTAAACGTGCTCGGATGAGAGTAGTTTCAGGATGAGTGACCTCCTGGGAAGTTCTCGTGGTGCGCACTTGATTATCGAACTTCGCTCATCTAAGGGAGGTAGCGTCCTCCATCAACCCGCCGGTGGACCGGAGACGGTTGGGATGTACGGTCTGCAGACTTGTTGTGTAACGACCCAAAATTTCATCATGAAGAAAAATCAAAGCAGTGACATTTATCGTATCATTATTTATCGTAATGTGACAAATTAATTATTGTATCATTATGTGCAAATAATTGGCAGCCAATAAGAACTAATTTGAAGTAATTAAACTAAAATTAACCCCAATTAGGATTGGCGGTGGGTGGACACCAGTCAAAAACAAACCGAGCCACATGTTATTTTCAATACCCGCACCCGTCGACTCCCCTGAACCCGCCGCTCTTCGCCTTCCAGTATTAAGACCCGCACGATTGCGGTTTTTCTCCCAGCTGTCGATTTCTATGCAAGGATCAACTCCTCCTTCAGATGGCGACGACAACCGCATTTCTTCTTCCTCTATCTCTGTTGTGCCGCTACTTCCTCTGTCGAGCCGCTGTTTCTGTTAGGGCACCACGGGACTCAATGGAAGCAGAGTCTTCCTCCTCGCTGCTAGGGCTCGACGAGCTCCTTACTGCAGGCATTAACATCAGTGATCTCCTTTTCTTTCTCCTTCCCCTGCAAGCTCTCTCTTCCTCCTTCATTTCTCTAATGTTGTTGGGGGCCGCTGCTCCCCGTGCCGCTAATTAGGGTTGCTTCCTGCCTCTGCTTCTGTTGGGAAGATGAATTTCCCCTGTCAAACAGTGATTGCAACAATTCCTTGGCTATTTGTACCCATTTTTGAAGGGTATCGACTGTGTTTTCTTTCTTGTTCCCCCACTGTGAGTTTTCTCATCTCCTTGTCTCAAATATTGCTTCAGTTGAGATTTAACATTTTTGAAATAAGATTTCAATAGATTGTTGTTATGGGAAGGGTTTACAAGTATTATCATGAACAGAACTTAGGGCTTTTGGAAATTCTATACTTGTATGGATAATCCATTTCAGTTAGCTTTAAAGATAAGGCGAAAATTCATGTGTTATTATTATAGCAGTTTCTCTATTTGTCTTGGTCAAATAGAGTACTGATTTAGGAACACTTAGTGGAAACGTTGTGTTTAACATTTAATGGGTTGTAGTCAGTTATTGATTGTGGCTTGGTTTGATGGTGAGAATTATGGCATAGTGAAAGGGTGAAAATAAAAAGGGGGAAATCAAATAACTGCTTTACTTTGTTTGTTTCAAATGGGTTGGAGTATACCTCATGTTGCGGAGAGGAATCATTTTAGTTGTTTGTTGTATTTTGATTGCTACTATTATTTTTGGGCTTGGTTAACTGACTAAGAATTGTGTTATATTTTTCGATATATATACATATAAAATAGAAGTATTAAAGCCAAGATTTACTTAATACTTAGATATTATTATTTGATAATTTTGGGGCTTTTGATAGGCTTTGGTTGAGATTTAAAATAATTGGCTGAAATTTTGGGATACTAAGATATTATCATAAGTCAACATCACGATTAAGTAATGCAACAAAATTACAGATATTCCCAGTGATGACAGCTCCTGATATGTTAGATGATGACTCCAAGAAATTGAAGGGAAAAGAGAAAACCTAGGTGAGTACTTATCACTTTAATTATGCTTAGAATACCGTACTTTTAGAATATAAAATTTTATCATCTTTTCTTATAGAAATGCATCTCATGTATGTGCATTAAATGGAATTGGGAGGAGAGAATCACTAAAAGAAGAAAATAATGGAAGGATAAATGATATGTGAATTTATGAATGTGCAATTGAACGAAATATGATAGATCGTAATGTAACAGGAAAATATAAATGTTTAAAACTCCACATTGAGAAATGTTAAGGATTTACTGGAAGGGATGGGGCCCATTTAAGTTGCATGCCTTAACATTTCCTAAAATATGTAATTAAATTAACGTTTAACAGATATGTTTGGTAAATTAACACTTGAAGGATATGTTTGATACATTAACGTTTAACGGATTAACGCGCGAAGTATATGTTTGGAATTCTGAATAAGAAGAATGATGGAATGATTGAACATGAATGAAATTACGTTGAGAAATTGGCATCAAGTAAATGGGAGAATAATTGTCAACAATTAGTTAATAAAGAACAGAATGTTGCAAATATTATATTCTTCTGAAATTGCATTTCTTTACTGCATTGTGAAACTAAAAATTCATGCATATTGTTATTGGAAATCTTTTGATTGTATTTACACCAGTTAAAAAGGGATGTTCCTTGCTTAGTCATATTTCTATGACTAAGCCCGTCATCATTTTGTTTAGGTTGCTAAGGTGAACCTGTGTGCGCAAAGAAAAAGTTAATTACGTTAAAGACTCACAACCGAATGACCTAAGGTATGAGCTAAGTTTTTACTATGTGTTCTATATTGTATTCACTCTCCCTACTTTATCCTGGGTAAATAACTTGAAAATAACTTAGTTACAGAATTTTTGTGGGGTCTCACATGTTGCAGCTGAACCCTTTCGAGCTGGAAGTTGGGGATGTCGGCGGCCGTCCTTGCGAGCTGTGTGTTGGGGAGACCATTACAAAAAATTGCACTTTTTATTATAACAACCATTTTCAATTACAAGGTAACGACCATATTCAGTTACCAGGTTGCAGCCCAAGCACCTCAAAGCCTCTTCGCGCCTGTTTCTCGGCCGCGGCACATTGTTGAGGCCGGGTTTCGAACCTGCAACCCCCTTGATAAGAGCCTTCAAAGCACTCTTCATCACCAATTGAGCTACAGCTTTGGGGTGCTTGGGCTGCAGCCCGATAACTGAGCATGGTCGTTACATTGTAGCCGAAAATGGCTGTTACAGAGAGAGTCTCAGTTTGAACTGAATTGAACTAAATTCAACTGAGTCAAACCTGGAGAATCACTTTGATTTTGATTCGAGTCAATTAAAATTCAAAATGTTACCTTTATATGCAGCTCACGAGGACTAGGTCTGACGCTGGCAACATCACCGATTCGGATCACATTATTCACAATTCCACGTTCATCCCTCTCTGTCGGCAACGATGTTGAATGCCTCCACTGCCGCCCAACAATGAACTTATATTTATACCTGAAATTCAATTTAATGAGTTATAAGCATTACAAATATTGCAATTTCAGAGAGATTGAAGAACAAACTAGAAGAAACATACTTCCCATGCCGAAGTCTAACTTTAGCTTCATATATAGGACCTCTCTTGTGAACCATCTTTATGGGCTCCTTCCAATTGCCAGTGAAGCTCCCAACCAGGAACACCTCTTCGCCCTTCAACAAAAGTTATCAACAGAATAATAATAATCATATTGGACAAACAAAGCTATTGCCATGGATTTCAAATTCTGCTGATGGACATGAAATGATTGAAATCTGTGTATCAGATCAATTTCATTGTCAACATTGTTCACAAAACCTAATGATACAACTTAATCGTATATAGCATAACGAGTATAAATGTGATTTGATCAATAGAATATCGGTCTATGTCAACAGGGCAGAGGGAAATATTATCTTTATTGAATCAACGAGGAAAAATCATACAAGAGTTTGTGTAAGACCGGAGCAAACTAGTACAAGACAGATCCATAAGTGATCTTCAAACACAATTGTGCTCTGAAAAAGATCTCAATATAGTATTTGTTTAGAAGAGAAATATAAATTGTGTGTTCATTATGGTCTTGCAATAATTACTAAAATCTGTGCATATTGCTGTAAAAGCCAAAGTGTCAATAGGCAAGGTTTTACTAAAACTACTTGAGATGGGTTTGGATAACATAAATTTTTAAGAACTCATCACAAAAACACTAACCTTATGAGCTCTCTAATGATATCACATTCTGCTTTCACTGGTTGTTTCCCATATGGGTTGCAGCCAGAACGCTCCGTTCGACAATCCGACGATTCTCTACCTCCCTTGGGACATCAGTTGATGTCTCCTCTCTTCAGAGAGCTCGGGCAAAGATGAAAGAGTTGCACCTACTCAAGAGCCACCTTCTACAAGGAAACAAGACCCACAAGTCCTAGAGCCCTCTCCATCTTTAGCTAGGGCTTGACAACCCCCTCAACTCACGTTTGGTCACCAGAGAAATTGTTCCCCGCTTCGGAGAAGCGTGCGACATAGGAGACTTGCTTCTGTTGTGAGAGATGGCAGATTCCACTCTTCGCTTCTATTAGCCATTGCTCGGAAAAGAGCAATTTCCACAAGGCGTCGCAATTGGGAAGGTCTTCACTCCTTTCTAGTTTGAAAAAGGTGGAAGGGATTACAGATTGAGAGAGTCACAAGGCCAAAACCCAGCACCCAGTAAAGAAGCCACCTAGTTTAGTTCAGTTGAACCAAGCCCACATTCAGTGCTCATTACACCCCAATTCCTGTTTTCCGCAGCTATTTCCCCAAACTTCAAGGTTTTCATTTGTTCTAAAATCTTAAATTGCCATTCGAGAGTATAAACCTTATAGTCAGAGATATAAATGATGGTAAAATTGCTCCTAACTTCATCGTGCAGGTGGAAGAAAACGGGAAAGAAAAACAGAGAAGCGGAACAATTTCATTCATAGCATTTTCATTCATTAAAAACTTGATACAATGATCTCAGATTTATAGCAGAAATAACAAGAGAAGATAAACAGACACATTCATAAATGAAAGAGGTAATTCCCAAAGTTATAGACTCTTTGGGAATTTATTACATTAAATCCACTTCATTAACAATGACTACAGGTTCATTCATCATTAATTGGGGATGACGGTTCATTCTTCAACACTCCCTCTTGAACCGGAAGGGGAAGAACTTTTAGGTTTTCTCTAAGACTCTTGAATCGATTTTTGTGTAGTGGCTTGGTAAGAATATTTGCCAGCCAATATTCAGTAGAGCAGTGAACGAGCTTGGCGTCATCGTTTTTTAGCTTTTCTCTGATAAAATGGCACTATATTTCAAAGTGTTTACATCGATTGTGAAACACTGGGTTCTTAGAGAGAGCTATTGCCAAAATATTATCGCATTTGAGAAGAAATGCCTTCTTCTCGGCACAAGTGAGTTCACATATCATCCTGTTAAGCCAGTCCTTCGCATATGGCTGAGCATGCTACCATATATTCTGTTTCGGTGGTAGAAAACACGACCGTCATATATACCCCTCTGCGCTCCTTCAATCATCAAGAGAGCCTCCCCAATCAAGATCACAATACCCTGTGAGAGTTGGGTGGAGATCTTTGGTGTAGAGGATGCCATGTGTTGGAACCAAAACCTGGCTCCGACAAGAGTTCGGACCCAAAGGGGTAGCCCACATCTACTTCTCGAGCAAGAGCGCCTGCCCGGTGATCCAGAACTAGGAAAAAACCTCGAGCTGCAGCGTGGAGGTCTCGTCACACACCCGGAAGATCTAAGAGAGCTTCCCCTCCCTACCAATGCTGAGCTGGGCACCTTGGAGGGCATTGGAAGTCAACCAAAGTTAACCAGAGGAGGAAAAAGCCAAAAAATCAGATTCCCTCCAAAGGTGCACTTGGGGTCTATTTATAGCTTTCCAAGTCTGATCTGCACATAGCGGAATCCCGACTTTTGGTTCTACTATACACAGCCCAGAGTGTCCTGCCAACAGCGAAACTCCGTTGTTAGGAGAGGCTATTAGCAGGCCCAATTGGGACTCTTCTAGGGGAAAACTGACGAGCGAGTTGGCCGCTCGCTTTAGATGGTGAGTGCTTGATGATCCTCGCACTCGCCACCCACCCTGACAACGGGGCGAGTGCTGGTCAAAACACCTCACTCGCCCCCTGCTTTCTCTTGGCCTGAACTACACGCGAGTTGGGGAGAGATCTAGCCACTCGACCACCCGACTCGCCTTGATCTGAACGACCTTCTCTGGTCGTAACCCCACCTGAGGGGCTCATTTGCCAAATACGGGGTTATACACAATCTCCGTTTTTTGCGAAACTGTCACAGACTCGAAAAGAAAAGTCCAACCTCAGGTATTTGGCGAGTGGTGACTGGTTTCCAAGAGAATCTTTTGTGGATCCTGCAATATGCAATATATACAAGACGACCCCTTCTCTCTTTCCCTGCATATCTCGCTAGAAATGCCTCTTTCCAAGGAGCTCCAGGATCGCCTCGACGCTGCTCGAGAGCAGAACAAATCCTTCTCGCACGGGATTCTATCACGGGCGTCCAACAAATCCTCCAGCTCCCCTTCAAAGCAGAATAAGACGTCCAAGAAGGTGAAGCGCGACCTGACGCCTAGCGAGCTCGTCCCGGCGAACTCGCAGCTCCCAGAGCCCGGTCTCAAGCTCTCGCACCATGGAGAACCACAAGTTCTTATAATCTGAGTTATCCATGTTCCATTTCACCACTCAGGTCGTGATTATTCTAAGCACTTTTAGGGGAACCGACCACAAGAAGTCGGCTCAAGGGATGTCACTATGGATACTGGCTCGCATCCTCTCATCAGCGCGAGCCGACTAAAGGCTCAGGGCACCCATCCTCATGACACAGCGAGTCCACGTGCCTCTCCCGGTGCACTCCAGCAGACTCCTGGTGAGTTGTTCGTTGTTGTGTTGCCGAGTCTATTTCCTTATTTCCTGTGTTGACACTCCGTCATATTCTACAGCTCCTCCCTTCGGGACAACCGGTCTGGGAGGGACGTTGTCGAAGTCGCCGACTCGCGAGGCCGCAAACGATCCTGCCTCTACTGCTACTCCTCGGACCAAGGGCACTCTCGCCATTCAAATCGCTTCCTTCGCCCAAATTCGTGACCAGGTCTCCGTCTTCAGGTCTCGTAAAATCGATCTCGCTCCCCTACGACAATCCTTTCCAGGGACGACCTAGCTCGTCTCGTCGTCGTCCCGACAGAGAAGTTGGCCCCTCACACGGTTACCTGAGGCATTCACCCTCTCTTCACGATGGTATTGATTTTGACATTTGTTCCCTCTCCTTGCAGATGGACATGACGTTTCGGTGGCTGAGTCCTCGGATGCGGGTGCCTGCTCGCCACCTCCTTTGGCCGAAGCGGTGGAGGACTTTCTCGGTGATGCGAGTGACCCTGAGGTGATGAAGAGGCGGTTAGCAGAGGTTTTGCGAAAGCACGGACAAATGCTCTACGAGATCCAGGCGAAATGGGTCGTCAACGAACAACGGTTGAGCAACCTGGAGAGGGACCACGTGCTACTGGGGGAGGAGGTGAGACAGGGGACCAGTGGCGAGGCAACCACTCCCATGGTGAATATTGAGCGGGCTGAAGAGCATCTGCGCCTCGCGGAGCTGGAACTTGACGTCGTTCGCGAGTACCGATACCCTCGCCGTCCTCCTGGCTCCAGTTCTGAGCCTACCGGCATTCGCCCCCCGTACCCCTCTTGCCCCCGCTCTTTCTCCTTTTTTCTTATCTTTGAACAATGTTAATTTATGTACTTCTTCGAACTTAACTAACATGTTATTGAATTTCTACTCGCCTAGCGAGTGCTTGTGGTTTGGATTCTACGGGATGTTGTATTGACGTTCTTTTGCGAGTCCTAATGCGAGATGCAGCGCTTATTGGACTCGCCCCAAGTTGAGGTGGGGATCTCGGGGCTGGCTGCGGGCGAGGTCGGGGAGTGGCGAGTTAGCTAGCTGCACTCATGCCTCCCCCCCCCTCCCTTTTTCACCATACGTTCCAACAACTGTATTTATTGGTTTTGTGATCTTGCCCTATTTCTTTCTAGCACTCGAGCCCTCAATTCCTTCCTCCTTCGCTCTGCGCCTATGGGTGATGACGGCGAACCGATAGATGGTAGGTCAAAGTGCGCGCAGTAGTTCTTATATCATTCTTTTTTCGAAGGTAACCTAACCGAATAGGAATATCTTTCATGTGTTGTCAAGTACATCCCCCCAGGAATATCTTACGAGGACGAACTCGTAAGGTTGTCAGAATCGAGATCCGAGAAGAGATCATTTCGAGGGAGGATCATATCAGATAGTAGGGTTGGATCGTGATTCGTGGATCGCTTTACAAAATCAGGATCGATTTACAAAATCTGTATCGTAGGATCGTAAGATCCTATGATCTGGATCGCGATTCTGACAACCTTGGAACTCGTGTTCCCCATCTCGCATTTTGAGGTGGGGCTACGCCTTCCCCTGTGGCCCGAAATCAGCCAGACCCTCAAGTACTTTGGCACCGTCCCCGCACAGCTGAACACCAACGCCATCGCGATGCTGGTAGCATTTGCTTGCTACATGCACGAGGAGTGGATCGAGTTCAACCTCACCGTCTTCCACAAACTCTTTATCTATCGGGCGAGCAACGACGACATCGCCTTCCTCTCCGGCTCGTAGTTTAAAGTGTGCGAAACCACCAACAAACATCACCGTTGGATCACAAAATTTGTCTTCATCAAGGAAAACCTGGGGAACATTCCCTATTCGTCAGTCCAGCAGGACGAGGCGACCTATCACGCGCCGCAAGTGGGTGGTATGGACGCAAAGCTACATCAGTTCTTCCTTCAGAAGAACTTTGAGGTCGCCCATCTACGGCGAAACGTTAACTCGCTGCTCCCGGTGCTTCCTGGCGACGGTATAGTCTAGCTTTTAGTCCTCCAATCCCCACCCTCTCTCGGTTTCCTCACTTTTCTAGCAACGACTGAACCCTTGTGATGAAAGTGAGCGGTTCATCCCCGTGAACCCCCCATACGCGATTGCCCGAGCCCCCACTGCTGAACACGCGCGAGCCGAAATGGTTGTGACAGTCTATCGCGAGTTACCGGGCTCCTCTGCCCCTTCCAGCAGCAAGAAAAGGCATGCACCTGCTAGCAACGACTCGTCCCCTATTGCAGTCCCGTCCAAGCAAATGAAGAAAACCACTGCAACCAAGGACACGGGGGGTCGAGAAGGCCCCCAAAAGAAGGTTGTCGGGGGCCGAGGTTCCAAAATCCCATGCCGAGTCGAAGCTGCCGGAGAAAGAGGAAGGGCAACCCGACTCACACCCAAACTTTAGGCTGGGTCAAAAAGTTAAAGACAACTCTGGTGAGCCGATGGTCCTCTAGGACGAGAAGTCAAACAGGGCCTCTATCCCTACCCTCTACCCCTCCTGGTCATACTGAAATCCCCCCAGCGGGCACGCCTACGCACTTTGCTACGGGCTCTATGGGTGGCGGGATGCGACTAAGTACTCCGACATCTCCACCCAAACTCTGGGTCGCGAGAGCGCGGGGCTTAACTGCGAGCACTCGAGCTCGCGTCGTAGCCTGCACCTCCAAAAGGAATAGGCACCAGGTCGAAACCGCGCGAGAAGCCACGGTCGAGGAGGCGAAGGGGGGGAAGCAGTTTTTTGAGCGAGAGGTGGATAAAATGATGAGGACAACCACTATAAAGACCGTCAAGCATACGCTTCGCATGATGCATACACTCGGCATGCTACGGGCCAATTGCGAGATCACTGCAAAAGACCTGGTCCCCGAGCTATACCTCCCAGCCGACTTGTCAGAGGAAGATTTTGATTCGCTCTTTGATGGCGACGACGATAATGAGGGCGGGAGCGGCGGCGGCGACGACGATGGGGACAAGGTATGAGGGTTAGGATCTTGGATATATACATTTTTTGGCACTCACCCCTTTTTCCTATGTTGTATTGTTTTCCTTTTTTCTTCTTATTTTCCATGTACTCGCGAGCGAGGGCATTTAGAACCCTTATAACATATACATTGGTTCTGTATTTTGGATTGGCCTCTTTCATTCGTAAGTTAATTATATTTTTTGCTCAAGGCATTTGAGAGATCTTGTGCGGTTTGTTCTGTTCCTTAGGTAAGGGTACGTGTAACGCCCCGGAGTTTTTGATTACGTACGCATGATGGGCGTTACGTTGGTTTTGACTGTAGTTTGAGCATGGTTTTTCCCGCGGGCTTGCGAGTGGCTGTTTTGTTTGCCGAGTTGCACGATTCCCCAGCAAACCGGAGTCCATATGAGGGACTCGGTGAGGCCTCTTAGGGAATGCTTGCACTTTTTCGCGCCCGGGTAATGTAGCTCGATATAAGTTGCTGGTTCAGGAAGCAAAAAAGGGTAAAAAGTGCTTGAGGCAAAAATGGTCTAGGACGTCTCAGAAACATTTTTCACAAAAGGGAAAAATGGTCGTTTTTGTGCGAGACACGCCCCCTGACACGGGCGTGACCCAGGCCGTGACCTGGGCGTGACCTCCTTGACTCGACGATTTTTCTTGCGTCGAGTTGAGCTCGACGAATGGGGTACACGCCCCCGTGACACGGGCGTGTCACGGGCCGTGTCCCGCTTCGTCGAGTGTCGAGTGTCGATCGTCGAGTATCGAGCGTCGAGTATCGAGTGTCGAGTCGTCGAGAGAGGAGACACGGCCTGTGACACGGGCGTGTCACAGGGCGTGTCAGGCTGGGTCGAGTGTCGACACTTTTTGTCGACGAGGTGTCGAGACACGGGTTACACGCCCTAGGTCACGGGCGTGACCGACCCGTCACGGGCGTGTACCCGACCGTGTACCGTGTGGATAAACGTGGAATTGCCGCCTTTCGGCGTCGCTTATGGTACACGCCCTGTGTCACGGGCGTGACACAGGGCGTGACCGGCCCGAAAATCGACTTTTTCCAGTTTTTTTGTGCCGTTCATTTCCTTGATCCTGCATCGAACGGTTCAGCTCTGTTCTGGATGACATAAGTCCGAAACAGAGATTTCATTTTCATCTTCTCTTCATCTTCATCTTCTTCTTCTTCATTCCCAAAGAAAAGCAAGAGAGCAAGGGAGCAAGCAAGGCAAGGAAAGGGAGGAGCAGCCGTCGCGGCATCGTCTCGGTTCAGGCAAGCGGTGTTCTCCACCCTTGCCAATCTTCGTTCTTGATTCAATTTTCCATTTTCCTAGCTTTAGCTCTTGTGTTGACTTCTGCCTTAAATTGCTCATTCAATTCTCCTATGCTTAGTTTGGTCTTCTTGATTCAAAGTATGATGCATCTTCTTGTTTGTTCTATGCTAAATTCCCTAGACTAAATTCAAATTAGCTAATTCCCTATGCCAACATTCCTTATGCTAATTTCAAAGTAGCTAATTCCTTATGCTAATTATGCTAAACGACTTTGCTCTCCCATGTTTAAGTTTGATGTAATTATCAATTTGCCCTATGCTAGCTTAATTCCTGTAGCTAATTTGTCATATTCATGTAACCTATCAAGAGAGGTGATTTTTTTTCCTTTCATAAACATATGATTGTGTTCCAAATATGTGGTTTATGTACTCATGTTAATCAAATCCTATCATGTGATTCTATTTTGATACAAAGCGTGTGATTCGTTTTATGTGATGAAGTTCATCATACTATACGTTGGCAATTGGCCGTCATGTGTGAGGACGATGAAAGGAACGTGTTACCTTTGGTTATGGGGCGTTTTGCGAGGCGAATTCGTGAAGCATGGCGGGAGCGTTTGTGTGAGAATTTTGCAAGGGGTGGTGTGGTTTCAGCCTGTGGCCACCGGGTTTTGTTTTTGTGGTTAGAGAGACCACTTTGGCCCCGATTTGGGCTGGTTTTGTTTGGTGCGTTCCACTTTAGGGCCGCCACCGATAAGACCCTTGCGAAATTGAACTTAACCGCTGCTTATGCTTCACTTGTCGAATAGGTTCTTGTCCTACGAATGATGGAATGGGCATGTGTTTTGCCTTTTGCTCCTGCGGTTTGAGCAAGACATGATGAACTTGTACGCACTTGGTGCGTTTGGCATGGATTGTGGTGCGTTTTTCCACTTGTTTTGTTCATGTTACTTGATGAAACATCTCTGTGGGGTCGGTAAGCCCCTTCGTTATCATATATGACATTTATGCTCTCTTTTGTCTAGCTTGGTTGATTGCTGAGATATTCTTTCTTGAATGCCTCAGGTGCAGGTTGTAGCCGGTTGAGCGGCTAGGTTGGTTGGTGGCGTTTCCTGGGAACGAGCCGAGCATTCATCGCGAGGTAGTTCTTCTTTTTGGTTGTACAGACATACATGTGCCCCAATGGGTTCGTGTCAGCTTGTTGGCGCCCATTGGTGGTTTTCTTTTGTGTAAATATGAACTAGACTGCTAATGTAATTCCTTTGGATGGAATGATATGTACCTGCTTTTGGAATGGTTTTCTAGTAGGTTGCATTAGCTATTTTGACTAATGATATGTACTATTGTATATCATGCATACATGTTTTGTTTAACTAACACATATTTTCCAAATAACGTAAACAAAGAGGAGTTCTTATAGTAGTATCACTCTAGACTGCATATAGGAGCTCATCATAAATAAACAAAGTATTTCCGCCGCGTACAAAGACAATTTTACTATCTAAGGCCGAGGGATACGGCCATTTAATCCAAAAGTTTTCCTGCATGTAACTATTGAATTTCAACTTGTAAAGCCAGCGTCAAGAGTTGCCTGAACGTGTGCAGTTATCCCCTGCACGACGTGGCATCATAACCCGTAGTTCCTCTTGCTCTGATACGATTTGCTCGTTGAGGAAATGCGGGTTGTGACAGTTGGTATCAGAGCCAGGTTTGCTTGACATTTGGTCGGGCAAACTTTCTCTTTGATTTTGTGTTTCTAAGCATCATCTCATACACACACCGAGGTGCCATCAGTATGTCTTGGCCGAAGCACGTACACGACACTCATGGCATGAACAGAAGTATACGGGGCATATTATGTAGTATGGGATGCATAATATGTGGCTGTATATGGATCCACCATAGGGGCAACATGTGAGGGTTATGTAGTATGGGATGCATAACCTCACCACATGGATGCGACTAGCACGTTTTCTTTTATTCGTTGCATGCAATGCTATGTAGTATGAGATGCATAGCATTGAGATGCGTACGACCGCTCATGGCATGCATTAAGGCCTTTTCTAGATTGCATAGCACAGCACGCATAACATAACATTGCATGAGCACAACGTGCCAAGCTCAGACGTACATGATGACACCTGTACACACATGGTTTTGGGTCAAAGATAGTTATGCATTCATGGTTTAGGCACAAGTTAGTGGGATGACGGTGAGTCATCTTTAGGTTAGACATACCATCATTCTCAAACTCCCAAAGCAAGTTAGCAGTTGATGTTCATATTTCTTTATGTATGGTCTGTACATAGCCGTTGCGTGTTTTGTTGGGTTTGAGCTTGATAAGAGTGAACGTGTTATAGGATGTCGAAGCGTCCAGTGACAAGGCAAACTCCCCAATCCGAGGGTGAGTCTTCGGGCGCGCAGAATAATGCGCTGATAGATAGTCTTCGCCAAAGTAATGAGGCTTTGACGAGGCAGGTGCAGGAAGTGCAGTCCCAGCTTCAAGCTATGTCTTCCGCGATGTCTGGGCTGGCACCAAGAGGACAAGAGACGGTTCGAGGCCCCACTAGTTCGACTCCTTCAGTGGCAGTGACACCCCCAGTTGTAGTTCCTCCTGCGATGACTTTCATCTCGCAGTTTCAGCGACTTGGACCACCGACGTATGATGGAAAAGCAGACTTCGTGATCTTGGATGATTGGGTGATTACGTTGGAAGAAATGTTTGTGTATGCTGGTGTGACCGAGGACCAGAAGGTTATGCTTGCTGCCTATCAACTGAAAGGGTTGGCGAAAGGTTGGTGGTTACGAGAAAAGGAAGGACTATGGGCGGGCTGTTCGTGGGAAGTGTTTAAAGAACTGGTACGGCGCAAGTTTCTACCGGCAGTGGAACGGGACCGCATGATGAATGACTTCTTGTATTTGAAGCAGAGGAAACTCACAGTGAGTGAGTATGAAATCGAGTTTAACAAGTTAAATCGGTTCGCTCCGAGCTTGGTGACTACAGAAGCTGATCGAGTCAAGAGATTTTTGGGCGGACTCCGCAGCGACGTACAGCAGTTCGCAAGTGCGTATGGAGCGACAAGTTACACTACGGTGGTTGAGGCGGCGTTGAAGGTAGAAGCTATCGAAAATGCCAAACAAAGAGGGCAGCAGATGAGGCAGGGCAAGAGACAGCTGGTGGGAGAGAAAATGTCCCACGAGTCAGACGTAAAGAAGAAGAAGGAACTATGTAGCTTCTGTGGCCGAGCCGGTCACCCGTTTGAAAAATGTTTCAAGCGGCTGGGAATGCAAAAGAAGGAGCAGGTGCACGCCATTCAGGGTGCGCCGACCAGAGACTTGGAGTGTACATTTTGTGGGAGAAGAGGTCATGATGTGAGCCGCTGCTGGGCCAAAGACAAGGTATGCTTCCAGTGTGGCAGACCAGGACATCTTCGCGCAAGGTGCCCACAGGTGCAAGCTGTGTTGCAACCCGCACCACTCCAGGCTTTGCCTCCGCCTCCGCGCTTGGACAAAGGCAAAGGGAAGTTGAATGTGGTCTCTGCAGAGGAAGCGCATACATCACCTCAGGTTATCTCAGGTTCGATTCATTCCTCTGGTTCCTGTTTTGTGTATGCCTCGTATGTGTAGTTCTTAGCATAGCATATATACCTTATAGGAAACTTTAAGGTAAAGAACCGTTGGGCGCGTGTTCTTTTTGATTCTGGCGCGACCCATTCGTTTGTGGCGCGAACCTTTCTGGATCGATATCATTTGACACCAGAGCGAGTGGGGAATGCGTTTTTGGTGAAATTTCCTTCCGGCGCTTCTGTGGTGGCTGACTGGGGTCTTCTTGATGGTCCCATTTTGTTGGGGGATTTCATAGCAAGAGTTGATTGCAAGGTGATCGATTTGGACGATTTTGACGTCATTCTGGGCATGGACTGGTTAGCCCGTTATGATGCCGTCATCCAGTGCAGAGGAAAGCGCTTGAATTTCATCAAGGATGATGGTCAGACAGGAAGTGTGTATGGTGATTCTTGTCAGGATTCTCCAGGGATTTCGGCGGTATGTGTTCGGACGTTGTTTGTTTCCGACTGTTTTGCTTGTTTTATCTCCGTTGTGGGGACTAGTGCTGTTTTGCCGCGTTTAGAGGAGATTCCTGTTGTGCGTGAATTTCCAGATGTTTTTCCTACTGACCTTCCTGGTCTACCCCCTAATCGTGATGTCGAGTTTGTTATTGATTTGGAGCCGGGTACGCGACCAATTGCGAAAGCGCCGTACAGGATGGCCCCGCGTGAGCTAGCAGAGTTGCGTACACAGTTGGATGACTTATTGGCAAAAGGGTTTATCCGGCCGAGTTCATCACCTTGGGGTGCACCGGTGTTATTTGTGAAGAAGAAAGATGGATTGATGCGCCTTTGCATCGATTACCGGGAGTTGAACAAGGTGACAATTAAAAACAAGTACCCACTGCCAAGAATTGATGATTTGTTTGATCAACTGCGTGGCAGTTCTGTATTTTCGAAGATTGATCTCCGCTCGGGCTATCATCAGCTCAAGGTCCGGGAGTCGGATATTCCGCGGACTGCATTTCGATCACGACATGGTCATTTTGAATTCCTTGTGATGTCGTTTGGTTTGACCAATGCACCATCAGCCTTTATGGATATGATGAACAGGGTGTTCAAGAACTACTTGGATAAATTTGTGGTGGTTTTTATTGATGACGTTCTTGTCTACTCCCGCAGTGCTGAGGAGCATGAACAGCATCTGCGATTAGTATTAGCCACTTTGCGAGATCAACAGTTATTCGCCAAACTAAGCAAATGTGAGTTTTGGTTGCCGCAAGTTGCTTTTCTGGGTCATGTCATTAATCACCATGGTATTTCAGTGGATCCCGAAAAGATTTCTGCGGTCATGGAATGGAGAAGACCGGAAACACCCAAGGAAATTCGAAGCTTCTTGGGCTTAGCCGGCTATTATCGCAGATTTGTCGAAGGTTTTGCGACGTTGGCCGCACCTTTGACTCGATTAACCCAGAATAATGTGGCGTTTGCGTGGAATGACAAGTGTGAGACCTCATTCCTGGAACTCAAGAACAGATTATGTACCGCTCCTGTGTTAAGTTTGCCAACAGAAGGAAAGGATTATGAAGTGTTCGTGGATGCGTCGCACGTTGGACTTGGATGTGTGTTAATGCAAGACAAAAAGGTGATTGTGTATGGGTCTCGGCAGTTGAAAATTCATGAAAAGAACCGTCATGGCTGGTGCTTGCAAGACAACATCAAAAAGATGATCCTGATCTTTTACATTTATTTCTTCGGACTGAAAAGGATGAATTACCAGATTTTGTGATTGATGGTGCAGGCACGTTAAAGTATCGTGGGCGATTTTGTATTCCCGCGGTTGGGGATATTCGCGAGATGGTGTGTAAGGAAGCACACAGCGCAAGTATGACCTACCATCCAGGCTCAACAAAAATGTACCGTGATCTGAAACAAAGTGTCTGGTGGTATGGAATGAAAAGAGATATAGCGCAATTTGTATCGGAATGTCATACGTGCAAGCGGGTGAAAGCTGATCATGGGAAGCCTGGTGGCAAGTTGACACCATTGGAGATTTCAACCTGGAAGTGGGAAAGCATCTCAATGGATTTTATTACCGGTTTACCAAGATCTCCACGAGGACATGACTCCGTGTGGGTGATCGTTGATAGGTTGACCAAGTGTGCTCATTTCATACCCTTTAAGGTCAACTACCCGATGAAGACCATAGCGGAGCTCTATTTGAACGAGATCATCCGACTGCATGGTGTACCTATGAATATTATTTCAGACCGAGATTCCCGCTTTACCTCTCGTTTTTGGCGCAGTTTACAAGAGGGTTTGGGGACAGATTTGCGATACTCTACGGCTTATCATCCTCAGACGAATGGCCAAACCGAAAGAGTAAATCAAATTGTAGAAGATATGATTCGATGTTACATTCTTGAGTATGGCGGAGCATGAGATGAACGTTTGCGGCTTATGGAATTCGCGTATAATAATAGCTATCAAGAAAGCTTGCAAATGGCTCCGTTCGAAACGTTATATGGGCGACGATGTCGGACCCCACTCTTTTGGACTGAGGTTGACGAGCGGCCTTTGTTGGGTCCAGAGGCGCTCGAGGATATGGAAGTTGCAGTACGACTTATTCGGGAGAAGCTCCGAATCGCCCAAGAGCGATATGAAAAATATGCCAACCGACGAAGGTCGGAATTAGAATTTGCGGTGGGGGATTCTGTTTTCTTGAAAGTCTCCCCAATGGTTGGGATTAAAAGGTTTGGGAAAGAGCGCAAACTAGACCCAAGATTTGTGGGTCCCTTCACGATTCTTGCGCGAGTTGGAGCATCTGCCTACAAACTGGAATTACCCGTGAACTTTCCTGGTGTTCACAATGTGTTTCATGTTAGCCAACTTCGCAAGTGTGTGCGGAATGACAAACAGGTGTTGGACGTTGTGCCGCAATTAGCGCCCAACCTTTCTTATGAGGAGATGCCCATCCGGATATTGGACTCCCAAGATCGCGTGTTGCGGAAAAAGAAGATTCCTATGGTAAAGGCGTTATGGAAAAATCAGGATGTGGAAAGCGCGACGTGGGAACTCGAATCAACAATGAGGGCGGCTCATCCTCATTTGTTCCCGTAGATAAGCTGGTATGTGACTTGGTGTTTGGTTGCATGCATATTTTGGTTTGCTTATGTGTTTGTTTTTGTGAAAGTTTCGAGGCGAAACTTTTTGTTAGGGGGAGTGATTGTAACGCCCGGAGTTTTTGATTACGTACGCATGATGGGCGTTACGTTGGTTTTGACTGTAGTTTGAGCATGGTTTTTCCCGCGGGCTTGCGAGTGGCTGTTTTGTTTGCCGAGTTGCACGATTCCCCAGCAAACCGGAGTCCATATGAGGGACTCGGTGAGGCCTCTTAGGGAATGCTTGCACTTTTTCGCGCCCGGGTAATGTAGCTCAATATAAGTTGCTGCTTCAGGAAGCAAAAAAGGGTAAAAAGTGTTTGAGGCAAAAATGGTCTAGGACGTCTCAGAAACATTTTTCACAAAAGGGAAAAATGGTCGTTTTTGTGCGAGACACGCCCCCTGACACGGGCGTGACCCAGGCCGTGACCTGGGCGTGACCTTGACTCGACGATTTTTCTTGCGTCGAGTTGAGCTCGACGAATGGGGTACACGCCCCCGTGACACGGGCGTGTCACGGGCCGTGTCCCGCTTCGTCGAGTGTCGAGTGTCGATCGTCGAGTATCGAGCGTCGAGTATCGAGTGTCGAGTCGTCGAGAGAGGAGACACGGCCTGTGACACGGGCGTGTCACAGGGCGTGTCAGGCTGGGTCGAGTGTCGACACTTTTTGTCGACGAGGTGTCGAGACACGGGTTACACGCCCTAGGTCACGGGCGTGACCGACCCGTCACGGGCGTGTACCCGACCGTGTACCGTGTGGATAAACGTGGAATTGCCGCCTTTCGGCGCCGCTTATGGTACACGCCCTGTGTCACGGGCGTGACACAGGGCGTGACCGGCCCGAAAATCGACTTTTTCTAGTTTTTTGTGTCGTTCATTTCCTTGATCCTGCATCGAACGGTTCAGCTCTGTTCTGGATGACATAAGTCCGAAACAGAGATTTCATTTTCATCTTCTCTTCATCTTCATCTTCTTCTTCTTCATTCCCAAAGAAAAGCAAGAGAGCAAGGGAGCAAGCAAGGCAAGGAAAGGGAGGAGCAGCCGTCGCGGCATCGTCTCGGTTCAGGCAAGCGGTGTTCTCCACCCTTGCCAATCTTCGTTCTTGATTCAATTTTCCATTTTCCTAGCTTTAGCTTTTGTGTTGACTTCTGCCTTAAATTGCTCATTCAATTCCCCTATGCTTAGTTTGGTCTTCTTGATTCAAAGTATGATGCATCTTCTTGTTTGTTCTATGCTAAATTCCCTAGACTAAATTCAAATTAGCTAATTCCCTATGCCAACATTCTTTATGCTAATTTCAAAGTAGCTAATTCCTTATGCTAATTATGCTAAACGACTTTGCTCTCTCATGTTTAAGTTTGATGTAATTATCAATTTGCCCTATGCTAGCTTAATTCATGTAGCTAATTTGTCATATTCATGTAACCTATCAAGAGAGGTGATTTTTTTTCCTTTCATAAACATATGATTGTGTTCCAAATATGTGGTTTATGTACTCATGTTAATCAAATCCTATCATGTGATTCTATTTTGATACAAAGCGTGTGATTCTTTTTATGTGATGAAGTTCATCATACTATACGTTGGCAATTGGCCGTCATGTGTGAGGACGATGAAAGGAACGTGTTACCTTGGGTTATGGGGCGTTTTGCGAGGCGAATTCGTGAAGCATGGCGGGAGCGTTTGTGTGAGAATTTTGCAAGGGGTGGTGTGGTTTCAGCCTGTGGCCACCGGGTTTTGTTTTTGTGGTTAGAGAGACCACTTTGGCCCCGATTTGGGCTGGTTTTGTTTGGTGCGTTCCACTTTAGGGCCGTCACCGATAAGACCCTTGCGAAATTGAACTTAACCGCTGCTTATGCTTCACTTGTCGAATAGGTTCTTGTCCTACGAATGATGGAATGGGCATGTGTTTTGCCTTTTGCTCCTGCGGTTTGAGCAGGACATGATGAACTTGTACGCACTTGGTGCGTTTGGCATGGATTGTGGTGCGTTTTTCCACTTGTTTTGTTCACTCATGTTACTTGATGAAACATCTCTGTGGGGTCGATAAGCCCCTTCGTTATCATATATGACATTTATGCTCTCTTTTGTCTAGCTTGGTTGATTGTTGAGGTATACTTTTTTGAATGTCTCAGGTGCAGGTTGTAGCCGGTTGAGCGGTTAGGTTGGTTGGTGGCGTTTCCTGGGAACTAGCCGAGCATTCATCGCGAGGTAGTTCTTCTTTTTGGTTGTACAGACATACATGTGCCCCAATGGGTTCGTGTCAGCTTGTTGGCGCCCATTGGTGGTTTTCTTTTGTGTAAATATGAACTAGACTGCTAATGTAATTCCTTTGGATGGAATGATATGTACCTGCTTTTGGGATGGTTTTCTAGTAGGTTGCATTAGCTATTTTGACTAATGATATGTACTATTGTATATCATGCATACATGTTTTGTTTAACTAACACATATTTTCCAAATAACGTAAACAAAGAGGAGTTCTTATAGTAGTATCACTCTAGACTGCATATAGGAGCTCATCATAAATAAACAAAGTATTTCCGCCGCGTACAAAGACAATTTTACTATCTAAGGCCGAGGGATACGGCCATTTAATCCAAAAGTTTTCCTGCATGTAACTATTGAATTTCAACTTGTAAAGTCAGCGTCAAGAGTTGCCTGAACGTGTGCAGTTATCCCCTGCACGACGTGGCATCATAACCCGTAGTTCCTCTTGCTCTGATACGATTTGCTCGTTGAGGAAATGCGGGTTGTGACAGTACGACCTAGCACGCGCGAGCAGAATGATTGGTGTTAGACTCGGCCGCGAACCTTTGCGACTCTTGTCTGAGAGAGTGAGCGGGATCTCGCCGGCGAGTGCGTTGCTCGCGACTCCACTCGCTAATCCTGCTTTCATTCTCCTTACTCCCCTTATTCATTCTTTACGCACACTCTATTACCGAGTGACTTCCTGTCTTGCCAGCTAGTGAGAACATGGTTAGCGGGTCTGCTCGGCTCCCACATTTCGACATCTCTTTCTTTTCACTACCTGCCACCGAGTGAGCCTTCGAACCTGTCAGCTAGTGAGAGCCTGGTCAACGGGTCTGCACGGGGCCAACACTTTAACATCTTTTTCTTTCCATAACCTGTCATTAGAGCATTCAGACCTGCCAGCTTGTGAGAGTCTGGTCAACGGGTCTGCACGGTGCCAACATTTCAACATCTCTTTCTTTTCACAACCTGCCACCGAGTGAGCCTTCGGACCTGCCAGCTAGTGAGAGTCTGGTCAGCGGGTCTGTCCGGGGCCAACATTTCAACATCTCTTTCTTTTCACAATCTGCCGCCTTGTGAGCCTTCGGACCTGCCAGCTGGAAAGAGTCTGGTCAGCGAGTCTTCTCGGGGCCAACATTTCAACATCTCTTTCTTTTCACAACCTGCCACCGAGTGAGCCTTCGGACCTCACAGCTAGTGAGAGTCTGGTCAGCGAGTCTGATCGGAGCTAACATTTCAACATCCTTTTCTTTCCATAACTTGTCACCGAGCGAGCCTTCGGACATGCCAACTTGTGAGAGTCTGGTTAGCGGGTCTGCTCAGGGCCAACATTTCAACATCTCTTTCTTTTCACAACCTGTCACTAAGTGAGCTTTCAGACCTGCGAGAGCCTGGTCAACGGGTCTGCTCGGGGCCAACATTTCAACATCTCTTTTTTTCACAATCTGCCACCGAGTGAGCTTTCGGACCTGTCAGCTAGTGAGAGTCTGTCCAGCGGGTCTGCTGGGGGCCAACATTCCATCTCTTTCTTTTAACAACCTGCCACCGAGTGAGACTTCGGACCTGTCAGCTAGTGAGAGCCTGGTCAGCGGGTCTGCTCGGGGCCAACATTTCAACATCTTTTTCTTTCCATAACATATCTGCCACCGAGCGAGCTTTCGGACCTGTCAGCTAGTGAGAGCCTCGTTAGCAGGTCTGCTCGGGGCTATCAATACCAAGTATCATTTTCTCATGAGAGAACACCACCAAGACAGATAAGAGAAATAAAGTTGCAAAAACAAACAATCTTATTATTCGAATTCACGGGTTGAAATGCTTCAGGTCATCACCACTCCAGGTATGACCAATGGATACCCCCTCCACATTTTGGAGGCGGTATCCCCCCAACCTCAGGGCTTTCTCAATTGCATAGGGACCCTCCCATTTGGGATTGAGTTTCCCCACAACCGTCGACCTTCCGGCCGCAACGACCTTCTTTAGGGCGAGGTCTCCCTTTACAAATTGCTTAACTCGGATATGTTTGTCAAAATAAATGGCCATCTTGCACTTGACCTCTTCCTGTCGGATGGCGGCGAGGTCGCGTAACTCTTCAACTAGGTCCAGAGAGGGTCGTAGCTTTTCTTCATTCTCCACCCTCCATTCAGCATCTCCTTCTCCTGCGGTGATCACCCGTGGAAATTTTACCTCAAACTCCACCGGCAGCACAAAGTCGTGAGAAAGCTTGAAGGGGGTCTCCCTGGTGGCCGTGTTGGGCGTGGTTTTTAGGTCCCAGAAAACCGAGGGGAGCTGCTCCACCCTGTTTCCTCTCTGATTTTTCACCTTCTTTAAAAAGTTTACGATGATCTTGTTTGATGCCTCCACCTGCCTATTGCTCCTGGGGTGGCGGACCGAGGCGAACCTGAGATCTATCCCCAGCTGGCCGCAGAAGTTGACAAACTCCTAACTAGCAAATTGTGATCTGTTGTCTGTGATTATCGCCAAAGGCAGCCCGTGCCGACAGATGATCTCTTCTCATACGAAGTTGCGGATCACCTAGGAGGTTATCTTGGCTAGCGCCTTGACCTCCAACCATTTTGAGAAGTAATCAATCATGACCAGGAGGAACCTCCTCCGCCCACTTGCTTGAGGTGGGCTAGCCATGGTTATCAGGACCGCGATCCGGATCGTACGATATTACAAGATTTTGTAAATCGATCTGAATCTTACCTAGGATCTAAACGGCACATCTACGACTGAGATCGCAATCCGGATCTTAGGATCTTTAGGATCGCGATCCTGACCTGATTCTACCGGTCTGGTCAAAGGTAACTATAAACATGTCCAACCATATTCCGATCTCATTCAACCGATCCAACGCCCATAACCCATTGTTTAACCTTATCTCAATCCCGCCTCATACTCCATCACAAAATCATATCATGTTGTTTTACCGTATCTCAAGTGTTGATTGTTGACTGCAAACTAAGGCCAAGAGAGGGTTCTTTGGTCGTTTCCAGTTCAGATTTGTTTTTATTGTTAATAAACATTCAGTGTCTTACCTAAAACTGAAATTGAACTTAATATGACATTATCTTTTTGATTTAATTATTCAAAAAAATCAATATAGTTATTCACATACTACTCAATTTATTAATTTTTTTTGTTAATTGAGCATGAAATTTAATGATACAAAATTCAATTTTATTTTTAACCTTCATTTATGAATGTTGTAGGATCTTGCGATCCTCAATCCGATCCTACGATCTGATCCAATCCAAATTCAAAACGGTCTCACCTAGGATCTCGATCCTGACAACCTTGGGGCTGACAACAACTGGAGTGGTGCGAACAGTGGACACTTCTGACACCTTTTCGTAAACACTGCCGCATCTCTCTTCATGGCAGGCCAGAAGTATCCCTGTCGTAAAATCCTCCCCTCCAGGGTTATACTCTCGGAGTGACTGTCGCACTCCCCGGAGTGTATCTCCTCCAAAATCTTTGGAACCTCCTCTTCCGAAATACATCGTGCCAAAAACCCTGAGAGGGTTTTTCGATACAGATCCCCTCCTTGTAGCAGGTAGTATACTCACTTTTGTCGGAAGCCCCTTTTATCCTGGACCTCCTGCGGGAACTTACATGTGGTTAAGAAAGTCACAAAGAGGTCCAACCAGGAGGGACACTGATCTACCTCCATCAATTCCCCTTCCTCGATGCATGGGCGGAAGAAATCCGTCACAGTACCTCCGGCTCGGGTCCCGATCTTGACCAATCGGTCGGCAGGAGCACTCTCTTCCAGCGGCACGTGTCGAATGGAGAACGTCTGGAACATCCTGATGAGTCCCTTCACCTCCACTAAATATCGCTGAAGTGTGGGCTCCCTTGCCTGAAACTCTACTATGATTTGGGAAGCCACCACCATAGAGTCTGTAAGCACATCCACACCGTGCACCACCATTTCGCTATTCAGACGCAATCCTGCGATCACTGCCTCGTATTTTGCCTGGTTGTTTGTGATGGGGAAGTGTATCACTACAGCTTGCTCTATCTTCATCCCCTGGGGACTTTCCAAGATACCCCCCCCCCTCCAACGGAGCCTCTACCCGAAGCTCCATCTACCAGCACCTTACAGGTTACCTGCTGAGAAGAGCCCGATTCCTCCACCTCGACCACATAGTCAACTAAGAAATCCGCCACCGCCTGAGCCTTCACCGATAGGCGAGGGACAAACGAAATGTCGAACTCGCTCAGTTCTACCGACCACTTCGTCAACCTTCCCGAGTGCTCCACTCCCTCAAAGATGTTGCAGATAGTGTGGTCGGTCACTACTCGCATCGAGTGTGCTTGAAAATAAGGCCTTAGCTTTTGGAACGAGATGACCAGGGCAAACGCCAGCTTCTCCGGGATGGGGTATCTAGACTCCGCCTTCTTCAGGACCCTGATTGGCAGCTGCTTCTTTCCTTCCTCCCGGACCAAGATGGAGTTCACAGCCTTTGTCCCCACCCTGAGATACAAAATCAGATCTTCCCCCTCCTTTGGCCCGTGGAGCAATGGAGCCTTGGTGAGTTGATCCTTCAGGGCTCGGAAGGCCTCCTCACACTCCATAGACCACTTGAACTTTTGATTGCCTCACAACACCTTGAAGAAAGGGGAGCACTTCTCCCCTGCCCGAGAGAGAAACCTGCTCAAACCTGCAAGTTTTTCTGTCAGGCGTTGAATCTCCTTGCCGTTCTGTGGCGTCTCCAACTCCAATATTGTCTTCACCTTGTCGGGGTTGGGTTCCACCCCTGCCGGGGTGAGGAGATGACCCAAGAACTTACCCACGCTGGCTCCGAAGACGCACTTCAGGGGGTCAGCCTCATCTTGAACTTTTGCAGCGTGGAAAAGGTTTCCTTCAGATCCTGGAGGTAAGAGCTCACGTCTCTGCTCTTCACCATTAGGTCATCTACGTACACCTCCAAATTCCTTCATCTCTGCTCCCGGAAGACTCGATCCATCATCCGTTGGTATGTTGCCTCTGCATTCTTTAGCCCAAAGGGAATCATCCGGGAGCAGTAACACCCTTCTCTTATGATGAAGGAGACATCTTTGACATCCGGTGGGAGCATGCGGATCAGGTAGTAATCTGAAAAAGCATGCAGAAAACTCATCACAAAAAAACTGACGGCTGAGTGAACCAGCACATCGATTCTAGACAAAAGATAACAATCTTTATGACATATTTTATTCAAAAAGAAAAGTCTATACACATCCTCCACCTTCCATCCCCCTTTTTACCATTATCACGTTGGAGACCCAACCTGAATATTGGATCACCGATACAAACCCGGCCTTCAGGACTTTCTCTACCTCCTCCCGGATCGGCTCCTCCATCTTGTCAGCCACGGACCTCCTTTTCTGGCGGATGGGGCAGGCTCCTGTGTCAAGGTTGGGGCGATGACACGCCACGTCAACATCAATGTCTAACATGTCTGCGGCACTCCAGGCGAAGATGTACACGTTCTTCTGGACGCAACCCAGGACCCTCTCCTGGTCTTCCAAGCTCAAACCTTTGTTGATATTCACCTTCTTCGTCCTCCCATCCTGGGCCAGGACCTCCCTCTCCACTACCTCCTCTGCTACCTCCAACCGAGATTTGTCCCCCTGCTTACTCTCCATCCTCCTTCCCCAAGCGAGGATCTCCTCTTCTTCCCTTTCCTCATCTATCTCCATCACTTTCTCCATCCTCACTTGATCCACTATCTCCTCCTTAGCCACTTCAACCATATCCTCCTTCCTTGCATGCTCCTCCATTACCTTTTCCATTTCCTCAGCTTCATCCATCCAGGAGATGTTGTTGACGGCTGTGACATAACACTTCCTCGTGGCCCTCGCCACCCTCGGATCTTCCTGGATCCGGACCTGGACTCCTCCACTGTTGAACTTCAAGCACTGGTGGAATGATGAATATACGCAGCGAAAAACGCTGATGAGCGGACGCCCAAAGATGGCATTGTAACTGTTTGGTGCGTCAACAATGACGAACCTGCAGTTCCTCAACATGCCCCCAGTGTCACATGTAGTCTAACTACATCCTCTACCTCCTCTCTCTCTCCAGAAAACCCAAACAACGACTCATCCAAAGCCAGCACCCACCGCGTTTCCACCTTCAACTCATCGAAGACTTTTTTGAAGATGACGTTAACCGAGCTCCCGCTGTCGACCAAGATCCGGGAGACCGTGAAGTTATCTATAGCCGTCTGGATCACCAAGACGTCACAGAACAGGTCCTCATAGTCTGGCATGTCCTTCGATGAGAAAGTAATCTTTTCCTCTTGGGGCGGGGTCTGGGAGGTCGAAGCGACGCTCTTTCTGAACATCGTTTGGAAGCTCCCCTTGCGGGTGACCTCGATCCCCACTCCCCCATAGATCACCTGGATACGCATTGGGTCCCCACGTCGGCCCGATCTTCACACATATCCTCCTCTCATGTTCCTGCTACGACTTCCTCAATCTGCACCTGCTACTGCTGTTGTTGCACTGGGCCTCTCGCCCTCCTTACTTCCAAGAACTCCGGGTAGGTGGTCGTTGCATGTCCTTCCTCCTGATAGTAGTCACAATACGACAACGCCACCCCACCTCCTTCAACCTCTACCAGAACTTCTCTTTTGTTCCCTCTTCCTCTTCCGATGGCCATTGCATGCTGGGGAGGAGGTAGGGGGCCTTTGAACTAGCCTCTATCCCTCGAGGCTGAACCGCCCTTGCCCTACATGAAAGTTTCCTCCTCCCTGATATCCTCTCCCCTGGCCCTGGACGGGCCCTCCTCGCGGCCTCCAAACTAGTCGGTTATTTGATTCCTGATGACCACATCCCTGCTGATGTCCCTGGAATCCTTGCCCTCTGGGCTCGTCTCTCCGCCTCACCTCCCGTTGCTTGCTTCCTCCCTGCTCTCTCACCTCATCCCCTACCAACCTAGCCAACTTTTTGGCGAATGCTTGGTTTGTCCCTTTATTTTCTTTGCTGCCCTCTCTATCAATTCTTCGAAGGATAGAGGAGGCTCCCGCTTCAGTTCCATACTAAAGAATCCCGGACGAAGCCTGAGCGTGAAGGCTAGCATCAGGGTATACAATGGTACCTCGTGGACCAGGAGAACCTCCTCCTGGAACCTATCCACATAACTTCCCAAAGTTTCCCCCGCCCTCTGCTTTATCGCGAACAAGAACTCTGCTCCCTTGTTCCTTTTCTTGGACGTCGAGAATCTCAACAGAAAGTGATGCAGGACGGTGCGTAAGGTTTGCACGTCTGTTGGCATTTTATAGGAAACCATAAATGCGTGCAATGAAATATGAATTTTGTAAAAAATAATATTTTGAGCGGGCATTGCGCAGACTTTATGAAATTAAGCAACGTTTGTTTTCTATAAAACAAAAAAAAAATATTTTGTTAAAAAAATAGATTTTCTTAAAATAATGGTTCAATTCTGAATCCGGGAAAAGAAGTTCGCAACTTTCGTTCTGTTCCCCTTGTCGTAGCAAAACAGAAATCGAAAACTCCAAATACGCTTCTGTTTGGAGTTTTCGACGTAGCGTTCGCTAACAAAATTTGAACGAAAAAACCCAACAATTAGTCTAATTATCCTAAGAGGAAATGTAGACACGCGCAAAAGAGGGGATAGAAGCAAGTTACCGACTGAAAGAGGCGTCTTTCCGTATTCAACGTCGATGACGATCACGCGAGGAATTTACTCGTCACATTCGATCTCCCACTCCGAGATCGGACGCTATCGCACACGGGCACCACGGAGAAAATCGTTCACTTCACACTCAAGAGTGGATCCACGAAATTTAAATTCTCTCAATCTTCAGAGAAGCCGCAAACCTAACACCCTAAAATTCACTCCTATCTCAGAGAGGACACGGGCAATCAAGAGAGCCCAAAACTTTTCTGTTTACGGTTTCTAAATAGCAGTCAATATCTTCCTATCTCTAACAGGAAAATAAACACACAAGAGCAGCAATCCTAGTCTCATCAACGACAGCTTCGAAGGAAGCAACACATTTCCCATATATTTTTCACTACTAAAACAGAATACACAGATCCCTATGTATAGGGTTTTGAAAAAGAAAACTATAACAGGTACCGACGGAGCTTTGAGGTGCGTCCATGGCGAAAATTGAACGTGGAGCCATAACCGTTGAGAGGAGGTGGGAGGATATGTGGCCTTTCTCTTGGAGCAACACCCAAACCGGGATGGACGTGGGGCTGGACCGTGGGAAGAACGGGCGCGGCACTTCCGCCATTTTTAGCTTTCTACGGATCTGGATCGGGGAAGATAACTGTGTCGGCTTTTCCTTGGACCGGCTGGGAAGAAATGAACCGAGTCTGGCTGTCCTTTAACCTAACTTAACATTCTTATATATATGTGTGTGTGTGCATATATATATATATATATATATATATATATATATATATATATATATATATATATATATATATATATATATATATATATGTATATTTATATATATAATAGGCGAATAAAATAAAACTCCAAACATGGCTACGCGCGCAGGCGTGCAACGAATTAAAATTGACAACATAAAATTTGCAAAATAAAATGCAATAAAACATAAAAATTTAAAATGCAATCTCTCAGGGCCGGTAGAGATCCGGTCGGGTGCGACGTCGGACACTTGCGGCGACCTGATCTGGGCAGGTCTCCACCAGAAAGCTTCGACGCAAGTCCTCGAAACAATAGATCGAACTGGAGGGAAGTTGGTGGAACCAGTCCCTTGCATTTTCCTTGAAGGTGATGGCAAAGAGTCAGCATTTGAAGGTGTCTGACATCTGCCTAATGGAAACTGCATCTTCGAACCACTTGACGTGTTGCACTCGGTCATCTCTGCCAGTGTAGTAGGACATATCTGGCTCCTGGAACCCCTCCGGAACTGGGAACCCCTCCGGAACTAGGGCCGAGACGATCAGCTTGCTAAAGGGACTTCCTCCTCCCGCGGGGCGAGTCGGCTGGTCTCGCGTTATCAGCTCGCTTGACCTTTTAACACTCGTCGGGCTGGGGAAGAGCTCTCGCACGGAGAGATCTCGCTCACCCACCTCAACTGCCACCTCCTTCCCAGGCCGCTGACCCGGGGGGTTCTCACCTAGCAGCTGGGATGTGACCCGTGAAACGGAAGGCGTCGAACACTCGCCTCTTGTGGTAAATGTGTGATATAGGGACTGCAAGACCTCCCTCTTGAAATCTTCGAACATCCCGACCGTGACTTCTCCTGCTGGTGGTGGCGAGTTGCCTTGGTCAGCTCCTTCAGCTCCAGCCATGGAGCTCTACTCAAGATTTTCTTGTGAAGGCTACGGTCCACACTCACCGCACCAAAAATATTGGAACCAGAACTAGCTTCGAAAAGAGTTCGGACCCAAAGGGGGTAGCCCGCACCTACTTCTCTTGAGCAAGAGCGCCTGACCGGTGATTCAGAATTAGGAACAGACCTTGGGCTGCAGCGTGGAGGTCCTGCAACACACTCGGAAGATCTAAGAGAGTTTCCCCTCTCTAGCCAATGCTGAGTTGGACACCTTGGAGGGCACTGAAAGCCAACCAAAGTTAACCAGAGAAGGAAGAAGCCAAAGAATCGAATCCCCTTCAAAGGTGCTCTTGGAGTCTATTTATAGTTTTCCAAGTCTGGCCTGCACGTAGCGGAATCCCGTCTTTTTGTTCTACTATACGCAACCCAAAGTGGTCTGCCAATAGCGAAACTCCATTGTTTGGAGAGACAATTAGCAGGCCCAATTGGGACTCTTCTAGGGGAAACCTGCCGAACGAGTTGGCCTCTCGCTTGAGGTGGCGAGTGCTTGATGATCCTCGCACTCGCCACCCACCCTGACCACGGGGCGAGTGCTGATCAAAACATCTCACTCGCCCCCTGCTTGCTCTTAACCTGAACTACACGTAAGCTGGGGCGACATCTAGCCACTTGACCACCCAACTCGCCTTGATCTGAACGACCCTTTTTGTCGTGACCCCAAATGAAATTATCTGGAGTGGATGCACTTTGCAGCCTCCAAATGAAATTTTGTTGGTGAGCTAACAAAACGAGATAAGAGGTTGACAGGGTTTTCCGGGTCAGGCCTGGAATTTGTTAGATATATCAAGGATCCAATTAAACTCTTGTAGAGTTCTTCATCTGCTTTCTCATCCCTTTCTTTGAATTTGTACAATTTCAGACCATTGCACATGGGCGTCTGACTGGGATTACAATCTGTCATTTTGAATTTTTTGAGAACCTCCTTTGCATAGAGCTCTTGAGAAAGAAAGTATCTGTCAGGACGCTGCTTCACCTGATGCCAAGAAAAATTCTTAGATGACCAAGGTCAGTCATTTCGTACCTGGTTTGAATTTTCCTTTTGAACTCCAGAATAGTGGCTTCACACCCTCCAAAAATTAGGAGAGCATCAACGTATAAGCAAACTATGAGCTTCTGATTTTCAGACTCTTGTTTGATGAATAAAGATGACTCATAATTACAAGCAGTGAGTCCTTCCTTGATGAAGTGTGTTGTGATGTTTGAATGTCAGGTGTGAGGGGCTTGTTTCAGGTCATACAATGCTTTATGAAGTCGATACACATGATCTTCTTTGTCCTTCTGATATCCTTAAGGCTGCTCAACGTAAACTTTCTCAAATAATTCTTCATACAAAAAAGCCGACTTTACATCGAGTTGGTAAATTGGGAAGTTTTGATTTTCTTCCATTGCAAGATGCAACTGTTATGCCCCCACATCCGCTTGGGTTCTCGGGGCATAAATACTCGCGGCGGGTCAAGGAGCGCGCGCAAGACAACGGGGCTGAACCATCCGGTTCAGCCCCATTCATTAAATCGGCCAGAAGGGGGCTGAACCACTCCGGTTCAGCCCCACTTGGGGGGGGGGGGGGGGGGGGGGGCAGCCGGCCCCCTCCTTTCCCCGGGTATTTATAACCCGGGGCTGCTTTGGGAAGGATTATTGAAGATCTCTCAGGTTTTTCTCTTCTCTTTCCCTCAACCCTAACCCTAGTTCTCTCTTTCTCTCTAGAATCTCCATCTCTCCTCTTTTTCTCTTGCTAGTTCATATCATTTGGTATCAGAGCATCCTTCCTGCGACCATGGTGACACGTTCGGAGGCGGAGACCGCACGATTGGCTACCCTAGAGGAGAACTACGTGGGGTTGGCGGATTCGGTGACGGCCATGGAAGGCCGCTTGGACACGTCCACAAAAAACATGGAGGAACGCATGGATGAGATCAAGGCGCTGTTGATGCAATCGTTGAAGGGCAAGGCGGTTCAAGGAAGCGATTCTGAAGCCGAAGCACCACAAAATGCCCGATTTACGGGCAACGGAGGAAGCACGGGGTCGGGACACTACGGTCCCGACGGAATCGGGACCGATCCAGGCCGCACGGAACCAGCGGGCACCGGATCGGCCCCCGCCTGGATGGGAGCACCGCACGCGCACCACGGCTGGTCAACCGTGGCCGACGGGACGGCGGAAGCCGGCCAGGGGCCGCCTACGCCGCACGCCCGCCTGCGACCTGGATCGGCCAGCCAACGCCGATCTCGGGCGTTCCGGCCGGAAACGGGGCAGGCGGCCCGTCCGCTGCCCAGGAAGGGGCCGGGGCCGACCTATGGAGAAACCGGGAGGCACCAGCGGCTCCCTTGCGACCACCGGGGGCTGTTGACGCCAATTTCGGAGGGAGAACGGGCCTTCTACCGACGCCGCAGCACATGGGAGGTCCAATGAGGTTTGGAAACGGCGAGACATGGGCCGAGCAGCCACGCCGTCAGGGATTTCACGGTGGGGGACAACAATGGGGCGGCGGCCAAGGGGGAGCTAATTTCCACGACCCATTCGGCCGACCACAGCATGGACCGGAGTACAACGGGAGGCATGGAGATATGCAACAACGGCCCTACATGCCTCCGAAGAGAACTCGCATGAATTTTCCGAAATTCCGCGGCGGGGATGCCTTGGAATGGGTGCAAAAGGCGGAGTTATTTTTCACTTACCAGGAGATACCGAATGATCAGTGGGTGCAGCTGGCTTCTTTCCATCTGGAGGAAGATGCATATCAGTGGGCTCAGTGGTTCATACGGGCCTACGGGTACGCAACAGGGGCGAATTTTGTGGAAGGGTTTGTGGCTCGTTTCGGACCGTTGGAGTACGAGGATGTGGAGGCTACGCTACAGAAACTCCGTCAGAAGGGCACAGTAATGGAGTACCGAGCGGATTTCGAGAAGCTCGCAAACCGGGTTAATTGGGAGGAGAAAACGCTCCTCAGTTGTTTCATATCCGGACTGCGGGACCATTTGAGGGATGAGGTCCACGCGTATATGCCCCGCAGTTTAAGCCATGCTATCAGTCTGGCCCGCATCCAGGAGGAGCGCTTCAACCGCCAAAGAACTCGAGCCCCACCAAGGGCTCCACCCGCCCCTGCAACGGGCCGACGGGAACAGGCACCGGCAGCGCGGCCGACGGTGACACGACTTACGTGGCCTGAGCTGCAGGCCAGGAAGGAGAAAGGATTGTGCTTCAACTGCGATGAGAAATACGCACCGGGGCATCGATGCCAGAAGGTGCAGGTCTTCATGCTGCGGGAGGAGGACGAGGAGGAGGACCACCCGAGCCTCGAGGCAGAGGAGGAGTTGGATCCGGCTGAGTTTGGTGTTTCGATTCAGGCTATGGAGGGGTGTGTGGCACCCACCACCATGCGGATCAAGGGCAGGATTGGCAAGGAACGGGTCACCATTCTCATTGATAGTGGGAGTACCCACAATTTCATCAACCCTGAGGTGGCACTGAGGACAGGACACCCAGTTGACAGGAACGCGGCGTTTCAGGTGATGGTCGCGGATGGCAGCAAACTGCGGTGCGAAGGGGCACTGAAGGGCATGGAGATACAACTTACAGGTTATGTGTGCCGCACCGACGTCTACCTCCTTCCGATTAAAGGGTCTGATATGGTGCTGGGGGTACAGTGGCTCCGCCAACCGAGGCGGGTAACTACGGACTGGGACCGCATGACACTGGAGTTCACGCAGCAGGGGACGGATTACTGTTTGCAGGGTATCCGATCCTCCCCTCTCAAGGATATCTCCCTACGGAGCCTGCAGAGGTTGGAGGAGCAGGGTAGTATGATGGCCGTGATACTCGGGATGGCGGCGGAGGGGGCCGACACGCAGAGGGCGCCGGACCCGATACAGTTTCTTTTAGCCCAGTATGAGGACGTCTTTCAGGAGCCGCACACTCTGCCTCCCTCACGCTTCCGGGATCATCAGATACAGTTAAAGACAGGGACGGACCCTACCAATATACGTCCCTACCGCTACCCGTACGTGCAGAAGGCAGAGATCGAACGTAGCGTCCGGGAGATACTAGTGACGGGCATTATTCGGCCCAGCACCAGCGCGTTCTCTTCTCCGATCATCTTGGTCAAGAAGAAGGACGGCTCCTGGCGCTTCTGCGTCGATTACCGGGGGCTGAATAGCTCCACCATCAAGGACAAGTTTCCCATTCCTATGATTGAGGAGTTGCTGGATGAGCTGCATGGAGCGAGTTTGTTCACCAAACTGGATCTCCGGTCCGGTTATCATCAAATTCGGATGAAGGAGGAGGATGTCCACAAGACGGCGTTCCGGACCCACGACGGTCACTACGAGTTCTTGGTGATGCCGTTTGGGTTGGCCAACGCTCCCTCCACCTTCCAGGCTGTTATGAACGAGATCTTTCGCCCACTTCTTCGCCGGTATGTCCTGGTATTTTTTGATGATATACTAATTTATAGCAGGACTTGGGACGGCCATTTGGAGCACGTGCGACATGTCCTTACTATACTGCGGGCGAACCAGTTATTCGCCAAAAAGTCCAAGTGCTCCTTCGGCCAGAGTCAGGTCGAGTACCTGGGGCACCTCGTGTCCGCCCGGGGGGTCCAGGCAGACCCACAAAAGATTGAGAGTATGGTGTCGTGGCCCCAGCCCACGACGGTTCGAGCCTTGCGTGGCTTCCTCGGGCTGACGGGGTACTACCGCCGTTTTGTCAAAGACTACGGCAAGATTGCTCGACCTCTGACACAGTTGCTGCAGAAGGATGCGTTCCAGTGGAGTATTGAGGCGGACGAGGCCTTCAGGGCCTTAAAGCAGGCCATGACCACTACACCGGTGTTGGCGCTACCGGATTTTAGCAAGGACTTTGCGGTGGAGACTGACGCCTCCGGCGTCGGCCTTGGGGCAGTCTTGATGCAGGAGGGTCGGCCGCTCGCTTATTTCAGCAAGGCTTTGGCCCCACGGACGTTGGGGCTTTCCACGTACGAGAAGGAGATGTTGGCTATTATACATGCAGTCGAGATGTGGCGACCCTATCTCTTGGGCCAGCACTTCCAGGTCCGTACGGATCACCAGAGTTTGAAGCACTTCCTCGAGCAGCGCTTGGCGTCTCCACTGCAGCAGAAGTGGTTGATCAAGCTGATGGGGTACGATTACGAGATTGTGTACAAGCAGGGCAGAGAAAATGTGGTCGCCGATGCTCTCTCCCGCCTCCCTGAGAGCTCTCTCTCTCACGTATCGGGACCAGTGGTTACCACATTGGACGAGATGCAGGCAGCGGTACCCCAGGACCCCGAGTTACGCATCATTATCGAGACACTACAGCAGGGTCAAGCTACAGAGCCGGGTTACCATCTTCTGGGTCAGCGGCTGTACTTTCAAGGCAGAGTGGTCATCCCTTCCGCGTCGCCGTGGCGGACGGCGATGATGCAGGAGTTTCACGCTTCACCCACAGGAGGCCATGCAGGGATTCTACGAACGCTTCAGCGGCTCCGAGCAAATGTATTCTGGAAGGGGATGCGACGAGATGTCCAACAATTTGTGCGGGAGTGTGACATTTGTCAGCGGCAGAAGTATGAGACTACATCACCGGCGGGGCTTCTTACACCGCTCGAGATTCCGAACCAGGTCTGGGACACCGTTTCCATGGATTTCATTGACGGATTGCCCAAGTCCCAAGGCAAATCCGTCATACTGGTGGTGGTCGACAAGCTTTCCAAGTATGGTCATTTCCTTCTGTTGAGCCATCCGTACACGGGGGAGACAGTCGCAGAGTTATTTGCGCGAGAGATTGTGCGCCTCCATGGTCTCCCACGCTCCATCATTTCCGACAGGGACCCGGTCTTTATCAGCAGTTTTTGGCGGGAGCTTTTTCGACTCCAGGGCACGACACTGCGCATGAGCACCGCCCACCATCCCCAGACGGACGGACAGACTGAGGTCCTCAACAGGGGGGTGGAGACCTATTTACGGTGTTTTGTGATGGACGAGCCGCGCACGTGGACGCGTTGGTTGCATTGGGCGGAGTACTGTTACAATACGTCCTTCCACACAGCCAGCAAGCTCACCCCCTTCGAGGTGGTCTACGGCCGCCCTCCTCCTACTTTGAGTTCGTATGAACCCGCCAGCACCGCTCTTCCAGCTGTAGAACGGACACTTCAGGACAGAGATCGCACTTTAGCTTTGCTCCGGGACAACCTGCGGGTCGCGCAGGACCGCATGAAAGCACAGGCCGACAAGCACCGGACAGAGCGCGAGTTTGTCGTGGGCGATGAAGTTTTCCTCAAGCTCCAACCTTACCGCCAGCTGTCAGTCTCTCGGCGGACGAATCAGAAACTAGCCCCACGTTACTACGGGCCATTCCGCATTCTTCGTCGCGTGGGCCCCGTGGCCTACACCTTGGATTTCCCCGCGGGGTCTCGCATCCACCCGACATTCCATGTATCTGTTTTGAAGAAGAAGCTTGGGGCTTCCGTTCAGGCCAGCCCTTCACTTCCCGAGGCGACCAGCATGGGTGAGTTGCGTCCGTCACCGGAGGCCATTTTGCTCACCAAATGGAAGAAGTCCGGCACGGAATATCGGCCGGCAGTGCTCGTCAAATGGAAGCAGATGGACACAGTGCATAACTCCTGGGTTGACTTGTTGGACTTCCGCGAGCGGTTTCCGGACTTCCACCTTGAGGACAAGCTGGTGCTTGATGGGGAGGGGAATGTTATGCCCCCACATCCGCTTGGGTTCTCGGGGCATAAATACTCGCGGCGGGTCAAGGAGCGCGCGCAAGACAACGGGGCTGAACCATCCGGTTCAGCCCCCATTCATTAAATCGGCCAGAAGGGGGCTGAACCACTCCGGTTCAGCCCCACTTGGGGGGGGCAGCCGGCCCCCTCCTTTCCCCGGGTATTTATAACCCGGGGCTGCTTTGGGAAGGATTATTGAAGATCTCTCAGGTTTTTCTCTTCTCTTTCCCTCAACCCTAACCCTAGTTCTCTCTTTCTCTCTAGAATCTCCATCTCTCCTCTTTTTCTCTTGCTAGTTCATATCAGCAACCTTATTGTGTCGATGCAAGCTACGGGAGCAAACGTATCCTCATAGTCTCTTCCAAACTTCGGGGAATACCCCTTTGCTACAATTATAGCCTTATGCTTCACGACATTCCTCTCTTCATTGCACTTGAGCTTGTATACCCACTTTAGTCCAATCACTATTTTGGATTTTGGTTTGGGTACAAGACTCCACGTCTTATTTTTCTCTATCAATCTAAATTCCTCATTCATTGCTTCTCTCCAATTTGTATCAGTTGATGTCTCTTTAAAACTTGTAGGGCTTGAGTGGAATAAGGCAATGTCTGGTTCTTCATAGATATCTTGCAATGATCAAAACTTTTTGGGTGGTGATGACTCAGACACATCAGAATCTGATATCTCATGTGCCTCTAGATCTATTGGCGCTGGAACATCCTGATTGTCAGCTTCAGTTGGTGTCTACTGGAGGGAATCCAACGTGGACTCGACCAAGATACCTGGAGATTGACAAGTAGTGTCTTCTTTGTCGATGCCCAATTCCAACAATTTTTTTCATAAAAAATAACATCTCTGGAAGTGATTAACTTATGGGTTGTTGGGATGAGTAATCGATATGCTTTACTTGTTTCACTATAACAAAGATGCATTTTTCACTAGTGGGGTCAAGTTTCTCTCTCTTTTCTTTAGGTACATGAGCAAACGCTATGCACCCAAAGGTTTTCAAATAACTAAGATTGGGCCTTTTGTTTTCCAGCTTTTCATATGGTGTAGACTTTAAGAGGAATTTGGTTGGACTTCTGTTTAGGATGTGCACGGCAGTGCTTGTGGCTTCAGCCCAAAGAGATTTTGGCAGGTTTTTGTGAGTGAGCATGGACCTAGCCATTTCAATAATGGTCCTGTTTCTTCTTTCTACCACCACATTCTGTTGGGGGGTGTCGGGTGCAGAAAACTCATGCCTTATGCCATGGTTTGAACAAAAATGTTTAAACACATGGGAAGTGAATTCCCCTCCATTATCGCTTCTAAGAGTTTTAATATTTCTCTCTAATTTCTTTTCTATCTTCCTCTTAAACTCAACAAAATGTGAGAAAGCTTCAGATTTATGTTCTAGGAATTTAATCCGCATGTACCTTGAGTAGTCGTCCACAATGAGGATAAAATATCTCTTGCCGCCCAGGTTGGGGTTAAGGAAGGACCCCACAAATCATAGTGAAGAAGCTCCAGAGCTTGATTTCTTCGGGATGGGGGAAAAGGTAACCTGCGTGACTTGCACTCTGCACATGATTCATAAGGGGTGTGATGAAACCTTAGATCAGGCACATCATCGGCTAGCTTGTCGTTTACCAGCATCTTCATATAATCATAATTTAAATGTCCAAGCCAGTGATGCCAAACAAACATGGCATCAGGGAGATTGCTGATAGAGGAGAGAGCCTCATGCATAGGTGCTTCCAAAGCCAGAGAAAAGACTCTATTCTTTGTCATTGTGGTTGAGGCTATGTAGTTGTTACTTTCATCAATAATGTTGCATGAATTTGATTGGAAAATGATGTTGTAGCCTCTTGACATAAATTGGCCGACACTGAGAAGGTTCTGAGTCAACCCAGGTACAAACTGAACATCTGAGATTTCTTTACTTCTCCCATCGAAATCTCTTATCAGAATGCTGCATTTTTCTTTCAATTTTTTGGGAGTTGCCATCTCCCAGGTAGACAAGTTATTTTTCTGACTCATTTAACTCTGTAAATAGTGTTTTATCATGTGTCATGTGGCTTGAGCACCCGGAGTCAATGTACCACAGTGAGTCAAAAACACATCTACTTTCTCCTCTATTTCTTTTTTTTCAGTGAATTTGACTTCCTCTTTGTTTTTAAACCAACAGTCACGGTCATAGTGAGTGGTCTTCTTACACCTCTTACACTTGTAATAACATTTTGTGGTGTCATGAGTTGGTTTCTTACGTAGAATGTGGTATACCTCAGCATCAGTCCCCCCGTTTTCTTTTTGTTTGAAGTTGGAATGATTTTGCATACCTTGGAACTTAGCGACATCCTTCTGATATGGAAATTTATTTTGATGCTTGGTTTTTTGTCATTTCAATTTGCCTTGCCAGCTGGTTTGTGAGATTTGTTAATTTTGGCATGAAGTCGAATATAGATAAGCCTTCCAAAAAGCTTAACACCTCTTCTTTTACTTTTTCATATTCCTATTTAAAAAGATCAAAATAAAAAATGCAAAGGTCGTCTTATTCAAAACCTCAATTAGAACATCTCTTCTCTCCCACTTCATGCCTCAGAATGCGTTGTTCTTCTAGAGAGAAAGGCGTTTTTGCATTTTCTTAACCCGAAATGGCTGAGAGGAAAGGTTCCTTTTTAAGGTACTCCCTGGAACAGATCCAGTGGACACGGGGTGGGGCCTATAGCTCAGAGGCTTAGAGCACGTGGCTACGAACCACAGTGTCGGGGGTTCGAATCCCTCTTGGCCCACAACCGGCCCAAAATGGAAGATCTTTCCCTCTGGGGTAGGAAAATAATATAATGATCGGGATAGCGGCGACAAAGCTATTGAACTCGGGTATGATCCTTTGCCGAATGAAATGACTTTATTTTATTTATCAGTAAGTTCTGTACTATTACATATAGTACACCCAGCCGGAATCAACATATTTGTGTTCGACTCCCCGTAACTCTTCCTCATCCAGGCTTGGGCAGAATAGCAAAGCAAGTACAAGTATTAGTAGCATAGCAAAAATGTGTTCCTTGTCATTAATATGAATATTAATATGTTTGCTTGGAACAAGGGCTCCAAGGTTGGTTAGTTGTTTTGTGAGATTTGTTAATTTTGGTCCGAAGTCGAATATATATTCATCTTCTTGCATTGACAATGCATCGAACTGTCGTTTTACATTCACCCTCCGAATGGAGATCACCTTCTGATCTCCTTGGCATATCTCCTTGAGGATGTCCCATGCAGCTTTAGCCATCCTTGCTCCCATGATCCATGGAAAGACTGATGAGGTTCAAAAATTATTGGATGAGGAGTGTCATGGAGTTTTTTTGTTTTTCTCCCTTACCCTCTTTGGTCTTCCCTTCAACCTCTGGACCATTTTGAACAATCACCCACGGGTCCTATGAATCAAGCAGGGTTTCCATCTCACAGCCCAATGATCATAGATTTCCCCATTGAACATTGGGGTGGAGTGATGGGAGAAATGTGGCGTGGTGTTGGCGGATGATATAGATGATGAGCTCATAGTTTTCGAACGAAAATAATGCAGGAACTACAACAACTCTGATACCATTGATGGTAAAATTGCTCCTAACTTCATCATGTCGGTGGAAGAAAACGGGAAAGAAAAACAGGGAAGCGGAACAATTTCATTAATAGCATTTTCATTGATTAAAAACTTGATACAATGATCTCAGATTTATAGCAAGAATAACAAGAGAAGATAAAAGGACACATTCATAAATGAAAGAGGTAATTACCAAAGTTATAGACTCTTTGGGAATCAATTACATTAAATCCACTTCATTAACAATGACTTAATTGGGGCTAAGGGTTCATTCTTCAACACTAAAGGCATATGCAATGAAATGTGATATAGTTTACAATAATATAAGACATAATACAAGTTATCGTATTATATATCTGTACACATTATCCATATTAGGGATGTGCATAAAAAACCGATATCGACCAATCCAACCAAACAGATCAGTTCGGTTGGGTTCTGGTTTGGGGGTGTGAAAACCTGTCTTATTTTGGTTCGGTTCGGTTCGGTTAATAGGGTGTGTAAACCAAAAAAATTGAAGTGAATCAGCATTTATTTTATGTTATATCCCATGCGGTTAGGCAACTCTGCTTCATTGCCTCAAACCAATCCCACGTGTATCCGTTCTTTCCTGTGAGTGACAATAGTTTGTCTTGTCCCTTCTGTAGCTCTCTTTGTTTTTTCCTCTCCTAAACCCTAGCCCGGAGTGCACAGTTCCACAAACGCAAGTGTGCAACTGACTTTTCTGCCATTATTATTGCTGATATTATTATCGTGCAATGGTCTTATTGTTGAAACTGAATTTCTTTTTCAAAAATTGAACATTCCTATTGATGAGAATTTCAACTACTAAGAATATCGAAAAAAAATGAACCGAGGTTTAAAAACCGAACCGAACCACGTGGATTCAGTTTGGTTTCGGTTTGGGGTGCGCAAAACCCAGGGTATTTGATTCAGTTTGGGTTTTGCTCAAAACTAAACCAAACCACTTACAAGCCTAATCTATATTTTAATTATGAAAACATAATAAATTTGATTTCTGATAAATAATTAAAATTTTAAGCTTTCTAATAGATATAAAGTAGTAAAAAAAAAGCTATAACTAAAAATATTGACAATATATTCTAGTAAGAAAATATGCCGAGACTAGTTAAGAGATTTATCATTAAAAACAACTTTATAAATTTACTTCATTAAAGTTGAATTTTTGCTTCAAAAAATAGATTGAACTTTACCTCTCTACACCCGTTGCTCCACGTGAAATTCACAACATGAGTTGGCGATCCATTGGATTTTCCATTCTCTGCCATGGCGATAAGATCCCACGTAGCCCAAACTATTGCTGACCTGCATAAAGCTTAATTTGTTATATTAAGCACAGACAATAATGAAGATTTGTTGATTCAGATTTGTTATAAAACTTTATTTGTTATATTAAGCAAGGACAAAAATTTCTAGGGTCCGTTCGGTTCATCATAATACCCCAGTAAAGGTACCATTAGTGATGTTTCTGCTAATACCCATTTATGGATAGAACTTGTCCTTACAACAACAACACTCGAGCCTTTATCCCACTATAGTGGGGTCGGCTATATTGATCCTTTGTCGCCATTGTGCCCTATCTTTTGTCATAATCTCACTAATGTCTAAGTACATCATGTCTTTCCTTATAGTTTCATTCGAAGTATTTAATGGTCTACCCCTAACTTATTTACTTAAAGAACTTGTCCATGTTTTTTTAAAAAAATCTAAGGACCTCATATAAACCCTAAAACATTAAATTTTTATTTACAAAATGAGAGACTGACAATTAATTGATTCTGATTTGCAAATTATTACACAATTCTTTGAGTAAATTGAAGGAATAAAGAGATGAAGAGCCCACGGGAAATGAATAGAAATTTGAAAATTTGGAGAAATGTTTTATTTTAGGCATATAGATTTAAACTGAACTTTTTTTAATCAAATATAGACCCCAAATAGATGTTTGTGTGCCTAATAACAATTCTTCCTGAGTGGAGACCAATCATTCACATAGATAGACATGGTGAGCTAACGAATTCAGATATTAATGAACTCTGAAAACGAGTAATCCATCAGAATAATACTTGGGAACTCGCTGGGTTCATTCGTTTGGACGAAATTAGGGCCCTAGAATTAGAATTGGAAGTTCATTTTCATTGGAATTGAACTTCCGGTACCAATTCAGAAGTCCTAAGTCCCTCCAAATGAACGGACCCATAACGATTAACAAGTGAATATTTGTACCTATCAGGTCTGCATGAGTGTAAGCCAGTCACGAAATTATGGGCAGCGCTGAGGGCCGTGTCCTGAATCCAATGTAAGTAGGCAATAACGCAAGCAGGAGACGTATCAAATCCAGTAGTACATGTGACAAATATACGATGACTCTTCCTCAAAAGGCGAAGTAAAAGACCGACAGAGAAAGGAAGTTTCTTTCTCAGTTCAAGAGAGTCCACCACCCTGCAACAAGAGAACAACCAAAAATGCAAGAATTAACAGTTGAATTAGAAATGTGGGAAATAATAACTAGTGCGATTACATTTATCCACATAGGGTGATATGTATAACATTACAAGGGACTCACAAAGCATAGCACTAGATGTGGGACTAAACCCACTCACACATATAAATACTAATATAATAATCTCAACTCTCCCCTTCAAGCTAAAGGGGAAACCTCCAGCTTGACAACATCAAAGGAAGGGTAAATGTTGTAGGCAAATGTGGGACAAGACGGGTTATCGGGGATACTTCCACACACGGTACACCCACAGAAAAGAAACCACACACGAATTCACGAGACCGCGGGGATAACACCACACACGCACGGATCTATAGGACCGCAGGGATAACATCACACACATGAATCTACGAGACTGCAGGAATAACACTTCATACACAGATCTACGTGGCCGCGGGGATAAGAGAGAAAGGAAAAAAGACAAGCACCAAATACTATGCCACCTACCAATCATCAAGGAAAAAGATTGGGAGATACAAACAACACTCGACATAAGCCTAAAGGTCGTGTGGGACTAAGACGAACAACTGGAAAGATCATTTGGGTCGCCCTCATCCCAAACACTCCCCCTCACGTGTAACTCACATGCATATAGGCATACAAAGATCATACTAAGCAAATACGAACAACAAATAAGGAAAGACACACAAAAACTTCAAAACAACACAACACTCCATCATAATCATCATCGATGAGAGAAGCGAGCAGCAAGAACAATATCTTCGTCAAGAACTGCAACGGAGACCATCAAAAGCATCAAGGAACTGTCCCGGGACAACAAGAAGCACCATCAGCTGAGGTACCACTGGATCAGCCGAGAGCACATGCATCAAGCCGACGGGAGGAGCAACAAGCATGCGAGAAGAGGTTAACAGGTAGGTCGGCGGGCTGGACAAAAATGGCAGCGAAATCGGGCTCAGCTGCAACAGAAAGCCGTCGATCGAGCCCGACGGGAGCGACAATAGCATGATACAAACCTGCGCAAGGCAAAGCCCAACCAGCGAGGACACGTTGGGAAGCAACAGCGACGGGCACCGGGATAAGAACGACCAGCGGCTTCCTCGCCGATGAGCAGTGTAGGGAACGACACCTTCGTCGAGGGAAAAAGGGTCCACTCCCGCCGATGGAATCAGACGGTGATTCCGTCGACGGGAGCAGGAAGGGAGCGGCTCGTGAGCCCTAGCGACGCAAGACTGCGGTGATGAAAGGGTGAAGCAAAAGCAAGCGGTAGAGTCGGCGGCTCACGGGATTAGGGCGCAGGGGAAAAAATTTACTCAAAATCTGATACCAAGTTGAATTAGAAATGAGGGAAATACTAACTAGTGCGATTACATTCATCCACATAGGTGGATATTTATAACATTACAAAGGACTCACAAAGCCTAACACAAGATGTGGGACTAAACCCACTCACACATATAAATACTAATATAATGATCTCAAATTTAGCATCTATATACTTTATGATATAATCCTTGTACTAACCATATGAGTTATGACTGGATTGTATGTGCTAAAAAAAAAAAGATTCGTTTGGTCAGGACAGGGCCCCTGTGCGACGATGATAGCACCTAACCGTTACTCGAACAATGACCGAGTACTATGATCACCGCACATTGCCACGGAGGACCCTGTGTATGGTCACTAGTATCTATAAACATTTTTTGTACATTTTGAATTAATTTTATGATAGCTCTTTACAAAAGTCGTTCCTTTCATTAGAACATATGGATTGAAATTGAATGGCTCAAATTCATTTGATGATCCTATTTAAGAACCACGACCAACCTATGTCCAAAATGGCATGGAGGGACCCTGTGTACGATCGCTAGTATCTATAAACATAATACATATATATATATAGAGAGAGAGAGAGAGAGAGATTTTATGATAGTCTTCGGTTTTGTTTAATGGTCACATTTTAAGACCATGACTAACCTGATAGAATCATAGAGGCAAAAGAAAAAAATGGAAAGCAGGAGAGAAGGAAGACGGGGTATTAGCGCGTTTTCATTTAGGGTTTTCTTAATTAAAAGTGCTTAACATAACAGGGGCTTTTTATATGTAAAATGTTGACGGTACATTTAATGAAACATGTAATAGATATACGGTGATGGATGGATGGTTATTTAATGTTGATGCTTGGATTTACTCTTTCAACCCTCCTAAATTCAAGCTACCTTTTAATTTGATCTTCAACTTGAGTTCTAGGAATCGATCTCGAGGAAGGGGACTTGATCATGATGTCCGCAAGCTGCTCTATTGCAGGCACGAAGTTGAGATCAATCTTCTTCTTCTCCAGGAGCTCCCAGATCACGTGGAAGCGGATGTCTATGTGCTTGCTTCTCTTGTGATGGATAGGGTTCTTGGAGAGCTCTATTGCAGAAGTATTATCACAATGGATTTTAACACCTTTAGTTTTCGCCGTCCCTCCCTCGACTTCTTCTTCATCTCCACATATTTCCTTCAGAAGGCTATGTAGCCACAGGGCTTCGCAAGCAGCAGAGTTTAGCATCATGTACACATCCTCGGTGGTAGAAAGTGTCACGGTTTGTTGTTTCCCGGAGGACCAAGAAATTGGTTTTGTGCCGAGTAAGAAGAGAAATCTTTTGTGCTCTTTATGTCATCGATGTTGTTTGCCCAGTCTAAGTCGATGAAACCGATCAGGCAGTCTTCTTCCTCTTTCTGATATAGGAATCCATGATCCTTTGTCCCTTGAAGGTAGCGGAAAATCCGCTTACCAGCAGCGAGATGAGCTTTGTTTGGGTTTCTAACAAAGCGTGCGATAATATTCTCGATATCTAGCCGCGTATTAGTCTGGTAGATGAGAGAGTCTACCATACTACGATACTCTTCTTTATCTACTCTTTTTTCTTCGTCTACCTTAGCTGTAAATTTGTCGGTGGTAGACATTTGTGTTGAGAAGGTTGCAGATATAACCGTTCCTGAGAGATGAATATTTTACATGGAACCTATTTGATTTGCATCCCCGAGAAGAACTTGAGGTGGCCCATATCAAGCATTGCATAGGTCTTCATCATTCTGATTTTGAGGGAGTTGATCATAGAGAATGGGCCCCGTGATGATTAAATCATCAACATATAAGCAGATAATCGGCATGGCATTTCTTTCTTTTTTTAGATAGAGAGAAGGTTCATTCTTGCTACGACTAAAGCTTTCATTGACGAAGAATGAATCAATATTATCATGTCATGCCCTGGAAGCTTGTTTGAGCCCATACAATGCTTTATGTAGCTTGCATACCTTCTTATATTCTCCCTAATCCTGGTGGCTGAGAGACAAACTTCTTTCTTTATCAGGCCGTTTAGGAAGGCCGATTTTACATCTAACCGGTATATGAGGTATTGGTTTTGAGTAACAACTGCAAGAAGTAGGCAGAGTGTGGTCATTCTCGTAACGGGGTCGAAGGTTTCATCATAGTCCTCGCCGGCTCGCTGAGAATACCCCTTGGCTACAATTCTCACCTTGTATTTTATAATGTCTCCTTCATTTTTCTTTGCTTTATAGACCCATTTGAGGGAGATTACTTCTTTATTTGGTGGTCTGGGCACCAGTGACAACGTTTAGTTTTCAATAGTTGACATCACTTATTCCATTGCTTGCCGCCATTTTTTTAACTTGACTGCATCTTCGAAAGTGAGTTGATTAGATGCTAGGAGAGCAAATTCTCCTTGCTTATAAAAGTCTTTGAGAGAACGGGTTTTACGGGGAAATGAAGAATCAGAATCACTATCTACTACTTCAGAGGGAAGTGAGCTGCCATGGATGGTGTTGGGAGATGATTCTAGCACAACCGTCAGCAGAGGATGAGCTTCCTCTTGATTGAATTCTGAGTCCCCAATCCCAACAACCTTCTTCATCAAATGTGACATCTCAGGAGATAATGAGCTTGCTAATTGTTGGATCTAAGAATTGATATGCCTTGTTTTGCTCGCAATATCCCGGTATGATGCATTTTTGACTAATCGCTTCCAATTTGTTCCTCTTTTCTTTGTTTTTGTGTGCTTAGGCAATAGAGTCGAATACCTTCAGGTTAGTAATATTTGGTTTGTGATGTAAGAGCTCTTGATAAGGAGTGGAAGATTTGAGGCTTTTTGTGGGTACACGATTGAGGATGTAGACCGCCATTGATGTTGCTTCAACCAACAAATTCTTTGGGCAGAACTTATAAAGCATCATAGTCCTTTCCATTTCAACAGTGGTGTGGTTGCGCCGCTCCACTACGTTCTGCCGAGGAGTCCCTAGCGCAGTGAGCTCGTGGCGTATCCCATTTTCTTTGCAGTAGCTCTAAAACTCAAATGATAAGAATTCACCTCCTCCGTCTGTTCTGAATGCCTTTATTTTCTTGTCAAATTAAGTATCAATTTTCTGCTTGAACTCCTTGAATTGTTGGAATGCTACTGATTTCCACTCCACATGATAGATCCACATGTAGCGGCTGAAGTAATCTACAAGTAGCATGTAGTAACGTTTTCCTCCAAATGATTGCGTGTTTGCGAGGCCCCAGAGATCAATATGCAGGAGTTGGAATGGTGTGGTGGCCCTCCAATAAGCAGCATGAGGGAAGGGAAGACGGTGCGGCTTCCCTCTTGCACAAGAGTCACAAAGTTGCCGTGTGAATTCAAATATTGGGATGTCGTCAACTAGATCATTTTGTTACAAGGTGTTAAAGCATGGATAGTTCAAATGTCCAAGTGGTGGAGACTAGCCCCATTCTGGACGTCGCAAAAGTATCCGACGCCGCACCCAACCAGACCTCTATTGGCCTTGAGCTTTGCACATTTTATTTGTGTCATTTTTGTGCATTTTGTTGTTTGCAATTTATGTACTTTGGAAACATAAGTGTGAATATATATATATGCAATACAAATAAATATATATATATATATATGAGTTATCTGTAAAACCCTTCCAATCCGATTCAACCTTCCTCCCAGCCGGCCCGAGCAGCTGTTCATCTTCCAGATTTCAGCGGTTCAAAAGCTAGGGCTTGATCTTTTCTTCCCTGACTTTGTCGCTGCATGCAGGACAGTTGCCGCACGAAGCCGCACGATGCCACCCGCAACGGCCCACGATGCTACCCACGTCCGCATCTCCGGTGCCTCTACCAAGCGTCGCCGGTCTAGCTTCGACTCCTGGCCACACCCTTCACGAAGACGCCGACAGTTACCGTAACCGTGGAGGTGAGGGAGTTGTGTGTACTTTGTTTAAAGTTTTTTTTTCTTTTGCATTTCCATGGAGGCCCTATAAAAGGGATGCGTGTTTATTTCAGTGGGGGATGTGATGCAGGACGGCGCGTAAGGTTTACGCGTCTGTCGGCTATTTCTAGGAAACCCTAATTGTATGCAACGAAATATGATTTTTTTTTGTTTTAAAAAAAATTGAGCGGACGTTGCACGGAGTTATGAACTTAAACAACGTAATTTTGTAGGCACGAAATCACTACGTTGTTAGAAAATGAAATTTCTTAATAAGATGGTTCAGTTTAAATCCGGGAAGGAAGCTCGCCACTTTCGTTCCGTTCCCTTTGTCGTAGCACAACGGAAATCGTGAACTCCAAATACGTTTCCGTTAGGAGTTTTCGACGTAGCGTTTGCTGACGAAACTCAGGTGAAAAACCCGGCAAAGAGTCTATTATCCTACGAGAAAATATTGAGGCGCACACAAAGGAAAAGAAAGAAACAATTACCCACGGAAGAGGTGTCTTCCGTATTCGAAGTCGATGGCGATCACGCGAGGAACTCCTCGTCACCTTCGATCTCCGCTCCGAGGTCGGCCGCTATCGCATACGGGCACCAAGGAATTAACTCACACCCTCACACGAGGTGGTTCCACGGAATCACTCAAAGCAAGGAAGCCACAAACTAACATTCCTAAAATTCACTCGCTCTCACACTCAGGGTGGAGCCACGAAATCTCAAACGCTCGTGGTGGATCCACGAAATCTCTAACACACGAACTAAATTTCACTCACAATAGAAAGCACCCAACCAGTACGATTAATAGCAATAGTAACAATTAAATTACTGTTCACCGTCTTCTTCTAAAGCTAACAGAAATCGGCACTCACAAGTTCCTCCGCTGATTGAACTACAACAGGAAGCAAGACATGAACAGTAAAATTAGAGCTATTTACGCTGTTCATTATCACCAACACCACATCACACTCCTATGCAGGCATCACAACCCGATTTCTTTCTCCTTCACTGGAAGCAAATCTCCACACTACTACAGGAAACTCATCATCATCCACAACCTGCAACTCTCACACACGCCTAATACCTGCAGTCGGAGCAGTTCAGTCCTACTCCAATTCCTAAACAGGAATTAATCAAGCAGCACGCCTAATTTCTACAAGAGATCAAAATGCCAACAACTTCTTTCATTCTCAATTTTTCATCAATCTTCATCACCCGGAAACACAAGAACAGGGCTGCAACTCCATAAACAGGACACAGGTAGCAGCAAAGCTTCAACAGATTATATTTTCCTTACCTAACTCTAACAGGAGGCACCAGCCTTCACACCTAATTCACCTACAGGAAACACAGCAGGCTCTCACAGGAACATCGCACTGTTCATCGACGGGAATCGTACACAAAATCCATTTCAATCTTCAATATTTCAGCAACAATCAACAACCAACCAAAATACAAAATGCATCCCCTTTTATAGGGTTACAACAAAGAAGAAGAAGAACGAAAATTGAAATCCCTAACCGCCTAAAGCATGGAACGTGCGGCCATGGCAGAGATTGGACAGGCTGAAGCTGAAACCGCAGGGGTTGTGGTCGTGTTCTGCGGCGCCTTGATGCCACTGTTCGTGGGCCGAAGACGCGTGGAGATGCAGACGTGGCCGGCGGTTGGAGCTCCGGAGTAAGCGGCGGCGTGAAATCCGCACTCCTGCGGTCAACAATGGCGGAGACGGGACCGCGCCTAATTGCGGAAGATGAACAGTTGCACGGGCCGGGGAATTTTGCACGCACGGGTTGCTTTAGCCTGAACCGGCTGATTATAGCCTTATATATATATATATATATGTGTGTGTAGTTTTATACATATATATGTATATATATAAAATATAGAGTAAAATAAACTCCAACGGCTACGCGCGCAGGCGTGCAACAACATGATTACGCACACAGACGTGTGACAACCCAAAATTTGCAAATAAAATGCTAAAACCAAAGTAAAATGAGATCATTCAAGAACGGTAGAGATCCGGTCGAATGCGGCATCGGGTATTTTCGGCGACCTGACCTAGGTTGGTCTCCACCAGGATGTCTGGTTGTTCTTGATGAATATTGGATTACTGTGTTTTGCTTCCCCGAGAGGAACCTGTGTTGTAGAATGAGATTGTTGCTATCTGTTTTTCTGTTTGAGAGTTGTATGGGAGAGGGGATTTAAAACTATTGATGTAACTTTGTTCTTTGGTTGTAGTAGGAGATTTCGATTGTACTTCCATTTGTGAGCTCTGGTGTGGATAAATATTTTGAGTGTTTGTGCTTCCATTTTTGTTGATGAATGCTGAGATTTAAAATGATTGCTGCTTGCATTTGTTTGGATTTCCTGTCGGAGCACTGTTGTGGAGATGATGAACAGTAACATTTAGATTATGTTGATTGCACGTGCGCTTTAGGAGATAGGAACTTTGTACTTGCCCTTCTGAAGCAGTATACAGAGAAGAGAGGAATTTTTCTCCTGTGCTTTGCGAGATTTCGTGGATCCACCGTGAAAGTGAGCGAAATATTTCCGTGGTACCCATGTGTGGTAGCGGCCGACCTTGGAGCGGGAGATCGAAGGTGACGAGGAATTTCTCGCGGGATCGCAGTCGACTTTGATTGCGGAAAGACGCCTCTTTCCGTGGGTAAATTATCTTTCTCTTTCTTTGTGTGTGCATTTTTTTCTCGTAGGATAATAGATTCATTGTTGGGTTTTCGCCCGGATTTTGTCTGCAAATACTACGTCGAAAACTCCAAACCGAAACGTATTTGGAGTTCACGATTTCCGTTTTGCTGCGATAAGAGGAACAGAACAAAAATTGCAAACTTCCTTCCCCGGATTTAGAATTGAACATTTTTTTCAAGAAAATTCATTTTAAACAAAACAATTATTTTGTGCTTTACAAAAATCTAAGTTGCTTCATTTTTTAAAGTGAGTGTGATACGACCCAGACATATCCAACAAGCAATACCTTAGTGTTTATTGTTTGCGGATGATATCGTTTTGGTTGATGAGACGCGCGAGGGTGTAAACGCAAAACTTGAATTTTGGGGAGATACTTTAGAAAAGAAGGGTTTTAGGTTGAGCAGGGCAAAGATGGAGTATATGGAGCTTAAATTTAGCAATACAAAAAGGACGGATAACTTCGTTATTAAGTTGGGTGATAAAGATATTTCCCGTAGTGAGTGTTTTAAATATCTTGGATCGATAGTTCAAAAAGACGGAGGTATTGATAAAGATGTGACACATAGAATCCAAGCGGGTTGGTTGAAGTGGATAGGCGCGTCAATGATCTTATGTGATCGTAAAGTACCACTAAAACTTAAGGGCAAGTTTTACCGTACTGCAATTAGCAAAAAATGGGAGTTGCGGAGATGAGAATGCTTAGGTGGATGTGTGGACACACGGGAATGGATAAAATTAGGAATGAAAGTATCAGGGATAAGACAGGAGTAGCACCAATTGCAGAGAAGATGCGAGATGCTCGTCTAAGATGGTTTGGACACGTACAAAGGAGACCATTAGAGGCACCTGTTAGGCGTTGTGAGAGTCTAGTCACTAGGCATGTTAAACGAGGGAGGTGTAGACCAATAAATACTTGGAATGAAACTGTAAGGAAAGACATGATGTACTTAGGCATTAGTGAGATTATGACAAAAGATAGGGCACAATGGCGACAAAAGATCCATATAGCTGACCCCACTATAGTGGGATAAAGGCTTGAATGTTGTTGTTGTTGTTGTAGTGTGATACGACCCGGTGCCACTTCGACGCGGTCTATCATCGGAAGGGGCCAAAGAACCGCGGGACTGAACCATTTGGTTCAGTCCCACCATCCTCCTAATCAAACGTGGCAGGCCCAGCCGATCCAAATATGTGGCTGGGTATTTGGGGGAGTGTGGAGCATCTCTTAAGGTTAACGAGAATCACATGCATTGTTCGTTTGTTTTTGCGTAGGAGTAGTGTTAGTCTAACATTTGGTATCAGAGTTCTCTCCTCTATCGATCGTCATGGCCGGCTACGAAAACCGCATCACAGCGTTGGAAGAGGGGCAGCAAAGCCTCCGTGACCTCCTGGAAGCGTTGAAGGGAGAACTGTCACAGTAAATCAACGTCGGCGAGGAACGATCCAGAGCGGCTTTCCTGGAAGTGACAACTGCACTCGGGGAACAACTGGGCTGCATCGAGCGGGCTCCAGATCGGGGCAACGCGCCGGCGACGGAAGGGGTCGTCGACCTCTGCGGCGCGGGGGAATTAGCGGCTGACGGGAGGAAGTCGACAGGACTTCCTCCTCTTGCTCCAGACGGCGGGGTTGACGGCATTGGCGGGGCTCAGGGACCTCTCGTCTCCAACCAGAGGACCTAGGCGCACCCGCAACACAGCAACCGGGGTGCCGGCGAAGACTCTGGTGGATCCGAGGGCTTCGGCGGTTTCTTCCGTGACCCGGGGGGTTCCACCTACAGTGACAGCCACTGTCGGCGTGGCGGGAGGAATTCAAGCATCCAAGGGGTGCTGATACAGAAAGGGGAGGCTAGCACTACCGACAACCACATGTGAATTGGGGGGAAGGAGAAGGAAGCAATGGGACCGGCCCGAAAGGGTGCTAGGGCATTTGATTTCCACACAGGGGGGAGGAGAGGCACTAGCGGAGGACCATTGGGGCCGAGGGGCCATTATGCAAGGCAGAGGAAGAACGATGGAGAACGGGGGAATGTGGAATCAAGGTTGGGGAGAACCTCCTGATTTTTCGGAGGAGCGACCACCGCCACCACACCGTCCACCAGTGCAGCCCCGACTGACGAGGATGGAGTTTCCGAAGTACAAAAACGGAGACCCACTGGAGTGGTATGAGAGAGCTGAGATGTTTTTCGAGTATCCGGAGTTTTCCAAGCACCAGTGGGTGCACATCTCCTCTTTTCACCTTGAAGGGGATACTTATCAGCGGTTGAGATGATGGAGGAAGCAGCGACCCTACCCCATGTGGGAGGAATTTTGGGATGGGCTCATCGCGAGGTTTGGGCCGACTGAGTACGAGGACTTCGACATGATGCTGAACAAGTTGAGGCAGACGGGGACCGTCAACGAGTATCAGGAGTTAGAAAGGTTGGCGAATCAGGTGCAGTGGACCGAGAAGGCACTTCTGGGATGTTTTATGGTCGGACTCACGGAGAAAATTAGCGATGAGGTGCAGGCATTTCAGCCCAAGAGCATAGTACAAACCAACGGGATGGCCAAGTTACAGGAGGAGAAATTATGGAGACGCAAGGCGACCACAACCTACCGTTGGGGCAGCAAAGAAAGAGAACAGGGAACGGCCAAGGGAACCAGCGACCCATATTTCCGGAAGGAGGCCGCGGTGAAGCGATTGTCGTGGGAAGCAATGCAGGATCGGCGGGCCAAGGGACTGTGCTACACTTGTGACGAGAAATTCGTCCCCGGTCACAAGTGTAAGGAATTTCAGGTTTACATGTTATAGGAGGAAGAGGGACTGGAGGCCGATGAGGATGGCGGATCCGAGGAGCGTAAGGTCCTAGAATTGGAGGAAATTGAAGTCTCTGTCCATGCTTTAGAAGGAGGAGGGCAACCCTCCACGATGAGGTTGACGGGGAAGGTGTCTGACCAGAGGGTGTCCATACTGGTAGACAGTGGGAGTACCCACAACTTCATCAACACCGAAGTGGCCAAGAAGTTAGCCATCACACCAACAGAGGATAAGGTGTTCAAGGTGCTGGTGGCGGGTGGAAATTTTTTGCAATGCACGGGGGCCGTGAAGAGGGTGCCACTCACGATGCAGGGATTCAGATGCTTGGTGGACCTATACATACTCCCGGTTCGAGGATCCGACGTAGTTTTTGGGGTGCAGTAGCTGAGGCAGCTGGCACTAGTTACAAATGATTGGGAGAACATGACCACTGAGTTCTCACATGGTGGGAAGACACACCGGCTACAGAATAACACGGGTCCGATAGTGAAGGAAGCCACAGTCTTGTCATTGCGGAAATGGGTCGAGCAGGACTACCCCGTGGCTTGGGTCCTGTCCGGCGGGGGATCAGAGGAGCAAAAGGAAGGTATTCCAGAGAAGTTGCAGGCAGTCATGGAAGGGTTTGAGGAGGTATTCGAGACACAGAGGGGGTTGCCCCAACCGCGGGCATGCGATCATCGGATTCCGATCAAGGAGGGCGTGGAGCCCACCAGTGTGCGGCCTTACAGGTACCCTTACATACAGAAGGAAGAGATTGAGAGATGTGTCTGGGAAATGCTGCGGGAAGGTACCATCTGTCATAGCACAAGTCTTTTTTCCTCTCCGGTCCTATTGGTTATAAAAAAGGACAGAACTTGGAGATTCTGCATAGACTATAGAGCCCTCAACAGTGCCACCATTAAAGACAAATTCCCGATCTCGGTCATCGACGAGCTTTTGGATGAGTTGCACGGAGCTCAATACTTCGCGAAACTGAATTTGTGGTCGGGGTACCATCAGATCCGCATGCAGGAAGGAGACGTTGAAAAGACGGCATTCCAAACACACGAGGGGCATTACGAAATCCTAATGATACCTTTCGGGTTGGCGAATGCGTCGTCGACCTTTCAAGCAGTTATGAACGAAACCTTGAGGAGATGGTTGCGGAAATTTGTGCTGGTTTTCTTCGATGACATCTTCATCTATATTCCGAGTCTGGAGGCGCACGAGAAACACTTGCGGATTGTGTTGCAGATCTTCAAGGAGCAGAAATGTTATGTAAAGAGATCGAAGTGCTCTTTCGGGAAACAAGAGGTGGAATATTTAGGTCACCTGGTGAATAGAGAAAGGGAGTGGCCGGACCTGAAGAAGATCTAGAGCATGACGGAGTGGCCAACACCCACCAATATCAAAATGTTGAGAGGATTTATGGGGCTAACTCGCTACTACAGAAAGTTCGTGAAGGACTATTGGAAGATCGCTATGCCGCTAACCATATTACTGCAGAAGGGGAAATTTTTTTGGGGAGAGGATGCGGCTCTTGCATTTCAGATGCTGAAGGAGGCCATGGTAATGACCACGGAGTTGGCACTACCCAATTTTTCCAAGTTGTTCATAGTGGAAACGGATGCGTCAGGAGCTAGCTTGGGGGCGGTGTTGATGCAGGAGGGGAGGTCGCTGGCGTACTACAGCAAGGCAATAGAGGGGAAGGCTTTGGGACTATCAATTTATGAGAAGGAGATGTTGGCAATCCTGCACGCGGTGGGAAAATGGCAGTCGTATCTCATTGGGAGGCATTTCAAAATACGAACCGACAATCAAAGCTTAAAAAATTTCTTGGAGTAGCGTGACTCGTCACTCGAGCATCAAAAATGGGTGACCAAGATGTTGGGATATTACTACGAGATTGAATACAGAAAAGGGAGGGAGAACAAATAGCTGACGCGCTCTCCCGCTTGCCCACTACGAGTTCCATCTTTGCTATTTAAGCGCCGGTCATGAGCATAGTGGAGGATGTTCATCAGGAGGTGTTAGCCGATACGGAGTTGCGACAGATATTGACGGATATTGCTGAAGGTAGGCAGGTTGAAGCAGGTTACCACGTTATCAATGGCCACTTGTACTACAAGGGATGCTTGGTGATGGCACCAGGATCCTCATTACGGCGGCGGCTACTCCATGAGTTTCACAACACGCCTAGCGGCGGGTACTCATGCATACTGTGGACTTATCAGCGTATCAAACATAATGTGTACTAGAAATGGTTGAAGGCGGATGTAGCACAGCATGTGAAAAACTGTTCGGAATGCCAGAGGCAAAAGTATGACACCACCGCTCCAGTGGGGTTATTAGTTCTGCTTGACATTCCGGAGCTTACATGAGAGAGTATTGCAATGGATTTCATTGAGGGGCTACCCAAATCTCAGGGCAAGTCGATCATTCTGGTGGTGGTGGACCGTCTTTCTGAGTATGGGCACTTTATCGTGCTAGCGCCCCCTTGCACCGCCGAAGCCGTGGCGGAGGCCTTCGTCAGGGAGGTGGTTAAACTGCATGGGATACCGACTTCCATCATTTCTGTTCGCGACACCGTGTTCACTAGCAGCTTTTGGAAGGAGCTCTTTCGCCTCACGGGGACGTCCTTACGTATGAGTACAGCTTTCCACCCCCAGACAGATGGGCAGACGGAGTCCCTCATTCAAAGCGTGGAGACATATTTGCGATGCTTCATTGCGGGTAGACCCCACCAGTGGAGTACGTGGCTCCCTTGGGCTGAGTACTGGTATAACACGGCCTACCAAACATCCGCAAAGATGATGTCATTTGAGAGTTAGTATGGCAGAGCACCGTCGACACTACGAAATTATGAAAAGGGGTCATTTGTGGTGCCGAAAGTGGAGTTCGCGCTGCAAAAGCAGGACATCTTGAAAGAGCTAAAGGAGAATCTTCGGAAGGCGCGGCACTGCATGAAAACCCAAGCAGACAAGCACCGTCGAGAGCAACACTTTGAGGAGGGAGAGGGGGTGTACCTCAAGCTATAACCTTATCGGCAGCTGTCAGTGGCAGGAGTGAAGAACCAGAAGCTAGCGCCCCACTACCACTGACCCTTTTGAATCCTGAGTAGGGTGGGGGCTCGGGGTGCAAACGAGTCGAGCTTGGCAAAATTTCCAAGCTCGAGCTCGAGCTTTTCATTTCGACCTCGAGCTCGAGCTCGAGCTCGACGAGCTCATTTATCCGAGCTCGAGCTCAAGCTCAATGCCAACTTATCGAGCTCGAGCTCGAGTTTCGAGGTCGCGAGCTTGAGCACGAGCTGCTCGCGAGCTTTTTAGCTCATGAGCTTTATTTTCTTTTTTTATTTATTATTTTAAAAAATTTATAAATAAAAAGGTCGTGAGCCGGCTCGCGAGCTCATGAACAACACTAGAGGAGCTCGAGCTCCAAAAGCTCGAGCTCGAGTCGAGCTTTTTTCAAGCCGGCTCAACTCAACTTGCAGCCCTTGTGGGGGTCGTAGCTTACACTTTGGAACTTCTTGCGGACTCGCGGATCCACCCCACCTTACATGTGTCGCTGCTCAAGAGGGCTGCATCGGAGGATGCTCCACCAGTTAGCCCGTTGCCCGAAGTGACGGAGCTGGGCGAAGTTCGACCACAATCGAAGCGAGTTCTGGAAGCAAGGATCAAGACCGTGTAAGGAAAATCCATCGTACGACTACTAATTCATTGAAAGGGCATGGCCGAGTCCGACCGGACTTGGGTGGATTATGATGAGTTCAAGGAGACATACCCAGAGTTTCATCTTGAGGACAAGCAGTTTTTTGAAGATGGCGGGAATGATACGACCCAGAGCCTCTTTGGCGCGGTCTATCATCGGAAGGGGCCAAAGAACCGCGGGACTGAATCATCTGGTTCAGTCCCACCATCCTCCTAATCAAACCGGGCGGGCCCAACCGGTCCAAATATGCGGCTGGGTATTTGGGGGAGTGCGGCGCATCCCCTAGGGTTATCGAGTATCACAGGTATTGTTTGTTCTTTTTGCATAGGAGTAGTGTTAGTCTAACAGAGTACAACACCCTCTCAAATTACTTTTTTTGCAAAATCACATTATTCATTGCACGCATTTAGGATTTCCTAGAAAAAGCTGACAGGCGCGCAAATCCTACGCGTCGTCCTGCATCACCAAGTCTATGATGTCAGGCAGTGACCTGAGGTCGAGTGACATTCTCTAGACAGGAGTACGCACTGGACTTGAATGATTTTAAGCTAGGGGTAAAAATGTATAGCCAAGTACACCTGGAGAAATCATCAATGAAGGTAACGAAATATAAGCTACCTCTACTAGCAATGCTAGTATGAGAGGGACCCCAGATATCAGAGTTAATTAGATCAAAAGGACGCGAAGAACTACGTCCTTGCTTTGCTGGAAAGGAAGAGCGGTGGTGTTTGCCAAGCTGGCAAGCTTCACAATTCAGAGAAGAGGCCCCTTGAGATAGATCTGGGAGAAGTTGGTAGATGAGACGAGTAGGAGGATGGCCAACACAAAGATGTCATTGCAGAAGAGAATTTGAAGCAGAAAGAGCAGTGACATTGTCAAGAAAGAAAAGGTCATCACTCTCAGTCTCAGTAGCAATCGTATCATTAGAGACAGAATCCTGAAAAGAACAAGTACTAGAAATAAAAGTAACTGTGCATTTTAACTGTTTGCAGAGAGCAAGAACAGACAGTAAATTGCACGGAAAAGTGAGAACATAGAGAGCATCCTCTAGCCGCAAAGATGGAGTGAGTTGAATAGTATCACTACCACGGACAGGAGAGGAAGTATCATCCGCAACAAAGACTGGAGATAACCGATTATGCTTGTTCAACCAGGAGAACAAACGAGAATTGTCAGTCATATGAGAAGTGGCCCCAGAGTCAATAAGTCACTTTCCCTCAGTAACCAAATGAGCACTCCCTGAAGAGGAGACGAGAAGTAGACCTCATGGAGAGAAAAAATGCAGAAACGTCCATAGAAAGAGAGAAAAACAGACAGAGAAACTCAAATCGCACAGTTAGACAGCAAGACTGCAAAAGACGCGGAGAGGATTGCGCAAAAGAAGATAGGGAGACCGCGCAAAAGAAGATAGGGAAACCACGAAAACAAAAAAATCGCGCAAACAAAGAGGTTAAGAAGAAACCGCAAACAAAAACTAGAAGGGCACTAGCCGCAGGATGAGAGAATAGCAGAGAGAGAAGACCGCAACAAAGGAAAGAAGGACGGCATAAACACTCGAACCGCACGATTGAGTGAGAAGTCGGAAAAGAACTTGTCGCAAAAAGCGAACAAAGCAGGAGATCGCGCGATCACAATAGAGGCCGCACGAACACAGCAAGGCCACACGATCACAGTAAGACTGCGGGAGCATAAAATAGGTTGCAAGCAAAGAACAAATCGCAAGAGGAGTGACTAGCAAAGGGAGGGCGGGAGTGAGACCGCAATCGATTAGAACAAGAAACCGCGAGCTCTTTCAAGAAGCCGAACAACAAACCAGAGCAGAAGACCGGTTAGCTCTGATACAATGTGAAAAACAGTTAAATAAAGACAATTTTATTACTCCAAAAAGGTACTAAATACATAGGTATGCCCCCATATTTATAGAAGATGAGGAAAAGAGGAGAATACAACAGGCGATGTGGGACTATATACAAGTCGTGTGGGCTATGCGGCTTGAATAGGACAAACTAAATGACTATACAGCTGGAGAAATTATCTACAATGCGGCATCCGGTCTCTATCCGACAACATGTTGCAAACACTAGAAACTGCTAAGCTCCAACAGCGACCAGGCCACCAAACCACAATAGCGAGTTGCCGTCGGACCGCAACTGTGGGTTGCCGCCGGACCGCAACTGCGGGTTGCCGCCGGACCACAACTGCGGGTTGCCGCCGGACCACAACTGCGGGTTGCCGCCAGACCACAACTGCGGGTTACCGTCAGACCGCAACTGCGGGTTGCCGCCAGACTGCAACTACGGGTTGCCAAAGTTGTACTTGAGAATGCCTGACCGTCAACTGGACCTGATTTCAGCAATCCGCACAGCCACTTTAGAGCATCGCCAGACCGCCTGACAAACCACCAAACCGGTCTGCCTACCCAGACCGCCAGGACTGAAACATCACACAGCCAGAGAGCCACTCAGAGGTTAACCGAAAGGGCTTTAGTCATCAGATTGCCAATCCTGTCCGCTATTGTTAGCCGCCAGGCCGCCTATCCTGTCCGCCAGTACTAGTCGTCAGGACGCTTATCCTGTCCACCAGTGCTAGTCGTCAGACCACCTAACAGCACAGGTTCTGACACTCACCACCATTGCGCCTAAGGGTTCCAAGAAGGGATCCTCCACCCTCCCGTCCGCCAGTACTAGCCGCCAGTCCGCCTATCCTGTCCACCAGTGCTAGTCGTCAGACCACCTAGCAGCACAGGTTCTGACACTCACCACCATTGCGCCTAAGGGTTCCAAGGGAACCTCCTCCCTCCTCAAAGACCCCCCCCCCCCCTCCATCCTCCGTGCACTCGCTCGCAATATAGGGTACACATCAATTTGGTATCAGAGGCACCGGTCCTCCCATCCGCCAACCACGCCGCTTCTCCACCACCGATCCCGCTCGTGGCCTATTGTACCCTCGATCCGGGCCGCAGCAGGCCTAACCGCGCCGATCTGGCACATCCGTGATAGCCCCAGGCAGAATCCGCCCTGATCCGCCCACTCCAGGCCGCTTCGCGCCGTCCGCCGCCCGTTCTCCTTTGATCCTCTCTCCACGGGGGCCCCTTGCATGTCGCCTCCACCGGACAACTTCTCCCACCAGATTTTCCTCCGCTTCGGGCTCCTCATCTCATGGTCGAAGACACTCAAGAAGGCCCAACCTTGGCCCAGATTTTGGAATAATTCAAAATCATGATGGCGGACAACCACCAAGCCCTCCTCGACGCTCTCCGGCCAGACGGCACGCCGCCGCCGCCGCCACGTACCACCTCCGCCTCCTCTCCATCCGCCCCCGAGCCACCACACCACCCTCCGCTGACCGATCTCCCGGCCCGTTCTGAGTACTCTACAGTGCCACGTTTTGTGAAGTTGGATTTTCCGACCTTCGAGGGCCGCGAGGATCCCCTTACATGGTTGGCTCGTTGTGAGTATTTCTTTGCTGCACAACGCACATTGCGGGAGGATTGGCTAGGAGTCGCCTCCTTCCACCTCATGGGGTCGGCCCAACTCTGGTTCTCCCAGCTTCAACGAATGAAGCTTGATCTCACATGGGATGACTTCAAGACTCAGTGTAACCTCCGCTTCGGACCACCGCTTCGTAGCAACCCTATCGGTGACTTGATCTCCTTGAAATAGTTGGGCTTCATTGATGACTACTTAGAGCAGTTCCAGGTGCTCTTTGTCGGCGCTCTGCTAGTTCCAGTGGCTCACCAGGTAGCCTTCTTCACGGCAGGTTTACATGAGCGCCTCTGCATGGATGTTGAGTTCCAGAATCCTCCGGATCTTACCACCGCCATGAGTTTATCATGCATTTACGAGAAGCGCATTTTGTTGGGCAGCCCTCACATGAGTCGTCGTAGCAGTGATAGCTCTTTCCGGCACTACAGTCAGCCCCAGCCAATGCTCTCTCCCTCTGCGACTCTCCAGATGCCCTTCTCTACGCCTTCTTTGAGCCGTCGTCACTGATCCTCCCTCGCCTCTGTCAGGAGATCCACGACACATCGGCCCTTGGGGAGCTCCTTCGCTGCATTCAGGAGGGGCGCCTTCCGCCGCATTGGACAGCTCGTGAAGACCTCATCATTTACAGGGGCCGCTTTTACTTGTCGGCGACCTCCTTGCTCATTCCAGACCTGTTGGCGACCGTCCATGATGACACACACCTGTGCGCCGAGTTCTTCTAGTCAGGACTCAAACGGAGTGTCCAACCTTATATTGTCGCATGCATGACCTGTCAATGCAGCAAGACGGAGTCGCTCTCTCCAGCCGGTCTTCTACAGCCCCTCCCAGTTCTGACACAGATTTGGGTGGACATATCGATGAACTCCATTGAAGGGCTCCCTCTGTCGTGGGGGTACTCAGTCATCTTCGTCGTCGCTGATCTCTTCTCATAGGGAGCCCACTTCATTCCCATGAGCCGCCCCATCACCGGCCCTACAATCGCTCGTGCATTCTTCGACCAAGTGTTTTGTCTCCACGGTGTACCAGAGAGCATCGTGTCCGACTGGGACAAGGTCTTCACATCTCAGTTTTGGCAAGAACTATTCGCCCTTTGCGGAACGAAGTTGGATCTCTCCTTCGCCTACCACACGCAGTCAGACGACCAGACCTAAGTGGACAACAGGACGCTCCAGATGTACATCCGCCGTCTTACCGGGGATCGCCCCAAGGACTGGGCTCATTGGCTACCATGGGTGGAGGTTACAATACGTCCTACCACACCGCTCTCCAGACTACTCCCTTCCACCTCATCTACGGTCGGGATCCTCCCCGCCTCCTCACTTATGTTGGCTCTTCCGCCCGCTCCGCCACCATCGACACCGAGCTTCGCACTCGTGACGAGGTGCTACGCCTTGCACGAGATCACCTCATTCAGGCCCAGGAGCGGATAGAGACCGCCCACAACAGAAGCCATCGGGAGTTGTTCTTCACCCCAGGGGATTGGGTCTGGCCGAAACGCCGGCCTTACCCGACAGTCAACCGTTTCCAAGGGGCATACCAGAAGCTCGGCCCCAAATTCTGTGGGCCCTTCGAGATCCTGCACCGCATCGGGGACGTGGCTTACAGTCTCCGCTTCCCAGAGGACGCTTAGATTCACGACATCTTCCACGTCTCCCAGCTGAAGCCTTTCCTTGGCAACCCTCCCGCAGCACCCCGGGTACCACTGTTGGCGCCACCAAAGGGCAAGCTTGAAGTCGAGCAGGGTGGAGATGTTACGGATCCTCGATGGGGGATTACCTACAAAAGCCGCGAGTTGCGAGTGTCGTGCGACTAAAACTTTATCTCCTAGTTATATTTTATCTTTATGCAAGCTTTTAATATTTATAACCTCACCTTGTTAAGCCTTGTGAGGGGGCATTTATGTATTTTTGAGTTTATGCTTTGGATACTTTATGTTGGTGTTTGGAAAATGAAAAGGGGAGAAGAAATAAAATCTAATTTCTCTTTGCTCTCTCTATTTTCTCTCTATCTCTCTCTACCCTTTTCTATTTCCCCCGTCGGACGCCCTAGCCGCAAGCTGATCGCAGATCCCGCGCCCCCGTTCCCGTCGGCTCCAGCTTCCAACGCCCTACCTCTTCCTCACCACCATTGCGCCAAAGGGTTCCAAGAAGGGATCCTCCTCCCTCCTCCGGGACTTCCCCCTCTATCCTTCGTGCACTCGCTCACAATCTAGGGCACACATCAGACTCCTCTACTTTTCATATTTGGATGTGAAATGAGTACAAACATTTGATCCAAGATAATTCAACATATTTAGCCCTTGTAGATATCAAACTTTGCAGCATTCCATCATTCCGAAGATAATTCAAATATATAGATCAAAATATATAATAAAGAATATAAGGCATGCAACAATAAGCATAGAACTCCTTTAAGAAGTAATATAAATAAGATGCAACAAGTTAGAAATCCACAGAGAATTAAGAAATCTTAAATACGAGATAGATCATCACCAACCTAATAGGATAGTTCACCATAAGAATATTCAAGTTGCGGCAGGACTCATTGATAGCTTGCGAATCAATCCCCCAATTAGAGTGCTCGCGTTTGCTTTGAAAGTTTAGAACAGCAGTGATGCCCTGAGGCAAAGATAAGCAAAATTTGACTAATAGAAAACTTGAAGGACAGTAGTGAACTTCCTAAACAATACATAGAAGCCAGTTACAAAGAGTATGAAAGAAAGGAGCAAGAAAAAATGAACTTGATAGAATTTTAATTATAAGTGACTTGTAGAAAAGCATTCCAACTAGTAGAAAAAGTTTCCCAAACATAAAAAGTACATATATTGCAAATTCCAGGAAATAAGCAGCTCATGTAGAACTCAAGTTTAAAATTGCATGCAGATTTATAATATTGCAATTAATGATGAAGACGTTTCATGGTAGCAGGCTTCCTCCACTAGTCTTTGTTAATAAACAGGCTCTTGGCCCAATCCAGTCTGAAATTCAGTACATCTATTCCCAGTTACGGATAAAATTTTAAACTTAATTTCCCAATTCTGACACGATGAAATATGATTAACAAATGCCAGGTCAGGAAGTAATTTAGATAGACCTGACAAGCTAAAAGATGACTCGATAGATATTACATACTAGAAACAAGTTGTTATGAGCTTTGTGCCTAGTGTTATGGCTTCGTTCCTAGTGTTATGGACTCCAGGTCTAGTTATCGTTGTGTTTTGTGACTAATTATCATTATGGTCTTTTATTTAAGTCAGTTGTCTTTTATTAATTGCCAAGTCATTGTTAGACATTTGTTGTTGATTGTTCAGAGTGAATCATTAAGAGTTGGGTCATGCAAAGCATATTTAAAGGCATGTGATGTTGGAATGAAGGTATGTATGAATTAGAGTCTTCTCCTTACGTCTTGAATGAGATTTTGGTAGCTCTCTCTAGCACACCTTGCTTAGGTAGCCGCGGTTTTGGCTCCGTAGTACCTCCCGCCGTCATCTTCACCTACGGACACTTCTATGACGATACTACCCACATTCTATAATGAGCCCGTAACACAATAATTCCAATATATAAAACTTAGAAATTGTTACTACCTTCAACTCTGTTGCACCATTCCAACTTTGAACATTATTACCACCTTCACGTCCCTTGGTTCATTCCTTTTATACCATCATCATCATTCTTTTACTTTTCCCATTTACCAGGTCAAATGCCAAAAGCAACACCTATCATCTTTATTGATACACCGTGTGAAAATGAACATGGGTGTGCACTTGCTCTAGGTCAACCCTAACCAAGGAAGTCAAATGACATATCTAAAAGCCAATCTATCGTCCAATTCATGGGACGCGTCTTCCTGAGATGTAGGTCCCCAAGACAAAACACCCGCACGGAACCTCTGAGTTCGAGTGTGGTTCGTTGCACAATGGGGACTGCAAGTGTCTATTCTCACGGAAAGCATTGATGGGATCGTCATCTGTACGATCCAAATCCACGGTTGCATCTAGAGCACCATTTGGAAATTTTCTATGTATTTTATTATTTTTTGTGCTTTATTTGAGATTACTTATCATCTAGGATCAATCATATATAAGAAGTATGGTGGGTTGGTTTCATATTACATTGCAAAATTTGAAAAACACTCTTCCCGGAATCCGACGATCTCTTGTGGTGTCGACGCTATGAAACCCTAAGGTGCCAACTCCCTGCTTTGAATCCTTGCCTTTCCTTTTACTCCTTGTGTTAGTCCCCCCTCTCCGCCTCAGCCCTAAGTTAGCCGACCCTCACAAACTCTACAAAATCCCCAACCGCCAGTCTTCAGCCCCTTCATCGGACACCCCATACTCCCCTGCCTTTAGCAGCCAGCACGTGGCTGCAGTTTCTAGCTGCCCCTAGCCCCCCTTTTATGCAGCTCCAGCCCCCAGTAGGCCATTCCCCACCTCCAGATGATCCAACCAACCTCCACAGCCCCATTCTCCACCCCCCCCCCCCCCCCCCGCCCATTCCTCTACCTTCCCCAAATCCCTTAAGTATCCTCCACTCTACCAAAAAACCAACTTACGCCCCGTCCAGCCCCGTCCATCCACCAACCACCACCATACAAAACTCTTCACCTCTCTAATCATCCGCCACTACATCTACGATCCAGGACCCTTCACTCATCAATTTTACTTGTTTGGTGTCTTACTTTCTTTTCAATATTCTTATGTAGATTTGGACTCCTGTACAATAATGACCATCTTATTGTGCTAGAACATTTGTCTCTGAATAATTTTGACATGCAGGATCTTTATTGCATGCACAAATTATTTTTTGTCCCTCCCAACAAAGAAAGTCAAGCTTGTTCGCTTTTTAAAATTATTTGCATACTGCTTTTGTTAATTGTGAATGCTTTATGTGTTAATTAATGGTTGCAAAACATCATTGGATCTCTCTTTGCATGCACACATCATCCTAGGGTTATGTAAGGCTCATTTCCCTCGACATTTCACCTAGGGTTGCATTGGCTTAGATCATACTCTCACAAACTAACCTACGCTGGTATCAGAACCCAAGGTTTGAGCCACATTTATGCTACATAGTGGTAGGTCATATAGAATCTTTGTCTAATCCCAACATCACGGACGATTGGACAAATAGTTCGAACATGGACATGACACCTGCAAATCACTAGAGTCTTATCATAGATCGCTTTGATCAATTTGATGCCCAATTTTTGTTCTTAAACACAGTCACTACGATTAATGCCCGGGCAGAAACCTTATAAAACCCAAAAGTTCGGTTCAGGACACTCCTCGCCCAAGGGAGGCCACTAGACATCATGATGATCACTTTGAAGAAGTTTTTTGCTCGTAAAAGCTCATGCCACCCTTGATATGGGACCTCAAGCATGCCTACGATCATCCCCCCTCCGCCCCCCTCCATAAAGATTGTTACGATTGCGCACACGCCGGCCCGTTATCTTAATTTCAGCATTAATTGTTTTTGTTATCCGCACCACCGCATGTATATAAGAGGGGGAGACTATCTTAATTTGGATGTTTTTGGATGTTGGGAATTTAGGGTTGCTCCCTAACTATCTTCTTCCTCTCCTCATCCCCTTCGTCTCCTCCCCTCCTCCAGCTCCCTCCTCCCATAGCCATTCTTCTCGATTGTAATACCTCCTTCGTAATCCAATACCTGGTTTGTATTAATTTGGTCCGACCTGCCATCTTCCGCCCGCCTTTTTGGCCGCCAGAGCCCTAGCACCTATTTCAGCGCCGACCCGTGCGGTTTCCACGGCCGATGCTTCCACTGCAGCCCCCGCCAGTTCGGCCCGCGCGCGCCCCTGCGGCCCTCGACGACTGCCCGCGCACGCCCCTGCATGCTTCCGCGAATGCCCGCGCGCGCCCCTGCAGTCCTCGTTTGTTACGATCACTTCCGTCGCCGAGCCTCCCTCCGCCATGGCACCCCGCACCACCATCGAGGCCCTCGAATCCGTAGTCGAGGCCCTCAACAAACGCATTGAAGCCCAAGAACTGAGCCACGCATCGTTGGCAGCTACCATCCACGCCCTAATGGCCAAGATCGACGCGATGCCGCAAATGACCGCCACCCACGCTTTCGGATTCTCCGTAGACGGGACTTCCATTCCTGGCACAGCACCACCGCCCCGACCGGAGACCGATGCCGGCCCTCCGGCGGGTCTGGGCTGATCGGCCCTATCTTTGGACATCCCTGTTTTTTCGGGAGTGGACCGGTTGGGCTGGATTGCTAAGGCCGAGCAGTACTTCGACCTCAACTACACACCCGAACAGGACAAGGTGTCCACAGCCTTCGTCGGCCAGGATGGCTCCACGCTCCACTGGGCGCGGTGGCTTCGCCAGTCCAACCCTTTGCTCTCCCGGGTCGCACTACAGCACGAGATGATCCGCCGGTATGACATCCGCTACTCTGGCTCAGCGTTCGAGCGCCTTTGCAGCGTCCGTCAATCCGCCGGTCTGGATGACTACATCGACGACTTTGTTGCCCTCGTCACCCATGCTCCCGGGCTGCCGCCCAACCATTATCTGGAGTTCTTCATGCAAGGCCTCCTCCCCATTATCCGCTCCAACCTCCGCACGCACAATCCGCTGACGATCTCTGATGCTCTCGACTTGGCCCGCTTGGTCGAGGCCGACATCTACCCTCGGCCACCTGTTCCGCTGGCGGGCCTTCTGCAAGGTCGACCACTGACAGTCCCGCCACGACCAGGGTAAGGGGATCAGCGCCCTGGACGCCCTCCGCCCCAGCGCCTCTCCAACAGCGAGTGCAATGACCTTCGCAGCAAGGGCCTGTGCTTCCGTTGCCGCCAGCCATACTCCCCTGCGCATGTTTGCGTCGTCAAAGAGTTCCACGCCATCATCGGCGACTGTGACCCGGAAGTCACCTGCGAGGACTTTGAGTCCCTTGGGAACCCCTGGGGGGCCGGCCCCTCAGGCACTGTTGCCGTCACGGACCGTCCGCCGCCAGCTCACTGACCACTGCCTTGAGGCCAAGGCAGTTTTTCCAGACGTCGGCACTGTTACGATTGCGCACACGCCGGCCCGTTATCTTAATTTCAGCATTAATTATTTTTGTTATTTGCACCCTCTCGTGTATATAAGAGGGGGAGACTATCTTAATTTGGATGTTGGGAATATAGGGTTGCTCCCTAACTATCTTCTTCCTCTCCTCATCCCCTTTGTCTCCTCCCCTCCTCCGGCTCCCTCCTCCGGCTCCCTCCTCTCATAGCCATTCTTCTCGATTGTAATACCTCCTTCGTAATCCAATACCTGGTTTGTATTAGAGATCGTACTCCCCCACCAGCACAATACGTCTACAATCACACAAGTATTATAATGATTATCAAGACCCCCACAAGGAGGCCCTCCAGTTGAGGACGACATCACTCAGCACATTCGTATCGATTCCCCTTGCTTTGAAGGTCAACTAGACACAAGTTTTTTAACAATTGGCTCCAAGACATGGACCACTAGTTTGAGTGGTATAAGACGGCTGATGAGCGATGTGTTTAGCTTGTCAAGATGAAGCTACATGGGCAAGCTAAGATCTAATAGATGAGTTTAAAGAGGATGATAGAGAGAGGAATATTACTGTTGAAGTTATTAGTATTGAGTCTTTATGTATGTATGGGGTTTAGTCCCACACCATAGTTTTAGGTTTAAGGGTCCTTTGTAGTCCTATAAATTACCCCCTTGTGGGATGAATAAATTGCACCTTTTATTAGCATTTCATTTCTTTATAACATGGTATCAGAGGAGGAATTGACTCCTCTCTTGGTGGCTTCCGCTCCTACCGTGAGTTGAATCCCTCATCTCGTTCTCGTCCGCCAGCTCTGCTCACGCTCTCGCGTGCAATCCTGCTTCCGCTCTCATCGACGAGATCGACTTTTGATTTCGTCGACGGGAGCGGCGTCGTCCCCTGATGATCTCGTCGACAGAGGGCTCCACTGCTTCCTGTTTGTCGTCCTGCTCCCGTTTGTGTTTCTGTCGCAGATTGTCGACGACGATCCTGGTCCCTATTCCCGTCGAGCAATTGTTGCATCTATTCCTCTCCTTCGATCCCGTCAAGCTTCCAGTCCCCGCTCCCATAGAGCTTCATGTCTACGTTCCCGTGTTGCTGCTCCGGATTACGGTCGACCTCGTTGCTACTCTCGGGGACGATCCCTACTTTTGCACTCGTGGATGATGCTTCTCTTTGTGTCGAGCTCCTCTCTTTCTTTTTGGGCTCCCTCTTTTGCTCACTGTTGCTTGAGCCTTCTGCTCGTTGCTGCTTGAGCACTCTGCTCGCAGCTGCTTGAGCACTCAGCTCGCAGTTGCTTGAGCCTTTTGCTTGTCGTTGTCTTGTGCTCGTGCTATGCTGGCTGCATCTTGGGTCGTATTATCGTTGGCAGCCGCTCCTCATTGCCTTTTTTTATTAGTATTAATTGTATTGTTTTTTTATTGTCTTTTATGCCTTAATGCATATATTCCACGTGAGGGAAAGTGTTTGTGATGAAGGCGACTCGGATGAGACTCGGATGACTGTCTTTCTCAACTCCTACCTTAGTCACACACAACCTTTATGCCTTAATGCATACTTCATGTATTGTTTGTCTCTAGGTGTTTTATGTCTTCATGCACGTGATCCACGTGAGAGAGTGTTCGTGATGATGGCGACTCAGATGGCTCTCTTTTCTGACTCGTATCTTAGTCACACAGAGTCCTCCAGGCATATTTTTGTGTTGTTTGTCTCCGGGTATTTTATGCATTCGTGCATGTGTTCCACGTGAGGGGGAGTGTTCGTGATGACGGCGACTCAGATGTCTCTCTTTCCTTACTCCTGTTTTAATCACCTATGGACTCCAGGCATATTTTGCATGTTGTTTGTGTCTCCCCAATTTATTTCTTCAATGTTAGGTAGGGGTGGTTTGGCCTTTGTTGGTTAATATGGTTTCAGCTCCGGGAGCATCCAGTGTGATCATGATAGGTTTGTGGACCAACGTCATGTGGCTTATGCCTGGTTGGATTATCCCCGGTGACACGCGATTGGGCCCCGGTGGCTGTTGTTTTTGTCCCATGTTGCCAACCAACATTACCTCTCTTTGTATGATGTGCCCGAGCTGGAGGTTTTCCCTCCAGCTTGAGGGGGAGTGTTGAAATTATTAGTATTGAGTCTTTACGTGTGTATAGGGTTTAGTACCACACCATAGTTTTAGGTTTAAGAGTCCTTTATAATCCTATAAATTACTCTCTTGTGGGATGAATAAATTGCACCTTCTATTTGCATTTCATTTCTTTCTAACAACTACCTCACATCACATGATGGGGTGATATGAATCAGAGATTTAAGAACAAGTATCTCCCTGTATATTATGGAAATCAACTCCTGCATCAGCTATATGTCGAGCGACATAGGACCCTCTCTATCGCTAAGTATATATCTCATCATGATGAGCTCGTTGTGAGGAGCAATGTTCGAGAGGCAATCACGTTTTTCTTTCGGGCAAGTCTTAGATCAGAAATTTGTTGGGAATTGATTCCTCATCGTTTAGAAATGGTTGAGTAGGTATTCCAACTTACCATGGAGTAGAGCAGTACCTGCGATCCTCAGTCTAAAGCAGGTCATCTCATGACCTGACAACTCGACCTTTGGTGGCGTACCCAACCACTATTACGGTCCATTCGGCGCGCAGGTATTGACTTTCTGGAATTGACTTTGGCCAAAAAACCAATATCTGCAGGAATTGGTTTTGTGCAAAAAACCAATTATATTGTTCGGCTGAAGGATGGTATTCAGTGAACAGAATTGACATTGATATGTAAAAGTTGTTCGGCCGCACACTAGAATTCGTTTTCTAAACTTCAAAATTTTAAAATTTAAACAGTTTTAAATTAAAGCAGCAAAATGAAGTACTGGCATTGAAAATTAATGTTCCAAAATAAGAATAACTGATACGGCATAAACATAGTCCATAATTAAAATACAAAAACATGATATGACATAGATAAAAGTCTATTGTTCATTAAACAAAGACACAAATCTAGCGATCAAACTGCATTCGCAGGCATGTGCCCTCCATGTCTTCAGGTAGCCTCATGAATATGTCACGTTTGACACTATCATGACACAGTATGTTCATCGCCTTGAGGAAATCACGTTGGTGTAAATCCGTCATCTTCGTCAGTGCTACATAAATGTCATCAACATTGGTAGATGACTTGGTCCCCGCTGCTTTCTCTACTTCAATATGTGTATCGTCTAACACACCAATGCTATTTGGGAACCATCTAGATTTGTGTTGTTGGCTACTTTCAGGCAATCTAATATAATCGCCTGATAGTTTTAATACAGCTTGCAATACAATGTTGAAGTGTCTGCTAATTATGTCAATCGAGCGGATAAACATGTCACCAACAATGAGAAACTTCGTGTTATATGCCAAAATGTACAGAAATATTGCAACTGATTCCTTAGTAGATACATATTGTGTGTCGCACACAAACCCTTTTGCCCTGAGAATATCACAAAGTTCATTGAATGGTGTTTTACCCATGCGGAGGTGGCTGAAGCAGTTAGCCTCATGCTCATCATATAATCGTTTTAATATTATATTGCGTAGAACGTCTTTCCACATCAACCGGGTTTCTGGGAATGGATTTCATAACCACCACAGCTGCATCATAAGCAGCAGCAACGACTGACTTGATTATAATATTCATCTTTCGTTTTTTTGTACCTCTACTTGATCCATGACAGACCTAGATACACAAATCGCATTGAAATCAAATAGATACTAGCATTTAATGAATGAGATCAAAATCTAACCCTATAACTAAAAATTCAGGACAAAAAAATCTGCCTTTAAGGTTGACAAAAGAAAATCGAACATTTAATGAATGGGATCAAAATCTAGTTGTTAAATTGAAGTCCTAGTTGTCAATTTTAATGAAATTGAGCAAGCTCAACCTCATTTTGGTGAGCTAATTTGAATCTAACATTTAATAAATGGGATCAAAATTGAGCTAGTTAGTTGCTTTAATTTCCTTGCCTCTTCATTCATGTGCCCTAGAGTATGTTTCTCCCATATACCAAAGAACAAACAAAATTAGATTTAAAAGTATACTGCGCATAGAGATAGAATCAAAGCAAAATATTGTAAACTTGAAAGCGGCATACATCATTGATCTACTATAATCAAAGCAAGATGTTGTAAAGGAGGAGGAAAAAGTGAGGAGGCGGAGGAAGAAGAAGTTAGTAGGAGGAATAAGAAGGGGCGGCCATTGACGGAGCTCGGGAGGAAGAAGAAGAAGAAAGGAGGAAAAAGAAGAAGTGAGGAGGAGGAAGAAGAAGTGAGAAGGAGGAGGAAGGGGCGGCCATTGAAGGAGCTCAGGAGGAAGAAGAAGAGGAAAGGAGGAGGAGGAGGAAGAAGTGAGGAGGAGGAGGAGGAGGAAGAAGTGAGATTGAGGAGGAAGAAGAAGGGGCTCGGGAAGAAGCAGAGGATGAAGAGAAGAGAAGAGGAGGAGGGGTTATACCTGCGGAGGAGGAGGCGCGGCAAGGAGAAATTCGGCGAAGGGCAGAAGAGGACATAAAAATCGAGCGATGCTGGCATCGGGGGGTAAGAATTGAGGAACGTGATTGTTAGGTTATAATGAAAACCGGCGGCTTTACTTCAAAAGCCGATTCCTGACCAATTCCAACCCGCCGAACACACCAAACGGAATTGGCTTTGGCCAAAGCCAATATTTGAAAGCCAATTCCGTTCCGCCGAACAGGCCATTATTGTTTTCTTGCATCCCCGTGCTCCTTAGACATGAAGGGTAAATCAGTTATTCTTGAAGTTTCCAAACCTGAGGGCATCCAGTGTTATGAATGTTCTAGTAGAGGCCACGCGCCAACGCAGTGCCCTACGATGAATCTGCTTATTGAGGAGGCTGAGCCTAGTACTAAGATTGATGAAACACCTAAGGAGGAGATTACAGCCATCGTTGAGGATAGATGAGAGATTGGCGTTGACTGATCACTCAAGGTGGGAGTTATTAGACGTCTTTTATATACCCCGTATGCAAATGAAGACCAGAGACGCACCACTATCTTCTATACATATTTCACTAACGCAAGTGATCCCTGCAAGCTAGCCATTAATAGTGGGAATTGTGTAGATATCACTGCCCAGAAGGAGCGGATGAAAGTGAAAGCGGAGGCGCATCCACATCTGTACTGAGACATCTGGGTCGACAACACCGCGATCTAAGTCACCCAACGGTATTTTATGCTGATCAATCTCGCGTCTTTTTGATAATTGTATTTAATGTGACGTCATTCTAATGGATGTTGGTTGTGTTGTTAAGGGAGCCTTGATTTTACAATGAGTGTAAGTCAAAACCAACTGAATCGCCTAACCAAACCAAAGCACACGGTTCAGTTCGGTTTTAGTATGTTGTGGTTCGGTCGCGGTTCCAATTTTTGAAAAACTATGGTTCGATTCACGGTTTTGAATGTCAAACCAAAGTGAGTCGAACCAAAACATATGGATATTAAATTATTAATTATTTCTAATCATAAATGATTTAGGAGGCTTTAGCCGTTTATATATTTATTAAATCTAATTAGAATATTTTTCAATACCATATATTATGGTAATGTTGTTCACTGTTTTTATATTGTCTAGTGTCTAGACTGTCTTCTTTTTGACTACTAATAAAGTAATAATAATATAATATAATATCTTAAATTCGTAATAATAGTACTAATAGCTTTAGCCTTTAGGTTTTCGCACCTGTTTTTGAGTTTTGTCATCCCAAGTCCTGACCTCGCAGCAAGCTCATAGACCGTACTCCAAGTCCCTCCGACGACGTACCTTTGAGGCTTCGGTGCCTTACAAGCATCGCGATCACGCCTCCAACTTCCTACTCCAAGTAACTGCAAGGTTGCAGTTCCGAGCTTGTGGTATGATTCCGACTTCTGACCTATTTTCTTCTTACCTTGCCCTGAAATGTTTTTTTAGTTTTTGCTTTAGGTTTTCCTTCCCTCGATTTATGTTTCTTCAGTTTATGCAGTTCATGTTTCTACAATTAATGCTTTAGATTTTTTCTGTCCAACTTCTGATCCTTTTCCTACTTAATATTTTTTCAGTTTATGCTTCAAATTATGCATATTTTTATATTTTTTGTTATGTATTTTTTATGTTCTAACTCTCATATTCATAATTTCATATATGCTAAACACTTTTTTTATGTTTTTTCTTATACATTTTTATGGTACAACAATAAATGTTCATTTTTAAAATACCATTTCTTTCTTCTTCAAGTCCCCCTAAAATCATATCCAAACCCAACAAATTGTCTAGTGCTTACATTAAATTACATATAGGTATCTTAAATTTTGTACGGTTTTAATATATTTCTATTTTTCATATTTTTTAAACCGCTCAAATCAAATCGATTCCAATGGTCTGTGCGGCTCGTTTGGGTTCTACATTTTTTGAACCACAAGGGGGTGATTCGGTTTGTGATTTTGCTCAAAAACCGAACCAAACTGAACTATTATACTCCTACTTTACAACTATGAGGTCTAGTGTTCTAGTCGGTCAAACACATGTGTATTCTACAATAAGGGTCGTAAAATTATTGTATCACCAACCTAACCCAAGGACCAGTACAAGGGCTGGGTTGAGCCTTCTATTAGCACGAGTTCCTCGAGATCCCTCCATATCTTGAGGAATAGCAAGTTTCTGAGAGATATTGCCGATTCTGGCATCATCTACTTAGCAGTGTCCACCCTAGCATCTGAAAGCCCTACTGACACCCTTGAGCATCACCTAAATGTCTGTCATTTTGGATGAGTTTACTGACATTATGTCCAACGAGCTTCTGGACAGCTAATGCCCCATAGAATATTTCACATGCCAGTGATCTTACCGGGGAGGTTCACTACCGAACGACAAACACTATCGAATGAATCCATTCGCTACCGAACCTCCCACATTATCGAATGAATCAATATGATCACGCTAAGCTCAAGCGGCATATTGAGGATTTACTGAAGGCGCGGTTTATTCGTGAAAGTCTGAATCCCAACATAGTCCCCGCTCTTCTTACCCCTAAGAATGATAATATATGGTGTATGTGTACCAATAGTAGAGCGATAAACAAGATCTTTTTGAAGATCGACCTCTGTAGTGGGTACCAACAAATTAGTATTTGAGAAGGAGATGACTGGAAGACAAAGTTCAAGACTAAGGATGATATTTATGAGTTGCTAGTCTTATTATTTGGGCTTTCAAATTTCCGAGCACCTTCATGACAGTCATAACCCGGTTCTATGGCCCTACATGGGCAAGTTTTTAGTCATCTACTTTGATGACATTTTGATCTACAGCCATACCAATTTTGATCACAATCTTCTAATAGGGGCCTGATAGAGGACCACGAAGTCAGTTATTAATAGGGGCTTAATAGAGGCCCACGACATCAGTATCTAGTAGTCATATTATTAGGTTTGTTTATGTTATCGAGTCGAGTCTTTAGGTATTGAGACAAGCCGATATTATCGAGTTGAGTTATATTCTTAGCGTCGTAGTACTTTAATATTTACGCGTCTATTATTGTATTTATGACTATGTCATTAGGGGTTCTATTTAAGGGAACCAATGGGGTCATTGTAGTGAAAACGGAGCACCGAAACGCCCAAACAAATGGAAGAATTAATCTAAAGTTCTCTTTCTCTCTCAAGCTTCGCTCTCTCTCTCTCTCTCTTTGGTTCCTCTTCTTCCTCCTCCCTCATTCTAGGGTTAGCCCCCTTGTATATGCCGCCTTTCGCCTCCTCTAATGAAGCCTCCTAGGGAGGCCCATTATAACTTGGTATCAGCGTCGGGTTCTGCTTCTTCGACACCAACAGCCGCTTCAAACATGCCACACGACAGTCATGTCGACTCCCAACCCATCGCACAGCCTTCCTGAAGAGCCCAGCAGCTGTTGTTCTTCCCTCAGCCAATTTTTCGACTCAGATCTTCTTCCCTGGGTGACGCATTCTCCTCCCAAAGCTCTATGCCGACCCTCAATAGGTCCAATTCAGCATTCCTCACCATCTTGTTCAGTGTTTTTCTCCAGCTCAAATCGATGATGACCTATGTGTCATCCGCGCTTCTCTTTGCTTCCATCAAGATCGAACCACTTGCGTGCGATTTTTTTCCAAGTGTTCTGTCGTTCCTCTTCGTCTCTTTTCAGCACAGCAGTCACCCATCTCATATTTCCACAGTTTCAAGCCACACACTCTCGATCCCTAGGCAACCCGCATGAAAAGAAAACAGTTCACGCCAGTCTGAATTACTGGAAAGGCATGCTTTACGCCTATTTCGACCTCATCTCCTCGAGCCGCAGTCCTCGAGATCGTCCATTCTATTTGATCCGCTCCTACTCCTCCTCGAGTCGCAGTGCTCGAGCTCCGCACCCTAAGCGCCCGTCTCTTCTATTCAATCTCCTTAAGCCCACCAAGTAGCCTAGCGATCCTCCCCAATCGAGTGGACATTACAGTGCCGACAAGGCGGTTTTTTTTGTCTGCTGATGGAGCCCCTCTAGTTCGCCTCGGAGCCCCTCTAGTTCGCCTCGGCGCACCTCATCGCCGACATCTGCAATGGGGCGCAGACGGCGATTACACTGAAATGGTCGATGTATCTGCCATTGCCACCCATACCATTCTTTAGACTGCCTCCAAAGGCTAACTTCACCTCTAGTGACTTCCGCAGCCCCTTCTCCACGACCAGCATCATCACCACGAATCCCAGAGGTCGTCAATTCGCCGCCTCCGTCGGGTCTGATGTCGGCATCACAGTTGATACTCCGATCACCACTTTTGATGCGACCGGCCTCGTTCGGCCACCAACGCACAGCCCTCGTCTGCCACGCCACTAACTCACCTCGTAGAGTCGTCTTCACCGCCAGGTACTGATGTGCCACCTCTCTCCTCGGTGGTCGTCACCCCGCCATCTCTGCCGCTTGTTTTGTTGGTCCCTGCTCCACCAAGTTTGCCATTTGCACCACGACAGCTCGTACCACAGTTGGACCCCGCCAACCGCCTTCCAACATAGCTTCCACCTCCACCGACATCATCTCCTTTACCTCCAACAGCCCCTGCTCTGCAGTGCTGCGTTGCAGTCCTGCTCTGTCGCCTTCCGCATTGCCGCCTCCAACCACCCCACCGCCTCTTCTGTCGGGCCTAGCTCCGCCAGTCCCAGCTATGTTGGTCCCTTGAACCGCCTTACTGTTGTTGCCACTGGCCTCCCCCCTGTCCCCGTCGAACCCGTTCCTCCCGCTAGCCGTTGGCCCCTATCCTGTCGGCCGCCCTGCCACTTCTACTTTTCACTGTTGCGTCAGGGCCAGCCGACGATATTCCTCCCGTCGCTCGTTGTTCCGACAACGCCGCCAGTGCTCCTCCCTTCCAACGTCATCGCGACGTGCTATCAAGCGCTATTTTGGCGCAAAATCAAGGAGTCAGAGGAGTTGATCATCCTACTGAGGTTCAAGCTTGGGGACAAGCTCGATTTCAAGGACGGATGGAGTTAATAGGGGCCTGATGGAGAACCACGACGTCGGTTATTGATAGGGGCCTAATAGAGGCCCACGACGTCAATATCTAGTATTCATATTAGTAGGTTTGTTTGTATTATCAAATCGAATCTTTATGTAATAAAACGAGACGTTATTATTGAGTTGAGTCGTAGTCTTAGCATCATAGTATTTTAATATTTATGCGCTTGTTATTGTATTTACGATTATGTCATTAGGGGTTCTATTTAAGGGAACTCATGTGGTCATTATAGTGATAGAAGAATTAATCAAAAGTTTTCTTTCTCTCGCAAGCTTCCTTCTCTCTCTCTAGTTCCTCTTCTCACTCCTCCCTCATTCTAGGGTTAGCCCCTTGTATCTCCCGCTTTTCGCCACCTCCGACGAAGCCTCCTAGGGAGGCCCGTAACATCTTCATTTAAGACTCCTCTTCGATATCCTCCGCATGGAGGAATTATTTGTTAATCTGAAGAAGTGTACCTTTTAAGTCAGAGTCATTCATTTTCTAAGATTTATAGTGTTCGTCGACCCTGAGAATGTCAAGTAAATTCGTGAGTGGCCCATCCAATCCTCAATACCCTGAGCTCTATTTTCTGAGATTCATAGTGTCCGTCTTTGGAGTGTCCGCAGATTTCATGGACTTGTCAGACGGTGGCAGGATGGGACCTTGGCATCCCGTACAGGCCTCGGCACCCCGTACAAGCCTCGACACTCCGTACAGGCCTCGGCACCCCGTACAGGCCTCGGCACCTATAACAAGCGAGCAACTTTAGACTTGAATCCAATCATCAATACCCCAAGCCCTATTACACAGTAGCTATAAATAAAGAGTTCATATTTAATGTATCTGATGGCCGAGATTGCCTGTTCATATCATTTAACCTTAATCTCCAAATATAACTCAAAAAAGCAAAAAAAATACAAAAGCAAATCGTAGTAAACAAGATGGAGAATTTTGATCGTCCAGTTGATGATCATAAGGCTAACAATGGCAAAATTAGACCCTAAGATCTCTGATGCCGGTGCTCTACTTAATGCAGTTGATCCCCTTCATTATGTCACAGAAAAGGTAAACAGCAGAAATTAACAACAAAAGTTGTCTTCAGAGGCATTTGCATGCATCTATATTATGAATAATATAGAGGTGCTTCAATTCTCATCGATAAATAAAGATTAAAAGCTTGATTTCCTTATAGTGTATAATCTAGCAATGCAAACTCTTTTATATAGAAGCATAAGAAGATAATGAGACTGAAAGAAAGTATATGCACCATATTTGACAATTTCTGCACATCATTTTCTGATTGTATGCACGATCCAACATATATTTGTTCAGTGATCTGTAAAAATACAATACAGAGATTAATAACAGAGCAAACTGACAAGCATATGAATGGCACTAAATGCTAAATATCCATGATACTTACATGATTGCTACTTTACTCTACATTATTTAGGTATGAGTTAGGTGTAAATGTGTTATGGGTACTAGCACACATCGTCAAAATCATGATGAACATAAAAAAACAAAAGTGCATCTTTAAAAACAAAGAGCTTAGTCATTCCTAAGTGCAAAAAAAAATTTATTTTCAAGGTTTGAAGAAAGAGACACGCTTCATAAATAAAAATATACACCTAAATACATGACAGTCCACAGACACTTCTTCCTGATTTTCTAGTTAATAAAAAATTTTATTTCACATGTTAAATTTTCCCTTCTGGTACAGAAGAACTAAAAAGGGCAGTCCGGTGCAAAAAGGGATCCCCGTGCAGTGAGGGTCTGGGGAAGGGTCCCACACTCCCACCACAGGGGTGAAATATAGGCAAACCTTACCATGCATTTTTGCAAAAGGCTACTTCCAGGACTCAACCCGTGACCGCAAGGTCACACGGCAACACCTCAACTAGTGAACCAAGGCTCCCCTTCAAATATATATTTTACATAAAAATGAATAATATGACAACATGGTTCTATACAAATAAACCATAAAAGGAATTTATTTTAATATGAAATAAGAAATATATTGATTTCTGTTGCAAAAGCCCATGTAAAGAGGCACATATTGGAGCCCTTTTAGTTAGTTTTCTTCTTTTCTCTTCTTTAGTCCCACATCATGTATAGGGATCTCTTCTCTCTTTCTCCTTCTATAAATATGTATGCATACCTTGTATTTGATTATTGAGAAAGTATATACAAGTTTGAGGTTTTCTCTACATAGTATCAGAGATAATTGGTCTCTCCTTGCGACTAGCCCTCTGCTAACCGTCCGGCCTTCTCTTTTCGCGCAGGGCGCGGCCTAGTTTCTACCCGCCTGCGGGTTCCCGTGCAGTTACCTCTTTCTAACCGCGGCTTTCCGCGCGGTTAGTCTTTTTCGAGCCGCTCCTCCCTCCCTCTCTCCCTCTCTCTCTCGTGGCTTCCACCTCTTCTTCTTCTCCTCTTGGCTCCCCCCCTGTTTTTATAAGACTCGCTGACAGGTGGGGCCTTCTCCCTTCTCCTTCTATCTGTGCGGCTTCTTCTCTACCCGCACGGTTTATCTCCCTCCAGCCTTTCTCGCGCGGCTTCTTTCTAGTGCTGCGAGCTCTCTATCTGCTGCGAGTTCTCTACCCGCTGCGGGATCCTGCGGACAACTTGTCGCGCGGTCTGATCTTGACCGGGCATGTTCTCCTCTAAACCGCCGATGCCCCTTCTCTGCTTGTCGAGCGGTTTGATCTTCTGCTCCTCTACACGTCGTGCTTCTCTTCCAGCTGAAGCGGGCTTGCCCTGGTCTACTCGCTGCGGACTCGCTGATCTTCCCGCTGCGGGCTTGCCTCTGTTCTCGCTGCTGCCGACCTGGTTCTGTTGACCGCCTACCCTTCTGCTCTTCTCTATCTGTTGCGAGCTTGCCTCAGTTTCTCTTCTACCCGTTGCAGGCTCTGCATTTTGGTCGCGGCATCATCTCTTGCCGCTAGTGCTTTGCCACCGAGACCGTGCTGCTTCCCCAGCCCTCTAATTAAAGCGGATTTCTCGTCTACCCGCTCTGTTTCCTTGGTCGCGGCTTCTTTTGTGCTTGCCGCCTGACCATTGCCTTCCATCCCGCGCGGTTTCTCTTCTAACCGCCCGACCTGCTCCTGGACTACCCGCACGGTGTCCCTTCTAGCCGCTGATCCCCTTCCCGCCGAACTAGACTCCTGACCGTGTGGCCATGGGATCTTCTCTCGACTCTACCGGACAGGCGACTTCCTCTTCTGCTGACCGCCCGGCTCCTGCTCCAGAACTCCGGGACGAACTGCGGATTACGACTATCTCGTTAGTCGGAAAGAAGAACTTCGTGGAGTGGGTACACTCGGTTCGCCGTGTCCTTCCGTCCAAAGGCTTCCTGCATCACTTGACTCAAGCTGCTCCCGCTCCTCCTACTGACGAATGGTTGCGCAATGACGGTCGTGTTCAGACCTGCCTTCTCAACTCCCATGATGGAAAACCGTATCGCATGGCCATGTATCATGAAACGGCCAAAGCGATGTAGGATGAACTTCATTCCCTCTACTCCGAGAAGGATAGTCTACAGCACTTGTATGATATCATCACTGATCTACAGACTCTTGATGTTGGTGGGGCCACCGATCTCACCTCCTTTGTTGCTTGGGTCAAAACTCTGGTTGAAGCATGGATTCAACATCAACCTCCTACAACGGATCTTGCTAAACAACGAGCTCAAAAAGAAGTCGTGGGCGTAGCCATGATGATGTCTCGTGTACCACCACATCTGCATAGCATTCGGGCTCAGATCCTCTCCTCTGCGGCTACTCCATCATTATCGTATGTATGTTCCATGTTGCTCAAGGTATCTCCACCTCCGGATAGTTCTGGACCTCCATCACAGGCTCTCCTTCAGCAAACCTTTGCGCCCTTACTACCCCTTCCACCTTCTGCTCGGGGGGCGTACCGGCTCTCGCTGTCGCCTTAGTTATCAAGGCGCGCCTGAGGCGCCGGGAGCACCGGGCGCACGGAGTAGCGCCCAAGCCTGGGCGAGGCGAGCGAATTGGCCCGGGCGCGCCCCAGGCGCTCCTAGGCGCGCGCCTTGCGGGCCTTTCAGGCGCCAGTTAGGCGCGCCTAGACTAGAATCGGGTTGGGCCCGGTTTATTTTAATGATGTTATCTTTATAAAGCCGTTGGCCTCATTTTCCCGATTCACGCATCAGGTCGCGGTCACGGGTTAGGGTTGAAATTTCCGCTCCAGTCGCCTCTCCGCTCCTGTCGCCGCTCCTCTTCCGTTTGCCGCTCCTCTTCCGTTCGCCGCTCTTCTTGGACTCGCCGGCCGCCGCCACTTTTGGTAACTTCTTCTCACTCCATTCCTTCTTCTTCTTGCATTTTGACTGTCGTTTGAAGATTTTTCCGGGTGTTTTTTTTTTGGCTGCCATTTTTCCGGTTGTTCTCTTCTGTTCTAGCATAAACGCATAGTGAAAGCCCAGTTCAAGTAATTATTTTGGCTACTCTCTTCTGTTCTAGCCTTCTAGCATAGTCATAGTGGAAGCACAGTTCACTGTAACAGTGAACTGTGCTTCCATTTCACTGTTTTACAGTGAACTGGGCTCCAGTTCACTGTAAAACAGTGAACTGGGTTGCTCATGTCACTGATACAGTGAACTGGGTTGCACAGTTCACTGTAAAAGGTGAACTGGGTTGCACAGTTTACAGTGGACAAATTCATTGAAGTTCTCATATTGTTTTTATTACATTCATGTTGTGCATGATGTATGGAGATGTACATAGTATCCTGGAATAATATTATCCTCTATCTTCCTTGAGGCTGTGAAAGGTCAAATATTGAGCTTCTAACCATCCTCAGTTTAATATCAGCGGGAATGCATCATTTTAATCTTGAGACAAGTTACAGTTGGATACATGTCACTCGGCTCAAATGCAATTCACGCTAGACATGATTCATTATGTTCAATTTACGACCCAAGGAAGAGTTGTGTAATTTTGAATAATTTTTTTTCTCTTAACTCTATTTCTTTCTTGTCATTTATGTTTGCATTGCTCCCATTCAGTTGTAGAGTCAAGCATGGTACATGAATAGATGCACTCATTGAAATACAGAAGCATTCATAAATATATATATATATATATATATATATATATATATATATGTGCTTATAATTAATTGAAGTGGCAACTTAAGATTCATTCATTAGTTTCCCATCTAAGTTGTTTGTCTCACTTGAGATTAATAATTATCTTGTCGCATCTTTTATATTCTTATTATGACGCACATAGGTTATTTGTCTCACTTGTAAAAGGTGAATTGGGCTGCCCAGTTCACTGTTTTACAGTGAACTGCGCTCCAGTTCACTGTTTTACAGTGAACTGCGCTCCAGTTCACTGTTTTACAGTGAACTGCGCAGCCCAGTTCACTGTTTTACAGTGAACTGCGCTCCAGTTCACTGTTTTACAGTGAACTGCGCAGCCCAGTTCACTGTTTTACAGTGAACTGCGCAGCCCAGTTCACTGTTTTACAGTGAACTGCGCAGCCCAGTTCACTGTTTTACAGTGAACTGAACGCTACAGTTTTCACTAATTATCCTGTTCTATGTAATAATTTTTTTAGAATGTTTTAATGGCTGGAAATGGACGCGAGTGGATCGGGTTCATCCAGTGTCCAATCTAGGATTGATCCTGTTTGGAAGTATGTGAGGCAGACATCTGTCACTAATAAAAATGATTTAATTTGCATTTTCTGTGAGAAAGTCACAAAGGGTGGAATTTATCGTGTGAAACAACATCTAGTGGGGGGATTTAGAAATACCAAAGTCTGTCCCAAATGCCCACAGCATGTACGAACAGAAATTCAAGATTATATGCAAAAGAAAATGGTTGTAAGCATTACAGAAAAACAAGCATTCCCGGACTTTGCAGATGTAGATACCTTTGGAAGCGATGAGGATATGGATGACGTCGGTGCGAAGATTCATGGATGCGGTCCAAGCGGTGCCCATAAAAAGTCTAGGACTAAAGGACCGATTGATGTTTTTTTTGCATCTAATATTGAGAAAAAAATGAAATAAAAAGGACAACATCAGCAAATGAAACAAACTTCAATCAACGAAGCATGTAAGAAGCAACTTGGAGGGCTTGCAAGCATATAGCTCAATGGATGTATGATGCAGCTATTCCTTTTAATGCGGTTACCTACCGTAGTTTTGCAGTGATGATAGAATCCATTGGCCAGTTTGGGGTTGGATTGAAACCACCCAGTTATCATGAAGTTCGCGTGTCTTTCTTGAATAATGAAGTAATTGAAGTCCAAAAAATGATGAAGAACTATGAGGATGAGTGGAGATTGTTTGGATGTTCTATCATGGCAGACGGATGGACAGATAAGAAACAGAGAACTCTTATAAATTTTTTGGTAAATTCACCAAAAGGTACATTCTTCCTGGAATCTGTTGATGCATCTGATTACGCAAAGACTGGAGAGAGGATGTTTGAATTGCTTGATAGAGTAGTGGAACGTGTTGGAGAGGCTAATGTTGTTCAAGTTGTTACTGATAGTGCAAGCAATAATGTACTAGCAGGTAAATATATCGTTAATCGCCCTCTTTTAATATTTTTTAAAATTTAAGGTCGTATTATGAAATAGGAAAATTATTGGAAGCAAAACGGCCACATTTATATTGGACACCGTGTGTCGCTCATTGCATCGACTTAATGCTAGAGGATATTGGAAAGATGTCAAGCATTAGTAGAACAATTAAAAAAGCAATGAGCGTCAACGGTTATATTTATGTTCGGTCTGGACTAGTCAACATGCTAAGGAGCTTCACAGGACAAGTGAAGCTTGTTAGACCTGCTGTTACTAGGTTTGCGACTTCATTTCTTGCTCTTCAACGCATTCATAAGCAGAGGACAAATCTAAGGAAAATGTTCACTTCACCTGATGGACATCAAGTAAGTGGGCAAAGGAAACAGGAGGTAAGCAAGTACAGAGCATTATATACATGGCCTCTTTCTGGAGTACTATTGTGTACATTTTGAAAATTTTCGGACCTTTAGTTCGGGTACTAAGATTGGTAGATGGGGAGAAAAGACCGGCTATGTGTTATATCTATGAGGCTATGGATAGAGCAAAGGAGACAATCATGAACTCTTTCAATGGAAAAGAGGAAAAATATAAAAAAGTTTTTACGATTGTTGACAGGAGATGGGAAAATCAGCTTCATCGACCATTGCATGCGGCGGCTCATTATTTAAATCCAGAATTCTTCTATTCAAACCCTGAAGTGGCATTAGATGGAGAAGTCATGAGGGGTTTATATCAAACAATCCAAAAGATCATTCCAAGTCCTGAAATTCAAGATATAATTATGGACCAACTAAGTTTATATAGAAATGTTGAAGGTTTATTTGGAATGCAATTTGCAGTTCGTCATAGAAAAACAAAATCCCCAGGTTAGTTAATTAACTATTATTTCAAGTTTCAAACAAACAATTTATTTAATAAGAATGATTCATTAATTTCTTGATATTTATTTTTTTGGGGCAGCTGAATGGTGGCAATCAAATGGAGCTGATACTCCTGATTTGACTAAATTTGCAGTAAAGGTTTTAAGTCTCACTTGCAGTTCATCCGGATGTGAGCGCAACTGGAGTTTTTTTTGAGCATGCATGAATTTTTTTGAACATGTAAATATTAATTTATATTATTATATGATTAATTATTTATTTGTTATGTTGCAGGTGCATAGCAAAAAAAGAAATCGACTAGCACAACAACGCATAAATGATTTAGTATTTGTAAAATACAATTGTGTCTTGCGTCGGCGATATGATTCACGTGATCGTATTGATCCGATCTTGCTGAAAGATATTGACGATAGCAATGAATGACTGATGGGAAGAATGGAGGAAGATGAGGAGGTTGAGCAGGATGACGATACAGTTTTTGATGACGAATTATTGACCTGGGGTGCAGTAGCAAGGGCCAGCGGAGTAGAAGAAGGCATCTACTTCACGCTCCTATCTAAAGGGAAGATGGTAGCTGACAAGGGGAGCACATCTAAGAAGAAGGCACCTACTCTAACAATGCATACAGATGATGCCGAGGATGAAGAAGAGGCTGAGTTCAATGAAGAAGAAGAAGAAAATTTTAGTGAAGAAAATGAAACATTTATTGATTCAGACGATTAGTGATGGCGTGATCGCCGTGATGTTATGTTATTTTCTTGCGCATTAGTTTAAAGTATTTGATTGTTGACTTGGTAGCTTAGGTTTATTTTTTGGTGCGAAAAATTGCAATGTTGATTTGGTACATTATGATTGCTGACTTGGTTGATTTATTTATGTTGTTATTTTTATTATGTTGCCTTCAAAAAATGATCTCATTTTATTATCCTTGAATGTTTGATTCTAATACGTCATTTATGTTTTATGGAGGGATTTGGTAATTCATTAGCTTAGTGGAACTCATGTTATATTGTTAATTCAAGAGGAGTTGATCATGGGTGTTCAAAAGGTACAAAAAATTTTACCCTAAATTTATTTATCTCTGTCAACTTTATATTACATGTTGTAGTTTTTTATTTGATTTCTAGTTGCACTTTTTATGCATCAATTATGACTATCAGGTACTTACATCACTTTTCACGTGTTTAGATAAAATATTGGAAAATATGAGCTCTTATACTAATTTGATAGAAGAGAACTAATCCAATTCCAAAAGGGCTCTTATGCTAACTTGATAGAAGAGAACTAACCTAATTCCAGCGATTTGGTCGCTCAATTTCAGCGATTTGGTCGCCCAATTCGCTCAATTTCAGCGGTTTGGTCGCTCAATTCGCTCAATTCCAGCGATTTGGTCGCCCAATTCGTTCAATTCCAGCGAATTGGGCGTCTAATTCGCTCAATTCCAGCGAATTGAGCTCTCAATTCGCTCAATTTCCTCTTTCCCCAATTTTTGCGCCTCACGTGCCTCAGGCGCGCGCATGCGTCTTGCGCCTAGGCTCCAGGGGCCCTTTGCGCCTTGGTGCGCCTTGCGCCTTTGATAACTTAAGCTGTCGCGGAGGCCGACCACGACCAAAGTGTTCCTTCTGCGGGAAGGATGGCCACCTTGAGGCCACGTGCTATCGCAAGCATGGGCTTCCTCCTCGTCGACAGGTCGTCGTTGCTGCCCACGACTCATCGCTCCCTCGTACTGACATTGACGAGGTCGGTCTTCAGCTCCAACAACTTCATGGTCTGCTCACTCGCCCGCCTACCTTTGTTACCTCGGCTGCCTCCATCTCACATGAAGGTATCGTTTGTCTGTCCACTAGTCTGCGGTGGATAGTGGATTCAGGTGTCACTCATCACATCACCTCACTGCGGCCACATCAATATCTGGATTCTTCTCATACTAAGTGTATCACAGTAAGCTAATGGGGACACTGTTCCGGTCTCCGGCTCTGCGGACATCCCGCTCACTTCTTCTCTATCTCAACGCTTCGCTCTTCATGTTCCTGGCTCCCCATTTAATTTACTTTTTGTTGGTCGCTTCACTACTGATTTAAATTGCTCTATAACTTTTACATCTTCTTCTTTTCTGATACAGAATCAACAGACGCGGAATATCATTGGTAAGGGACGGCTACAGAACGGTCTCTACCTTCTAGATGACACCCCTACTATCCTCTCTTCCCTCTCCTCCGTCGATTGGCATCGGCGTCTTGGGCATGCCCCTTTTCCAGTCCTCCGGAAGGCTCTACCAGATGTATCTCTTCCATCTTTTCAGTGCGAATCTTGTATTTTGGGAAAGCAGCCTCGTTCATCTTTTGTTTCTCATTATACTCGGAGCTCTGCTCCTTTTATTTTAGTACACTCTGATATTTAGGGACCGTACAAAATCACTAGCATCTCTGGTTATCGCTATTTTCTAACCTTTATTGATGATTATACTCGAATGACATGGCTATATTTACTTCGAGATCGCTCCGAGCTTCCACGTGTCTTTCGGGTTTTCCTCCTTGAGACCCGCACGCAATTCTCCACGAACATCAAAATTATTCTCACTGATAATGCTCGTGAATACACAACCCACGAGTTCGCGACCCTTTGCTCGGATTTTGGAGTCATTCACCAAACATCGTGTGCTTATACCCCTCAACAAAATGGCGTGACCGAACGTAAGAACCGTCATCTTCTCGATGTCGCTCGCTCTTTCATGCTTCAAATACAGGTTGCCAAAGCTTATTAAAATTTTGCCCTCTCAACAGCATGCTATCTGATTAACCGTCTTCTGTCCTCCATACTCCACAATGTCACTCTGTTCAGCCTCTTGTTCCCCTCTACTCTGGCATTCTCTCTCACACCCCGCATCTTTGGGTGCACCTGCTATGTTCACAGTCTTGGTCCATCCGTAGACAAGATGGACCCCCGAGCCGCCAAACAAATCTTTGTTGGCTACTCACGGACTCAGAAAGGATACGTCTGTTATTCTCCTACTACCCGCAAGGTAACTGTTTCTGCTAATGTTACCTTTCGGGAAGATCTTCCCTTCTTTTCTGCTCAGGACCCTACACCTCTACCATCACCTGTCCTATGTCCTCTCATTCTCGTAAACATTCCTGCCCCATCACATATTCCTGCCCAGCCTCCCACTACTTTAAAGCCACCTGTTATACGTGTTTACACTCGTCGCCAACCTAGCTTCGTTGCCCCAATGCAGTCGGCTTCGACCTCTGACGATCCACGTCCTACTGATTGAACACCAGAATCAACCGCACATCCCATGGCGAACTATGTATCCCTATATCGCCTATCCCTACACCTTCAAACTTTTGTCACTTCATTATTCTCTATTTCTGTACCTAACTCTGTGCAGGAGGCTCTCCAATATCCTGGCTGGCTGGCGGCCATGGAAGAGGAAATAACTGCTCTCTGGGCTAACCAGACCTGACACCTTGTCCCTTTACCTCCCGGGCAGACACCTGTTGGGTGTAAATGGGTCTTTGTCATTAAACATGCTTCTGATGGGACAATTGATCGTCTAAAGGCCCGTCTGGTGGCTCGTGGATTCACTCAACAGCACGGCCTCGATTATGAGGAGACATTCTCTCCTATCGTCAAACTAAACATAGTTTGTGTCCTCCTCTCAGTGGCTATGCATCGCCAATGGCTCTTACATCAATTGGACACCAAAAATGTCTTTCTGAACGGCGATCTCTAGGAAACAGTCTACATGCAGTAAACTACCGGGTTTGAGACCACGGGGGAGTCCAGAGTATGTCATCTGAAGAAGTCCATTTATGGTCTCAAACAATCCCTTTGGGCATGGTTCGACAAATTTAGTAAGGCGGTTCGGGAAGTCGGCTTTACTCGGAGCTCGGCAGACTTCTCTTTGTTCACTCGTCATCAGAAAACAAGAACGTTTCTTCTGTTAGTTTATGTTGACGACATCTTAATCACTGGAGACAACTCAAAGGGAATCCAAGCAGTCAAGCAGCACCATAGCTTCGTCTTTCAGACAAAAGATCTGGGGCATCTTCGATACTTTCTTGGTCTTGAGATCGCGAGACGTCCGGATGGACTTGTCCTCTCCCAACGAAAGTACTGTCTGGATCTCCTACATGATATTGGCTACTCTGGATGCAAGCTCATTACTACTCCAATGGATGCAAATCATAAGTTGTGTGCTCATGCGTCTGACAATGACCTTCCTCTCCAAAATTCGGAATACTATCGACATCTTGTTGGGAAATTGATCTACTTAACAATCACAAGACTGGATATATCATTTGTTGTTGGGGTGGTCAGCCGGTTTATGCATGTCCCTCGAATATCTCACCTTCAAGCCGTTGAGCGAATCCTGAGATATCTTAAAACAGTTCCGGGTCAAGTGCTGATATACAAAACCTCATCATCTACTCTGACGTTGGTTGCGTATTCTGATGCAGATTATGCTGGCTCCTTGAATGATCGGCGGTCAACCAGTGTCTTCTGTACCTATTTTGGAGAGCATCTTGTTACCTGGCGGAGTAAGAAACAAGTTGTGGTTGCTCGATTCTCAGCTGAAGCTGAATATAGATCGATGGCATCTGTTGCCTCTGAGCTTACTTGGCTTGAGAGTCTCCTTACTGATCTAGGAGTTGAAATTCCCTCACCTGCCATCATGTTATACGACAGCCAAGCAGCTATACACATAGCAAAGAATCCAGTCTTCCATGAAAGAACGAAACATATTGAAGTGAACTGTCATTTTATCCGGGAGAAAGTTCAAATGAAGAAGATAGAATTACAGCATGTTCCTGATACTGAACAAGTTGCAGACATCTTCACAAATGTCTTACCAAGTACCATTTTTTATCAGTTCCTGTCCAAGCTTGGTGTCTACGACTTGTACGCTCCAGCTTGTGGGGGAGTGTTGGAAAATCTCATGTAAAGAGGCCCATATTGGAGCCCTTTTAATTAGTCTCACATCATGTATAGGGATCACTTCTCTCTTTCTCCCTCTACAAATATGTATCTATACCTTGTATTTGATTATTGAGAAAGTATGTACAAGTTTGAGGTTTTCTCTACAATTTCCAATCAACAACTCTATCAACTAAACGTCAGAACATCCAAAAAGACTAAGGTCAATTTGCTGCAGGGATAAAAAGGGATCCCTGGAATATAAAATCATGATAGGATAGAAAATCCATGCATAATGCACCTTGCTATACTGCATCCCAAGGGAATGGTTATAATACAACTCCCCCTTAGATCGTTCAAGTGCCTTCACATATTCCTCTAAAGGGAAACTCCCATGAGACCATCCAATATCTCCACTGTTTTCTTCGGAACAAATACTAACAATTTCTGTATTGTTTTTTACTTCATAACCAGAGCCATCATTCCTACCTTGCGACAGAAGAAGCATCCATCCCTGATGATTTAGAAATTTAGGACAAAAAATAGCAAATCCTGAATTTATTTGTCTGCCAGAAGGCTGCAAATTTGAAGCCAGCACAGTTCCATTCCATGTAGCAAAAGGCACCTTGCCTCTATTAAAAAGGTTGGGATAATCAATATTCAAATGTAACTGCTGAATTGGGTAGGGAGAAAACGGCCTTTCAAGTACCATACTTTGAGATACCCCATCATCTTTGAGCATTTGCCTGTCAAAAATAGTGCCAAGTCACAAGACAGATAATTGAGTAACATGAATATTATACATAATTCAAGATGGAATTAGCATTTTTATATGCAAAATAACAGTTCCAAATAAAACTTGAATGTAACTGTAAAGAATACACCAAGCTTGATAATTTTATTATTTTTCCACTTCACTTAAAAATACAAGTATTTGCTCAGCAGTGAGACTAATCTATACATGAGAGAGAGATCTTAATGGGCCAAGAAAGTAGGCCTTTGCATTGGGCTTATACATAGTTCTTCTATACCCCCCCCCCCCCCCACACACACACACGCACAAAGAAACTGGAGCATATAGATTGTAGTTGTCAAACTTGGAAACAAAATGTCGGCATAAGGGGCGAGGTATGACCATGTTGTGGATATCAGAGATTTGCTCGAGAGTGGGTATATATCCCATGTCAATTTTGTGAAGATGAACTTTTCCCGGATGAAGTGACAATTGACTTCCATATGCTTAGTACGTTCATGAAAGTTGAATTCTCAACGATATGGATGACAACTTGAATATTGCAGTAGAGGATGGCCGAAGAGGGGAGCTTGACACCAAAATCAATAAGATAATTTTTCAGCCACGTGAGTTCAGAAACGACAAAAACCGTTGAACAAAACTCAGTCTCCCCATAGGAACGTGTCACCACCGTTTGCTTCTTGCTCCGTCAAGTGATCAGACGCCCTTCAAAATATGTGCACCAGTCACTCGTAGAACAACGATCATCGAGGGAGCCAGCGTAATCTGCGTCAGAAAATACAATTAATAATAGGGAAGAGGTCTTATACGCAAGCCCTTGTCACAGGGCATTCTTCGGATACCAGAGGATTCGCTCGACAGCATGGAGGTAGGATATACGAGGAGCATGCATGATTTGGCTGACAATGCAAACAATAAATATGATATTTGGCTATGTGACAGATAGATAAGTTTGCCAACAAGACAATGGATTGGGGAAAAGCAGATCAGAGTCGGGCTCGTGAGCACAAATCTTGTGGTTAACATTCATTGGTGTGTCAGTAGGATTTCAACCTGAGTAGTTTGCATCTTGAAGAAAATCGAGACAGTACTTCCATTGAAACAAAATGAGCCCATCGAGTCAATAAGCTATCTCAATACCCAAGATGTATTAGAGGCAGCCCAAATCTTTGGTATGAAAGTGTGAGGTCAGCCACTTCATAATCATAGATATACCATTCAGACCATCGTCTGTGGTGAGAATATCATCAGCATACATACAAAGTAACACCGTGTCTGCTGGGCCATGAGTAAATAAGAGGAAATTTGTCAAGCTCCGAGTGAATCTAAAATTCTGAACGACCCGACTGAACTTGTCAAACCAAGCTTGAGGAACTGCTTGAGACCATAGATAAATTTTTTGAGGTGGCAGACAAGAGACTCCCCCGTGATTTCATAACCAGGAAATTATTGCATATAGACAGTCTCATCTAAATCGCCATTAAAGAATGCATTTTTGATATCAGGTTGATGCAATTACCAATGATGATGGGCGGCCAAGAAGATCACTACCCGAACTACAGTCAGCGTACTGACTGGAAAGAATGTCTCTTCATAGTTGAGGTCATATTGTTGATATAAACTGTGTTCCACGCGACAGGATTTGAGGCGCTCAACCGTCTCATCATCACTGTGCTTGACAATGAAGACTCATTTGCATCTCACACGGAATTGTCCAACAGGAAGGAGAACAAGATCGCATGTCTCATTGGCTTAGAGAGCATCCATTTCATCATCCATCGCGGCCCGCCACCCAGGATGCAGGAGAGCTTCCTGCAAAAAAGAGGGTGGAAATAAAAGGAAAAAAAGTCTCAAACCTGTAAAGTTTTGGAGATAAACAGTGAAACAAAAACATAATAAGAGAGAGGGTGAATTGTAGAGGGAATTGCATCATGGGTGGAATTTGTAGTTGGATCAGCGGGTCATAGAGCATCATCAATAGGGGCAACTGTCTCGGGGCATCAAACTGAGAACGACGATGAGTGTACACATCAAGAGGAGATGATGTTGGGAGCACGAGAGGTGTTGTTATTGTGTTGTAGATAAGGATGTTAGGGCACAAGATAACAGGTAGGTAGTTATCATGAGGAGTCGAGAAGTAGAATGGTTGCTCCTCAAGAAAGGTGACATTAGCGAATGTGACCGTTTTCTGATCAGTGGGACAGTGATATATACATATCCCTTCTATGTGGGAGAATACCCAACAAAGATATATTTTGTAACACGAGAAAACGGTTTATCCACAGGAGGGCCAAGATGATGGGCAAAGCAGATACACCCGAACACACGAGGAAGCAGGGGGCGGGAGGTGTGGATAGGGGTGCAAACGAGTCGAGCTTGGCAAAATTTCCAAGCTCGAGTTAATCATTTTGAGCTCGTCGAGCTCATTTTGTCAGGGCACGAGCTCGAGCTCAATGCCTGCTTATCGAGCTCGAGCTTCGAGCTCACGAGCTCGAGTCGAGCTCGAGCTGCTCACGAGCTCGAGCTTCTCACGAGCTTTTTAGCTCATGAGCCTGGTTTTCTTAATATTTTTATTTATTTTTTAATATATGAATAAAAATCTCGCGAGCTGCCTCGCGAGCTCATGAACAATAATATCGCGAGCGGGCTCATCGAGCTTTCGAGCCGCCTCATCTCAACTTGCACTCCTAGGTGTGGAGAGGAATATGATGGAGAAGAGAGTGGAAAAGTTTAGGACGGTCGAAGGCATGTTGCGATTAATTAAATAGCACATGGTGGTAGTAGAGAAGTCACAATAATTCTTAGGAAGCTGCATTTGAAACATAAGAAAGCTAGTAATCTCAAAGAGGTAGTGATTCTTTTGCTCGGCAACACCAGCTTGTTGTGGGGTATAGGCACATGACGTTTGGTAGATAATACTCAACGTATTGCAAGTTTTCTAAAATTTATGACTAGTATTATTCGTGAGTATTATCAATCCGAAGAATTTTAATGGAACTCGAAAATTAAATGCGACTTTTAACAATGAATGGGAAGAAGGAATATAGTAATTCAGAGCAATCACGCAATAAATACACTCATGTCATGTGAGAAATATCATCAAGAAAAGTAAGTAACGAATTCAGATAAATTTGAAATTTTATACGAACCCCAAATATTGGAATGAACTTAAGCAAATGGAGCAGAGCTCCTAGTACATGAGAGAAGATGGTGGAACGATGTTGTTTCTCATAGATACAAGATTCACATGTAAATTTAGAAAACGTAAAATCGGGAAGAGTCTTGCAGAGTATAGGAAGAGGAGTATGGTCATGACGTAGGTGCCAATCAACAGAAGTAACAAAGGATATTGTTGAGGTGGGAAACTCTAGAGTGTATACTTAATTTGACAATCGTATTTTACCAATAATACTATGCATCTGTCGATCTTGCACCACATAGAAAGAAGAGGTCAATTTTACTTGCTACCAACACTGGATGATCTGTCACACCCACAGTGTTCGTCAATCCTGCCTAGCCACAGTGAGTACACATGCAAGTGCTTCGTCGCCTGGAATGAGCACGGACATCACACCTACTGCTGCAAGATCCCTTACCTCAACAATTCCCAATAGACGGAGATCTAACTTCACCAGAGTGGTGAAGTAACGCAAGAGAGGGAGTCAAGGAGACATTAGAGGAAGGTGTCACCTTTAGAATCATGGAGCAAACATCAGATAGAGTGGGAATGATGGGAGATGATAAGATGTTGGCCCAGACACTATATAGGTGTGGTGGTAATTGGGTCATCATTAGTGTTATGTCAACACTACCTTCTGAACCCTTTGGGTAGCAAAATCGAAAGTCGGAGGTTGGTGTTGAATCGAAGGCTCGACGAGAGTCTTGTATTGTACCACAAACGAGGTCACGTCACCGTTTGAACTTGGTTCAACGGTCTGAAGGTCTCTATAGAGATCCAATAAGTGTTGAAGGCTATCTTGTCAAGAGTAAAGAGACTGCACTTCATCCAGCATGGCCTTTGGGGTCTCGTAAAGCAAAGTCATTCAACATGGCTCACTATCCATGGAATTTAAAATCAATGATTGTGCGCGACCATCATCCCAAAGTCATTGCTCGGTAGATTCAACATCTGGGTTGCGAGACAAATGGTGAAGAAGACCTTTGGCCTGTAAAACTCAACACACCAAGTGGATCCACTCAACGAAAAAAAATTCTCAATAAGGAGATAATGGTAATTCGCAGATCGTCATGAACATGCGAGATGGGAGCCGAAGCGAGTGAAGGAATGCTGGAGGAAGCGGACGCAACATTCGGCCCCATGTTATCAGCGAGATCAAGTCATGAGCCAGCACAAGCAACGTGTCTAGCGAGTATTAGAAATATGGAGAGCTCAAGCAGCACCCGCAAGCTCTGGAAAGAAGTGAGATTAATAAGTTCTGCTAATCAGGCGAGTGCATCAGTGAGATCAAGCCGTCAAAGATTACCACGTTCTAATGTCTGAGGGACAGCCAGGAGCACTAGTGGTCAGGAGGAACTCAAGCATAGTATCGGGCGAGCGCTCGAATCAGTGAGAAATGAACTCAAGCGACTCATGCAAGCTCGGTATTCAAAGAGTTCCTGTATTAGAAGAAGTTATAAGCTCAAGTGGTCAAGATAAACCACGACCACAGTTTTGGCGAACGCGGTGAAGCAAGAGAGGCGTGTAGAACCAAAGGATTTGGCGATCTACGATGCAGAGGAGGTGGCGAGTCGAAACACGAGAAGGCGATGAGATGAGTGTAGGATGAAGGATGCGGCGAGTTTGCCCACGCAGGGGCAAGCATGGGTGAATGTTGTTGAGAGGGCGCGGACAGGCCTGAAGGCTATAAAAGGAGCGGAGGTGTCTTAATTGGGAGGTGTCATAAGTTTCCCACATTGTCGGTTATATATTTAATTACAAATATTTATGTGGAGACGAGTTCAATAAGTCGAGTCAAATCATTAGAGATTTAATGTTTTTGTGTTGTGCACATCTCTTTCATTTCTTGTTTTAGTTCTCATGTCGTTGTACTCCATATATAGACCTCTTGGGTCATGCATGAGGTTATGAATGAAATTATAAAAAGTAATTTTCCTTTCTCTAGTTCTCTTCATCTCTCTCTAGTTCTTCCCCTTCAATCTCATTCAAGGGTTGAGGTTCAGCATATCTCTCCTTCTTCCTCCACCTCGCATTCTTCGTGAGTTGAATTTTGTTCCCTTGGATCTCAATCTCTACCACCACCTTTGAAAAGATCCTGATCACTATTACGTGGTAGGCATGTATGAAAGATAGTAATATAGTTGAAACTTTAATCTCAAATCTTAAATCTTTACGAAATGAACATAATAGAAGATAGTAATATAGTTGAATATAATTATAAAGCATGTATGATGAGCAAATTAGATTAGAAAACAAAATGGTAGATTTAAGGTTAATGTACGAATATGATAATTTATAACTCAATGAATTAGGCAACGTGGTAATGCATAGAGATTATCTCCTTCATGAATATGGTGATGTAAACATACTAGAACAGCAACAACCCGCGGCACCATTAGGCCCCAAAACTGAACTGCCATTCAAATTAGCTAATGGTCAAACATCACAAGGATCACAAGGAAGTAATACCTATACGTTTGAAACAACGATCAAAAGTAAGATAGGACAACCATCACAGCCAATGCACAATGAGTATAGAGGTAAAAAAGATACAACACTCAAGCCTTTATCCCACTATAGTGGGGAGGTGAAAAAGATACCACTAGAAAAAACGTAAATGAACGTCGTTAGAAGTCGTCGGTAAGAAATTATTAGTCGATGATGATAAGAATTTTAAATATTACGACACACGACCCACAAATATTGGCTACTGTTCTCGAGATCAGGAGTAAGATGGTAGTTAAATGATATGTGGAAAAAGCTCGGCTAGGCCCGGTACAGGGCTAGCCCGCCCCAGGCTCAGACCGGACTTGGGGGCCTTAGTGGGTCACCATATAGCACACCTACCCAGCCTAGTGCCCGACCCGGCTCGGGCCCGGGCCGAGCCCTGGCCTTGGAAAAGTCCGACCCTGGATGCGTTGTCATGCAGTAATGGCTGCCAATAGGCTGACAGCTGTCAATAGGCTGCCAGCTGCCAATAGGCTGCCAGCTGTCAATAGGCTGCCCGCTGCCAATAGGCTGCCCGCTGCCAATAGGCTGCCCGCTGCCAATAAGCTGCCAGCTGCCAATAGGCTGCCATGCAGGAATGGCGGCCAAGCAGGAATGGCGGCCAAGGCTGCTAGCTGCCATTAGGCTGCCATGCAGAAATGGCAGCCTAGGCTGCAATTAAGTTATCATTAATGTTAATAAAAAAATAAAAAAATAAAAAAAATATTGTAAAAATCCCCCCTTCCCCATCCCCCCCACACACTCTCTTCCCTTTCTTTTCTATTCTCATTCTCACTCTCCCTCTCTTGATTTTATTTTTTAAAAAAATATTAAATAATTTATATTTAAAAAAATAAAGTCGGGCTCGGCCTGGCCTTGAGGGCCTTGGCAGGCCCCCTCTTGGAGAGGGTACCCGAGCCTGGCTAAAGCCAGTCCCGGGCCCGAGCCTGGGTGGCAAAAGCCCGGTCCCGGCCCGGGCCCGCCGGGCTTTTAGGACATGCTTGCTTAAAACACATGAAGAAATGTATAGCTACTTAGAAAAAAATTAGGTGAAACAGCCAAGGCAATATAGTAATCCTAAAAGGAATATCCACATGACTTTGCGGAGATACCACACTAGAAGCAAATCTATACAAATTTAGTAATGCGATAACCTATTTATTATCAAAATATCAACCCAATAAAAACCATTTGAAAGTTAGAATAACTTCAAATAAGAAAATAGAATTATATAAACCAATTCCTTCAAGATTATATGTATTATAGTAGCATAGCAGGATATTTTTACGATAAAACCAACAACACTCAAGCCTTTATCCCACTATAGTGGGGTCGGCTATATGGATCCTTTGTCGACATTGTGCCCTATCTTTAGTCATAATCTCACTAATGCTGAAGTACATCATGTCTTTCCATATAGTTTCATTACAAGTCTTTATTGGTCTACCCCTCTCCCGTTTAACATGCCTAGTGACTAAACTCTCGCAACGCCTAACAAATGTCTCTAATGGTCTCTTTTTTACTTGTAGACACCATCTTAGTCGAGCTTCTCGCATCTTCTCTGCAATTGGTACCACTCCTGTCTTATCACTGATACATTCATTCCTAATTTTACCCAGTCTCGTGTGTCCACACATCCACCTAAGCATTCTCATCTCCGCAACTCCCATTTTTTGTTCATGTATACAATTCACTGCCCAGAACTCAGAACCACAGAGCATCGTTGGTCTAACTTTAGTACGATAAAAGCTTGCCTTTAAGTTTTAATGGTACTTTACGATCACCCCTTAAAGCCTGGGGCCTAACCCCGATAAGGTAAAGGTTGTGCTGGAGATGCAACCCCCAAGGAGTCCGAAGAAGGTTCAGCAGCTAGCAGGAAGAGTATCAGGACTTAGCCGCTTCATCTCGCATTCCGGAGATAAGTGTGCTCCTTTCTCCAAAACCCTCTGGAGAGGAAAGAAGATTGAATGGACCGATGAGTGCAGTCAGGCATTCGAGGAACTAAAGAGCCAGTTGAAAACGACTCAACTTCAATCAATCAGCTTGGATTTTACGTGTCACATCTTAATCAATACATCCATCTTTTTGAACTATCAATCCAAGATATTTAAAACATTCACTGTAGGAAATATCTTGATCACCCAACTTAATAACAAAATCATTCGTCCTTCTTGCGCTAAATTTAAGCTCCATATACTTTGTTTTTGCTCTGATCAACCTAAAACCCTTCAATTTTCACGTTTACACACTCGCGTGTTTCATCGACCAAAACGGCATCATCCGCAAACAATAAACACCAAGGTATTGCTTGTGGGATATATCTGGTGAGCTCATCTAAGATAAGGGTAAAGAGATAAGGGCTTAAAGTTAAACATTGATATAAGCCAACAGTGATAGGGAATTCATGTGTTAATCCTCTGAATGTCCTCACCCTTGTCACTGAATTTGTTAATATATTTTGATTATGTCAATGTATGATACATTTACACCTTTCTTTTTTAAGACTCCATAAGATTTCTCTTAAAACCCTATCATAAGTCTTCTCAAGATCGATAAATAGCTGCAGCCCAATTAATTTAAAACCATTCGGAAAAAAAATATTTTAAAAACTATCTCATTCGTGGTTGCGGCCCAATTAGCAATGAGGACCAGTTTAAAGCTCCCTTATCTACGAGGCTTGGGGTTCAAACCTCAACCTCAACAACCCGCCATTGGAATTAGCGACTGCGGTCAATCAGATATGTGGAGTTGGGTTAGGTCACTGGTTTATAGACTTGTAGCGTGCCCACAGTAGACCGGGGCGTTACATATATACCTATTATTTTCACTATGTAAAATATGCACTTTCTCGACATCATCATTAAGGATATGCAAGAGCTGGTCTGTTAAAGTATTGCCTTCCCTCAAATATGTTCAAACGTTACTTAATAATTTTGTAGGTAATCTGTCCAGGAAGTTAGTCCATCTTTTATAACTAGGTTTCATATTATTTTTGTTATTATAGAATTTCATTATTGTGTCCTAATCAGTGTTTTAAATGTCGGCCGACATGTCCGACATGTCGTACTTTAAGGAAAAACGATCTATTTTTCAATTTAAGGAAAAGATTTTGTTTTTAATAAATTCGGCCAAAATTTCAGTCAAAACCCGAAATTTCGGCCGAATCGGACTATTAAAATTTCGGCCGTTTTTTTTCTTTTTTCGTTTTTTGATTTCGCATAAAATAGTTTCGCAAGAAAGTTTTGTCCTAAAAAACCTCGATCTCATGTGCAGTGCGGCGCTGAGGAGAGAACGAAGTTCGCTCCTCCCTCCACCTCTGTCGGCGGCCACTTCCTGCTCCTCCCTCCTCCGTCGGCGGTGAGCAGCGAACGAAGCCCTGCGCCTTCCTCCTCCTCTGTCGGCGGTGAGCAGTGAACGAAGCCACTTCCGGCTCCTCCATCCTCCTCCTTCTTCGGCGGTGAGCAGTGAACGAAGCCACTTCCTACTCCTCCTTCGTCGGCGGTAAGCTCATTTTTTTGGTTTCGTATTGAGTTTTTCATTCGCTGAAGATTTGTCCTAAATTTTCCCTCGAGTTCTTGTGCAGTGCGGCCATGAGCAGAGAACGAAGTTCGCTCCTCCCTCCTCTGTCAACGGCCACTTCCTGCTCCTCCTCCCTCCTCTATCGAAGCCACTTCCTACTCCTCCCTCCTCCTCTGTCGACCGTAAGCACTCGGTTCCTGATTCTCTCTTAAGTGTCTCATTCTTCCCTCCCCCTTTCTCTTGTCATTGTCCTATAGTCTTGCTTGTTTGTAGCTATTTGCATTTGATATCCCTCTGATTATTGTTGGTTGTTGTTGTTGTAGGTGGAAGATTAGAGTCGGGTGCTTACTTAAAAACTCGGACAAAAAAAAACTCTGTCCCAGGCCCCCAACTCAATTCCTGCTCGTTGTCTTGCTTCTCCTGCTCTGGTATTTATCTTAAAGTTTCCATCTGAAAATACAAGAGAGAAAATGTTAGTAATGAATTTAAATAACTTTGCATCTTAATGATATTTTACACAAGACATCTTTTATCTACAACATGTTTTTTTATTACTCAAATGCCTAATCAAGTTCTTGGTCATGCTTCTTCTTTATGTCATCTTTTTCCTGATCAAGATCCCTTTCCTCTACCTATGCATAATAAGTTGCATTTGTTTTGTTCAAACTATTGGTCACAACAACAACAAATGTGATGTGTGGGTCATTAAATGTGTGTTTTATATATTCTTGGCTTTCAAAAGGTTATTTATATTGTTCTATGAAAAAACATTGCAAATTTACTTCTATTGATGTTTCTTTTTTGAGTCTCATCCTTTATTTACTCTTAATTTTCTTTGAACATGTCTCTTCCAAAGAGATTTACTTTAAGATAAATACCAAATGATTTGGAATGAGAGTTTACTCGATCACTGTGATTAAACAGATTTATTTCAAGCTATTTTAGGAAGTTGTTTAGTAAGTATTTTTCCTTAATTATGAAGTCATGAAGTGCAAATATATGATAGCTCTTTTTGAGCTTTTTTATACTTTATTCATGTGTATCAGTGTATAGCTTTTAACTTGTGTTACTTCTTACTTCTTAGTTTTTAAACGGTTATGATCAATTTTGCTTTATTTAAAATTACAGGTCGTTGCAATTGTATATAATGTGAAATTTTGGAAAGATGCGGAGATTGATGTTAGTATATTTGCTCCATTAGTGAAGGTGTTGAGAAGAGCTGATGGAGATACGCCTTCTATGGGGTGGATATACGAGATATGCTAAAGGCTAAAGAAGAAATTGGGATTGCTCTAAATCGTAATGAATCTCGGTATCTTCTCATATGGAAGCTAATTGAAAGAAAGATTGATAGTAAATTGAGCACTCCCCTTAATATTGGTAGTCATTACCTTAATCCATACTTTTATTTTGCAAATTGGAAAAAAAATGGAGAAAGACGGTAAATACATGGATGCGGTAATTGATTGTATGTCTAAGATGTATGAGAGGGATGTGGCTCTTCAAGATCGTATTGCTGACCAAATATGTCGTTATCGAAATAAGAGATGATCTTTTGGAAGAGAAATTGCAAATAGACAAAGTCTCAATAGTTCTCTTGATCTTGGTATAAATAATTTTAAATTTTTAAAATTATTCACTTGTTTTACTGAACTGTTTTATTTATAATTTCATGTTGCTAATTTGTTTATTACTATTTTTTGTTTAAATATAATTAGTGAATTGATGGAAGTTTAATGGGAATGACGCACCTGATTTGAGAGACATGGCAGTGCGTATTCTCGGATTGACTACTAGCTCTTCAGGTTGTGAAAAAAATTGGAGTACATTTGAGTTGGTAAGTTATTATTTATTTATAAGTTGTAATTAAATTTTTATATATTGATTATCTCAAATTTTATATTAATTGGATTGATTGACTTTATAAATTACAGATTCATACAAAAAAGAGAAATACACTGGATCATAAAAAATTGAATGATCTTGTCTTCGTAAAATTCAATGCTACTCAAAAAACAAGGTAAATGGAAGCTAAAGGAGATCCAATAGCTGCAAAAAACTTTGAAGATGGAAAAGTGACAGAGTGGTTGGTGGGCTCCAGTTCTTCAAAGAAATCAATTGATGATGAAGATGATGAGGTCTTTCCTGGAGAGGGGTTGACTTGCCAGCAAGTGGCGGAGTGTATGGATGTTGATACAGAACCAAGAAAAAGCTCTCGTGACTCTCTTCAATCTTCAATGACTCCGAATACTAAATCATCAAAGAAGAAAGGCAAAAGAAAATTAGATTGTGTTGATGAAGAAGAGGAAGTAGAGTTTTCCGCTTCATCAGAGGAGGACCTCATTGAAGAGGAGATTTCAGAAGGTGATTACGAGACAGATAACGATGAAACAAATCAAACAATGCGTTCGGAAGGGAACGAGAATGACTGAGGTGAGACCGTGAGACCAACTCAAGTAAGTCATTCAATAGTTTAAAATATTCAATTTTTACTGATTGAAATTTGCATAGACGCATATACCTGTTGCGCACAATAAATGTTATGTTCTCCATGTTAATTAGTATACCTAGCAGTCTCGCACTTAACAAACCAGTATTGTACTATTGTGAAATTACATTATCATATTCATTTGTTGTTGTATTTTACTGTTATATGTATGCAGAAATATTTTCTTGATAGCCCTAGCAAACCTGCAAATAAAAAAACTAAGTACTTATCATTTATCATTGTTTTGTCAATATAAATAATAATAATAAACTGTAAAAATATAAAACCCGACATTTTCAAATGTAAATGACATGTCTCCGACATCCGACATTTAAAAACTCAATCTGATATGTAGCCGACATCCGACATTTAAAACATTGGTTGCAAATTTTTTTCGTCAACATTACTATTTGGCCATGTTAGAAAAGCTCATTTAAACTAGACCCATTTTATAGCATTTATTGTTTTTCTCTCCTCTCTTTAGTCTCACATTGTGTATAGGATTTTCCTCTCTCTTTCTCTCATCTATATATTTGTACTCATTCTTTGTATTTGTACCAAGTGAACATATATACAAGGTTGGTTTTTTCCTTCTCTACATGGTATCAAAGCCAACGGTCTTCCTAGAGCGGCTTCTCCTTCTTGCCCGCGCGGTTTGATCTTTGTTTGCTACCCGCCCGGCTTCCTGCGGCCTGCTGTCCTGGTCGCTTCCCTCTTCTTCTCCCGCTTCCTCTTCCTCTCTGTGGTTACACCCCTCCCCTCCGGCATTTATAGTCGTCCCCTTCTCTTTCTCTCTCGTCGGGTCCACCTCTCTTCTCTCTCCTCCAGACCGCTGTCTCGTGCGGTCTGTTCTCTCTCTCGCAGCGGCCTGCCTCTCTTGCGGCCTGCTCCAGCTCGCAGCGGCCTGCCTCTCCTGCGGCCTGCTCCAGCTCGCAGCGGCCTGCCTCTCCTGCGGCCTGCTTCAGCTAGCAGCGGCCTGCCTCTCTTGCGACCTCTCCCTTCTGCGGCCTGCTTCTTCTGCGGCCTGCCTCTCCAGCGGGTTGATCCTTAGTCGCTGCGGTCTCTTCTCTCTTTCCGCTCGAGTCTTCCCTACTCGCGGTCTCTTCTTTCTACCCGTTGTCGGCCTCCTGTCTCTTGAACCGCTGCTGTGCTCAGCCAGACCGTGCGGACTCTTGCCTTCCCGCATTTTGGTCGCGGTCTCCACCTCTCTCTTTTCTTCGCGGCTTGTCTCTGTCCGCTGCGACCTGTTCTCTCTCCCAGCGACTGCTCTCCTCTTGACCGGCCGGTCTCTGGTCTGGTCGTGCGGTCTTCTTTGGTGCCCGGTCTGTTCTCCTAGCCGTTTATCGCCTCCATGACTTCCTCTGCGGACTCTGTTGGCACAGCAGTTCCTCCTCCTGACCGCCCGGCCTCTCTCCAGGAAGTCCGCGACGAGCTTCGGATTACTACAATTTCTCTAACTGGCAAGAAAAACTTCGTGGAATGGGCACACTCGGTTCGCCGTGTCCTGCAGTCAAAGGGGTTCCTTCATCACTTGACTCAGGCCGTTATCGGTACCCCTACTGAGGAATGGTTACGCAATGATGGTCGCGTGCAGACTTGGCTTCTTAACTCTCTTGATGGCGAATCTTATCGCCTGGCCATGTACCATGAGACGGCCAAAGGCATGTGAGACGAGCTCCACACTCTCTACTCTGGCAAGGATAGTCTCCACCATCTGTATGACATCATCACTGCTCTCCAGGCCCTTGATAGCAGTGACGCGACCGACCTGATCTCCTTTGTTGCTCAGGCTCGGTCTCTGGTTGAGGCTTGGATCCACCATCAGCCTCCTACGTTAGATCTTGCTGCTCAATGTGCCCAAAAGGAAGCTGTGGGTATCGCTATGATGATGGCCCGGGTACCGCCTCATCTTCACAGTGTCCGGGCTCACATCCTCTCCTCTACCGTTACACCATCTTTCTCCGATGTGTGCTCGATGCTTCTCAGAGTCTCCCCGCCTCCGGATGTGCCCGGACTTCCTTCTCCGGCCCTTGTTCAACAGGCACCCGCTTCCTTATTGCCTCTTCCATCTTCTGCCCGTAGGGGCCGCTCTGATTCTCGCGGTCGGGGTCGGGGTGGCCGGTCTCGGTCTACGTGCTCGTTCTGCAGTACAGATGGGCATCTTGAAGCCACGTGCTATCGCAAACATGGGCGACCTCCTCGTCCGCAGGCCTCTGTTGCTACTACCGACTCCACTTCCCCTCGTACTGATCTCGACGAGGTTCGTCTTCAGCTCCAGCATCTTCATGGCCTGCTTAGCCGCCCGCCTGCCTCGGTTGCCTCTGCTGCCTCCATCTCCAATGAAAGTATTGTCTGCCTGTCCTCTGGCCCGCGCTGGATCCTTGATTCTGGTGCCACTCATCATATCACCTCTGTTAGGCCGCCTCAGTACTTGTCTTCACCTCACCCGAAGTACATTACTGTCGCTAATGGGGCATCAGTTCCCGTCTTTGTATGTGCTGATATTTCCCTCACTTCTTCTCTCCTTCTGCGCTCGGCTCTCCATGTTTCGGGCTCTCCTTTCAATTTACTGTCTGTTGGTCGCCTTACTACTAATTCTAATTACTCTGTGACATTTACTTCTTCTTCTTTTCTCATACAGGATCAGCAGACGCGGACTATCATTGGTAGAGAACGGCTGCAGAATGAGATCTATCTTCTTGACGACTCTCCCACTATCCTCGCATTTATCTCCTCTTCGGATTGGCATCGCCGTCTGGGTCATGCTCCTCTTCCAGTCCTCCGGAAGGCTCTTCCAGATGTTTCTCTTCCCGCTTTTCGCTGTGACACATGTATTTTGGGCAAACAGTCTCGTTCATCGTTCACTTCTCATTGTACTCGGAGCTCCGCTCCTTTTATTTTGGTACACTCCGATATCTGGGGTCCGTACAAATTTACTAGTATTTCTGGCTATCGGTATTTTCTTACTTTTATTGATGATTATTCTCGAATGACGTGGTTATATCTCCTCCGGAATTGCTCTGAACTTCCCCGCGTCTTTCGGGCTTTCATACTTGAGACTCGCACTCAGTTCTCTGCGCCCATTTGTACTATTCGTACTGACAATGCGCGGGAGAACACCAGTCATACCTTCGCCACTCTCTGCTCTGAGTTCGGCATTCTTCACCAAACCTCGTGTCCGTACACTCCACAACAGAATGGTGTCGCCGAGCGCAAGAATCGTCACCTTCTTGATGTCGCTCGCTCCCTTATGCTTCAAATGCGGGTTCCCAAACCATACTGGAACTACGCGCTCTCCACGGCTTGCTTTTTCATCAACCGCCTCCCTTCTTTCGTCCTTCAGTATGCTACTCCCTTCAGCCTCCTCTTTCCCACTACTCTGCCTTTTCCCGTTCCTCCACGGGTGTTTGGGTGTACCTGCTACGTTCACCACCTTGGTCCCTCCATGGACAAGTTGGATCCTCGTGCCGCCAAGCATATCTTTGTGGGCTACTCACGCACTCAAAATGGTTATGTATGTTATTCGCCTGCTACCCGCAAGGTTACTGTCTCGGCTGACGTGACTTTCCGTGAAGATATTTCATTCTTCCCTGATCTGGATGTCGCTCCGAGTCCAGATCTCGTCGTTCGTCCTGTCATCATGCTCCTCCCTCCTCCTTCCCAACCTCCTGTCCGTCCACCACCACCGGTTATCCGGGTTTATTCTCGTCGCCCTCCTCATCTCGTTGCCCCTCTGCAGTCGGCTTCGACCTCTGGTGCTCCGCTACCTGCTGCTCCGGCTCCCGCCTCTACCCCTCATCCACTGGCGAATTACGTCTCTCTCCATCGCCTCTCTCCCTCTCTTCTTCACTTTGCCACCTCATTATCCTCTGTTTCGGTCCCTAACTCTTTGCAGGTGGCGCTTCACCATCCTGGCTGGCGGGCTGCCATGGACGAAGAAATGACGGCCCTCTGGGCCAACCAGACCTGGGTCTTGGTTCCCTTACCTCCTGGTCAGCACCCTGTTGGGTGTAAATGGGTGTTCGTCATCAAGTATGCTCCGGATGGCACTATTGCCCGCCCGAAGGCCCGTCTTGTGGCTCGTGGCTTCACCCAACAGGAGGGCCTCGACTATGAGGAAACCTTCTCTCCGGTGGCCAAGCTCAACACTGTCCGTGTTCTTCTCTCCGTCGCGGTGCACCGCCACTGGCCCCTTCATCAGCTCGATATCAAGAACGCCTTTTTGAATGGCGACCTTCAGGAAACCGTCTACATGCGCCAACCGCCCGGGTTTGAGACCACGGGGGAGTCTCGGGTATGTCTTCTCAAAAAATCCATTTATGGTCTCAAACAGTCCCCTCGGGCGTGGTTTGACAAGTTCAGCAAGGTGGTTCGGGACATGGGGTTCACTCGGAGTTCTGCAGATTTCTCCCTTTTTACCCGACACCGGGCCACTGGCACCGTCCTTCTGTTGGTTTATGTTGATGACATCCTTCTCACTGGGGATGACTCAAAGGGGATTCAAGAGGTCAAACAACATCTGAGCACTGTATTTCAGACTAAAGACCTGGGGCAACTTCGCTACTTCCTTGGTCTCGAGATCGCACGGCGGCCGGACGGGTTGGTGCTCTCCCAACGAAAGTACTGTCTCGATCTTCTCAAAGATGTTGGTCAGTCTGGTTGCAAGCCAGCTTGTACCCCGATGGAGGCAAATCACAAACTGTGCGCTCATGCTTCGGATGACGATTTGTTACTTTCGAATCCGGAATACTATCGACGCCTTGTGGGAAAGTTGATCTATCTAACAGTCACGAGGCCGGATATATCGTTTGCAGTTGGGGTTGTCAGTCGGTTCATGCATGCCCCCCGGGCTTCTCATCTCCAGGCGGTTGAACGGATTCTCTGATACCTTAAGGGAGCTCTGGGTCAAGGGCTGGTTTACAAAACCTCTGACTCTGCTCCCGCGTTGGTTGCCTATTCTGATGCCGATTATGCGGGTTCCCTGGACGATCGGAGGTCAACAAGTGGGTTCTGTACTTATTTTGGTGGTCATCTTATTACATGGAAAAGTAAGAAACAAGTTGTTGTAGCCCGTTCCTCTGCAGAAGCTGAATACCGATCGATGGCCTCGGTTGTCTCAGAACTCACATGGCTTGAAAGTCTCCTTACTGACCTGGGAGTAAAACTTCCCTCCTCTGCTGTTCTATTTTGTGATAGTCAAGCTGCCATACAAATAGCAAAGAATCTGGTGTTTCATGAGCGCACAAAACATATCAAAGTTGACTGTCACTTTGTTCGTGAGAAGGTACAATTGAAGAAACTTGAATTGAAGCATGTTCCGGGAACTGATCAAGTTGCCGACATCCTCACAAAGGCCTTATCAAGTACCTTGTTCTACCAGTGTTTGTCCAAGCTGGGTGCATATGACCTATACGCTCCAGCTTGCGGGGGAGTGTTAGAAAAGCTCATTTAAACTAGACCCATTTTATAGCATTTATTGTTTTTCTCTCCTCTCTTTAGTCCCACATTGTGTATAGGACTTTCCTCTCTCTTTCTCTCATCTATATATTTGTACTCATTCTTTGTATTTGTACCAAGTGAACATATATACAAGATTGGCTTTTTCCTTCTCTACAGGCCACATTAAATAATTCATTAATTTTTAATAATTCATTAATTTTTAAATAATTCATTAATTGATTAATTAATTCCATTGGCATGGAGATGCGCCCCAATGAGCAAACTATCCTTCGTTTGATGTTCCAGAAGTTACTAGAGATGTCAGTGTCATATAAGGTTGCACTTTCGTGACTCGCCGTTAGCAATGACAGACACTTTGGTGGCCCGATCTCACCCGAGCAGTTAGTATGTTGTTAAAGGCGCGTCTAAGGCTCAAGGGTCGTCAGCTCAAAGGTTTGTGCATTTGTGCGCCTTTGGAGCATAAAAGGCATGCCTAGGTGCAATTTTTGTTATAAATCATTTTTTCAAAATAATGGGAAAAAATAATGCAATAAGTCAATAATTTTTGTATGATTTATTATTTTTGAGACATAATCGAGTGTTGAAACTTATATATGATGCAAGAGTCCACATTGATTTTATTTTTTAATAGATATAAATGATAGTAATGAATGATTAATGAGTAAAATAGATGAAGAATCTATTCAAAAAGATGAAATTATGTTTGATGTTGATTATCAAAAATGAATGTGGTTGTGTCTTGCTTTCTTCAGCCGTGCACCTGCGCCTTGAGCCTTGCGTCTAAGCTCCAAGACCTCTATGAACCTTTATGCGTCTTGCGCCTTTAATAACTAAGGCGGCCAATAATTCCACTACAACGGTCATCGATACCACCAGCGCCCGAAGAAGCTCACCGATCTATGCAGTTCATGTCGCTCCATCATCGTCTCCAGTTGTTCTGATGTGATTTAAAACCTAGGGCTGTAGTTTTGAATGATAAAATTGCGGCCTATTTAAAATAATTGCGGAGCAAGGGTATTTGCGGGCTATTTTCCAACGGAAAAAACGGCCGAGGCGTCGCTCGCGAATGCAAGGCTACCGCACAGTCGTAATAGCGTCACAAAACATGATTCCACGGGCACAAAATATGAAAGCGGTCAAACACGGCAATGGAAAGTAAACGGCAATTAGCGATGAAGTTGGTTAGGGCAAGCTCTTTTAATTACTATTTATCCAAATGTTGACACAATAAAATTTGACATGGATTAAGAGTAGGAGAATGGCGAGGTATACCCAGGGGGAAGCAGCAACGACGAGCTCGGGGTTGTCTGGACTGAGGAGGACTGGCTGGAACCATTGTTGGAGAGGAGCTGGACTCTGTATGAAGCAGTAGTGGCCGGAGAACAGGTTGCTGGAAGGGGGAGATCACCGGAGGGTTGCTGAAACCGCCAGAGGAACGAGCACAGGAGGTCGCCAGAGCCCAGGAGAGGCTCAGGCGGGCTCGACGGCGGCTGGAGAGGCTCCACAGGCGGCGGCGCCAACGAAGGGGGGTGCAGGAAGGTGTAGAAGTCGTCGGAGGTTGCCGTCGCGGAAGGAGGTCGGAGCGGGCCCAGGAGGTCTTCCACAGTGGTCGGAGAAGGCGTATTAGGGTTTGTTGGAGCTCGGAAGATAAGTTGGGGCGCTCGCCGGCGCTGGACGGGAAGGAGACAGCGGCTTTGGAGGCTTCGTCGGGCAGGGAGAAGGAGGCTCGCGATTTTTTTGCGGCGCTGGAGGTGAACCGAACGAAATCAAAAGTGATTCGTTCAGTTCTATTCCAGCTGCCTTGGAACAGTGGGAAGGGTTGCTTTAAAATGGGTAGGTTTAGGGTTTCTCTTTTGTAATGCTTTGGAGTTTGGACTATTGGCACACCAAATGGGGAGATTTTAGAACTTATAAATTTAAAAATAAAATAGTTAACTAAAATAAAGCTTGCCCTAAGCTAACTCATCCCTAAATTATCGGACCTATGAATTTAGGGTCTCGTTGGTCGGTCACACCAACGAGCCAAATCAAAACTTGTGCAAGAAGTGCACGCAATACCAAATAACATCCAGGGCGCAACTAATACGTGCGACAGAACATAATATTCTAACCAAGCGCGAAGACATGTGCGACAAGAGAAAAGAAAATACAGGTACAATAAAAAAAGGGTCATGTTATATGCAGGCCAGTTTTGAATATACATGCCATGGATAAATGCAGGCCAAATTAAAAACTCATACAACCTGTGAACCCGTTCAGGAATTGGCCTGCATATAACAATTTTCAATTACATGGTCTGCACATAGTCAAAGTAGGACTGCATATAGTTATTACCTAAAAAAATGCACAACACGTTGCATCAATTCCTCCGGGGTTGAAAGAACTCGACCCCGTCGAGAAAGTAATGCAACCAATCACTATCAAGTCCAAGACGATGGTCAGAGAGAAGCTGCAAAGGTGATCTGCTGGTGTCGTGGCTGCGACCCAAAACCTGGAAGTAACCTTTCATCCTCCAAAACTCGAAAACCGTTAGCCAAATTTTATGCAAATCATTTAAAGAAATAATAATTATCAGAGCTTGCGGAGGATGACAGGGGCGGTGTGTGTAGCAAACAAGTGGCGGGAGGGAAAACGTGAAACAACTGGAAGTAGGCTGTGGAACCAGTAATTCATGACGCAACATCCTCTTGCTTGGTAGACTCTTACGTTTGTCCGCTAGACCAGGTCTGTCCTTCGCTTTAACGTCACCCGATAAAATCCCACTCGAGTCACAACATTTTAAGCAGATCTCAAATCTATCGATTATAGGCTTCCACAAAAATCCATGGAAACGAGTGTCCCGATGAGGAGTATAAGACCAAAGGGTCATCTCAACTCTCCTCGTACGACTCGACCTAAGAATCACAAACATCAAACGATTGAAGTGAGGAGCCCCAATGTGCTCGGCTGCCACCAAGGACAAACGATGCGAACTAAACGTGTGTTCATCAAATACGAAGTCAATAAAAGGTGGTGCTACCAGAGCACCCAAAATAGACGACTCTCGAAAACCAGATGCCTCCCCCTGGAGCAAGGGTCCAGGCCGAAGCGTTGCACTAAATAGGAGTGGTGTAGTGGAGACTAAAGACGACGACGTAGATGCTAGTGAGCTCCTCCCATGTGCTCTAGGAACAGGACCATTCTTCTGAGGAAGAAGGATGATCTTGCGCCCATGATGATCAAAAGAATGGGAGTTCCTCACACCATCATGCAGAACATGTCGGTCATACTGTCAGGGTCGTCCTAGAAGTATGTGGCAAACGTCGATGGGGGCGACATCACATAACACCAAATCACGGTACACGTCCCCAATAGAGAACTCTACCTGACAATGATGAGTAATGGGTATAGTCAACGGACTACTGACCCCAGATAAATGGTACGGCTGCTCTAAGGGGCATGTCAAAAGTCCTAACTTCTCCACCATTCGCTGAGACACGTAGTTTTCCATACTACCGCTATCAATAATAATGGAACAGAAATGCTCCTGAATGCGGGCGGTAGTGCGAAAAATCTCCTTTCGTCGAGGATCCTGCTCAGTGGTCTCGCCACAGGTAATCAAACTAGAGTGAAGAACACAAACTAGGTGTTCCGCTTGCTCGCCCTCGACATCGATAACACCATCAGCCTCGGGCAGGGGCTCGGGCTGGGGGTCACTAAGGAAAACTCCATACTCGGGCTCACCCCCGGAGGTAGAATCAATCACAGCTACGAACTGGCGACGCGGGCACTCAGAAGACTTGTGCCTGGGCTCCATACACTTGAAGCATTGAAACACTCCAGTGTGGGGTCGGGCTCCCATGGGCTCCTTACCCCGGGACGGTCCAGGGTGAAGAGTCGGGGCCCCAGTAATGGCAAGAGGTGGGGAATTAGTAGTAGCAGATGTGGGTGTGGTAGTGGTGGTGCTCGAAGTGGGTCTATCAATAGACCTAGGTCCATCAGTAGACCTCTGACCAGATGTCCTCTTCTGGAGGGCCTCCACTCGACGAGCTCGGCTGTAGATCTCTCCAAGGTCCCGAAAATCATGAAGTTCTAACTGATCTCGTATCACGTACCGTAGCCCATTCAGATAACGGGCCACAACCATGTGGTCTTCCTCGTTCATATCTAAGCGTGACCGGAGGACCAGGAACTCGTTTGTGTACTTGTCAACTGTTTGTTTGTCTTGCCGTAGGTTGTGATACCTACGGTACAATGTCTGCATAAAATCAGCGGGGACGTACCTCCGCTTGAGTTGAGTTTTGAACTCAACCCAGGTGGTGATAGGTGGTTGTCCCATCGTGTATCGCATCCGCTCGACTTGCCCCCACCACGTGAGTGCGGGGCCTTTCAAATTCAGGGTCGCATACTCCACCTGCTGATGTGCAGGAGTGCGCTTCCAACTGAGGAATCGCTCAAGTCGTTCGCACCAGTCAAGGCACACCTCGGGCTCTAGAGTGCCCTCAAAATCCCCAACATCTAATTTAATACCTGCATCCCACCTAGGTGGATGCCCGTGTTCGTGATGAACCGGTTGGGGTTCTGGCGGTGGAGGTGTAGGAGGTCGTGCAGGAGGAGTAGGCGGTTGTGCAGGAGGACCCCCTAAGTGATATTGGGCTTCTAAGTTATTGACCGAAGTGCGTAACCCTAACATGACCTGGTTCGTATCTCTCACGGAGACAGTGAGTGTAGTGACAGCGGCCATGAGTTCTTCCAAACGTTTACCCATATCTCCTAAACTTCCCTCAATGTTTCTGACTCTAGACTCCATCGTTTACTCTCTTTTTTTTGAAAAAAAAACTTAAAACTCCTAATTAACGAACGACGCTCGGCTATCCCACAATAGAAGTGAGATATCCCAGCAGCCACACCAAACTGATGTGATTTAAAACCTAGGGCTGTAGTTTTGAATGATAAAATTGCGGCCTATTTAAAATAATTGCGGAGCGAGGGTATTTGCGGGCTATTTTCCAACGAAATAAACGGTCGAGGCGTCGCTCGCGAATGCAAGGCTACCGCACAGTCGTAATAGCGTCACAAAACATGATTCCACAGGCACAAAATATGAAAGCGGTCAAACACGGCAATGGAAAGTAAACGGCAATTAGCGATGAAGTTGGTTAGGGCAAGCACTTTTAATTACTATTTATCCAAATGTTGACACAATAAAATTTGACATGGATTAAGAGTAGGAGAATGGCGAGGTATATCCGGGGGGAAGCAGCAACTACGAGCTCGGGGTTGCCTGGACTGAGGAGGGTTGGCTGGAACCCTTGTTGGAGAGGATCTGGACTCTGTCTGAAGCAGTAGTGACCGGAGAACAGGTTGCTGGAAGGGGGAGATCACCGGAGGGTTGCTGAAACCGCCAGAGGAACGAGCACAGGAGGTCGCCAGAGCCCAGGAGAGGCTCAGGCGGGCTCGACGGCGGCTGGAGAGGCTCCACAGGCGGCGGCGCCAACGAAGGGGGGTGCAGGAAGGTGTAGAAGTCGTCGGAGGTTGCCGTCGGGGAAGAAGGAGGTCGGAGCGGGCCCAGGAGGTCTTCCACAGTGGCCGGAGAAGGCGTATCAGGGTTTGCCGGAGCTCGAAAGAGAAGCTGGGGCGCTCGACGGCGCTGGACTGGAAGGAGACAACGGCTTTCGAGGCTTCGTCGGGCAGGGAGAAGGAGGCTCGCGATTTTTTTGCGGCGCTGCAGGTGAACCGAACGAAATCAAAAGTGATTCGTTCAGTTCTATTCCAGCTGCCTTGGAACAGTGGGAAGGGTTGCTTTTAAATGGGTAGGTTTAGGGTTTCTCTTTTGTAATGCTTTGGAGTTTGGACTATTGGCACACCAAATGGGGAGATTTTAGAACTTATAAATTTTAAAATAAAATAGTTAACTAAAATAAAGTTTGCCCTAAGCTAACTCATCCCTAAATTACCGGACCTATGCATTTAGGGTCTCGTTGGCCGGTCACACCAACGAGCCAAATCAAAACTTGTGCAAGAAGTGCACGCAATACCAAATAACATCCAGGGCGCAACTAATGCGCGCGACAGAACATAATATTCTAACCAAGCGCGAAGACATGCGCGACAAGAGAAAATACAGGTACAATAGAAAAAAAATGCACAACAGGTTGCATCATGTTCCCTCCCTACAATTCACACAACCGGCATCGTCTCCTCCAAGCACAACGGTAACGCCACCACAAGTTGTGTCGCCTTCATCAGTCCCCGCAGTCTCCATCCCGAAGGCACTGCTCCGGCCATCGCTTTCGATCGCCACAGCTCCGAGTCACCCGGGTTCTTTGTCGCCTCGACTGCCCACCGGGCGCATTTGCTCTGAAGCCAAATTACGACAATCTTCCAACGGCAAGTGTCGTCCTTATGCGGCTATGCCAAATCCCTGCAGTCCTTCGTGATAGTTGTGAGCACGATGACGATCAACCGCTCAATGTAGCCTTCGTTACAACGGCGCTTTATTGGGAGCTATTCTAGAGGGAAATCAATAAGCTAGATGATCAGGCCATGCAGGTCTCATTCTAGCTTGAGAGAAAGCTCGATTTGAAGGACGGGTGGGATGTTAGGTCTCACATTATCAGTTATCTATTAGCGGTTATATTACGCATATTTTATTCTGAGTTTTATGTATTGGATTTGATTCGTATCAAATCAAGTTGAGTCATTAGAGTCTTAATGTTCAAGGATTGTGCATCTCTTTCATTTTGTGTTTTAGTGCCCATGTAGTTGTACTCTACAAATAGACCCCTTATGTCATGTATGATGTTATGAATGAAATTAGAAAAGTTCTCTTCCACTCTCTAGTTCTCTTCCTCTCTCTCGTTCTTCTCTCTTCATCCTCATTCTAGGGTTAGGGTTGAGCAAGATTCTCCTTCTTCCTCTACCTCGCATTTTCGAACTCGGCTCCCTTATATATATGTCTGTTTCACAACCTTCGACGAGATCATGATCGTTGTTACGGGCTAGGCCCATAACAGAAAGTTCTTTAGTTACTTCACAATTATTTATAATATTAATTAGTGCTTAATCATGCAAATTTTTAATAACTTCAATATACAAGCGACACTTATTTCTTCGTACCAATTTATTTCTTTTGATCAATCGTACACCTTTCAAGATCAATAAAAATAATGAAGATCTTTTTGTGGTTCCCTTCGTTGTTCATTATCTTTAACACAATTTGTTTTTTTGCCGTAGTAGAGCTGACCCATTTTGGTCGACACACCTGTGTAGAGTATTGTTGACAAGTACTGGCAAACAAGTATTGTCGATCATGCATTGTCAGATATCTAGGCTACTTCTTCCCTCCTCAATGTTGATCTAATTTCTTTAATCTGTAAGATTTGGCTCATTGTAGAATCTTTCTGCCCAGGGTACACTGATTTATTTGATCCAAAAGAATATGCGTGTACTCTGATAGAATTATGTTTTTGGTTGTATAGCATTGACTTAGTACTAATGGTTTTACTTCCCCACTAACTAAATCTAGATATTTCTATTTTTAACAGCAAATAAAGCCTTTAAATGCTCAGTTAAGATTAAAGTTTATATTATAAACTGATAGCATGAACCAGTAAAGGTCAACGTTAAAGTAATACTTATCACTAAAAGATAAATTCATGCAATAAGACTATTTAAAGAGCATGTTCAGTAAACTTTTCAAGGTAGCATTTTTTGGGTGAGCTGGCATGAAATAAGAAAATTTAGAGCACTTTAAAATCACTGTAGTCTAAATTGAATAAAAGATAAATTCAATACTCTGCGTCACTTAGATCCTGGATGACATTGAATCCACCACCAGAAGCATCACTTGCCTTCTTTAATGTGTCACCCACCATAATTGTTTTAGCCCTTTCTGCATTTCCCTTCACAATAAATGGAAAATTCAATTAAATCACGAACCTAAAAAAAGAATAAGACGACAAAAACCAGGTAATAAAGAAAAAATTACTGCATTGGAATAAACTTTATCATACTAAATTTGGATGTGTTTAGATAGTAGTGTAAAAAAAGTCTGGCAAGCCCAGTCCTGCGCATTTCCAGGCAGGGCCCATACATATACCTTTGAAAGTGAGGCGGGCAAGGGCCTTCAGACTGGGTCTAGCCAGCCAGAGTTGAGGGCCACCCAGCATTAAATGTTGGGCACCCACCCAACTGTCAGACACAGTAATGGGCCTTGTCGTGCACTTAGCAATGGGCATTAGGCCAGGCAACATCATAAAGAGGGGGCCTCACCCCGGCCCAGGCATTGGTGAGTTTTTTGTCGGGCAAACCAGGGCCTTTTTTCCAAACTCTGCACCTCTATATTTAGTACTACTTTGAAATAAAAAAAAATGTAGAAATTAAAGAAATTATGCTTCCAAAATCATTACAAAACTTTTGAAAGGAAATTAATATATTCATGAAGTCATCTAGCATAAAGAAACCTCCAAATAAACGTGGATATAGTTTCAAAATAAACGTGGATATAGTTTCAAAATAAACGTGGATAAACGTGGATAAACATGCATTTGTAAATTCAAAAAAAAAATCATAATAGTGTGATAGGTTAGCTATCATAAAAAGAGGATGCATTAGTTGATAAACGTCAGGCCCAGAATAACCTTAAACAGACCCCGAGCCGCAGCGAGAAGGTCCCGCCACACACCCGGAAGATCTTAGATTGTTTCCCCTCCCAATCCAATGATGGACCGAGCACCTTTGGAGAGCCAAGGGAATTTTCGACTACCCGCCCGGAAACCACGATGAATGGTGAGCTGAAGTTCCCGCCAACCAAAGCTAGCAAGGGGAGAGGAAAACTCAAAGAGAGATCCTCTCCAAAGGTGCCATTCGGGGTATATTTATAGTTTTTTGGGGATGGTCTGTCAATAGCAAGATCCCGTCTTTTGGTTACTGTTAAACGCAGCCCAAAATGGTCTGCCAACAGCGAAACTCAGTTGTTTGGAAAGGCTATTGTCAATCAAAATCGGAACGCTGAGAAATGAGAGGGGGGAGGACTTCACAATCGGTGAGTCGGCGGGCCTCAGCCTACCTGCCTGGGTGGTGAGTGCCCGATAAAGCTGGGCACTCGCCACTCGCCTGGGCGGCGAGTGCCCGATGGAGCTGGGCACTCGCCACTTGCCTCTCGTCAATGGGCGAATACAGCTCCCTGACCCCACTCGCCCACTAATTCTCATTAGATAGGCAGCGAGTGCTTGATGAAGCTGGGCACCCACTCCTTGTCTTTGGGCTAGCCGAGTCCACTCGACAAATACGGGGTTGCACACAATCTTCACTCTTTGCAAGACCTGTCCCAGGCTCAGAAAAACAGTTCAACCCCATCGTTATTTGGCGAGTGGGGGATAAAAGGAATATTTTGGTGGGCCCTCACCCAAGCGTATAAATATTGTGGGGGAGGTCACCCTTAAGACCCCCCTTCTCTTCTTTCCTTTCCTTCAAAAGCCTCCAGCTCTACAGCGTTATGCCGATCTCGCAGGCTGCTCTCACACGTCTGGCTGCCGAGAAGGAGAAGAACAAGGTGGCCACAGCCAACCTGATGGCCCTTTCTACAAAACACTCATCCCGAACCATGGCGAAGAAGCCGGAGGATCGAGTGCTTAAGAAGTCGAGGGTTGATCCCTCCGAAGGGGGGTCGGGCTCGCCAAAGCCCCTTCACCCTGTATCCAGCCGTGAGACTGTTTCCCTACCCCCGGTATGTTCTTCTGAAATTTTACTATTGTTAACTCGATATTCGTGTAACCAAAGCGAGCTCGTGCTGCATATTTTTGCAATCCAATGTTCCTGTCGGGATCACGGAGCGCCAAGCGGATGAGGTGCAGGGGACGCCTGCGAGTTGAGGCGAGCCAGACACTTGTGCGCAGATCCCAGGTTGGTATTCTTGTTCCTGATTCTGCTCGCTCCCTAGGGCGAGCACCCTTCTGAACCGCCTCGTGTTTGCGCAGTGCCTCCCTAGGGCGAGCACCTGGATCCATTGGCTACATTGGGCCAAATACTGCTACAACACCACCTACCACACTGCAAGTATTCACTTCGCTTGAAGTTGTGTACGGACGCTCCGCCCCGACCTTGGGGACGTATGAACCGGAGGGAACAGCGCTACGAGCGGTTGATCATGAGCTGCGTGACCGAGATCGTACTCTTGCCCTCCTGCATGAAAACTCATGCGGCTAAGAATAGAATGAAGGTCCAAGCAGATAAACAAAGGACGGAACGAGAGTTCGCAGTCGGAGATAAGGTCTTCCTCAAGCTTCAACCATAAAAACAAACCTCCGTGGCTCGAAGGACGAACCAGAAGTTAGTACCGCGGTATTATGACCCCTTCAGAATCACCCAGAGAGTGGGTCCGGTTGCATATAGATTGTCCCTGCCAGAGGGATCGAGTATTCACCCGATCTTCCATGTCTCCTTGGCTCCATGCTGAAAAAGAAGATCGTGGATACGGTACAGGTGTGCCCTACCCTGCCAGAGACAACTCGCTGTGGGGAGCTACTACCGCTCCCAGAGGAGGTACTGCTCACCAAATGGAAGAAGCGTGGTACCGAGTACCGTCAGGAGATCCTCATCAAATGGAAGAACTTATTGGCGGTGCACAACACATTGGTCGATCAGCTCGAGTTCCGAGAACTTTATCTAGACTTCCATCTTGAGTACAAGTTGGCTGCTGATGGGGGGGGGGGAATGTTATGACCCCGCATAACAACCGGTTCATGGGTCAACAATACGGGGATGAACCTACCGGTTCAGCCCTACCCAACTAAACCGCGGTGGCTCGAGGCTGAACCTGCAGGTTCAACCCACATGGGGGGCTAGTCGGCCCCCTCTTGGCCCAAAGGTATAAATACCACTAGGGCTTGTTTAGCAAGGGCATGAAAAGACTATTCAGCTATTTTCCCTCTCCTCCTCTCAAACCTTAGCCCTAATTTCCCCCTTCCTCCTCTATCCTCTCCTAATCTCGATCTATTACCCTAACCATTTACCGGTTGTTGTTTTTATTTTTTAGTTAATTAAATACTCATGTGGTTGTTGCAATCTTCACTTAAGAGGTGTGTAAACGTTTTAGCACTCACTTTGCAATCCTTGGTCAACAACATGTAATATCCTACGAACGCGAGGCCAAAATACCTTTTGTTTTTTTTGTGATTTTGGCCATGGCCAATTCAACCAGTCCTTGATCTTATTTGGATTGATAGGTACTGCTTCCACAAATATAAAATATCCCAAACTTTCAATTTGAGATTCTCCAAAGCTATATTTTGTCCTTTTTAAGAATAATATCTCATGTCTTAATGTTTCAAAGGTCATTCTTAGATGATGTAAATGGTCAATCCAAGTTTTGCTGCAAATCAATATATCATCAAAATAGACCACTATAAACTTCCACTTAGGATGAAATGCCTTGTTCATTAATCCTCGAAAGGTAGATGGTGCATTTCTTAAATCAAATGGAACAATAAGAAATTTTAGTGTCCATCATGAAATCTAAATGTTGATTTGCAATTGTCTTCGGGATCCATTCTTAATGATAGTCTACACGTAATTCCAATTTAGAGAGAAAAATGGTAACATACAGTCCATTCAACAATTCCTCAATTGCTAGTGTAGGAAATTTATCCTTTACAATGTTACTGCTTAAGACTTTATAACCAATGCATGACCTTCATGAACCATCTTTATTTTTCACTAACACAGTAGGGGAAGGGTACGGCCTTCTAGTAGACCTAAGGTTCCATGACTCTAGAATACAAATGATCAGTTTTTCAAATAAGCAATTGTAAAGTCAGGTAATATAAGGTCTTACATTAACTGGTTAAGAACTTGAGATATCTCCATCAAGATGATGTGATAATCATGTGCCCTTATTGGTTGCAGACATATGGTCTCATCGAATAAGTCCATATACAGTTGCAACAATAGGTTGGTAGGTTCTCCTTTTCTTCTCTGAAACAATAATTGGTGCCGCAGTTTGCTAACTGGATATCAAATTAAGACTTACTGGATTTCAAATAGAGACTTACCAAGTTACCATAAGATATTTGAGCTGACTTCTGGATCAAATTTTTCATCTTCATTTTAGCTATCAACTTTACTACCAACATATCTGTTGCTCCATAATAAAATGATCTTACAGTTGGAGTTGAACTATATCTTAAGGTTATTGAAATTTCAATGAAGTGCTCCCAAAGTAACCATCCACTGGATTTCTAACATAATATCACATTCTTCTAATGGTAAAATCAACATATCAATAGAGAATTGTACTCCCTGCAGTATCCATTTGAACCCTTTACACATACACTAGCTTTGAATTCTATCCTCAGCTCCCCTGTAGATGGGAATGTCTTTCAAATTATAGTTAGGTTGTTTGGTTGACTTCTCATCCAAAATATGGGTGTGTTGCCTAAATCTATGAGGGTATAAATAGGATTATGATTGTACAATCCGGTAACCCTCCGGATCCAGTAATTACTTTTGTCAGTCATAGCATTTATAGACACCTGCAAAATGATCAATTGATCGGTTGAAAATGTTTTTGTTCAGTTATATTATCCTCAGTTTGTTGTTCATCCTCAACTTCAATGTCATATGCTTCTACTTTCAGCACATTAGAGTTGTATTCTACTAGCACATTTATGACAATGTGAAAATTGGTCATCACACCAAAAACATAAACCTTTAGCTCCCATATTTGCCATCTCACTTGGTCATCACACCAAAAACATAAACCTTTAGCTTTATTATTTGCCATCTCATTGGAAAAAAGTCTTTTGGACATGCGATATAGTATTGGCAAGTGAGTTGCCAATTGTATAGTGGAATCTTAATTTTATTGGAAGTGTGAATAAGGGCTTATTTTGATTTTGAAATACTCTCTGATGATGCAAAGGCTTATTATGACTAAGATTACCATGTTATTCCTAAACTCAAGCCAAATCAAAAGCTTTCTAAAGGATATCCGACATCAGGGAATGTATCGATAATTCATTCTAATCTTGTAAATTTGATGGCATATTTCAGGAATCTAAACCTAGTTAAGTTATGCATCGAATTCATCAAACTATTGATGCATTATACTCTATTGTTGAAGCTTCTTCAGATGGATAATCAGATCGTCATAAAAAAACACCAAAACAATTACTGAGAGCCTAAATAACTTGGACTTCATGAATAATTGATGGTAGTAAAGTTGATTTCCCTTCGGGTGAACTGAAACAATCTCGACTTTAAAAAGATTAAGCATTTCATTGATCTTGAAAAATTGTTGACAATGGTATATCCATTCCTTCAAATCAACGTCGGTGAATTTGGAAAATTCAATTCAAGGACACTGAGTCGACAATTGATAATTTGAAAAATGATTGGCTTTAAATTCAAAAGCGGATGAATTTGCATCACCACCATGATGGAGATCGTACGTCAACATAAAAAACAACAAGCGTTTGTGCTTGTTGATTACTCGGATCTTGAATAAATTTTCCAATCATTTCATGTCAATATTTAAATTGAACAATCAATATGCGCAGATCTTGAGACCATGTGTTGTTCCCAATCAAGATCGTGAGGGAATGGTTGGACCATACTTTGGTACAACCTACTATCTTGGTATTCATTTGTGTATGCTAAGAAGTCTTTCCAAAGAGCAATCTATGGATATGACCTAAATAGGAAGATCGTGGAGTCGTCAATATAGGAGATCAAAAGAGAGTTCACAGAAAAGAAGAAGAATAAAGTAAGAAAAGCATTAACAATTCTTACATGTGATCAAAGCAATGTTGTTCTCTTAGAGATATCTATACTAGCTAATGAGCAAAAGTAAAAAAAACTATCTAACCCATCCGTTAACTGACTTAACTTCTGTTCCTGCCTCTTGATTGTCTTCTCAATTTAGGGCATATCAAAATATAAAAAAGAAATCACTTAGAAGAAGAATAAACTGATGATAACAACAAATTTTATTAGCCAGACACCTCCCTTGCAGTTCTAGGTTGATAAATGGTGCCAAGATTTAACGGTTTTGACCGGGAATATTTAAGTTTACTTTTCGTAAGATAAATTATAACATCCTAAATATGACGAAGGTATAAAGCGTCTAGGGCAGAGAAGCCCGAAGAAAGACAAATTTTACCTAGTTCTAAGATGATAGACTTTTAGATAAAAGGAAGCGTAAAAATGATCTGAATCGCATATCGAAGTTGGATGAGAAGATGTTGGGCATAAGTAATTATTTGGCCCCTCAAATATCAAAGATATTTTTCAGAGCAAGTGATGGAATTTTGCTAAGAATTCCACAGTTAAATGTGCTCTGACGAGAGTAATTCTAGGATGAATAACCTTCTGAGAAGTACTCATAGACCACCTATGAAAAAAGATAATATTGTGCAGTCCAAGTTAGTATTGGAATGGATAACCAAAGAGAACAATAGCTCAGATATTGTAGGTTGGGTGCGTACAAACACTATTAGAGTCAGACCACATGAATTTTTTGATATGCAGTTTGTGGATGAATAAATGAAAGTTGGTTACGCAGTAACATCTTGATTCCTACGAGGGCAGTTCAACTTCGAGACAGAGAATCCCAGATTAAGTTAGCTCCTACTAAGTTTCTAGGATCACGGGTTTCTACAATGACAGACTTCTATGTGAAATCACGCATTAGAATTAAAGTAAACATTATGGGGTTTGAAGAATAATTTGGACCTTTAAATATTGGATGCGTATTTTCAAAGCAAATTGTGGAATTCTATCACAATTAAGCATACTCTGATGGGACTAATTCTTGTATAGGTGAACTCCGGGGAAGTAATCATAAGTCAATTATGGGGAAAAATCATGCAGTCTAGGTTAGTATGTGGGCTGAAGCAAAGCAAACAATATTTTAGATATTGTGGGCCGAATCGTTATAGAAATTTTTTCTCCCAAAAATTAACACAAAATAAGCTTAGACATCAGAGAACCCGAGAGATGTATCATTGTCTCATGACTCTCATTCTAGGAAACTGGGAGATGCATGAACAAAGCATGATCTGGTACTAATTCTGGACAATAAAACAGCAAAATACAAATTATATACTAGAAAAATACTAAGATGCATTTCAGTACCCCTTTCTTGAGCGAGTGGACGAAAACTTCACCCTCGAGTGAAAGCGCAAATCGAATCCCAAGTGGCCTCTCCAGCGTCACCATATACTCGTTCCGATTCATTTTGAAATCAGGTGAATCGGATGTCACCGCCGCCGCCGCCGTCGCTGGAAAAGTCCGCTGCCGACGATCTCGCCAAGACATCGAATGAGAGGAAATGCGAGGAGATCTTCCTTCCCGCCATGGCAAGGAGGTTGAAGAGATTGAAGGAGAGACGAACTTCGAGAGCGGCGGACACTGTAGCAGCGCCATGGAAGCCAATCGCCTTCTTCCTCGGCGGAGAGTTTCCTTGAAATGATGTGAGCTCGACGATCCATGTCCGTCTCGTGCGCTGTACTTTTGTTTTCTATTTTTAATGCGCGCGATCGCGATGAGATGGCGGGTTTAGAAAACGAAAGCTTGGAGTTTTCTATTTATTTATTTTCAAATATCTATCTATTTTTTTATGAGCATTGTTAGGTGAATCACAGTTTTCGTTATGTGCATCTTTTTTGTTAACAGCACCGCACTATGATAGGTGCACACATATTTGTTATGTGCACCGCATTTTTGTTAATAGCAAATCAAAAGATTAACTTGATATATCATTGGACTACAATCTTTTTTCATAAAAATAAAAGATAAACATACCATAGATTACATTCAAATTTGGAAAACCAACAAGCAAAAATAACATGGATTAACAAAAATATGGTTTCATCAAAATGGGACAATCAAAAATAAAGTAATTAGATCTCCGCTTTTTTGTCAGAAAATTTCTTTCATTGATCCTTTTTTACTTCATATTCCTGCAAATTTAAGCAGAAAAATAAACAATTAATGAATGAAATTAAGTAATGAATTTTATTACAATTAATGAATGCATATCTTTATGCGAGAGTGCTACAAAATGACCATTATGCCTGAGAAATCTCACATATGATTTTTTCGGTGTGCATATGCCTGCAAAAAATATGATAAGACAATATATTGGCACATATGTGAGACATACAACAAGAATGCAAAAAAAATAAATATCGCTAACCTTTATCACATATCTTCCAACCCAATAACCGAACTACCCATCATGCTTGTATGTGGAAGTATAATCCTTGACATATATAGAGATGCCCATGTGTCTACATTTTGCTCGTGAAATCTACTACATGGCGAGAATATCGGTGGCAATGGACAATTTTCACTGAGGCCTACTAGGACGAAGTGATTTCCATTTATGAACCCAACACAAATTAATTTGGGCATTGGTGGTGGCACAGAATGCAATGGAAGAAATGTAAAGCACTGATCAATTGAGAGCTCCACCACAGCCACATTGTAGCAAGATGCTATTACGAGACCCATATCGGGTAATGTCATCCACTTCTCAACTGGTGCTGGTGTCACCTTGCAATCAAGACTTTGTAGTAATTCTGTTCGTCTAATGTCACCAAACATCTCATCATACAAAATTTTGTAATTCTCGAGTTCCGTATAAAGATCTTTTCTCACTTGTACCCAATCTGGACCCTTACCTAATGCTTCACCAACAACTCGAAATCCACAATGGCCATCCCCAAGCACATCTATGACATTTGTAATATGTTCGGAGAACAAGATCGGTAAATGTTGACGTATTTCATAACCCAACTCAGAACTCACAGAGGGAGTTCTAAATTGATAGTATGTCCTTTTTCTAGCATTCAACTTGGTTCTTGATTTTAACTTTTTTGCCTCATTTTGTTGGTCTTCCATGGAGAGAATGTACTCGAAATGTGATGGATCTCGTCTAGTTGATTTGTAATCATCTTTGAACTTTTTTAGGCTACCTTTAGGCCTTCCTCTTATCCGCGTAGGTACCTTAGGCTCAACTGTTTGAGTACATGATGGCTCAACCATCTCTCGTAGCTTCCTTTTAACCTCTTTCTTTTGTTCTTTACTTGAGGTACTAAAGTTTTGAACAATGGCCTCGATTTCATTGCTAATATCAATATCCTCGTCACCTCCTTTCATAGTTTCTTGTAATGTTAGTTGCTTCCAATGCCTATTTACACACCATAAAGGTAAGGGTTTAGCTTGAGCTATGTATGGCAAAAGCTCATGCGAACATGGTAATCCCATAGTAACCCTCCTCTTATGGGTGCAATCTTGAGGTTGTATGCGCTTCTCCGCCAATTTTTCTTCTTCTTTAATAAACTCCAATGCTTTTAAAGATACATGCCCCAGTATATCTGCGTACAAAAATCCACTATATTCTTTGCTTACTTGTATACAACTTTGCCCAGAGGACTTTTTTATGTCGGTATGTTGCATGTTGATCATTTGATCAAAAGTTTTCCAAATGGTATTCAAGTTCCCGATACTCACTTCAAGAAATCTTTTCAACTGGCTATGCCCACTTTCGACTCGATTTGTGTTGGAGCTACCAAAGTGTATGTACTTATCGATCCATGTAGAAATAAAAAACTCCTTGTACGGCTCAAGTCATGATGTAGTTGCATAACCCATTGCAGCAGAATATTCCGAGGAGAATTCACCTACAAATATATTGTATGTAGTATTAAATTCATTCTCGGTTGATGAATCAATCAACCCCTGCCATGCATACATAAACCGTTCAAATTCTTTTCCTTTGCTGAAAAACTTCTTACAATTGGCCAATATATTTTTATTTATGTGCACTTGACACAAAATATTCTTAGAAGTTGGAAATACGGCTTTAATTGCATTCATTAACGCACATTCTCTATCAGTTATCAACACAGCAGGTTCACAATTTGGTTCAAATATTGATTTGAAACATTTCAAGGCCCAAGTATAACTGCCTTTAGTTTCATCCGAAAGAAATGTGAAACAAGAAAAAAAGACTGAAAGGTGGATGTTACTCCAACAATGCATAGCAATGGCATGCGGTACCTGTTAGTTTTATAAGTGCAATCCAACTGAAACACGGTTGAGAACATATTACTGAGTTTGATACTAACAGGGTGAGCAAAGAATAGACTTTGCAACCTTTTGGTACTTTCCTCCACTTTATTATAACTGACATAGCCCTCCAAATCAATGCACTTGTATAAAAATTATATCGGGGTACAACCATCCAGTTGTTTTTTTTGTAACCGCACTCTTACATTATAAATAGTTCTTATAGTAGTTGTATTACTACTACTATTTTTCTTCACAGATGCTAAACTTTTGTGCGGCTTCACTCCTGATGAATACATGTTTTCGACTATTTTTACCTCTTCCTCAAGCAGTCGACCAGCATACGCATGAGCTTCCAAATGAACCTGCTCGTGGTTATGTTTCCCACATAGTACAGTTACCTTCCACTCATCAACATTAACAGTTTTTTGGCCTTTAACTGAAAAAGGACAACCACATCTTTTAGTAGAAGATTTACACAGTCCTTTTTTTCTCGACCCTTATTGTGTTGATTGGCTCAATAATGACCTCCTCTATCACAACCAAGAATCACACGAGGTGTCAACCTTCCCGCAACCTAATCGGAGCGGCTGATGGTGACAACGAAACCCAAATTACGGCCAACATTTTGAACCCACTCAATCAAGGTTTCTTTGCTCTCAAAAACTTGATCCGTCTCAAAATGAGAACCAACTTCAATTTCAACTTTCCTATCAGCAGAATTACTAATTATCATAGCAGTATCTCCCTCCATACTGTAAAAGTTATTCCAATTTGTACAAATACATATTTTAGCATGGACAAACAATATAAATGATACAGAAGTATAATAATATCAAAAACGCATAATTATAAGAACATTAGCATCTTTTAGGGGAAGCCTTTTCTCAAGAGTTGGATATCGAACATACCTTGACATATTGTATCTCGTCTTGTTCGGTACAACAATAAAGAAAATTATAACAATTATAGGTTGAGATGCTAAAGTTATAGGTTGAGACTTGAGAGTCCTAAAATTTATATTAAATGCAAAAAGTTATAACAAATTCTCAATCTGAGACTATATTTTCAATATGATCGCATTGATAACCTATTTAGATTCTAAGCATTCAATCAAAAACCAATTGGTTATAATAGGTTGAGAGTCCTAAAATTTATATGAAGTGTAGATAATTGTATCATTTTCTCAATGTGAGATTATATGATATCAAGTTGGAAGTTGGAACTGGAGCATCCAACCCAAAAAATGAATTAACTATAGGCGGAGAGGCCTAAGCTCTATCTAATTGCACAAGGCTACCCAAGTTTCCTAATATTTGACTATAACCTCAACCAAATCCTTCTCCAATATCAGTTTACAAGCATTATAAACCAACAACTCCTCAGTATTATAAGAAGCAAACACATAATTAATGGAAACACAATATCAGTTTTGGAGAACTTAGAACTAAGGGTTGAAGGGACAAACCTCATGTTGGTGGGCCGAGGCTGCGGAAGAAACGGAATAACCGGTGGCGAGCGTTGAAGCAACGGAATAACCAGCGGCGAAGCAGCAGAGGGGCACGATCAGGGGGAAGCGGGACGACGAGCGTTGAATCGGGCGGAGAAGCGGCGGAGGGGTAGGCCCGGGCGGAAGCAATGGCGCCCAGCGGAGGGGCACGCCCAGGCGTCGGGGCTGTCGGTCGGCGTCGTACAGGCGGGCGGCGTCGGGGCTGGTGGCCGGCGTCGGGGCTGGCGGAAACGTCGGGGCGGAACCCTCGGGGCGGAAACGTAGATGCTAGGGTTTGAGAGACTGCGGTGCGTAAAACTGGCGTGCCCCTAGTTATAAAATTAGGGAGAAGTTTGGAACAAAAATTTATGATTTTGTAGTGCACGTAGCGAAAAATGTGGTGCACTTAACAATGCTCTTTTTTATTTTAGACTTGTCATTTTCAAAAAGAAAAATTCTAATAATTTCATTGCAGTTATCCTGTTGTCATGGCAGAAATATTCTGGACATGTTGAATGAGCAAATTTTTGGTCTGCTGTCCATGTTTAAATAGGATTTTATTTGGGCGCTGATATTTGCAGGCCCATAATCTATATTTGCTGCCCTTGGATATTTGCAACCCTCAAATCGATATTTGCAGGCCCAATGGATGTTTGCAGCTCTTTTTTAAAAAAATAAAAATTGATTTTCTTTAAATTTTTTCCTCCTACTAATTAATAATATGAAATAAACCAAAAAATACAAATATATCATTGAAACAAAATCTAAATTTTATCTTTCAAACCATTTTTTTGAAAATTAAAAATGACACTTCGAATTGTTGTCAATTAAATCTTGAATTGGCTTGATGTCACTAGTTGTAAATCACTCATCTATATTATATGGTACATCGATATATCCATTTATATATCGACATAATTTTTAATTTATATGCAAAAATATAATTGAATAAGAAATAAAAATGTGAGGATTTGACAAATTTTTAATACGTGTGAGAGTGAAATATTAATTTATTTATATTTATGTTAATATGTATATGTATATAATATATTTTAATAACAGAACAAAAAAACCAATTGGCTTGATGGTCCAACACTGTGATAGATTTGTAGTTGGCAGGGGTTCGAATCTCACACCCCCAACATTTTGGATATTAAATTATTTTCCTTGGCCCGCCCGGTTTGGTAAACCCGTGCCCGGTTCACGGTTCACCGGCCCGCCCGCTCGATTTTTCGGTTCTTAGGCGGTCCATTGTTCTACCGGGTCACTAGCCTTGACCGGACCGGGCGGTGGTCCGGCCAGCGGCCCGACCGGTTGGACCGGTCCGGTCCGATTTTTAAAAGCTTGGTTTTAAAACTCTCTGGGAGGCAGCGGGAGTTCAAGTCGGACGTGCAGACGAGAAATCGTGAAATGGACATAGATGAGGCTGCAATTAGGATCTTTTATTTAGGTTATAAATTAGGTGAATTTTTTAAAAATGGGCCTGCAAATATCTTTTTTAGGGCTGCAAATATCAGCGCCCTTTTATTTTAGGACTCACTCTTCTTCTCTCCCAAGAAGGCCGTTTCACCCTCTTTTTCCCCAAAAAACTTTTTCCTCCCTTTCTCCTTGTCGACCTGCTACCTTCATCCTCCTGGAAAGGATTCGAGCTGATACCTGCATTCTCCCCGTCGACATACTAACTGCATCCTCCCTGAAAGGATTCAAGCTGCTACCTGCATTCCCAACCAGTCGACCTACTTCCTGTATTCTTCTGTCTTCAGGTGCTCTCCCGCGGATTAAACCTAGGTTTTTCTCCGTGCTTCCACGACTTTGCCTTAGGTGTAAGTAACTTCGTCTTCTCAAATGTTGCAGCTCTCATACAAAACAACGCTAAGCAGGGTTGAGAGCATCAGCTCCAAATGTCGGCCGAAATTGGTGAAAAAAATGGCGTAAGCAGCTTATGTTTTTTTGATCCTACAAAAGTTATAGTCGTATTTTTGTTCTTTATTATGACTGCAATTTACAGTAGTTTTTTTGTTTTATATTATGACTCAAAACATGTTATGGTCGTATTTTTTATCTATATTGTGACTGTAATTTCTGTTGCAGAAAGCTCATGTTGTTTTTCTCATTGTGCACTCGGATGCTGAGGCATACGCAATGTACTGTCAGTATGCCCACACAACAGGATTTAGTGTTCGGAAAGAACATCACATGCTGGACGCACACAAGAATTATTAAAATTCGAGAATTTTGATGCGCCAAAGCAGGTGTTAAGAGAGTGGGGCTTCCACCAAAGAAGTACCGCAAATTGGAAACTCTCACTGGATGTCTAGCATGCATTTCCTTTCACACAGGTTCTGATGGAAAGAATTGGAAAGTAGCAAGATTCATTGAGAAGCATAATCACTCACTGGCAAAGGAGAATGAGAAACATTTATTGAAATCAAATTGTAGCATATCTGAAATGCAGCAGAATTTGCAACTCTTTCGGCAAATTGCAACAGAATTTAGTGATGTAACTTGTTTTTGGAGACCACCGCAACATCTTTGGCCTAGCACTATCACCAACAACTTTTTGCATCATTGTATGCTCGTAGAACCAAACCTACAATTAGGAGAGTTTAATATATTGAAGAAAACATAACAAATTTATAGGATTCAAGTAACTCTTACCAGTAGAATAGTGGTGCAACCTTCTAAATATCCCAAATTTGAACTGGATTCTCATAGAACACTCATTCGACTTAACACAGTTAGGTTGGAATGCAAGAATTTTTAGATGGTCTTGGGCCAATTGTACTGTGTAAACGAAACAAGGTTGTCAAGCGCATTAAGACAAGCCGGAATCTTTAAGCCCTTGAGCGGAAAAAGAAACACAACTAGCATGTACTTGACTAGTGCATTGACTCTCCTGCTCTCCAAGTTAGGGGAGAACTACTCTTCAACAAGCATCTTTAGCTCTTCAATTAGGTTATTGTGTGTAAGATCCAACAGTGACAACCCTAGCAAACTTCAACACACGACCTCTATTTGGAAGCCCCAATATCATCGCAACCTCGTTCACTGTCAACCGCAGATAAAAATTGTCTAGCAAGAAGGCTTGCTTGTCCCTATCGTAACAGCGTATAAGAAGATGCAATAACGGAATATTTTGTGGAAGGTCCGGCATTCGAAAGAAAGAAAAAACTTTGGCATCTTCAAGGACATCCAATAGAGGACGGGCATTTAGTTTAAATGTAGAAACAACGCACCATGAGCTCAGATATGGACTTCTCCCGGGCATTCTCAACAAATAATTGGAATACGACTATAAAATATGAAAGGAATAAAACTGTAAGACAAGTTCGTTGAATTACGGCTGTAAAATTTAAATGGAATACTACTTATAAAAATACGACTATAAAATAAAAAAACATTACGACTGTAACAGATCCCTCCAAAACGACCGTAACAAAAGGACTGTAAAACCCGCAAACACCAGCATACACCAGTCAAAAACCAGCAAAAACACACAGAATCGAAACTGAAAATGCATTTATACCCGTCGATCTGTGGTTGCAGTTGAGGAGAGGACAGTCAGACACAGTGCTCTTTGTTTTCTTCCTCGACATGGCCTAAACGCGAAGCTCAGAACTCCTTTCAATGCAGCTCGCCTGTTGAGAAGCGATATAAGAAGCGACAGGTAGTGGTCGACAGGAGCCCGAGTGGACGGGAAGAAAACGAGAAGGTAGGGTTCCGTCCCTTTGAAATTGGAGAGAGATGGTGGGCCCCCGAAATTTGAAAACGTATTTAAAGCCCAACGATCCCATCGTCCGTTGCCCGGACCGAAAATTTTCTCCATGTTGGATACTTAGGTGCGGAACTTTTTTGATACGCAAATTTACGGTCGTTACTGTAAAATGATTTTGTACTCTAAATAAGAACTGAAATTTTACTTGAAATTACAACTATAATTTTATCTGTAAAATAATTTTTTATTTTTTCTCAAAACATATACATATGAGATTTTAAAATGATCATGAAAATGTATAAATTAATATTATGTGATTTATTTTTTAAAATGATTATATTTTGACCAGAAAATACGGTCCGCACATGTACCTTTAGGTGCATTACACGCAGAGAAAATTCTCCCTCTAATGACAGAACAAGAACATTTGAGAAAATGAAAGGGATCTGAAATTGAACCGGTGAAAAAAAAAGTTCAAACTTTCTTATCGAGACAGCCCGATCAGTGATGAACAATGATAGTGCAATATATATTAAAAGATACAGTAATTTAAATTATATAATTGTTAGGGATCGCTTAGTACTCTCATAGATCGGAGGAATCAGACCGACTTATCTCAAGAGTGAATCACGCGCACAAACATTCAAAAAGAGAAACAACGGCAGAATAGAGAGATGTTTTATGTGGAAAACTTAGAAAGAAAAAGAAAAAAAACATGACACGACTCTGACAAAAATCCACTAGTTGTAGCCAGTTATAGGAGTTAGAGTTTTTAGGAGGGTGACATGTCATCGCTCATTTTTACAAGTATCTTGGAAAAAACTAAATCTAACGGGAGCAGTTCTGAAAAAACAGTTGCAAGTGGACAGTACTGTGCAACTTGTATTTAGCCAGCCCGGTCCAGACCGCATTCAGAAAAACTCTAGCCAGGCGAACTGAAGTCGTTGAGCTCAAGTCTGGCGAGCCCAGACCAGATGAGCTCAGGTCAGGCAAGTTCCAACCCAGAGAACTCAGCCCCACATCACAGGCCATTTCTCGTTGCTCACATCACCGGGCAAAAGCACCACGACGCGGGTCGGCCTTCCCATTCTCATTCCTCCAATCATTACATAAGCCCGTTATGATATACGGGTGGCTCGCAGACCACCTGGCTGGGCTCCCAAAGCTCTCAGCACCACATCACAGGCCCTAGGTCTCCACGACGCAGACCACAAACAAAGCTCTCAAGGAGCTGCGGTATTACTACTGCCACGCGGTATCTGGCAGAAATGTGATTCTGCCTAGTTTTTCGGGTGCTCCTTGGAGTTAGTCCCCAAGGTTTCCTACTGCAATCTACCGTGTAGAAACCCGAAAAACAAACATCACGGAGTCTTCTCCGGCCAATACACGCATAATGAAAAATATCACCAATCCAAACCAACCTGTCCGGATGGGCTTAACACACCATGCCTATGTTCGTACTTCGATTACGAACTCTACATGCAAAAACAACGGGGATATACCGTATTTTTTCGAAGGAAAACCTCACGCGTACTGCACACTCACGGGAGAGGGTTTCCTATGCAAAAGTAAGAGGACTTCACATGTCCAAGTTGAGAATCGTTACTCTTTGTGTTCTCTTTGGTGTCATGCCAAAGATCTAGATGGATGAAAGTGACCGCAACGACCTTGCCTCCACAGATCCGGACTCGGCTTGCGAATCGGGGCTTCGGAACTTCAACAGTGGCGAGATTTACCCTCCGGCGTCGCTGCTCCTCCTCCAGGAAAATCAGGCCAACTCCAAATCCAGAAGAAAATGAAGTGAAAACGGCCAAACTAGGTATATAAACCAAGCTACAGTCGCGCGGTACCTAGCTACCGCCGCGCGGTACCTTAATTCAACGGCTCGTTTCAAGCACTACCACCCAAACCCTCCAATCACAGACCGACACGTGGCCACGTCGTTTCGAATACGCTACCACGGCGCGATAGGACGCTAACGCCGCGCGATAAAGGACGTCGATTACGACACGACACCCGTCGTTATCGCCGCGCGCTAACTTCTACCGCCACGTGGTAGGATCCCGAGAACCAAATCAATTAATTTGGCCCAGCTATCACCAGCGGTAACACTATTGTCGGGCGATAGCTTCCCGAGGGGACTGTCAGATTAATTCCCCCTGCTACTGAGCCGCGGTAAGAACTTTCTGCCGCGCAGTAACATCTTGTTGCAGTATGGAGGTCGGGCGGTCTGTTACTGTTCGGAGGCCGGCCGGTCTAGCGGTTTATCTTAGTGGCTTGTCTGCCAGGCTGTTGCTATTTGACATCTACTGCAGTACGAAGGCCGGGTGGTCTGTTGCTGTTTGGTATCCGTGCGGTCTGGCGGTTTGTCTCAGGCGACTTGGAGACCGACGGTCTAGCGGTCCCCTGTGGCGGCTTGTTCTCTGTGCCAGCTTGTTCTCTCCTTCTGGTGGTTGTCGAGCGGTTAGCCTACTTGTCTAACCGCGCGACTTGTTTGGTCTATTTATTTGTAAAGCCACATATACTTGTAATTATTTAGTCCCACACTGTTTATTTGTAATCTCTCTCATCTCCTCAATTCTATAAAAGGGAGGTTATACCTCTGTAATACACACCTTTTTGGATAATAAAATTTTTTGTTATTACAATTTCCGGTTTCTTCTTGTCTGTTCGCACATGGTATCAGAGGACTCGATCTTTTCCGCTTGATTCAGTGTCTTCTTCTGCCCGCGCGGTTTGCCCATCTTCTTGTACTCTGTTCGTGCGGCTTCTCTTTTCTTCTTTGTCGCTGCCCTTTGTGTGCGCGACCACTCTTCTCGCTTTGTCTCTCTATCTGCGACCTATTTTTCACAGTTTCTCTGCCTCTTTTCTCTCCACGAACTCCTTTCAGTTCGCGCGGTCTTCTCAATCTCCTGTTCGCGCGACCTTCTTTTTACCCGCCCGACTTCTTTCCCTCTGCCTTGTTCTGCTTCTTGGTCGTGACATTCCTTGCCGCTGGTGTGTTGACATCGTGATCACTGCAGACCCTCGTCTTCTGTCCGCTGCGGCCTTCATAGTCGCACGTCCTGTCTTCTCCCCTTCTTGTTGTTCGTACGGCCTGTCTCTCTCGCGCGGATTCTGCGAGCTTTCTCTGTCCGCGCGACCTATCCGCACTGCTTGTTCCTTTCTTCTCGCTACCTCTCTGATTCGACCTGTTCTTCTTGTCGCGACCCTTGCTTAGTCGTTGTGCCCTCCTTTTCTAATTGCTCTTCTTCTTAAGTCGTTGCGACCTGTTGTTAAGTCGTCGCGGCCTGTTCTTATTGCTGCAACCTGTGCTTTGCTGTCACGACCACCTCTTCTTGTCGCACCATGTGCCTTGTCGACACGCCCTCCTTTACAAGCCGTGAATTGTTCTCTCTCTGCTCTCTTCTATGGTAACCTCTTCTTCGAAACCGTCCGCCTCCATGGTCATGTCTTCTGGTCGTGCCCACGTCGCTACTCAAGGAAAATGGGTGATCGACTCTAGAGCTACCAATCATATGACCACAATCCACAATGTTTTTCTCTCCTCGAACAACATGATCGGTTGCCCCCGGTCCTTATTGCGGACGGCTCTCCCTCACCGGTCCATAGAACAGGAGTGGTTAAAGTCACTCCGTCTCTTCGCTTGTCGGACATCCTCTACGTGTCCACTTTCCCTTGCAATTTGCTATCTGTTACTTCTCTTTGCAAGCAACTACAGTGCTCCGTCACATTCACTTCTATTACTTGTTCTTTTCAGGATCTGGGCTCCAAACGGACGATTGCTACTGAGACTGAGAGCGATGACATCTACTTCCTCGACAACGCTTCTGCACTATTCGTCTTCTCCTCCTCTTCTACTGATCTTCTCCAATGACACCTTCTTCTTGGTCATGCTCCTCCAAGACTTCTTCGTTAGCTTCTGCCCCACCTTCCTCCACAAAGCCCTCCTCTCAACTATGACGCATGTCAGCTTGGCAAGCATCACCGCTCCTCCTTCCCACCAAAGCAAGGTCATGGATCTTCCTGACCATTTGATCTAGTTCACTCCGACATCTGGGGTCCTGCTCCTACACTCACCATTGGTCGGGGTAGTTCATATTTGTAACCTTTATTGATGATTTCTCTCGATGTACGTGGGTATATCTTTTAAAGGATCGCTCCGAACTATTTTCTGTATGGATATCCTTCTATAATATTATTAAGACTCAGTTTGATGTATCTATTAAAATCTTTCACTCTGACAATGTTAAGGAATATCTTAGTAATGATTTCTCTTTTTTCTGTATGCCTAGTTCGGACGATGGGACGGTGTCGCGGGACTCTAAGCGCTATTGTAAGACCGAGCCTCTGCACTGACGGCCGAGATCAGCTCCCTCTTGCACGTCGGCCTATGTCCCCCCGATTGCATCTCTCTTCCGATTGGAAGAATTATTAGGAACATGCTCGGACGCCAGCTTCCCGATTTGACGACTTCTAGATCGTCTCTCTTATGTATAGAATGCGTCCTCCATTTGTAAAAGCATCGGTGCAATTGACTCTCCAGCACCTCTTAAGTAGATAAGATGTCTCCATCTCGAGCAAAGTCAAGTCGAGTAGTTGTGGACCCCGAGCAGATCCCGCTGTCAGGCTCTCACCTAGCTGGTAGGCCGGAAGTCACTCGGTGTCATCCGTGGGCCTCGAGCAGATCCCGCTGTCAGGCTCTCACCTAGCTGGTATCTCTCTCTACACTAGGGCCGGAAGTCACTCGATGACGGTAGTTGTGGACCCCGAGCAGATCCCGCTGTCAGGCTCTCACCTAGCTGGCAGGGCCGAAAGTCACTCGGTGTCATCCGTGGGCCTCGAGCAGATCCCGCTGTCAGGCTCTCACCTAGCTGGCAGGGCCGAAGTCACTGGATGGCGGTAGTTGTGGACCCCGAGCAGATCCCGCTGCCAGGCTCTCACCTAGCTGGCAGGGCCGGAAGTCACTCGGTGTCATCCGTGTGCCTCGAGCAGATCCCGCTGTCAGGCTCTCACTTAGCTGGCAGGGCCGGAAGTCCTCCTCCTTTGGGCACTCGATGGCGGTTGGGTTTTTGTTAGTTGTGGACCCCGAGCAGATCCCGCTGTCAGGCTCTCACCTAGCTGGCAGGGCCGGAAGTCACTCGGTGTCATCCGTGGACCTCGAGCAGATCCCGCTGTCAGGCTCTCACCTAGCTGGCAGGGCCGGAAGTCACTCGATGGCGGTTGTTTTGGACCCCGAGCAAATCCCGCTGCCAGGCTCTCACCTAGCTGGCAGGGCCGGAAGTCACTCGGTGTCATCCGTGGGCCTCGAGCAGATCCCGCTGTCAGGCTCTCACCTAGCTGGCAGGGCCGGAAGTCACTCGATGGCGGTAGTTGTGGACCCCGAGCAGATCCCGCTACCAGGCTCTCACCTAGCTGGCAGGGCCGGAAGTCACTCGGTGTCATCCGTGGGCCTCGAGCAGATCCCGCTGTCAGGCTCTCACCTAGCTGGCAGGGCCGGAAGTCACTCGATGGCGGTAGTTATGGACCCCGAGCAGATCCCGCTGTCAGGCTCTCACCTAGCTGGCAGGGCCGGAAGTCACTCGGTGTCATCCGTGGGCCTCGAGCAGATCCCGCTGTCAGGCTCTCACCTAGCTGGCAGGGCCGGAAGTCACTCGATGGCGGTTGTTTTGGACCCCGAGCAGATCCCGCTGCCAGGCTCTCACCTAGCTGGCAGGGCCGGAAGTCACTCGATGGCGGTAGTTTTGGACCCCGAGCAGATCCCGCTGTCAGGCTCTCACCTAGCTGGCAGGGCCGGACGTCACTCGGTGTCATCCGTGGGCCTCGAGCAGATCCCGCTGTCAGGCTCTCACCTAGCTGACAGGGCTGGAAGTCACTCGATGGCGGTAGTTTTGGACCCCGAGCAGATCCCGCTGTCAGGCTCTCACCTAGCTGGCAGGGCCGGACGTCACTCGGTGTCATCCGTGGGCCTCGAGCAGATCCCGCTGTCAGGCTCTCACCTAGCTGGCAGGGCCGGAAGTCACTCGATGGCGGTAGTAGTGGACCCCGGTAGACTCGCTGTCAGGCTCTCATTAGCTGGCAGGGCTGTAGGCACACCTGGGGGGAAAGGGTTGGTTCTTGGAGAGTTTTTCGCAGGACCCCGAGTGATGCTCGGCCCCGGGTAGACTCGCTGTCAGGCTCTCACTAGCTGGCAGGGCTGTAGGCACACCTGGGGGGTAAGGGAGAGAGTTTGGAGTTTGGATATTTCGCAGGACCCCGAGTGATGCTCGGCCCCGGGTAGACTCGCTGTCAGGCTCTCACTAGCTGGCAGGGCTGTAGGCACACCTGGGGGGTAAGGGAGAGAGTTTGGAGTTTGGATATTTCGCAGGACCCCGAGTGATGCTCGGCCCCGGGTAGACTCGCTGTCAGGCTCTCACTAGCTGGCAGGGCTGTAGGCACACCTGGGGGGTAAGGGTGAGAGTTTGGAGTTTGGATATTTTGCAGGACCCCGAGTGATGCTCGGCCCCGGGTAGACTCGCTATCAGGCTCCCACTAGCTGGCGGGGCTGAAGGCACACCTGGGGGGTAAGGGACCCCGAGTGCTGCTCGGCCCCGGGTGGACTCGCTGTCAGACTCTCATTAGCTGACAGGGGTGTAGGCACACCTGGGGGGAAAGGATTAGCTCAGCGTGTACAAGAGGATACAAAATATACGGCTTTGTTGTTTCACGATATCGCGAGAAATGGTATACTTGTTGTAAGAAATGGTATAAGGGCAATTCGATAGCAGTGAGCCAAAGGGTATCGAGCGATTCAAAAGATCAGAAAGGTCGTGGAGAGATCGATGCTCCAAGTGCAGATTTCAGTTTCTCTCAAACTTTGTTTTGGGTCGGCTCCCACTCGTCGGATACGTTGGGTTGGATGATTCTTTCCGAGCTTGTGCCAAGCTCGAAAAGAGCGGGGATTGTGTACAACCCCGTAGCCGGCAAGTGGGACCCTCCCCAAAAATCAGCCTAGAGGCGTGTTGTGGGCGACGAGTCGGTGCGACCCCGTTTGAGGACGTGCGGGTGCCCGTGCGTGCGTGCGGAGGTTTCGTGCGTGTAGGCTTTTTGCAGACGTTCGATTGATGTTACAATATAGTAATATATATTATATTTATAATATAATAATATATATTATATTTATAATATAATAATATGTATTATATTTATAATATAATATGTATTATATGGAGGTATAGGGGGGGGGCTCGGGCAGCAGGGGGGATAAAAAAAAAGGAATTAGAAAAAGATAAAATAGAAGCAGGCAGGGGGTGGGGCTCGGGACAGGAGGAAGAAGAAAAAGGAGAAATGGAAGCAGGGGAAATCAGGAGCCCTAGCCCGCGGATCTAAAGTCCAGCCGCCGCCGCCCCCCTTCCCCGCTCTCTCGCCGGCCCGGAGCAGCACGGCCACAACCCCGGCTGCCATCCCCTCTCTCATCGTCGGCCTGGAGCGGCAAGGAGCCGGCCGCCCCTTCCTCTCTTTCTCTCTCCCGTCGCCGGCGAAGCAGCAGCCTGGCCGCCCCTTCCTCTCTCTCTCCCTCCCGTCGCCGGCGAAGCAGCAGCCCGGCCGCCCCTTCCTCTCTCTCTCCCTCCCGTCGTCGGCGAAGCTAGGGCACGACCGCCCCTTCCTCTCTCTCTCTCTCCCGTCGCCGGCGAAGCTAGGGCACGGCCGCCCCTTCCCCTCTCTCTCTCCCGTCGCCGGCGAAGCAGCAGCCCGGCCTCCCCATTCCCGCTCTCTTCCGTCGCCGGCAAGGCAGCAGCCCGGCCGCCACTCTCCTTCTTTTTCCCGACCTGAAGCAACCCCAACCCGGTCGGCCCTCTCTTCTTCCCAACCTGGAGCAGCAACCACACCCCGACTGATCCTCTCTTTCTCTCGGCCTGGAGCGGGGCTCGGCCTGGAGCGAGGCTCGGCCTGGAGCGAGGCTCGGCCTGGAGCGAGGCTCGGCCTGGAGCGAGGCTCGGCCTGGAGCAAGGCTCGGCCTAGAGTGGGGATCGAACACAGACGCGGCCGCACGTAGCAGAATCGACCCGGAGCTCCTCTCCCGTCCCCGCCGCCAAACACGCGACAAGGGTAACGATGTTTCAACTTGGGCATGTGAAGCCTTCAATTTCCATATTCGCACGGAAGCCCCTCTCCACCAACGGGTGGGGGGAAGGGAGCTCCCCGACGGGTTGACGTGTACGTCCCCGCAGTTAATTGCATTAGTGCCCGGAAGCGTGAGTACGGGTTTAGGCATGATGTGTGAAGCCCATCCGGACGTGTGAGCCGGATTGGTGATGTTCTGGGGTTCCCGGAGAAGACTCCGAGGAAGTTGTTTATTTAGCCGCTTGCAGGGAATGCGCTCCGTAGCCCCCCAAAAGGGGATGTGCACAATATGTTTGGTCCGCTTATGTTGGACGACCGATGACTAGTTGGCCGCCGCTCGTCGAGACATTGGCGTACAGGTGTTGCAGTACCAGGCGGGGAGTAGCGGGCTTAAGCCCAAACTTGTGCTGGCCCTCGAAGGCCTTTTTGTTTATATTTCCGGCCTGCGTGCCGAGTATGAAATTTATATTCCTGTAATATTCTTTTATATCTCTGATGCTCTGTGAATGTAGTTTACTCCTCCTGTCTTGGGCGAGTGGTGTGTTCGTGAACCGCTCCCCCCGTGTGGGCCCCGAGGTATAGATGTCGGAAGCCCCTGATGGCCCGTTGCCATCCTTTCAGAGTAGCGGAGTTCCGCTATTGGCGGCCCAATTGAGGCTGCGTATAGTAGGGCTGCTGGGCGGTTTGGCGCCAATAGTAAGGCAGTCGGGGAACATTTTACATAGACCCGAGGTGGCACCTCTAGTTTGGGAGTGGATCTCGAGATCCTCCTTGGATGTTCCGGTCGGCCAAGAGAGCCCTCCGAAGGTGCCTTAGCTCAGCCCTTGGCTTGGGAGGGGAAGAGTTAGTTAGTCTTCCGGGTATGCGGCGGGTCCTCCACGCTGAGACCTTGGGTCTGTCCCTCGTGTTCCTAGTCTTGTGCCTAGATCGTTCGCTTGAGGGTAGTAGGTGCGCGATCACCCCTTCCCCAAGGGTCGAACTCCACATGAGACCGATTTTCCGGTTTAACATCTAGGGTGAGCTGTAGCGTAATGGGATGCGGTTGACTGCACCGCCTTTCCCTTTTCCGCATAAGATGCTTCAGGCTTCTTCTATGACTTCAGGCGCCCCACTCTAACATTCTCGGGCATAGTGTCCATGCTTGCCACAATTATAGCAAGTAATCGGGCCTCACACTATAGTAATGCCAGACGCACTCGATGGTGTGGCAGGACCCGAAGTCCGAGCCTTCTTGTTCCACTTACGAAACCCAGATTTTGACGAGCTTGGAACCTTAAATTCTGACTTCTTCGATCTCGAGCCCTTCTTCTCCTGAACTCTCTTCATATCCTTCTCCAGATATCGGGCGGTATTGACCAAAGTTAGGAAACCCTGCGTCATTGGCCCAGAGAGTAGTAGCCTTAGGTCATCACGCAGACCCTCGTAGAACCGGTTGGTCTTACGCTCCTCGTCAGCAAAAGTAATGCTAACATAACGACCCAACCTCGTGAACTCATGTAGATACTCATCCACACTACTATCTCCCTGCATTAGTCTTTGGAACTGGTTCTCCGTGTTGATCCTCTGTGCCGATGGGAGGTACCTAGACATGAATAACCTCGAGAACTCATCCATCGAAACATCGGTGAGTTGTCTTCCAACCAAGAGATGCAGCTTCAACTCTTCCCACCACAGACACGCCTCTCCATCCAACAAGAAAGCGGCTATGGTTGACTTCTGTCATTCCTCCGTTTTAGTCGCTGTCATGACTCTCTTAACACTAGAGAGACAATTCCTCAGCTTGGGTTGGGGTTCCAGTCCCTGTAAATACTGGAGGATTGAAGCTCATCACATGTTTGAGCTGCCTTTCTGTCGCTCTTCTTGACGCCACAGGTTCTGCAGCCACTCTTTCCACCACACCAGGCTCTGCCACACGAAGTGGCACCTACTCTACAACAGGGGCAGAAGGTTGTGCTTGCCTCCCTGGCTGGGCGTTTATCATCGCAAACACCGCCTCAACAACAAGTCTTATCGTCTCTGCCGAAGGAGGTGTTGCAGGCACATCATTGGGTGCACTGCTTTCCTTAGAGTACGGACATTCCGACTGTCCAACACCACTTCTTATCACATATTATTGCAGGACACACCAATAAGTGACCAAACAAAATTGCAAAAAGCAATCATAAGAACACGCAGATTCCTTAAACATGTGTATGTTCCATTCCTAAATGAACATTCATGGGTTTTTTTCATGTTATAACGATGACGCACATGACTGTGCTCACCACCCCATAAAAATAATTCGTCTACGAATTCTCCTAAGAAAGATTGAAACCGTAGTCTGATACCAAATTGTAACGCCATCATCCGTCACATGAGATATAACAGAAGGTCCGGCCGGGGCCCCACGTCATATTCCACAAACAGTCAGCAAAGTTACATATTAATACCAAAATACTATTTCAAAATTTCGAGACCTAACACAGAGCATTCTAGCGGAAGCTTTTAAATATGATATAAGAACCCATCGCAGAACATGAATGTCCACTATAACCCAAGGCAGGAATGAAATATCAAATACACAAAGAGTCTTGGCCTTAAGGCCTTACAACATTCATCTTTAATAAAAGTGTTTTACATACTTCGACACGCAGACCAGCCATACATGAAAACAAATAAAAGTAAACACTAGCTCCGGCCTTCAAGGGCCAGCACAGCATCAAGGGCTTTTGCCCGCTACTTGCCACTTGGCTCACTTGTTCCTGCAAGGACAATCCACCGAGCGGTGACAAAACAAAGTAATGGTCAGCTAAAGCTGACCAAATTATAACAACTCCGCCCCTTACTCAGGGCGGCGGAGCTCCTTCCCTGCAAATTATTAGTAAAACCAAACATAATAATGAAAGTGCAATTTAAGCACACTTCACCATAGGCGTAGGCACGAACGGCCACACACCCCGTGTACTCAGGACACATTCTCGGTGTCCAGACAAAACCCAGGGACACACCACCGTTCTCCAGACGACAACATACAACCTGAGAATTTTGGTAGTCTTTACGACCTACACATGGCCTAAGATCCATAACTATGTCTGCGATAGGTAACACTACCCACGAACGCACCACATAGCTACTGGGTAGGTTCGACCCTTTTTCGTTGCTCACATTGCCGGGCAAAATCTACCACGACACGGGTCCGCCTCCCCAGTCCCATTTATCCAATCTTTATATACCCCCATTATGTTACACATGTGGCTCCCAGGCCACCAAGCTAGGCTCTCAAAGCACTCAACATCAAAACTCAGGCCCCAGGTGTAGTGCCCCCCTAACCTTTTGCCCGGGTTGGGCCGGAGGGGTATTACTGGCCCAAGACGTCCATTCAGTGCTTTTAGGGAAAACGATCCACCTTATCCAAGCACTAGATGGCTGCCTTGTTCGGCTCGAATCATAACATTCACAATTCATCAAAGTATAGCGGAAGTATTAATAGAAAACCATTGCAGATATATATAACATATCAATATCACAGAGATTCTAGGGCCGAAGCCTAAGCGTTTATATAAGCCTGTGGGTTATACATGTTCAACATATATCACTCATACTCTCTCTACGCTGCTCGGCGGTACTCACGTCTCTAAACTCCGGAGACGGCGGGGGTGCATCTACTCGAGTAGTCCAAGCCGCTGGCGTAGTCTCCTGCGGCAGCGAGTCAGTACGACGCTCCATTTCCTGTGAATGGTTAATCAAATAACCGTTAGTCACAGAGCTAAGTAGAAATAAATCTCCTCCCCGGATCCATATCCTGGGGATGAGCACACACCCACCCGACAGAAGTAAATAGCCGAAGCAAGAGAGAGTTACCACAACATTTCATATATATACAGCTAGAAGCAATTATAAAAAGTGCAGAATAATATAACTGAAAGGAAAAGTAGCAGCAATATAAAACAGTTATAATGAGGCTCCACTAGCTCGTTAGCACATCAGGTGTTCATATCCTGAATTCTATCACAGGCATCATAGCCGCGCACACACCGCAGACATTCATAGCCGCGCACACACAACAGGCATTCATAGCCGCGCACATACCGCAAGCATTCATAGCCGCGCACACAAACCCTATGTCGACATAGTTTGGACTGCTTCTGTTACAGCAGGGTAGCGAGCCCCGCGGGCCTCACCGATGTGGCCGTCGGTTACAGTGACCAGTCCTGCCACTTTTGGGGGTGATCGTACCGCATAACCCCAGGCCCTAACGTACAACCTTGTGTATTCTTAGATGTGAGCGACATCCAGCGAATCGTTTTGGCCGACCAGCGGAGGAAAACCTGACGAAGAATATAACGGTCGGTCACCCGTGGTACTCATCTCCCTGTTGTCTTGAGTCGTCGACCTTCCCGCACCGGTACGAACGGTCTGCGGGAGGGACTGACCGACCACTATTTCACCGCGAGCAATTTACAAACAATCAAACAAAAGGCAACCAATATAAACATCGGGTCTACGTCGGCCTGCCCTACTAGGCTTAGACTTCGGGCGTCATCACTCAGCTCTACTTTCGACAAGGAGCGTGGGAGCGCATTATTTGGGGCTAGACCTGGAGGACTACTTCAGCTCCAGTTATCCCCAACTAAGGCTCGACGACTGCTCGTCAGAGCAGGACCCGGGACTATAATAGTAAATTGTAATGTGAATAAGTGTGGTGATTATGCTGCTTATTTAAAGTGCTGGAATGAAATGTGACCAGTACGAGACTGGAATAGTACTGAATAGAAAGTACTGAGATAAGCTTGACCAGTACAAGACTGGAGTAGTACTGAATAGAAAGTACTGAAATAAGCCTGACCAGTACGAGACTGGAGTAGTACTGAATAAAAAGTACTGAAATAAGCTTGACTAGCACAAGACTGAAGTAATACTGAATAGAAAGTACTGAAATAAGCTTGACCAGTATGAGACTGGAATAGTACTAAATAGAAGGTACTGAAATAAGCTTGACCAGTACGAGACTGGAGAAAGCATAAAGAAAATGGTTAGTAGTCCAATCACTCATATTCAGAAGGCTTCAAATTCATCGAGATTTAAAGGGGATTTTGTTGAGTTACATCAATTATTAGGATCCAATTAATTTGGTTGCGCCACATTTATTACAACTTAATTGGATCAAGGTCTGGTTAGGAGTTATATTCTTATTAGTCGTCAGGGACAACTCCAAGTATCACTCGTACTCTCATCTTCCGAACGTGCCCTAATCACCTCAAAGTCGAGGTGCTCGACGGTTTTGCGAAATCTGGCAAACACAGAGCTTAGTCGCTTGCCTCGGTCGCTCTCATCGATAAAATAGTTTCAAGTACTTTTTTGATTACAAGGAGCGGTCGCACACTCCAATTTCCGTCTTTTAAGGAAAACGAGCGGAAAAAGGATCCGTACGCGACCCTAGGCTTCAATATTTTAGGAAAAATATCAAAACTTATCCACATGACCCCAAATTTTAATACAACCCTTGAGAGTGCCTAAAATGAGCTTAGTAATTTTTTTATAATTTTCCAAGGTGTTTTGGATATTTAATTTAGCCAAACAAATTATATTTTGGTTTTTAAAAATACTAAATTGCTTCCATAAATTTTCAAAATTTTTGTGAAGTTAGCCCTCCTCATGAGAAACATTTTTCATGTTGGTCACTTTTTCCCTAGGGGCTTAGATTTGGCCCAGAAATCTTTAGAAATTTCTGATATGAATATGGTCTGCATATAACAAATCACAGGAATCCTGCGGCTGGGATTGAGCCGTATAATGAAAAATACCAGCGTTTTCCCCACAGCGGATCTGTGGCAGATCCCCACAGCGGATCTGTGGCAGATCCGCTGTAGGGGGCACAAAAACGGAGGCGGGGGCGGGGATTAATGAAATCCCAGCCGCCCGATCTTCATCACCAGATCGGGAGGCTACTGCTCCTCGCCGACGGTGCAGGGGATGAGCCGCCTCCACCGCTGCCGCCAGGTCACCGCAGACGCCGGTGCCATCCCCGATCGGCTCCGGGGGGCCGGCGGTTCTCTGGGCGGTGGTCCAGCGGCCTGGCGCCGCCGGCCGCCGCCGGAATTAACCATCCCGAGAGCTCGGGGTGGCGGTGGCCCTGCTCCCGGCGCCACCGTGCCACCCCCGCTCATCGAGCAGACTACCGCCTACCAGTCCTCCCCCGGCCGATGCACCGGGGGTCGGGCTTCTCGCCGGCGGTGGTCCGGCGGCCATGTGCCGCCGGCCGCCGCCGCCGGTTTTAAACAGAGAATTCCTCTATTTTTGCGGGTGCCGCCGGAATCACGTTTTCTGGCGGCACCGCCGCTCTCCGTCGCTGGGGGCCACTGCCCCCAGTGGTATAACACTCCCCCAGTGCCAACACCGGCGCTGGGGGAGGATTGTTCCTCCTTGGGAGCCACCCAGCCTGGAACAAGGCTCGGGTGGCGCCTGCGGCGCTCCGGCCGCCGGGGGGGCCATTCACCACGTTCAGAATGGGGAGGGGGAGGGAGAGAAGGTTCCACCTGGGTCTGGTGGGCTCGAGAGGGGCCGACCTGGTCATCCATGGCTTGGTGGTGGTGGTGGAGGGGGAGGGAGGCCTCGGCTTGGCTTTTTCCGGCCACCTGAGCTCCGACAGGGTGTTGGGCACGAGGAAGGAGGTGGCTCAGAAATTTTGAGGGGGGAAGAGGGAGGTGGGGGCCTTTTATAGCTAGAGGGGAGGTGGTCTCCCTTCGTCTAGATGGTGTGGGACTAATCCCTCCTTAGGGAGGGATTAATCCCACCCTCCAGCTGTCCAAGGACAGCTGGAGTGCTGGGAGGTTTTCCCCACATGGGGAAAAAAGGTAAGCCCCCTTTGGGCTTGGGCTTTTGGGTGGGAAAGAGAGAGAGAGGGAGAGAGAAAGTGGGTGGGCCTCCACTTGTTTTAGGATAGGGGCTTGCTGGTTGGGGGCCCAAGGAGAGTGAGGGGGGCATGGGCCATCCTCCCATGGAGAGGAGGTGGGCCCCTTCTTGGAGGAAAATCCAAAAAGTGGGTCTTTAGGGGGGTTTGACCAAGTCAACCCTAGGGTGGGTCCCCCTTGCTGGTCAAAGTCAAAGTGGGTCCAAGTCATCAGGGACGGGTCAAAGTTCGGGTGTCGTGTCATAATTGGGGTGCGCACGCTTTCGGTGCATGATTACGCTTGATTTGACCACGAGTTGACCAATTGTCGTCGAAATTGACTGAGATGACCTCCGTTGACTTCGTATTGACCACACGAGTCCAACGCCACTGAATGGGGTTGAATCGGAGTCTGTTTGGCGAAAGTCCAAAATTTGCGCGTCGCAGTGCGCTAAAATGGTCGAAGTGTGTAAAACTGTCGTTAGACCTCGAATTGTGACATGACGGGTTCCGATGCACTTGTTTAGGTTATATGAGGTCACATGGATCGACAGAACTCAATTCAGAGTTCTCTAGGTCGATATCCAAAATCTGTTCTCGTTACGTTTTACGAGGAATGATTACATTCACTATATGACTTCGGAGTTCAACTGAACGAGTTCCGATGCACTCGTATTGACTATACGAGGTCACAAGAACTGACAGAACTCAAATCGGAGTTCTCTAGCTCTATTTCCCGCTTAGGGATATCTCCCACCGGGTCATGGGTAGGGTTCGGGCCACTTTTATTGGGTCCACAAGAGTTCTAGGGACCTAATAAAAGTCGGGATGTTACACTAGGTGTCTCCACGACACATGCCACAATCGTTGGCCCCAAGTGTCTCCGCGACACAGGCCACAATCGCTGGCCCCAAGTGTCTCCGCGACACAGGCCACAATCGCTGGCCCCAAGTGTCTCCGTGACACAGGCCACAATCGTTGGCCCCAAGTATCTCCACGACACAGGCCACAATCACTGGCCCCAAGGAGCTACCGCATGCGGTATCACTACTGCCGCGCGGTATCTGGCAGAAATACGATTCTGCCCAGTTTTTCGGGTTCTCCTTGGGGTTAGTCCACAAGGTTCCCTGCTTCAATCTACCGTGTAGAAACTCGAAAAACAAACATCACCGAGTCTTCTCCGGCCAATACAAGCATAATGAAACATCACCAATCCAGACCAACCTGTCCAGATGGGCTTCACACAACATGCATATGTTCGTACTTCGATTCCGAACTCTATATGCAAAAATTACGGAGATATACCGTATCTACCCGAAGGAAAACCTCACACTCACCGCTCATTCGCGGAAGAGGGTTTCCTATGCAAAAGGAAGAGGACTTCACATGTCCAAGTTGAGAATCGTTACCCTTTGCGCTCTCTTTGGTGCCATGCCAAAGATCTAGACGGATGAATACGACCGCAACGACCTTGCCTCCATAGATACGAACTCGGCTCACGAAACAGAGCTTCAGAACTTCAACGGTGGCGATACCACTCTCCGGCGCCACTGCTTCTCCTCCAAGAATAACAGACTGACTCCAAATCCAAAAGAGAAATGAAGTGAAAACGGCCAAACATGCATATATACCAAGCTACCACCGCGCGGTAACTAGCTACTGCCGCGCGGTACCGCCCAAACTCTCTAATTACACGCCGACACGTGGCCACGTCGTTTCGAGATCCCTACCTCCACGCGATAGGACGCTAACGCCGAGCGATAGAGAGTGTCAGTTACGACTACCATCGCCGCGCGCTAATCTCTACCGCCGCACGGTAAGATCCCGAGAGCCATATCAATTAAATTGACCCAGCTATCGCCTGTGGTAACACTATAGCCGGGCGATAGCTTCCCGAGGGGTTTGCCAAATTAATTCCCCTGCTACCGCCACACAGTAACAACCTTCCGCCGCACGGTAACCACTTTTTCGAGAGATTGACGTTTTTCTCGAGAAGTTGACGCGCTCGACGAAATCCTGGAGCTATCGCCACGCGGTAACAGTTACCGCCGAACGGTAACCCCCAGATAAGCATCTTCGGAAATTTGGGGCGTTACAGCACTAACGGCTCACAGCTTCGTTACGGCTCTCACGACCATAATAGTTGGCCTCCCCGCCTCAACTCACATGATAGCCTCACGGACTTCGCAAGACATGCTTCACAACAAATTAGACTAGCACTCATGGCCACCATAGTTGGGCACTACAGGCTCTCAGATTTTCATACAATGGCCTCCAGGTCTCCCTGAGACGGGCCTCACAAACATAGCTCACTGGAAGCTATCACCAGCGGTAGTACTTCTGTCATGCGGTAGGGACAAAATTCCCCACTTTTGGGTGTTTTCCTGGAGATCACCTCCAGTACTATCTCTGCAGCACCGTGCACACCCCGAGAACCCGGATTCTACACGTTTAACCACACGTTTTATCCACAGAGTCTTCTCCGGCACGCACATCAATTCATCACCAATCCAGATCAATCTGTCCAGATGGGCTTCACACAACATGCATATTCTGTACTTTGATTCTGGATCTATATGCAAATTTAATTGGGGATCACAACGATCGACCAGCTGGAAACCACCTTTTATTCACCTTTTGGTGATGAGTTTCATGCACGTATGCAAATTGAAGACTTCACTTGTTCAAAGAGAAAATTGTTACCCTAGTCATCCGCTTCGGAGCCATGAACGAGCTTTTCTGTCCGGTTGGAAAGGAGCGTCTCACTTTTCTCTTCACGGATCTTAGTTCAGCTCTTGAACCTGACCACAAGATCTCCTTCCCTTTGCTAGCAAAGCTTACCCTCAACCTTCTTGCTCTCAAGAACCTCAAGAATTAAGAGAAAGAACAATGAGAATTCATTCTTCTTGTACAACTTATATCTGGAGGCTACTGCCGCACAGTATCTACTACCATCGCGTTGTATCATAGGCAGTTGCCGCTTGGGCCAACCGACATCACGCTGTGGCTCCAAAACAGCCTCCACCTTACTGCCACATGGCAGTTACCGCCGCACGTCAAGTTACCGCCATGCGGTATCTTAACTCAAGCTATCACAGCGCGTTAGCTCACTACCGCCTCGCGGTAGTCATTCAATGCTTTTGCCGAAGGCGTTGAGAGCGTTGAGTGCTATCGCCACGGGATAGCACACTACCGCCCTGCGATAGCACACTACCGCCCCGCGGTAGCATACTACCGCCCCGCGGTAGTCACTCAACGCTTTGTCGAAAGCGTTGAGTGGTAGCGCCACGCACTAGCGTACTACCGCCGCACGGTAGATTTCTGAGCCCTCAGACGATTTTATTCAAAGGTTAACACCGGCGTTAACGCTACCACCGCGCGTTAACTTCCAATTCTTCCTTTTTAGAATTTTTGGGACGTTACACAATACATCTATATAATATATACAAACAAACAAATAGTTATATAAATTAATAACTAAATAACTTTTTATTATTATGTAAACCATAGTGAGTAAATTATACAGTGAATTTCAGTAACTTATATATAGTAATTTGCTCAATTAAAATATTTTCTAACTCAATTAATTTTTGTTGTAGTATGAAATCATACTCAATATAGTAATAAACTGATATGAGACATTGAATTAAGAAGTTATATGTGCATGCGCACTAATTACATCATTTAATAAAAAATATTTTATTTTGTTAAAAGATATATCAAATTAAAATATTATGTCTATAAATTGATTGTCTCTCCATCAAGACGAACAACAAAAATAATGAGCAGAAAAACGCACAGAGAGTTTAATGAAGAAAAGAGGAGAAATCGATTTTCATATTTGGTGCGATCTTTATTTTACGTGTAAAAAAACGGATAAATTCTTAACTCATCGGATGAGTCGCCAATTGAAACTACCACGGATCCGTTTGGCACGATGGCGGCGGTCATGACATGAGGTTAAATTGTCGTTCGTTAACACCCACCACCTAAGGAACTTCATTCACTTTTATGTTCAAACGGATAATGTATGACGGTTTAACCCATGCATTTACGACTGCCACCACTATGCCAAACGGAGCCTACATCATATGAAAGCAAATATTGACCAGCGCCATGGGTTTGATTATGCTTTCTAAACATCATTTTAGATATTGTCACGTGCTCAAAAATCTGCAATTACTACTCATGCAACTAACACTTTATTTGTTAAAAAAATTAACACTTTGCCAATTATATATTTTTAATTTTTTATATTAAATCCCATTAGCAATATCAAGTATGCATTCAACAGACTTTCCTTCATGAGCACAAGCAGACCCTAATCTGAGCTTATAAATTTTAGATATGAAGCTCCATTTGGAATAGTGGTGGCGGTCATGAACATGAGGGTAAAATTGTCATTCGCTAACGCCCGTCTAAAGAACTTCGTTCTTTTTTATGTTCAAACGGATGATATTTGTTAGGTGATCCTTAACGAATGACGGTTTTATCCATACGTTTAAGACCACCACCACCACCATGCGAAACGTAGCGGAAGTAGATAAGGAAACTCATGAGAATCCCAAAGTGGTTCAAAAAATTAAAGAAAATAAAACAAATTATAATTACATGTGTTTAATTTATTTGAAATTCAAGTGCTTCTCTTGTTGTGTCTATAGACTATATATATTATATTATAAGAGTTTGGCATGTAATTATAATTCTTTTTTTTCTTTTTTTTATATCACTTTAGGCTATTTTTCTCATCAGTTTCTGTATCTACTTCATATCTGAAATTTATAAGCTCAAATTAGGGCATGCTTGTGCTCATGAAGGGAAGTCTCCTGAATGCATACATGTTATTGCTAATGGAATTTAATATAGAAACATATAATTAGCAAAAGTGTTAATTTTTTTTAATTAGCAAAGTGTTAGTTGCATGAGTAGTAATTGCAAATTTTTTATTTTGTGGAGCAGCAAGTTTCAATCAGTTAGGGTTTTGCGCGTAATCAAACTCGTTGGCTGCTAATATTAAAAAAGCTGCGGTTTCTTCACACATACATGATTAATTTAAGAATTTAAGGCTCCGTTTGGTGCGACATTTTAGCTTCAGTGGGTTTGGACAAAAATGCCAATATGTCTTGCATGCCAACTGTTATGACCCCCACCGGGAAAATAAAACTACTTTTAAACATAACACCTAAGAGAAATGGATAACACAATTTTGAAGAGACGGGGGAAACTCATTTGGGTCTGAGTTTATCAAGCCAAAAATAAATTCCCAACCGCAAAATTGTGTCCATCCACAAAACAATGAGGCTCCGTTTTGCACAGTAGTAAACATTACACCTTTCCATGGCGGTCATAAACGCATGGATTAAACCGTCATTCATTAACGATCACCTAACAAACATCATCCCTTTGAACATAAAAGTTGATGAAGTTCCTTAGGTTGGCGTTAACGAATGACAATTTAACCCGCATGTTCATGACCACCACCACAGTGCCAAACGGAGCCTGAGTTCGACTATATCTAATTCTCTCGGTCACTAACGATACTACGAGGAACACTGTGTAACTGAAGTACTGAACTATGTTCTCAACGCATAGCTTGGCAAGTTTCTCCACTAAATCGTTTTTTCAGTTGGGAATGAAGTGGGGCACTTTTGTCAAACGATCAACGATCGTCCAAATGGCATCGTTGCAGCTACGACCTTGGCAAACCATGTACTTATATACCAAGGTCGTATTCCACAGGGCATTTGTAAGTAATGTACTTTACCCCTCGTTCTATCGTCTTGTCAGAATAAAAAGATACATAAAGGATAGTTTTGATGCATTGATCTTGTATTTATAATAGTAGAAAGCTACAATTTAAGAAAAGATAATCATTTCAATGGTGTAAACAAGGGCCCTAAAGATTTAAATGATTAATATAAGCAAAGTAGGACTCACAGCATGACAGTTTCCTTTCCCAATTCAGAAGATACAAACCTGTCTATTAACATCTGTTGCAAATCAGAAGGCCATAAAAATCATTTACAGAAGTTTTGGGATGGCGTGGATCCCTTTTTTTTACCTTATTCTGTTGGCCTCCTCACCTTGCATCTCTTAAAAAACTACAGAAATGCAGAAAATAAGAAGAATAATGAGAAAATTTAAAGCTGGAAAACAAAAACAAACATTTTTTAATAACAATTACATCTTAAATATGATATCATCAATAAAGCAAGGGTAGATGTCATATGATGATGATGATAACAAAGGTATACGACTTCGTTTGATGCGGCTTATTTTCTCTGGTGAGTCTGGTCAAAAAAGCCATTATCATAGAATGTATGTTTGGCAAGACAAAAGTTATGACCACTATCAAGAAAATAATCTAGTTTTGAGCATAAAAAGCATGAATTGTTTTAGGTGAGGACGGGCGATCACGAATGACGGTTCATGACCACCGTGCCAAACAAAACTGTAGTTTACTTCACAATTTCATTTTGAGATTACATAAGAATAAAAAAAAGAAAGATAAACCCGTGAGGTATGTTCATGCCACCGCTCTGCGGGCCAAGTTCCCTCTAAGAACTTCTCACCAAATAGGAGAAACAAAAGAGCCCACAGTATAATTTTTTAACTCACTTATAGAAGGAGACTTCTACTAAAAACAGTACAAAAGAACAGAAGCTATTTTAATAATACAATAGTAATAAAAGATAGGGTTGGAGGGGTACTTAAATCATGAGGCGGATCATCCGAGGGTGTGTATGTATCTGCAGTCCAAGGAAAGCATACATGTATCAGATTTAGGCTCCGTTTGGAATGGCGGTGGCGGTGGAAAACGGTGAATCCTCCCACATTCAAAAAATTAAAAGGAGTTTTTCGTGTTTTTCTGTTTCTTTTACTCATAGCTCTACAACTCCATTCTCTTCCTACTGATTTTCTTACAACTGTTTTTATGACAGCTCTAATCTCACCACTGGTTTGCCGCCATTGCTTTTCCCGACGCTATGGTGGTCTCTAGCATAGCCTTAGTTAAGAAATTTGAATAAATACATTCTTCAATTGAAAACCCCTTTCCGATCCTAGTGAAAAATAGGAAGTAAAGTGGAAGGCTCGTTGCTTGGCTCACCATCATAAAAAAATAACTCGATGTTTTCATGGAATAAACAATAAATAGAAATTACATCCTCACACAATTTCTTCTCAGCCAAATAAGTAGGTGAAAATAAACTTCAAATTAATTCTTTTACAATTTTCATTCCATTTATTCTATTTCAATTCCATCAAACCAAGTTGTAAATAAATATTTATCCAACCTAAAATCAATTGAAAGTGGAGAGTTCCAAAATCTATGCTTTGTGCACAAGACTACACGAGTTTCCGATGCGAGACTATATTCTCAATATGCTCCCTCGCATACAGAATCCTCAATATCTCACATGTAACATTTTTCAACTAAGTGTCGTGAGAGTGAGTCAAACGGCCTAGCTTGCTCTGTTACCATGTTAAAAGCTACAAATACAACTCGAAACCAACTCGTTGTAGGTGGGGAGGCCTGTAATCTATATTAAATGCACGGTAATACATGAGTTTTCTGATTTATGGCTATAATCTCAATGCAAACAAATCATAAACAAATAGGCGTAGAAAAATGAGTACAAAAAAACTACATGATAAGAAGACAATGAAAGAACATTGGAAGTAATATCATGAACAAAAAAAAGAATGCATCAGTATACCTAAGAAAAGGCAAACTCTTCGATATCCCAATCATCGTAATCAATCTCTTCGTCGCTGGCACTAGGATCGCCGTATTCATGTAACATTGGAAAATTAGCGTCTGAAGATTTATCTAAGAAATAAGAAATTGTGGTAACAACTCACAATTAGTATCTCAATCATTAACTCATTAGATAAACTGAAATAAAATTATGAAGATCACCTAAACCAGAGTATATCCAATCTGAAAGGCAAACTAAAGCTTGGATCAACTTCGGATTAAGTGAAATTTGTCCAGGATTAAAGATCTTCGTTCGATGTTGAAGCTAGCTTCTGGTGCAACAGCCGATATCGGCATCGCCAGAATGTCACGGGCCATAACCGCAAGCTCAGGATACCGCATCGAGCTATTACTCCAATAATCTAACACATTTGTATCACTGTTTAAGTCAAGGCCTGGTTCTTCTAGATATAGATCCAACTGTGATTTCTCATCTTGTGGACGCGATTTCCTACTTAAAAACTGCTCATAATCTTCAAATTCGTCATCTGCGAGATCATGTCCAGTATCAGTAGTGGCTGAAGAGATCAGGTTGCACGAGGAAGTCATGGAATTTGGCTTATATTCATCAAACAGACTATACAGTGTTCTAACTGTGTTGTTGACAAACTCCTCAGCCTTTTCGCCGTAGATTTTTGTGTAGCAAAACTCTACGAGCTTCACCTTGTACCGGGGATCCAAAACCGCCGCACATGACAAAATTAAGTTATATTTTGTCCAATATTTTTCAAACTTCTCTTGCATGCTAGTAGCAATACTAGTCATGAAATTGCAAGGACCTCTTACTGCTTTCAACAGATGCATATGAACTTTCCACAATGCCCTAAAGTAAAGATTTGAGGTGGGCTGTTTTGTAGAAGAAAATGTGAACACCACATCATAGAACGGAGCCAAAAATTTTTGAATCATAGCCACCTTCTCCCACTCTTCGGCAGAAAGATTATAATAGGCGAAATTCCTATCTTGCTCTCCCCAAGCTTGAATTGCGCTTTTGTAATAAACTGCGCGCTCCAGCATTAGATAAGTGGTATTCCATCTACAACATACATCTGTCCGCAATCTTTTTTTCGTGTCCAACTGATAATCCTTGGCAGCAATCAGGTAAAACTTCTTCTTTCTTGAAGTGAATTTTCTGATATGCTCTACCCCACTGCGGATTTTATCGAGAACATCATCGATCAGATTTAAACTAGATTCAACAATATGATTCAGAAGTTGGCAGCAACAGCGAACATGAGAGAAGGAATCACTGATTAAAGGATTTTTTTCCCAAAAAAGAGAACCTTTATGAGAATTAACTGTGTCGTCATCGTATAAAGTGTTGTCGGAAGTAATACTGAACATTTTCGTATCAAGATTCCACGAATTTAAACAAAGCGCTATCTCCTCAGCAATCGATGTTCCATTAAGAGGTGATGCTAAAGCTTTGAAACGAATAATCTTCTTCACCAACTTCCACTCCTTGTCAATAAAATGGGCAGTGAGACACATATATTCGTTTTTTCTATATTCAGATACCCAATTCTCACGAGTTAAACAAACTCTGCCCGGTGAATTTCGTAAACGCTCCTTCACACTATCCCTCTCTATCAGATAACTAGATACAATCTCCCTTCTAATGGCATGCACACTAACATTCTCAAATTCTGGACAAGCTACACTCATCATATGCCGAAAGCCAAATTCTTCAACAACTGTCACCGGATGCTTTCCGTACAAAATGAAGGTCGAAACCGCCTTCAAAATTTCATTTTGATCCAGCGTGAACTTCTTCAAAGGCGCCCCATCAACAAGCGTTTCGTTTGACGAAAAGAGTTGCTTTATGCTTCTCACTTCACTTGACAACAAGAGTTGCCTAACATCGTTATTTCTACGCTTCGGACACCTCTCGAGATGACGCTTTAAATGAGAGGTTCCGTGTTTAGAAGCCCCCGCGAGAACTTGTTTGCAATGTATGCATCGAGCCTTCAAAATATCATCTCTTTCGGCTTTGAGCTTCTCAAAATCCTCCCACACTTTTGAAATAGATCTCGAACGTTTAATGCCAGATTCGTATCCTATGTGCCCATCATTCACCATTGGCGTGCTCATGGAAGAAAACGACAATCCAGACGCCCTAATCACAGGACACCTGTCCATATGGCGCTTCAGATGGGAGGTGCCATTTTTTTGAGCACTTGAGTATATTTGCTTACAATGCTTGCATTGAGTCTTCCATACATCATCCACCTCATCTTTAAGCTTATCAAAGTGTTCCCAAACTATTGAAGTTGACCTTCCCCTCCTTTTCTTCTGTGATTCATACTCAGTTAACTCCTCCTCTGCTCTCGGTATAATTGCTCCTTCCATGAGAAATCTACCGGCATCAAGTTGATCCAAATCAACAAGGAATTGAACATCAACATCAAAAAAATCAGCAGCAAATCAATCACTTGTGCAGATCTATGTTCTCCATTCAGCAAATGTATGATTCATATGAACCCATCAAAGATCTAATCTAGAATTTTCAAGATTTACTAAGAAAATTAGAAAGATCTTAAAATTTGAAATTACAGCTAAATTACATCAAACCAACTACTAAAGAAGGTGAATTTACTTTATAGTTAATCAATTAATGTAGAAAAAATGAAACGACGGAAACTGATGCCAATTATATACTCTTTCGTGATCCAAGACATACAGTATCAATTCATATTTCAACCAATTAACAAATCCCCAATTGTTGATTCAAGAAATATTGCTAAAATTAGAGTGCAAGTACCTGAGCAAGTGTTTCTAGGACATCGGCAACGCTTCTCCAAGAGATACCTAACGGTAGTGAGAGATCGAGGAAGAAGCAGATGTATGAGAATTTGATAAGTACTTGCTGATCGGAGATTCGCCGGCGTTCAGCGGCGGCGGGGAAGGAAGAGAGCAGTCGACTTGTGGATGCGAGGAAGAATCCCTAGCTCTGCAAATCGCAAAGCCGGGTCGGGTCGGGCTTTTAAGATGCAACCCGATTGACAACTGTCGATGCCGGCCGGCTGGCCCAGACCGAAGATATATCGGCTAGAGCTTGGGACCAGCATAGCATATGGGCCGAACCGGGAAAATTCCTCCTAGGCCCTCTGTAGACCGGTTCAATTGGACCGAGAGAGTTACCCGGCCCGCTTCCTTCTTAACTAGCTACAAATCCGGCGGCTCCCCAAGCCAGTGATAGCAATGGTATATTTTTCATACCAAGTAAAAAAATGTATTCTTATAACAATATGAAATTTATTGAATTTTGCTAAAGTTGCAGGTTATGCTGTTGGTGGTGGACATGTGCTGCATATGGTTTGTGATTTAACAATTGCAGCGGAAAATGCCATTTTTGGTCAAACTGGACCCATGGTATTTTGATCTCTTGATAACTTGTTTTGCTTCCTTATTATTTATAAACTTTGCCATATTTTGTTTCTTATATTACAGACAACAGAATTCAAGAACGCGCATTATGCTTTATTTAGCACATTATACTTGAGGTTGCTGATCTTGCAGTCAAGTTATTTTTCCAGGATTTGCAGCACTAGATTGGTTCATTTCTCACAACTTAAGGAAGAACAATCTATAAAATTACAAATGAGCTTTTGAGGGATTCTTATGTGTCTTGCCTGCATTTCACTCTTGTGGTGGGACCCTTACCCGGACCCTCACTGAGCGGGGATAATTTGTGCACCGGGCTGCCCTTTTTGGTGTTTATCCCCCCTGCAAAAAACTATAGTTATGCTTGTCAAGAATTTAGCTCCAAGTAGGAAACTTTAGTTGTGAATTAACATAGATCATGAGCTACTTCACTTTTAATCAATTGTTTATAGGCTGGATGTTTTATTTTTAACATGATATCAAAGAAGTTGTACCTCATTTCCAACTCCCACATCACCATATTAAAAGAATCTAGGGGTTAGAATCCAAAGACTCCACATTGGACAAATTAGCTGTGTGCGCTTAATACATGTCATGAATCTCTACACTTATTGATAAAAGTGTCGGCAATTAGAGCAGGACGCTGGGTCGTTCTTCCTCCTTTCTATTCAATTCCAAAATCAAGATACAAAACAAGCATAAGGGAAAAAACTAGACTCCTCCTTTATATTTAGGAGGGTCCCAAAATAAGACAAGTACATAATCAAGTAGGTAAATCACTCTGTCGTTGTGCTTGGGGCGCGTGCTCATCGTGTATAAACACGTGCATATCGCTGATCAGGGATGGGATCGCTCGTGCTTCTATCAACACCTTTGTGTTCCAGAATGACCTTGTCCTCAAGGTCGAAGTCTAGGAACTGTGATCGAACCTCCTCCTCCAGGATCCACGTGGCTTCCTCTATGGGTAGTCCCCTCCACTAGATGAGTACTTGCCGTACTTGCTGGTCCTAAATCTCCTCAATGTGGAATCTTAACGTTGTCTTCGGCTCATAACAGGGAATGAACCCGAAGGTAGCCCCTCGGGTAGGGTGGCTTGGAGGGGGGTGATCTCCTAACACCCTCTTTAGCTATGAGACATGAACGACTGGATGAATGTGGCTGTGGGGAGGTAGGCCACCTCTCCCACCTTCTTTAGAATCAGGAAGGGGCCAAAGTAGCGGATATATATCGTGGGGTAGAGGCTGTAGGATAGTGTACTCTGGTGGTGGGGCTGCAGTTTGACTAACACCTTCTCACTCGGCGAAAAAACCACGTCGCGACGGTGTCGGTTGACCTGCTGGACCATGCACTTCGAAGCTCGGAGAAGATGATGCTTGAGCTGGAGAAGGTCCATGTCGCGATCCTAGAGATCTACGACCAAAGCCTGAACTTAGCACTCCCCAGGTAGACTGAGTAGTAGCTTCATAGGTGGTCACCCATATACAACATGAAAGGGGGTCGAGCCCACAGTGGACTGATAAGAGATGTTGTACCACAACAACACAACTCCATCCATGCGATTCACTGAGTCCACTAGCGGGGTTGGTTGGTAGCAAAAACACAAGTATATACCGACGTAGCTGTAACGCCCCCACTAGTCACATGGAATATAACGGTGGGTCCGGCCGGGGCCCCACGCCATATTTCACAGACAAACAGCGGAATTACGTGTGGAAATCAAAATCTACTCGTATTCTAACTCAAAACATTCTAGCGCAACATTTTATGTTAGATGAACTTAGCACAGCGAATGTCCACCACATATATAAACTCCACATTTATATATAGACCAGGAATGTATACAACACACACGCTCATGGCCTTAAGGCCTTACAGATTGCTTTTTACAAATGTATACAATTTCATACATCGGCACGCAGGCCGACCACACATGAAATCCAACATCATTCTTCGCACGACCTTCAAGGGCCTTCGCAGCAAGCCTTTATTCCGCTCAATTCAATTAAATCCACCAGCACCTGCAAATAGACATCCACCCAAGAGCGGTAAACAAAGCAACGGTCAACATTAGCTGACCAATTATAACGACCCTACCCCCTACCCGGGGTAGTGGTTCCTTCCCTGTATGCATTGCCAAATCTGCTATCTACCAATCACAAACAAGTGCTCTCAGGCACAACAATATCACAAACGCCGGTCTCAACCAGACGCTCCGTGCACTCAGGGCACCTTACGGTGTGCCGGATTCCGTGGCAACACCACCGATCAGTGAATTAGTCACTTGTTGGCTGGTCGGTCCTAGTCACCCCAGCCCGCAGACTGAGAGCATTCCGCCCAAACCACTCAGAGGTGATAACCTCACGACAAATTTGAGCATTAATAGATCGACCCACAACTGTGGTGCAGCAAGTAGGGTCTGCCTCGCGTCCTCCCAAACATTGCCACCAATCGACCTCCCAAAACAACCAGGGGCAGGTCAGCCTTTCCCGTGCTCAAACCATCAGTTGCGCACCACTAGACGCGGGTCGGCCTTCCCTCCTGATTAGCCGCAGCTTTTCGCTCTCCCAGAGCAATTAGCGCTCACAGTGCTCACACCACAAGGAGCTTACGCAAAGCATCCAAGATCAGCACACAGCTCACGCAGAGCTCGCCACAAAAGGAGCATACAACCATACCAAAGAGCATCCCTAAAAATACACGGAGTCTTCTCCGGTTTACCTATAATCATCACCAATTCAGACTAACGGTCCAGATGGGCTTCACACAGCATGTCTATGCCGTACTCCACACTTTAGGCTCTAGATGCAGACTCAACTTGGAATCACTTACGATGTCCACCTCTTGGTGGAGGATTCCATGCCATGCATAAAGAAAGGACTTCGATGTTTAAGAAGAAGATCGTTACCATTGAAGATCGTTTTGGAGCCATGAACTAGCCAGATGGAAATCACCGCCTCGGCTTTGCCTTCACGAATCCAAACTCGGATCTTGCTTCTGCGCTCCGCAGCTCCTCCAGCAGCTGACTTTCCCTCTCTTTCCTTCCTCCCTTGCTCTCCCTCTCTCCCTCTCTTTGGGAAGAAGAAGAATGGCTATGAATGAGATTTCCCCTCATTCTCGGCCTTTTAATGAGCAGGGAAGGACCTGGTCCATTGGATCCAGGATAAGGGAAATGAAGGACTCTGATTTGCCCAAAAATAGGATGAACACGGCCTGACACAGCCTGTGACACGCCCGTGTCACAGGCCGTGTCCCTTAAGCGGCACACAACCGACTCAAATCCGACCAGTACACGGCCGTGTGACACGCCCGTGTCATGCCCGACACGCCCGTGTCTAGCAGCTGTGTACTTCACACAGTACAACAGCAGCTTCACCCGTGCGGGACACGGCCATGGGACACGCCCGTGTCCCAGGCCGTGTCCGCCAGGACACACTCGTGTCCTCAGGCACACACACTCCTGGCTGAACCCGTAAAGGACACGCCCTGTGACACGCCCGTGTCACAGGTCGTGTACTCCCCTTGCTTGCCACTCGACGATCGTCGAGCGCAGTTCGTTGACCCGAGCACGACACGCCCTGGGACACACCCGTGTCCCAGGCCGTGTCCCTCCAACCTGAACCCAAATTGGGATTTGGGGGTGTCACAACCCTCCCCTCCTTCAAAAAAAAAAATTCGTCCCGAAATTTGGCTCAACGACAGACACTCGTCTAAACACTTCTTGTTGCACCATCAGCAACCGATCACGCAAAGAAAGCGAGCCGGGTTAGAGCTTAGAGGCCGCAGCTTGTCTCGCCCCACGACATCGCACAAAACATACATCACATTCAGAGCATACACACATACATACCGCAAACCTGTGCACATATATGTACACCCACATATATCCATATATCCAAACGTCATATTCAAACATCATATGTATACCATGCTTTATCGATCACTGAAATAACACAAAGTGTGCACCAACATTTCATCGTTTAACACGACATATAACATCTATATATACAACCATCTCATTATTCGTGCCTTATATACAACATGATGCACATCATCAAAGTGATACATGTCACTTCTCTATGTTTGCTTCCGCTCAGCCGCCTGATTTAGCGTCAAGTGAAATACGCGAGGCTATACTTCACCAATTGAACTTTGCGGCTCCTGCACGTCAAGATTATGCAATCGCGGTTGCGTCCGGGATGCAGATGACTCAGCCACTGCTTTCCCCTTTTCTTCAGAAGACGCACCTATCTTTTTCTCACCCCTTGGAGAGTCACTCCAACAATTGTTGGCTAAATGTCCCCGCCTGCCGCATCGAAAACATGTACGTGTCTCCACACGTCCTTGTCCATAGGTGACTCCCGAAGAAATAGTCGACGGGGTTGGTTCGGCAGGCCTGAACCTTTTCTTCTCTTGTCTTCGAAACTCCGACTGTTCCGACTGCGGAACTTTGAATTCCGGCTTCGCCACCGCCAGACTCCTCTTCTCTTGTACCCGCTTCCAATCCTTCTCCAGCGCACTGGCTATATCTACCAATGCTTGAAAACCTTGGTTCACCGAACTCGGGAGTGCTAACCTCAACTCATCACGTAGTCCCTCGTAAAAGCGATTCGTCTTTCGCGCTTCCTCAGCGACGGTAGACCCCGCATAGCGCCCCAGTCTGGTAAACTCATGCAGGTAAGTATCAATATCACTCTCACCCTGCACCCGACGGAGAAACTCATTCTCCATGGCAATCCGCTGCGACACTGGCACATACTTGGCTAGGAACATTCGTGAGAATTCTTCGATTGAGACCTCTTCCAATCCTCGCCCTGCCAAGTGATGCACTTCCACTTCGTCCCACCAAAGCCTTGCATCGCCTTCCAACAAAAACATGGCTAAGGTCACTCTTTGTGCCTCCGCAGTCCGGATTGCTGTCAGGATCCTCTTTACTCTAGCAAGCCAATCTTCCGTCTGCGTTGGGGAAGTCGCTCCACCAAACGTAGGTTGATGAAATTTCATAAATCGCTTCAACTGCTCGTCAGCGGCTTGCTCATCCATCACAGCTTCAGCGCACCCTTGTCTTGCACCAGGCCGTACTGGCACCCCTGCAGGTCTTGCCTGCCCAGTAAGTTGTGCTTGTAACACCGCAAGCACCGTCTCAGTCACCACACGTATGGTCTCCGCCAAGGGAGGTGTCCGCGCTTCAACTGGTGCCGCACTCTCATCGGATTGCTGGGGCTCAGACTGCCCAGCACCGCTCCTCGTCACCTATCAATGTACAAAACACCATTAATCATCCATGTCATAATGACAAATATACATTGACTTCACATTTCTAGTGGACATTCTTGAGTTCAATTATGTTCTCCCTCCCAAAAATCTCAAACCTGGCTCTGATACCACTTTATAACGCCCTCACTAGTCACATGAAATATAACGGTGGGTCCGGCTGGGGCCCCACGCCATATTTCACAGACAAACGGCGGAATTACGTGTGGAAATCAAAATCTACTCGTATCCTAACTCAAAACATTCTAGCGCAACATTTTATGTTAGATGAACTCAGCACAGCGAATGTCCACCACATATATAAACTCCACATTTATATATAGACCAGGAATGTATACAACACACACACGCTCATGGCCTTAAGGCATCACAGGTTGCTTTTTACAAATGTATACAATTTCATACATTGACACGCAGGCCGGCCACACATGAAATCCAACATCATTCTTCGCATGGACTTCAAGGGCCTTCTCAGCAAGTCTTTATTCCGCTCAATTCAATTCAATCCACCAGCACCTGCAAATAGATATCCACCCAAGAGCGGTAAACAAAGCAACGGTCAGCATTAGCTGACCAATTATAACGACCCTACCCCCTACCCGGGGTAGTAGTTCCTTCCTTATATACATTGACAAATCTGCTATCTATCAATCACAAACAAGTGCTCTCAGGCACAACAATATCACAAACGCCGGTCTCAACCAGACGCTCCGTGCACTCAGGGCACCTTACGGTGTGTCGGACTCCGTGGCAACACCACCGATCAGAGAATTAGTCACTTGTTGGCTGGCCGGTCCTAGTCACCCCAGCCCGCAGACTGAGAGCATTCCGCCCAAACCACTCAGAGGTGATAACCTCACGGCAAACTTGAGCATTAATAGATCGACCCACAACTGTGGTACAATAAGTAGGGTCTGTCTCGCGTCCTCCCAAACATTGCCACCAATCGACCTCCCAAAACAACCAGGGGCAGGTCAGCCTTTCCCGTGCTCAAACCGTCAGTAGCGCACCACTAGACGCGGGTCGGCCTTCCCTTCTGATTAGCCACAGCTTTTCGCTCTCTCAGAGTAATTAGCGCTCACACCACAAGGAGATTACACAAAGCATCCAAGATCAGCACATAGCTCACGCAGAGCTCACCACAAAAGGAGCATACAACCATACCAAAGAGCATCCCTAAAAATACACAGAGTCTTCTCCGGTTTACCCATAATCATCACCAATCCAGACTAACGGTCCAGATGGGCTTCACACAGCATGCCTATGCCGTACTCCATACTTTAGGCTCTAGATGCAGACTCAACTTGGAATCACTTACGATGTCCACCTCTTGGTGGAGGATTCCATGCCATGCATAAAGAAAGAACTTCGATGTCTAAGAAGAATATCGTTACCATTGAATATCGTTTTGGAGCCATGAACTAGCCAGATGGAAATCACCGCCTCGGCTTTGCCTTCACGAATCCAAACTCGGATCTTGCTTCCGCGCTCCGCAGCTCCTCCAGCAGCTGACTTTCCCTCTCTTTCCTTCCTCCCTTGCTCTCCCTCTCTCCCTCTCTTTGGGAAGAAGAAGAATGGCTATGAATGAGATTTCCCCTCATTCTCGGCCTTTTAATGAGCAGGGAAGGACCTGGTCCATTGGATCCAGGATAAGGGAAATGAAGGACTCTGATTTGCCCAAAAATAGGCTGAACACGGCCTGACACAGCCTGTGACCTAGGAAGCACCGGTACGGGTACGGGTACCGGGTACGATACGTATCCGGTACGGCGGTACGGCAAATTTTAAAAAATAAGGATACGGGTACGGTAGGATACGTTGTATTAAATATAATAATTATATATTTATATATCACAAATGCAGATTAATCTGGACTGATTCAGTTCAGGAAATCTGGACTGATCAGTCCATGAACTCCTAAGGCCCTCATCCTGGACTGAAATGTCCAGGACTGAATCCTGGACTGAAATGTCCAGGATTCAGTCCAGAAACCTGGACATTCCAGTCCAGGATCCTGGACTGGAATGTCCAGGTTTCTGGACTGAATCCTGGACATTTCAGTCCAGGATGAGGGCCTTAGGGGTTAAAGAAGAAGAAGAAGAAGAAGAAGAAGAAGAAGGAGAAGGAGGAGGAGGAGGAGGAGGAGGAGCAGAAGGAGGCAGAGGGAGCAGGAGGAGCAGGAGGAGCAGGAGGAGCAGAAGGGGCAGAAGGGCAGAAGGCGCAGAGGGAGCAGAGGGAGCAGAGGGAGCAGAGGGAGCAGAGGGAGCAGAGGGAGCAGAGGGAGCAGAGGGAGCAGAGGGAGCAGAAGGGAGCAGAAGGGAGCAGAAGGGAGCAGAAGGGAGCAGAAGGGAGCAGAAGGGAGCAGAAGGAGAAGGAGCAGAAGGAGCAGAAGGAGCAGAAGGAGCAGAAGGAGCAGAAGGAGCAGAAGGAGCAGAAGGAGCAGAAGGAGCAGAAGGAGCAGAAGGAGCAGAAGGAGCAGAAGGAGCAGAAGGAGCAGAAGGAGCAGAAGGAGCAGAAGGAGCAGAAGGAGCAGAAGCAGCAGAAGCAGCAGAAGCAGCAGAAGCAGCAGAAGCAGCAGAAGCAGCAGAAGCAGCAGAAGCAGCAGAAGCAGCAGAAGCAGCAGAAGCAGCAGAAGCAGCAGAAGCAGCAGAAGCAGCAGAAGCAGCAGAAGAAGAAACAGAAGAAGCAGAATCAGAAGAAGCAGAAGATAGTGTTTGCTCGTCGGTGTGGAGATGATAGTGTTGTAAGTTGGGAAGAAAATAACAAAACTTACATAAAGCTGAAAAAATGAAGAAGAGTTGTGTGTGTGTGTGGGGGGGGGGGGGGGGGGGGGATGCTTCAACGCAAGGATCACATTTCTTCAGAATGGTTTGATACAACTTCATTATAGTAGCCGAACTGCAATTTATAGATCAACAGAGCCCGGTTACATTAGAGAACTGAAATATACTATTGGGCCACACATTGGAACTAGACACAAAAATGATTTTATTTAATTTATCTCATCTGATTAGAACTTGCTCCAAAGCACCGGTCGGTGGTTATAGGATATGGGTGGGGTCTTCATTTACTCACCTTGATTTTTTATCCATTTGCATTTGCAGGTTTAGTGAGATTATGACAAAAGATATGGTACAATGGCGACAAAGGATCCATATAGCCGACCCCACTATAGTGGGATAAAGGCTTGAGTGTTGTTGTTGCATTTGCTGGTAATGCCCAACAGGACATGATTAGAAGATCTGGGCTTGCCCATCAATATGATATGGTCACGACAAAAACAGCTGCAGGAGAGAGATATGGCCCTTTCCCTTGGAGCGTGTTACCGGCGGTGGAGCGATGGTGGAGGAGGGAAGTGCTGCGTCGATCGGGCGTTTTCTGCAGTCGGCGGAAGCCCTGCGGGATTTCGGCAAGGGCAACACGGGAAAAGAACCGTGGGTTTAGAGAGAGAGAGGGGAAGAGGGAAATAAGAGAGAGAGAGAGAGAGAGAGAGAGAGAGAGAGAGAGAGAGAGATTTCTTGTTCTAATTTTTGTCCTCTTTCAAAATGTCCACAACACACATATAAATAGGTTCCACAAAAGTGCCCCCCATTTAGGCTTATGACAATGAGTCAAATACGCTAAAATTAAATACGCAGAATAAAGATAAACGTCACGAACACGTCACATAACATCACCGCCCCCGTTCGAAGATAGTTTGTCCTCAAGCTGGATCGAAAGGCGTTGGGGCCCCGACTTCACCCGTCGTGTCATCCTGGAGTGGGTCATCGACTTCCAGCCAAAATAGGCGTTTGCATCTGTGTCCCGACGTGAAAGGATCATCACAATCGTAGCATAGGCTCTTCTCGCGTCGTTCGACAATCTCGGTGCGGGACAAACGACGGTGAACAGTAGGCCGCAGAGGCGCGTCCTAGAATTGAACCGTGTCAGGCAAGCTGGCGATAGAGGAGGCTCCCGAAAAGCCTCGACGTCCCAAGGGTGGACGGTCCAAAAGCAGGCGTTGTTCACAAGCCCTGGCGAGGCTTATAGCCGTGTTGAGATTAGGTGGTAGGAGGAATTCCATGTCCCATCGTAAGCGCTCGTGGAGGCCGACCGTGAAGAGCGGAAGCTGTTGCTCCGGTAAGACGGCCGTCGCGCGAGACAGAAGAATCTGAATTTTTTCTAGGTAGGTGTCGATGGAACCATCCTGTTTGAGGTTCGCAAGATCGCCGAGTGGGTTGCACTGTAGAGCCGGGCCGAATCGAAGGGTGCAAGCCGTGCTGAATTCTGCCCAGGAAATGTTGGGATGTTCCCGCAGAAGCTGAGTGAACCATAATTGTGCGGGGCCGAGTAAATGGAAGTAAGCGATGCCGACGCGTTCTTCATCTGATGTACGGTGGTTTGCGAAAAAAATATCACAACGCGTAAGCCACGGAAGAGGGTCGTCGCGACGCTCGTAGATGGGAAAGTCCATCCGAATAGTACGTGCGTAGGTGGGATAGTCCGCGCCCGGATCAGCGGCGGAGTCCACTCTGCTTGTCGAAGGGTGGTCGGTCCTAGTCAGCGGCGGAGGGGACGACATGCCTTGTAGGGCATCCAAACGGGCGTTGAGGGCGTCCATCTTAGCGTTCTGAGTCGCGAACATAGAGTGGAAAAGAGCCATGAGGTCGGCGAGGGAGGGAGGAGCATCTGCCATCGGAGATAGGACAAAACAGTTGGCCGGTGGTGTCAGAAGGAGGCCGGCGGAAGAAAAGGGGCGCGGAACTGCAGGAGCGGGGCTGGAAGGCCGGACGGCATCCGCCAAGACTGCCGGAGAAATGTCGCCGGAGCTGGACGAGTGTTCCCGGGTGCCGGAGGAACGGTCGATGGAAACGCTTAAATGGAGCAGAGAAATTGTAAGAAACAGTCCAACGGCTATTAGAGTTCTGAAATCTGCTCTCAATGCAATAGACGATGGTCATGCTGGCCTTCAGGTATCTTTTGAATCATTTAGTTTTCAATGTTTTGTAGATGCCATCGAATCATCCGGAAGGTTCTGTTATAAGCTTCGTGCCTAGTTATGTGGCGTGTAGGGGTTTATTATGAGTTCATTAGGTTTTATCGTATTTTATCTTAGTGTTGGAGATTTACATTTATGCCCGGGTATCTCTCTTATTTAAAGGACTTGTTGGGTCTTGCAATGGAGGAAGAAACTAATCTCTTTTTTTGTCTTTATTTATGAGATTGTGGTAGCTCTCTCTCGCCCGCCTAGACGGCCGCTACTCCTATGCAAGATTTCTTCTTTGTATGACCCCAATTTTGTAGGCCATTTCTTCATAGGAGTCTTGTTTTGCCAAAGGGTTTGTTTAAATGGACACTTTTGAAGATTTAGCACTTTGTGTTTGGAGATTGTTAGGGCTAGTGATCTCGGTGAAGCGCATCCCAAATTAACTCTGCAAAATATGATCATGAGTACAGTCTCGTGTCGGGTAACTCGTGTCTTAGCATGCGGTTTATACTGATCATGACTCTCCACCTATAATCAATTAGTTTCAGGTTCCGTTACTTTGTGATATAAAAGTAAGCGCAATTTTTTTAAAAAAATTCATGCATGAATTCATTTGTATTGGTTTATTACTATTGTCTTCTATTTGTGTGGTGTAATACAAATGTCTCTTGCATCCTGAATAGGAGTTGGGGGGAAATTTGGCATTGCTATTTTACGGCATGCAGGAGGCGGATGAGGGGAAGAAAGCGTATGTGGAACGTCGCCGGCCAGACTTCTAAATTCCCACGAAGACCTTAGCATGACTATTTTCTCCTTTATTTATTTATATTCGAGCGAAATATTTCTACATGAAATTGATCATTGGCTCCTTTAATATTTTCTTGTAAAATTATATGTATTTTTAGTATTATTTGTTTTCATGTTTGCCCATTGTTGGTTTTTGTTGAGCTTCCTCATGTTCATCTATTATTGTTCATGAGATGTATTGATTATTTCTTTGTGTATTCTTATACTGTGAGGTGAATTGTTAAAAAGGTTCTAAATTGGGCCGGATTATATGAGTAAACTCATCTTCAACCATACCATATTTCTACGGCACATTTTCTGTGGTTGGTTCCTTTTGGCACAATGTTTTTGCTAAGGTGACTTTGGACAAAAACACCACCGTCATAGAATGTATGTTTGGCATGACAACTTGTTACGACCATCACCAAGTAAATAAAACTAATTTTGAACATAAAAGTGAATGATGTTCCTTAGGTGAGGTTAGATGTTCATGAATGACGATTCATAACTACTGCGTTCATGATCACCACTGTCGTGCCAAACAGAGTCCAAGTCAGTGTTTCACATGCATCACCACTTGTTACAACAAGAAAACTCAAGACTTTATCCCACTATAATGTCCAGCTAAATCAGTAGTTCACTTGCATCACCACTTGTTAGAACTTAGAAGTCAATAAGTCGGCCTTCTTTTAATTTGTTGTAAGTGGAGAGGCTCGAGATCTATATTGAATGAAAATGGCTATATTAGTTGTCTAATATGAGATTATTTACAACACGAATCATCCCGTGTAGCGTCTTTGACCTCTAACATATCGACTTTTTTTATTGCGTGATGTGGGTGCGGCTGGTTAAGTCTGGGATGCTATGATTTCATGTTAAAAGAACTCAAACATCCAACACATGCAAAACCAATTTGTTGTAGATGAAGGCAACAATTTTCAATTCGGGCTACGTTTCCAAATCTATGTTCAAGACTTTTGTGATTTATCGCGATCTCTCTGGAGGTCGAGTAATCTCCACGAAGATCATGGTGATCATAAGTGATTTGGGCTGCAATATTTTTTTGACAAAATTATCAAATTGGTCCATAAACTTTGAGAATTTTTTCAAATCAGTTCATAAACTTTCAAATGATTCAGATAGGTCCTTAAATTATTAAAATCAGTACAAGGAGCATACCCTTATAGGGACCAATTTGAGATTACTTTGAACTAGTTTTAATAATTTAAGGACCTATTTGAATCATTTGAAAGTTTAGGGACTGATTTGAAAAATGTCCCAAATTTTAGGGACCAATTTGATAATTTTGCCTATTTTTTTCTCTGCCATGTGTCAGCACTCAGTATCATGGGGCTCCCAGAGACACAGATTTTGGAACAGAGCTCGGATTGAAAAATTTTGACAATTGGAGGGCCCCGAGATATATATTGTGTGGGCAATGCTATATTGATTTTGGATTATTCTCTACTCGCCTCACTATGTGTATGTTCATTGGCCTATAACTTATATGCGAGACGGTCGTTAGGCCTACTGTGTTTTAATTTCATTATGGAATATTTGAAAGTTCCAACTTTTATATTAATTGTCTAATGTTGCATAATTATAACTCACCCTTCATGTAAATGGTCTTTAGCGTGTACAATTAGGACTACTTATTATAGGGCGACATGAGAGTAGGTTATTATGTTTATCAGTTCTGATATCATGTTAGATCTCGAGCATTTAGTTGTAGGCTAAGGGGCCCATCGGCTAATATTAAGTGCACCATTTGGATCAGATTGCCCATTTAGGCCCAAATAAGCTCTCATATGCCCTCATTTTAGGAATCATTAGAATCGTTCCGTTACCCAAACTCGCTCTTTTAGGTTTTGTTTGGAGCAGTTGTGGTGGTGGGAAAAGCTCTATTTCCGTTGTCATCACTGTTTTTGAGGCATTTAGGCTTTGTTTGGCGCAGTGGTGGCGGTTGGTGGTCATGAATCGTCGTTCGTGAACGTCCAACCTCTTCTAAAAAAATTCATTCATTTTATGCTCAAAACTAGTTTATTTTCTTGGTTGCGATCATAACTTTTATCTTGTCAAACATACATTCTATGATAATGACGTTTTTTTTTATATCAAACTCACTGAAGCAAATAAGCTCTGTTAAAAGAAGCCTAAGATATTTTATAGGTTCTTTGAAAAACCCTCCCACCTTCAAAATAAACTAAAATGAGCTTCTCTTCCTATTATAGGAACCGCATGCCCCTTATTCTCTTACTATTTTTCCATGCCGCTATTTTTTCTGTCAACTCTAATCCCACCGTTAATTTCCTACCATAATTTTAGGCTCCGTTTGGCACGGCGGTTGCCGTCGTAAACATTGAGATTAATTAAGGCCCAGTACATGCGGTCGTAACCGCTAGACCGGTGAAAATATGTCCCCCCAAACGGAGCCTAAATTGTCATTCGCCTACCTAGAAAACTTCATCTACTTTTATGTTCAAACAGATGATGTTTGTTAGATAATATTTAACATTTAACCCATGCGTCTGCGGCCGCAGCTATCCCAAACGGAAGCGGGAGGTATGTTGTATTGCACCGTGCAATGCAGCACGTCCAACGACTGTGAGTGCATCCGTCTCGTGCACGTATCTGGATGCAAGTGCTATGCACTGACAGTCATTGAATTACACAATGCATCGTGCTACACAACAACCCCCCGATTCCCATTCCCAACAGCTTTGAATACCAGAGAATCGACAACACTGCAATTAGGGGTGCAAGTTGAGTTGAGCCGGCTCGAAAGCTCGATGAGCCGGCTCGAAAAAAGCTCGACTCGAGCTCGATTACGAGTCGAGCTCGATGAGCCAGCTTTTTATTTATACATTTAAAAAAAATAATAAGAAAAAGAAGAAAATAAAGCTCATGAGCTAAAAAGCTCGTGAACAGCTCGAGCTCGAGCTCGAGTGGTTTGCACCCCTAACTGCAATGACAGCCGTCCGTTTTACAAATTATAAAGCATGATCAACACACACAAACATCAAAAAAATCCAGAAAAAACAGAGGCCTCTCTATTTCCCCGCGTTATCTCTTCCACGATTTAGGGAGCCCCCGGTTCAAAGATTATCTCAAGAACTATTAAAAGGCAGGCGCTTCGTTGTATTTCAATGGCTCCGCGGATGCCAGCGGCCGTGGAGGGTAAGGCGGCGGCGCCGATGAAGAAGAGAGGCTACGTGACGTTTTTGGCCGGAGACGGAGACTACGTGAAGGGGGCGGTGGGATTGGCGAAGGGATTGAGGAAGGTGAAGAGCGCTTATCAGCTGGTGGCGGCGGTTCTTTCCGACGTGCCGGAGGAGCACCGGCAGATTCTGAGAATGCAGGGATGTGCGGTTTGGGAGATTGAGCCGGTGTACCCGCCGGAGAACAGAGTCCAGTTCGCCATGGATTATTACGTTATAAACTACTCCAAGCTCCGGATTTGGAATGTGAGTGCTGCTTCTCTTACCTTCTTCTTCTCGTATTTTAAAGAAATGCCATGAATTGATTACAAGAAATCTGTGCATACACAACACCAGCCACAAGTAGTTAATGGCAGGGCAAAAACAGAGCCAGAAAACTTAAAAAGAAAAGGAAACAGGAGTCAACAGATAAGCGTTTATGCCTCCGTTTGTTGTTTGGGTGTTTTTTCTGCTTTGGCGGCGGAGGAAAACATATTTTTGTAAAATCCCAAGATTGGCCTGCGTTTGGAGCGTTAAAAAAATGACATTTTAACCCCATATTCACGACCGCCACCACCGTGCCAAACGGAGCATAAGGCTGGCCTGCGTTTGGAGCCACCATTTGGTATCAGATGAAAGATTAGAAGTCATAAAGTTGAAGTTTAAGGGAAAGCTGGTTACAGGTTGTTCCTGCACATTTGTTACATCTCCAATGTTTTATTCATTCATCTGAGTTTATGATGGTGATGAGCAGCAGCAGGCTAATTTTGGAGCACTCACTTTTTCTAAGGAATGAGGAAGAGGACGGAAACATGCCACTGAAAGACTCTACTGAGACAAAAAGATGGGCTGTTGAGCAGCGATTTTGATGCACGCTGCCAAGCAGCTAGACCTTGCTTCGTCAATGGCCCAGTTCTAACTTCTAGAACATAAAGCAGTTTGTTATGGAGTATTTCCTACTCTTGACAGAAGTTTTAGAGGTGGAGCCTGACTGTGTTGGATGTACTGGGCACTCGTCACGATTTCGCCTAATTTATTCCGGCATGTATTTAAGCCTAATTTCGGCTTAGGGTTTTGTGAGAACTGAGAATTCAGAAACCGAAGAAGGAGAGCGGCCGGAAGAGAGAAGCGGTGTAAGTTTCTTTGAACGTTCTTCATAGTGGATTTCTGTGGTGCGGGTGGTTGTGATTCTTTCCCCGGACTTGGAGTTTTTCCACGTTAATTTCCTGTGTTGTGCTATGCATTTTTCGTTGTTGATTTGCACTCGTTTGCCAACAAGAAGTCCCCCCCCCCCCCCCCCCCCCCCCCTCCTCCTTCCAACGCATCAACAAGAGGGTGTTTTTAGCACAAAACATAGTTGTTTAAGGAAATCTAAAGAAGAAAGCTATAGGAGGGGACTATTAGCGTGCCATTAAAGTGTATGCGTGTAAATATATGAATTTTGGACTGTCATTGTCAAGGTGTTTAATTCGGATCTGTGTGGTTCGGTTTCATTCAAATTCAAGAACTGACTCATATAAGTTCGGTTTCAAATTTTAGAAATTGGAACTGACCGACGGTACTAAAATAAAGAATGAGATCCGAACCATTCACTTGAGTTTGATTCTCAATTCTACACATTTCTTAAAATAATTTAAAAAATAATTATTTTAATTCATGATTTTTCGTTATACAATTAACAATGTCTCAAAATAATGTAATACTCTTTATAACATTGAAGTCATATAATTATAAAGGTTCAAAAATTATTTTTTTGTCATATAAAAATATTCTCAATAATGTTCACATATTAAATCATCGACTATAATTATTGTCTCAAAAAAATATTTAGCATTGGTTTTTGATTTTTGGCACGGTTCTAGGTACCCAACCTGTGGAACTGGGAACCGGGAACTGAATTGTCGGTTTATGTATTATGAGAATTAGACCCGAACCAAACCTGTTTGGATCTGACCCAAATCGTTCGGTATGATTCCTGTCCGATTCTCGGTTCTTCGGTTCTTCGGTTCTTCGGTTATTTTTGTCCACCCTTACTCCTAATCATTATATTTTGGTTGCATATAACTATTTGTGTTGTGCCAATAACTCCAACTCTAAATAAATGCTCTTCATTGTTTATGGTCTGATCAGTTGGAGGAATACAGCAAGATGATATACCTAGACGCCGACACGCAGGTGTTCGAAAACATCGACCATCTCTTCGACATGGCCGGCGGCAACTTCTACGCCGTCATGGACTGCTTCTGCGAGAAGACGTGGAGCCACTCCCGGCAGCACTCCGTCGGCTACTGCCAGCAGTGCCCGGAGAAGGTGAAGTGGTCGTCGGAGGAGATGGGGGGCCCACCTCCCCCGCTCTACTTCAACGCCGGCATGTTTCTTTTTGAGCCCAGCCGTCTCACCGCCGCCGCTTTGCTCCAGCACCTCGAATCCACCGCTCCGACCCCCTTCGCCGAGCAAGTAATTAATTAATTAATCAAGGTGATTGTTATTAGCAACGCAGTTTTGGCTTGTCGCACCACACTTTCTCCTAATTTTTCATGTCTTTTGAAAATACGTCTTGTACATGCATTTTTAGGAAAAATGTTCAGCATGAAAGTTGTAGATCTCGACGAGATATAAAACTTTCGTGCCGAACGTTTTTCCTAAAAATATATGTACAAGGCATATTTATAAAATACGCGAAACCTGAGCGTATTTTCAAAATATGTCTTGTACATGCATTTTTAGGAAAACTGTTCAACACATCGAGATCGACAACTTTCGTGTCGAACACTTTTCCTAAATATGCATGTACAAGACGTATTTCCAAAAGACGCAAAAAATTAGGAAAAAGTGTTGTGCGACTAGCCAAAATGCAGTGCTAATAACAATCACCTTAATGACTCTTGTTAATTAAATTGTTGTATAATTAATTACAAAATTGGGGTTAATTTTGGCATCAGGATTTGTTGAACGCGTACTTTGGGAAGATGTATAAGCCGATACCTCTCATTTACAACCTCGTTCTGGCGATGCTGTGGCGGCATCCGGAGAATGTGGAGCTCGGTGAGGTTAAGGTGGTTCATTATTGTGCTGTTGTGAGTCTCTCTCTCTTCATATTTCTCCCTCTCTCTCTCTCTAGATTTCGCTTTGGATTCGTTTGGCACGGCGGCGGAGGTGAACGTTGTGGTTACGAATCTTCGTTCATTGGCACACGACCTCACATAAGGAATTTGATTCAATTTTGTGTTTAAAAATACTTGTTTTTTCTTGATGGCATTCATTACGGGAATGCCTCTTTTCTTAGAGGCATTCATCTTCACTCTAAATTTTCTCAGTTTATAAAAATATTCCTTATGTTAGAAATATGGATAGAAAATGATATAATATACTAAAATATTTAATTGATTACAAAAGATAAAATATAAGGCAACATTTTCATCGTAGAGTTATTACAAATGATAAAATTAATTACTCAAACCTCCACTGTAAACTAACATAATTAGTGAGAGCACCCCTCTTATTTTCGAAATTACAAAAAACTCCCATTAAGTTTTCATTTCATTACCAAAACCTCCCCTGGTCTTTTCGTTTCATTGCATCCATGAAGAAAAATACCCCCCTGGACACTGTTCACCCAGGGGGGTGTTTTTGTGCATGGATGTTATGAAATTAAAACTCCAGGGGAGGTTTTTGTAATGAAATGAAAACTTTAGGGGAAGTTTTTGTAATTTCAAAAATAAGAGGGGTGCTGTCAGTAATTTAGCAAAGTTAGAGGGGAGGTCCCGGTAAATGGCCCTAAAATTTAAATATCATAAAATGATTTGACATATTTTATCATTTTTCATATCTATTTCTAAAGAAAAATATCACAACTTTTAATAAAATCCCTCCTCGCCAACAATCGATCCGAAAGGGATGGGCTTTTCCCTCTGGGGATAGAAAAATAATGATTAGGATAATTGACACAAATCTATTGAACTCAGGTATGAACCTTTACTGAAATGAGATGGCCTTATTTTATTTGTTAGTAAGCTCTGTAGTATTACATATAGTACACCCGATCGGAATCAACATATTAATGTGTGTTTGACTCCCCATAACTCTTTTTCAGCTAGGTTTCGACAAAATAGCAGAGCGAGTACAAGTATTAATAGCATAGTGAAAATGTGTTCCTCGTACAGAATCAATGATGCACTGTTGAGAATTATGAATTGGCTATATATGAATGTACATTATACAATGAATTATCTCGATCTATGCTGAGATATTGACGCTGTTTCTCAAAAATTGTAGAACAGAATGTGATGCAATGAGATAGAATGCAATAAGAAAAAAAAACAAAGAAGGGAACGAGTTATCTATTGCTAACAGTCAAAGAGTGCTCTTTCATTCAATTATTCAATTATTCATATTTTTAAATTAATTTTGAAGAGTTTTAAGATAGTTTTAAACTTAACTATATGATTTTATTATAATAAATAGGGATCAAAGCCTTGGACCTACACAGGAGAGGGAGAAAACATGAAGAGAGAAGACATTAAGCTGCTGGTGAAGAAATGGTGGGATATCTACAACGATGAATCCCTGGACTTTAAGGAGGAAGAAGAAGCGGAGGCCTTCTACATGCCTTCTTCTTCGTTCGCGGCCTCCAAGCCGGAGCCCCTCCGGCTCATTCATGCCGGCGCTCCCTCTGCTACCTAGCTAGCGGACGCACGACGACGATGAAGAAACTTATAATTAGTTAAAAGTTTAAGTGAATATGCAGGAAGATATCACAGTTCTCACCATGCATCCTAAATTGCTTACAAGAATACATTGTGTCCATATATTTTTCACTTGCATGGTTAGTATATTAAGTCCATGTATATATTTTGACATTAAAATTCAATGCGCAAAATAATTACTTCATCTACATTTTAGTGATGGAGTAAACCTGCACGGCAAGCATATTTTATCTGCAGTAATCAATGTAACAAGAAGTATTATGTAATAGTTATCAGCCAACTAATCTTCAATATTATGCTTGATGGAGTTCCCCTGAAATTTTCGTGTCAAACCTGAAAGACTTGAACCGAGGACACGCGGAAAAGCCAACCTGACCGGACAAGTCACGCGCACCACGTCAGGGCCCAAAAACGCCAGAGAAGAAGCCAAGATCCCTGTGCACGGCCCGACCGCGCAGGCGGCGGCATGTGCGTGCTGCCAGCCGGCGCGACCGCTCCCCGCGTGGTCGCGCCCCGCACGGTCAGCACGCGCGGCCGCACCCCTTGCGACTGCCCCCCCCCCCCTGGCGTGCGCACCGCCCCCGTCCCAAGCGCCGCCGGCCCCGGCCGGCTCCTGTCTCTTCCACCGCCTTCGGCCGTCGCTGCCTCCGGGCACTCTGCCCAAGCCGCCCGAGTTGCATGAGGGGCACTTCCGTCATTTTGCTAAAATTGGTGATCCAAGTGATCGAAATGGAGCGACGTCATTCGCCAACACAAATTCCGCCCTGACACAATTACCGGCGTTTCCCTCCAGAGAATTATAAATAAGCTCTCATGCCTTCATTTGAAGACAAACAACTCTTGAGGCAAGAGAGAGGTCTGAGGTTTTCCGGCGAGATTGTGGACTTAGGCCGATCCTCCGCTTAGGTATTCGCTCTACTCCTCTTCTTGCACAAAGGCTCTGTGAACTTAGATATTTTTCTAGCCGGAACGCTTCCATCAGGGTATCGTGGACAGCCAAATTTATTGGTCGAAACGCTGGTTTCATAGACTTAGCTAAATCTCCAAGGCCTAAGTCCTTCCATCGAGGTTCGGAGTACTTAGTTTTATTCCCTTTTTTGCACTTTGCAGTTATAACGAAGAAGCGGTATGTCGTCCTCCGAGATCAAATCTCAATCCATATAGGCACAGATCTAGCCACGTGGTTTTTCACCCTTTCCGGATTTTCCACGTCAAAAAAAGCCTCTTGTCATTTGTTGCTGCTTACTTTGACTGTTTGTGCTCCCGGTCCAATTCCAAGCTATGACGGTCTGATTTCTCCGGACCGGAAAAACACCTGGTGACCCGCAACAATGCTAATCCAAAATGTTTGGTTAATGACTATATATATAAATTATGCCCAATTTGGCTCAACTGTAGCGACTGAAAAAGCTATGGTGGAAAGCAGTGTGGTAGAAAAATAAGATATTTTGCAGAGTGATGAGAGAATCTATAAAATTACTCGGAAGAACAACGTTTGAAGTGCTGTTTCGTCTAGGATAATCCTATCCAACGAACAATTGTGTATAAGAATCAACAAAACAGTCACAAATACTTAAAAACAGATGACCAAAAAAAATAGTTGGACACACTTTGTTGATAAAAAGTAAACAATTTCTGAAATCAGTTAACCACAATTTCATCACATCTTCAATATCATCACACTTCGGTTGATTAAAAAAAACAGGATAAAGGAAGCTCGAAGGCTATCAGAAATGTGGGCGAAGGAAACTATGAATGCTGGAAAGATTGAAGAAGGAAATGGGGTTCCCGGTCAAGTTCCTGGTCGCCAGAGAGATCGAAGAAGGAAATGGGTTCGACGAATCTTGTTGCAAGCGAGATCGAAAGAAATAGAGCTAGACGATCCTCGTGTTGGAAGGGTTAATCGAAGGCCGACTTCAGCTGCAATAAGAAATGAAAAATGCATGGGGATGACTGCACAAACTAATAAAATAAAGTAATACTAAGCTATGTGTATATGTAAGATGTTGGATTAAATCTCGTGAGTGGGTCTTCATGGGTCACATAGACCGCGTGCGCCGTTGTCGGTATTTGATCAATTTAGTAGACCGATGAAGTTTTTGGTCATTTGCTTGACAAGGTCTATATTCATTCCCAGGGCACCTTAGCCAGAGGGTGCAGGATAGTTAAAATACGGGTTGTTGTTAGTCCTCATGCGTAGAACTTGAGTCGAATCGATCTGAACCGTCAGATCTGCGATTGGTGGATAACGGTGCGGATCTATAAGGCTTGGTGTGGTTCCCCTCTTTAACCTAAGTATTTATACCCCTCTCTTTTGATCCCATTGACGGAGGAGACATTAATCGGGGCTTAGGTTTACGGAGGAAGACCCGCGCCGCGCATCCCTTACCCCGGCTGCTCCGATCGCGACTGCGGACGGGCGAGTTCCAGGTGCCGTGGACATCTCCGGCGACAGCCCAGTCGTCGACTGAAGCCTCCGGCGAAGGCCTTCTTGCACACTTCAGCGTCGGGGTGTTGTCCAGGTTCCGACAACTGCAGCTACTGAAGACCCGGCAGGCTCTAAACCCTACGGTTCTCTCCTCCGATGGCTTCAGGTATATTCTGTGTTCTTCATCCATCTTCAATGAGCGATTCTCCAGTTTACAAGTGGTATCAGAGCCTCATTTGCAAGTGGTGAAGATCCAGGGTTCCTTTTTTTGCGGTTCCTTTTTTTTCCCGGGGCTTTGTTGGTGTTCTTGTTGAAATCAGACCGAAGGGCTGCTGATTTTGAGTCATTCCATCGCGGCCGGCATCTTCTTGGTGTCCATCTAGGGTTCTGATTTCAGAACAAACATCAACCCATAGAGCCTCATTTACCTAGGATCGCCTCTGTTGATTGTGCTTTCCTTTATTATGCTTCCGTTGTAACATAAAGTTTAGGGGCTTTTATTTGTGTTTGTGCATCATGCGGGTGGTAGCCGGCCCAAAGGAAGGTTACTATTTGGCCGAGTCACAAACAGTGCCGAAAGCCCACTGTGAACCTCTTAATGAGGGATGCAACTCAAAGTGTTGGGGTCGGCCCGAAGGAAGGCCCTTCCCACTTTAAGCTCTAAATTAAGAAGTTCACATTGAACGTTTTGACGACGGAGTAAAGAAAAATAGCGTAGATTATGTTTGATCCATGCGTATCGCACTCAGCCCAAAGGAAGGGTGTCTTTATGGCCGGATCGCACATGCTCTTGTGGTCGATATAAATGTTTTAAGTGCTTTGAGAGAAAACTCATGTGGCGATAGTCGGCCCAAAGGAAGATTGTTTGCGACATGAGCCTCGAACCTTAAAAGGTTTATGTTGGGCCCGTACATTGTTGGACAAATGACGCTTTACTCTGAGAGTCTAATTAGTTGCCCTATTAATTAGACTAGTTGCTCTTATGATGTTTAATTTTTGGCAATGCTCATATTTGCAAAAACATTTCTTTTCCATGGGATCTTAGACTTATGTTTCTTTTTTTTTTTTCTATGCTTCAGTAAATGCATCATCTATTTCTGCTAGCTTAAATGGTATTCCAGTTCTGAACGGGTCTAATTTTGAGAAGTGGCAAGACCACGTGAAAATTGTTCTAGGATGTATGGATTTGGACTATGCCTTGCGGGCCAATGAACCTACTCCTTTATCTGCTTCTAGTACGGCCGAAGAAAAGGCCGTCTATGAGAAAAATTTGGAGAAGTGGGAAAGGTCCAATAGGATGTGTCTCATGGTCATGAAACATTCCATTCCTGAAGGCATAAGGGGTGCAATGCATGATCAAGTAAATGCCAAGGATTTCCTTACTGAAGTAGCAAACCGATTCACAAAATCGGATAAGGTTGAAGCCAGTACGCATCTTTGCAAACTGGTTAATATGCGCTACAACGGAAAAGGGAACATAAGGGAGTATATTATGGAAATGTCGAATCTTGTTTCTAAATTGAGGGCACTTAAATTGGATTTCTCCGAAGAGATCTTGGTGCACCTTATTTTGATCTCTCTTCCTGCACAGTTTAATCCCTTTAAGATAAATTATAACACTCAAAAGGATAAATGGAGCCTCACTGAGCTCATGAGTCACTGTGTGCAAGAAGAAGAGAGAATAAAACATGATAAGACAGAAAGTGCTCATCTGGCGGTACAAGGCAATGCTAGCGTAAAGAAAAGGAAATGGGATGCGTCGAAGGGTAAGACAGTTGCTGCTCCAGGAGGTGATCCTACAATGACATCAGTGCAAAAGAAGAGTGTTAAGGTCATCTCGTGCTTCTTTTGCAAGAATGTAGGCCATGTTAAGAAGGATTGTGAGCGGTACCAAAAATGGCTCATCAAGAAGGGTAATAATTCTCATGTTTTTGTTTGCTTAGACATTAATTTAACTGAAGTTTTCCAAATTCTTGGTGGTTGGATACTGGTGCAACTATTCACATTAATACTTCAATGCAGAGATTTCTAACATCCAGATTGCCAAATGAGAATGAGCGATTCATCTATGTGGGTGATGGCAAGAAGGTAGTCGTTGAGGCAGTGGGAGTTTGTAGGCTTCAACTAGCATCTGATTTTCTTTTAGATCTGTATGAGACTATGTTTGTTCCGTCTTTTCGACGAAACTTAATTTCTGTTTCATTATTAGATAAATCTGGTTTTACTTTCTCTTTGGGAAATGGAAATTTTAATCTCTTTTGGGAATCTAAAAGCATAGGAAAAGGATTTTTGGTTGATGACTTATATAAATTAGACTTGCACTCCTCTTATTTTGAATCTCTGCATGTGAGTGCTGTCGCCACTAAATCTAAGTTAATTAATGAAAACTCATATGCTTTATGGCACAGATGGCTAGGACACATCTCGAAAGAGAGAGTAGAACACCTTGTGTCTACTGGAGTTTTAGGTCCTTTGAATCACTCAGACACTGCTGTTTGTAGGGATTGTATCAAGGGAAAGCAAACAAACATTAGGAAGTTCGGTGCCAGAAGGAGTTTAGCCATCTTGGAGGTGATTCATACGGACATTTGTGGTCCATTCCCTACAGCTTCATGGAATGGTCATAAATATTTTATCACTTTCATAGATGACTACTCTAGATATGGGTATCTATACTTAATACATGAGAAATCTCAGTCCCTGGATATATTTAAAATCTATAAAGCTAAAGTTGAAAACCAACTCAATAAGAAGATTAATGCTGTTAGATCCGATCGTGGTGGTGAGTATTATGGAAGGAATGACGGGTCAGGTCAATGTCCAAGACCTTTTGCCAATTTCTTGGAAGAGTGTTGGATCGTTCCTCAGTACACACAACCAGGGACTCCACGTCAAAATGGTGTTGCTGAGAGACGTAACCGCACCTTGAAAGATATGATTAGGAGTATGATTGCTCATAGCTCCCTACCTGAGCCATTGTGGGGTGAAGTCTTGAAAACTGCAGTTTATCTCCTTAATAGGGTGCCCAGTAAAGCAGTACCTAAAACACCGTATGAATTATGGACTGGGAAACTTCCTAGTCTAAGGCATCTTCGGGTCTGGGGCTGTCCGACAGAAGCTCGGCCATACAGGCCGCATGAGAGGAAGCTGGACTCCAGGACTGTTAGTTGCTTCTTTATTGGGTACTCTGAGAGGTCTAGAGGCTTCAAATTTTACTGCCCTACTACACATGCTTTTATAGAAACGGATAATGCAAAATTTTTTGAGGATGTAGATAGTAGTGGGAGTCAACCGGTTAGAGAATTCACTTTGGAGGAAGAACATGTAGTCATCCCCATAACTAATGTTGAAAACAGTGAAATTGTCATATCCTTGCCCGATACGGGCATTACTCATCCTGATACTGTGTTGCCCCCCATGAATGAGGTAGAACCTGCACATTCTTCAACTGCAGTGCCCTTAAGAAGGTCCATCAGGGAGAGGAGATTAGCCATCTCTGATGACTATCAAGTATATCTCCACGAGCATGATTTTGACAGAGGAGTAAAGGATGACCCTTCATCCTTTAATGAGGCAAAACAGAGTGCTCACTCCACTGAATGGTCAAATGCCATGATTGATGAGATGAAATCCATGAAAGACAACGACGTTTGGGATTTAGTAGAATTGCCTGAAGGAAAGAAGCCTATTGGTTGCAAATGGATCTTTAAGACCAAGAAGGATTCAAAAGGCAATGTTGAACGATATAAGTCACGTCTTGTTGCGAAGGGATTCACTCAAAAGGGAGACATTGATTACAAAGAGACTTTCTCCCCAGTTTCCTTGAAAGACTCTTTTAGAATATATGGTGTAACCAGAGGGTTTTGTATCTCACGAATCAAAATATCTGGTTTGCAGATTAAAGAAATCCATTTATGGTTTGAAGCAGGCATCACGTCAGTGGTACAGGAAATTTGATCAGGTCATTTCTCATTTCGGTTTCACTGAAAATGTGGTTGATCAATGCATTTACCGTAAAGTTAAATGGGGTAGATTTATTTTTCTGGTCCTATATGTAGATGACATTCTACTGGCTAGCAGCGATATAGAGCTTCTGCAAGAAACCAAGAGTTTTCTCTCAAAAACTTTTGAGATGAAAGATTTTGGGGAGGCATCTTTTGTGATGGGCATTCGGATACACCGTGATCGATCACGTGGTATATTTGGTTTGTCACAAAAGGCATATGTTGAAAGAGTGCTGGATAGATATGGCATGAAGGGGTGTTCACCAGATGAAACACCTATTTCCAAAGGGGACAAATTAAGTCTGCTCCAATGTCCTAAGAACGATCTTCTAGTAGAGCAGATGAAAGACATACCTTATGCTTCGGCAGTTGGGAGTCTTATGTATGCTCAAGTTTGTACCCGTCCGGATATTGCGTTTGCTGTTGGTATGCTTGGCAGGTATTTAAGCAATCCTGGTCTTGATCATTGGAAGGCCGCCAAAAGGGTGATGCGATACCTTCAGAGGACGAAAGACTACATGCTTACCTACAAGAAATCCGATCAGCTTGAGTTGACTGGATATACATATTCAGATTTTGTCGGTTGTCTCGACAGCAGGAAGTCCACATCAGGGAACATCTTCATAATGGCAAGAGGAGCTATTTCATGGAAAAGTGTCAAACAGACACTTATTGCTTCGTCCACCATGGAAGCGGAATTTGTCGCTTGTTATGAGGCCTCCAACCAAGCGGAATTTATGTCGCTTGTCATAAATGTGAACCAGTTGGAAATAGGCATAACTGATCATATTTTATGTAATTTCCATGCTACGCATCCGTATTTGAATTCATGTCGTTGAAAGTTATTAATATGAGTGGTATGGAAGATCCTGCCACAATTTTGGATGGCAACGACCGCCATACCCAATGTTATTACTTTTGATGGACCTGATTGTTTTTGGGAATGTTGATCAATTAGACGGTAGACATTTGACGTCAATAAATTTTTGTGTGGTCTGTATTCAGTTTGACCCATTTGTCCCAAGTGGGAGATTGTTGGATTAAATCTCGTGAGTGGGTCTTCATGGGTCATATAGACCGCGTGCGCCGTTGTCGGTATTTGATCAATTTAGTAGACCGATGAAGTTTTTGGTCATTTGCTTGGCAAAGTCTATATTCATTCCCGGGGCACCTTAGCCAGAGGGTGCAGGATAGGTAAAATACGGGTTGTTGTTAGTCCTCATGCGTAGAACTTGAGTCGAATCGATCTGAACTGTCTGATCTGCGATGGGTGGATAACGGTGCGGATCTATAAGGCTTGGTGTGGTTCCCCTCTTTAACCTAAGTATTTATACCCCTCTCTTTTGATCCCATTGACGGAGGAGACATTAATCGGGGCTTAGGTTTACGGAGGAAGACCCGCGCCACGCATCCCTTACCCCGGCTGCTCCGATCGCGACTGCGGACGGGCGAGTTCTAGGTGCCGTTCACTTGAGGGTAGTAGGTGCGCGGTCACCCCTTCCCCAAGGGTCTAACTCCACAGGAGACCGGATTCCGGTTTCAACATTTTGGTGCTGTGAGCGTGGATCGTGGTCAGTGCAGAAAAGCTTCCGCGAGTTCAATGACAGGAGGGCAAGGATCTGACAGGCAGAACTCGCCGCCCCCCCTGCCTCTCGCAACGGTGGGGATGTTGGAAGACTTCAGGAGAGAGGTGTTGGGCCTCGTCAAATTCGCACTCGGCGCGCGTGCCGAGTGCTCGACTCCGGCAGCCCAGATCGCGGCCGCCCCCTCTTTGGGCGAGGACGCTCCCGGCCGGCGAGCTGGGAAGGAGGTGCCCGAGGAAGGCCGGGGGTGCGAGCTCCCCGGGCGCGAGCTCTTCCCCGGATCGGCAGGGCGAGGCCGGTTCGGCGAGCTGGGCTCGCGAGACTCGTCGGCTCGCCCAGTGGGGGGAGGCAGTCCTTTCAGCGAGCTGGTCTCCTCAGCTTCAGTCCCAGATGGGTTCAGGGAACCCGAGATGTCTTACTACACCGGGAAGGGAGACCCGGTCCAGCATGTCCAATGGTTCGAGGATGTGGTCTCCATCCGTCAGATGTCGGACGGATTCAAATGTCGACTCTTCGCCATCACCCTCCGGGAGAAGGCAAGGGAGTGGTTCCACCAGCTCCCAGCCAGCTCCATATACTGCTTCAAGGACCTGCGCCGAGGGTTCATGCTGAGATTCACCACCTCGAAGAGGAGGAAGAAGGAGTCCGAGTCTTTGTTCCACATTAAGCAGGGAATGAACGAGACGTTGAGAAGCTACGTGGACCGATTTCAGGAGGAAGTTACTCAGGTCCAGGAGATGCCGGACCATAGTCTGATGATGGCCTTTACACTAGGCCTACAATAAGATTTCTTCCGAATGGAGCTGAAGAGAGTTCCCCCCTCTCCTACGAGGAGTTGATGGAGAGGGCGGCAAGAGAAGTCAATGGGGAGGCGTCGAACCCGGAGTTTGCAAAGAAGCTGGCCAGGTGGGCCACGGAGGAAGAGAAGGAATCGAAGGGAGGGAGAGGACAGGAGGAGAGGAGAGGAGAGCCCAGGCAGAGGGAGCAGAGGCAGCTCCAAGGGCAGTATCAGCCGAGGTGGGGGCGTCAGGAGCCCGACCGACGGCTAGGATGGAGACCCAAGTGGCAGGGGCAGGGGCCACAGAGAGGGTATTACGGAAGGGATCACTACCAGGGGAGGCAAGATCAGTTCCACCCCCCCGGGCTGGAGGCAGGGCCAGAGGCCCCGGCTCCCCGATCAAGAAGAGGCCATGGCCATAGCCTTGGGAGCAAGGAGGGGAGCGTGGAGGAGGAGAAGAGAGGTCAGGGTGGAGCTGCCCTATTGCGACTTCCATCAGGAAGAGGGGCATGCCACGGCTACCTGTCTGGAGTTCCTCGAGATGAGGGGGAATAGGGAGCAGCAGCAGCAGCAGGGGCATCAGGAAGTGAGGATTGAGGAGGTTCTGCCTCGGGCGGAGGAGGATCGTTGCGAGGACCGGGTGGATGCAGGAACCTGAGGAGGGATCGGAGTGATCCACGGGGGAGTGGGGATCGAGGCTTCCCGCAAGGCAAGTCTCCATACCATGTACCGGCGGAGCGTCGCCTCTACATCCCAGACCCCACCACCGGAGGAGAGGATCACCTTCTCCAGGAGCGATATGCCAGACCACGAGGATCCGTTCTGTGATGCGCTGGTCATCAAGGCAGCCATCAAAAATTTCACCGTCTCTCGGATCCTCGTGGACAACGGGAGTTCCGTCAATGTCGTCTTCAAAAAGGTGTTCGACGCGATGAAGGTGGAGGCAAAGAGGGTGCTGGCCTCAGATGGGCCCTTGTTCGGGTTCTCAGGGGAGAGGAAGGAAGTGGAGGGAGGAGTAGGCCTCCATGTCACCTTGGGGGGGGGGGGGGGGCAGTCCCGAAACTGCAAGTTCGTCATTGTGGACGCCCCCAGCAGCTACAGCGCCATCTTCGGGAGGCCCTTTATCAGCGCCTTCCGCTGCGTCCCCTCATCTTTCCATCAATGACTGAAGTTCAACGCTGAGGTGGTCCAGTTCAAGGTCAGGGGGGATCCAAAGGTGGCGCGAGAGTGTTATGTCACCGCGATGAACACCGTCTCTTGGCAGGAGGGAGCCGAGGAGATGGGGCGAAGGATGGAGGAGGCTGAGCAGGGAGCAGGAGGGGAGGAGCTGGAAGTGAGGAACTGCGCGGAAGAGGAGGTGGCAGGAGGAGATCTGGAGGAGGTGGCCAAAGGGAGGGCCGTGGGAGAAGAGGTGGAGGTAGAGGTCCCCGTTCCGGAGGAGGGGGACACTGAAGGATGAGGGGAGCAGTCCAGGCTGGAGGATGCAGAAGAAGTGGTGGAGCTGGAGGTGCTCACCCGGGGAGACAGGATGGAGAAGATCCGCGTCAACGGGGGGCTGAACCCAGAGGACCAAGGCAGGATGCTGGAGTGCATCCAGAAGAACGTGGACATCTTCGCCTAGAACGCCGCGGAGATGCCGGGGGTTGACGTAGATGTGGCTTGCCACCGCCTCAACCTGGACCCGGGAGCACGCCCCGTTCAGCAGAAGAAGAGGTCCACTGCGGACAAGCTGGCGGAGCCCATCAGGGAGGAGGTGGCGAAACTCCTCAAGGCCGGCTTCGTGTCTGAGATTCAGTACCCCGGTTGGGTCTCCAACGTGGTTATGGTTAAAAAAGGAGACGGCCGATGGAGGATGTGTATCGATTTTTCCTTACTTAATAAAGCTTGTCCTAAGGACTGTTATCCTTTGCCTCGAATCGACGTGCTGGTTGACTCAGCCGTCGGTTATTCTGTAATGAGTTTTTTAGATGCTTTTTCAGGTTATCATCAGATCATGATGCACCCCCCAGACATCAAGGATGTCTCGTTCATCACAGGGGATTAATGTTACTGCTACAAGACGATGCCCTTCGGGCTGAAGAATGCTGGTGCAACCTACCAGAAAATGATGGATAGGGTCTTCAAAGAGCAGAGGGGGATAAAAAAAAGAAGAAAAATAAGAAGGGGGGCTCGGTACAGTGGAAATGAGGAAGAAAATAGAAGCAGGGAGAAAATGGAAAACGGGAACCCTAGCCGTGGATCTCGAGCCCAGCCGCCGCCGCCCCTCTCACTCTCTCCCATCGCCGGCAAAGCAGCAGCCCGGCCGCCTTCCCTCTCTCTCTCCCGTCGCCGGCAAGGCTAGAGCCCGGCCGCCTTCCCTCTTTCTCTCCCGTCGCCGGCAAGGCTAGAGCCCGACCGCCTTCCCTCTCTCTCTCCCGTCGCTGACAAAGCAGCATCCCGGCCGCCTTCCCTCTCTCTCTCCTGTCGCCGGAGGCTAGGGCACGGCCGCCCCTTCCTCACTCTCTCTCTCCCGTCGCCGGCAAAGCAGCAGCCTCCGCCGCCTGCCCCCATTCTCTCTCCGGCCACCGCCCAGGCTAGGGCACGGGCTCCTTCCCCGCCCTCTCCCGTTGCCGGCAAAGCACCACAACCCCGCCCCTCTCCCTCTTTTTCCCGACCTAGAGCAATAACCATAACCCGCCCCTCTCCCACTTTTTCCCGACCTGGAGCAGCACACCTCGACCTCCCTCTCTCCCGGCAGCAAGCTCAGCCTGGAGCGAGGCTCGGCCTGGAGCGAGGCTCGGCCTGGAGCGAGGCTCGGCCTGGAGCAAAGCTCGGCCTGGAGCAAAGCTCGGCCTAGAGTGGAGAGCGACCACCGACGCGGCCGCACGCAGCAGAATCGACCCGGAGCTCCTCTCCCGGCCCCGCCGCCAAGCACGCGACAAGGGTAACGATGTTTCAACTTGGGCAGGTGAAACCTTCAGTTTACATATTTGCACGGAAGCCCCTCTCCACCAACGGGTGGGGGGAAGGGAGCTTTCCGACGGGTTGACGTGTACGTCCCCGCAGTTAATTGCATTAGTGCCCAGAAGCGTGAGTACGAGTTTAGGCATGCTGTGTGAAGCCCATCCGGACGTGTGAGCCGGATTGGTGATGTTCTGGGGTTCCCGGAGAAGAATCCGAGGAAGTTACTTATTTAGCCGCTTGCAGGGGATGTGCTCCGTAGCCTCCAAAAAGGGGGTGTGCGCAATATGCTTGGCCCGCTTATATTAGCCGACCGATGACTAGTTGGCCGCCGCTCGTCGAGACTTTGGCGTACAGGTGTTGTAGTACCAGGTGGGGAGTAGCGGGCTTAAGCCCAAGCTTGTGCCGGCCCTAGAAGGCCTTTTTGTTTATATTGCCGGCCTGCGTGCTGAGTATGAAATTTATATTACTGTAATATTTTTTCATATCTGTGATGCTCTGTGAATATAGTGTATTCCTGTCTTGGGAGAGCGGTGTGTTCGTGAACCGCTCCCCCCGTGTGGGCCCCGAGGTATAGATGTCGGGAAGCCCCTGATGGCCCGTTGTCATCCTTTCAGAGTAGCGAAGTTCCGCTATTAGCGACCCAATTGGGGCTGCGTAGAGTAGGGCTGCTGGACGATTTTGCGCCAATAGTAAGGCGGGCGGGGATCATTTTACATAGACCCGAGGTGGCACCTCTAGTTTGGGAGTGGATCTCGAGATCCTCCTTGGATGTTCCGGTCGGCCAAGAGAGCCCTCCGAAGGTGCCTTAGCTCAGCCCTTGGCTTGGGAGGGGAAGAGTTTGTTAGTCTTCCGGGTATGCGGCGGGTCCTCCACGCTGAGACCTTGGGTCTGTCCCTTGTGTTCCTAGTCTTGTGCCTAGATCGTTCGCTTGAGGTTAGTGGGTCGGCCCGAGCCCGGCCCGGTAAAAGCCCGGCTAGGCCCGGCCCGGCAAAAGCCCGGCAAGGGTCTAGGCCGGGCCCGAGCCCAGACAAGGCTCAAATTTAGAGCTATTGCCCGGCCTGATACCTGGCCCGAGACGGGCCGGGCAAAACCCGATTTTTGGGCTTTGCCCGGGGCGGGCTAGGCCCGGGCAAAGCCCGAACTAGGGCCGGGCAAAGCCCGGGGGTAGGCCGGGCTTTGCCCTGCCGTGCATAACGGCTCTTCTTAGAGGCGTTAGCTGCTAAGCTAACGACTCTAATAAGAGCCGTTAGGCTAAGCAGCGGCCAACTGCCCCGCTGGCCGCTGCTGTACATTAGCACAGCAGCTGTTGTACTGCTATACAGAGCCTAGGGCCTAGGCTGGCTAGGCTCATTATTTTCTTAAAAAATAAATTTTTTTATAAACCCCCCCTCTCTCACTCCATCTCACTCTTACTCTCTCTCTCTCTTTCCCCAATCCCCATTCCCCAACCCGAGCACCCCCTCTATCTCTCTTACTCTCTCTCACTCTCTCTCTCACTCACTACCTCAACGACACATGACGTTGTCCTCCTCAATGTCTGGGTCGTCTACTCAGATTACGGCTGTAGTGGTGGAACACAATTGTAAGATGGCAGTTTGAGAGCACTTCGATAAGGTTCAAGTTGACACCGAATTTAAGGCGCGGTGCAAATTTTAAAGTATATTAATTCTTAAAATATAATTTAATTATTAAGGTTTAAAAAAAACAAAGCTAAAGTCGGGCCCGACCCGGCCCGAAGGGCCTGATCAGGCCCCTTCCCGGGGCAGGGGCCCGGGCCCGGTTTCAGAAAAGCCCGGGCTCAGCCCGGTTGAGAAAGCCCGGGCCGGTTGGGCCCGGTATCGAGCTGGCCCGATCGAGCTCTATGCCCACGGCTACCCGCAACCGAAAAATAATAAAAATTTTAAATAAAAAAAAATATATAATTCTTATTTTCTTGCTCGCCATTAAACTATTAAAGCAAACAGACCATAGAACTTTGCTCCATAAATTATGGTGATTGTTAACCGCAACCCGTAATTGGCTAGTCGCACCCCAAAATCATTTAATTTTTCACGCATTTTCGAAATACGCCTTGTACATGCAATTTCAGGAGAAGTGTTCAACATGAAAGTTGTAGATCTCGAGAAGTTGTAGATCTCGAGATCTTCAACTTTCGTGTTGAACACTTTTCCTGAAATTGCATGTACAAGGCGTATTTCGAAAAAAAAAACGCAAAATCTGGGCATATTTCCAAAGTACGCCTTGTACATGCATTTTTAGGAAAAGTGATCAACACAAAAGTGGTAGATCTCGTCGATATCTACAACTTTCTTGTTGAACACTTTCCCTGATATTGCATGTACAAGACGTATTTCAAAAAGACGCGAAAAATTGAGAGATTTTATAATTCGACTTGTAAAATAAGGAGTCGCGGTTAACAATCACCTAAATTATTAACTTCAGCACAAACTTTAAATTGAGGCTCGGAAATCCGCGAGGAATTTAGCAGTAAAAAACTAAACAAAAAATCGAAGCTCATTAACCAAATCCGTTTATCCACAAATGGCGGCAGTCACTGCTGTCCAATTTTCTCATACATGTCCTCCCCTTCCCCCTTCTACAAAAAGCTCTCGCCGTGTCCTCCGTCTAGTTGCCGCCGGCAACCTTCCAGAGGCCGCCGCCGCCTTCTTCTCCCTCCGATCCCCCGACACAGCCGCCTACGCCGCCCTCCTCCATGCCTGCGCCAGCCACCGCCTCCTCTCCCTCGGCCGATCTCTCCACCGCCATTTCCTCCTTTCTTCTTCCTCCGCCCATCCCTTCACCCTCCTCCTCTCAAACCACTTAATCAACATGTACTCCAAGTGCGGCCGCACCGATCTCGCACGGCCCGTGTTCGACGAAATGCCCCACCGAAACCTCGTCTCCTGGACCGCCCTCCTGACCGGATACTCCCAATCCGGGCAACACCGGCAGTGTTTCCACCTTTTTTCCTCCATGCTGGCCCACCACATCCCCAACGATTACGGGATAGTCGCGGTTCTCAGTTCCAGCGCCGCCGCCCGCCATCCCCACCATGGAAAACAGGCACACGCCCTTGCCTCCAAGATCTCCCTGGATGCCAATGTTTTCGTCGGAAACTCCTTGATCGCCATGTATTCGTCCTGCGATGGTCTCGGGGACGACGGGCGGTTGGTATTCGAGACAATGCCGTTCAGGAATGTAATTACATGGAATTCAATGATTGCAGGGTTTTCGCACGCCGGCAAATCTCATCTCTCGCTCGATCTTTTCGCTCGAATGAGGCGATCTTCTGCTGAATTTGACAAGGCGACCCTGATAAGCATCATCTCCTCCAGCTGCAACATTCAGCAATGCTCCCAGTTGCATTCCCTCTGCATCAAGAGTTTTTTTGATTCAGAAACAGTGGTTGCGACCGCTCTTCTGAAGGCTTACACTTCCTTCAACGCTGATTTTCGTGACTGCAGCAATGTCTTCTCCACCATTGCCGATCACGACATCGTCTCCTGGACGGGAATCATAGCTGCATATTGCGAGCAAAATCCCACGGAAGCGCTTTCCATGTTCTGCCGGCTCCGGAGAGAGGGCTTCCAACCCGATCGCCACACATTGTCTGCTGCTGTCAAGGCTTGCTCAGGCTTTGCCAACGAGAAGCAATGCATGTCCGTTAATTCGCTCATACTGAAGTCAGGTTATGCGAACGAGACTGTCGTCTGCAATGCTTTGATTCATGCTTATTCTCGCTGTGGCAACTATGAATTCGCCGCACGCACATTCGAGCAAATGGATATTCGCGATCAAATATCATGGAATTCAATCATAAAATCTCATGCTGCTCATGGGAAAGGCAAGGAGGCTCTGAAGGCTTTTGAACTTATGGATTTTCCGCCGGATTCCGCAACATTTGTCGGTGTTCTCACAGCGTGCGGCCATTGCGGATACGTGAACGAAGGCCGCCGAATCTTCAATGAAATGCTCGAAGTTTATAGAATTGCGCCCCAACGTGATCACTATGCATGTATGGTCGACATTCTCGGGCGAGCGGGAGAAGTTTCTGAAGCCGAGGTGCTGATAAATCGAATGCCGATGGAGCCGGATCATGTCGTCTGGAGCGCATTGCTCGGGGCATGCAGGAAGCACGGGGAGAGCGAAATCGGGAAGAAAGCGGCTAAAAGGTTGATGGAATTGGAACCGAGGAACTCAGTCGGATATGTGATGATGTCGAATATGTATTGTGCCACAAGGAGATTTGATGAAGCAGCATTTGTTAGGAAGGGGATGAGAGAATGTGGGGTGAAGAAGGAGCCTGGTTTGAGCTGGATTGAGGTTAGAGATCATGTGCATGAGTTCTCCGTTGGGGGTCATCGCCACCCACACCGAGAAGAAATCGTCGTCGAACTTAGAAGACTGGTGGTTGAGCTCAAGGAGATGGGTTATGTGGCAGATACAAGATTGGTGCTGCATGAAATTTGTGAGGAGCACAAGGAGGAGCAATTGTTGCATCATAGTGAGAAGTTGGCCTTGGTTTTTGGGCTAATGAATGCTTCTTCTACTTGGGCCTCTCTGAAGATTATGAAGAACATTAGGATCTGTGAGGATTGCCATATTTTCATCAAATTGGCGTCCAGATGTACTGAAAGAGGGATTGTCGTGAGAGATTCGAGTCGGTTTCATCATTTTAGAGATGGGACTTGCTCGTGCGGCGACTACTGGTGATAGTTTCTGGAATGGTGTTGATTTACCTTTCTTGTATTTACTTTGCAAGATTGAAAATAATAGGATTGTATAATTGTGTATAGGTTTTTCAATGTGTTGTTACAAGTCCCTCTAGGGTTACTATGGAGATTGCACAAGTGACCAAAATACCTTTGTCTACATAAATACATACATTCAAGACTTTGAAGTTGGAGAGTATATATGATTGAAATGTTATAATTTTTCATTTATAATTAATAGAAAATCAAAATACTTTTTAAAATTTTCTTCTATGATTTAATAAAATAGCAAGTAGACGAGACAAAGTGATGCGGTAGAGTTCGCAAGGAGATGTCAGAAGTATCAGTTGTTTTCTCCACTCCAACTCTTACCGCCCCAAAGGCTTAGGAGCATTACGACGCCCTGACCCTTCTCCATTTGGGGGATGGACTTGGCGGGACCTTTCCCCCAGACAAGTTGGCAAAGGAGGTTCCTCCTGGTCATGATCAACTACTTCTAGAAGTCGTTAGAGGTGAAGGCGTTGGTCAAAGTGCTCCTAGGTGATCCGCAACTTCGTGTGGGGGGAGATCATCTGTCAACATGGTCTTCCTCAAACCATCATCACAGATAACAGACCGCAGTTTGCCAGCGAGGAGTTTGTTAGCTTCTGCACCCAGCTGAGGATAAACCTCAGGTTTGTGTTTGTCCACCATCCTAGGAGCAATGAGCAGGTGGAGGCAACAGACAAGATCATCGTGAACTTATTAAAGAAGAAGGTAGAGAACCTGATGAGGAACTGAGAATAACAACTTCCCTCGGTCCTGTGGGCCCTGAGGACTACCCCAAATACAGCCACAAGGGAGAACCCTTTCAAACTTTCCCACGATTGCGAGGCTGTTCTTCTAATGGAGTTCAAGGTAAAGTCACTGCAGGTGGTAGCCGCCAGAGAAGGAGATGAAGAATGGAGAATAGAGAATGAAGGTGAGTTACGACTCTCACTAGACCTAGTGGAGGAGCTCCGCGACTTGACCGCCGTTAGGCAGGAGGAAGTCAAGCGACAGATGACCCGGTACTTCGACAAGCATATCCGGGTCAAGCAATTCATGGAAGGGGATCTAGTTCTAAAGAAAGAAGATGCAGCAGGAAGATCAACAACTATGAGGAAGCTCAATCCCAACTGGGAGGGCCCTTACATAGTCAAAAAGGCATTGAAGTCAGGAGGGGGTAGCCTCCAGAATGTGGAGGGTGTATCCCTGAGTTACACTTGAAGTGGGGATGATCTAAAACTTTTTTTTCCTTAAGACTTTTGTAGTGAAAGAAAAATATATTTTTCCTATTAATGCCTCTTAATCAAAGTGTCTAATTATTATTATTATGGTCTTGTAAAGTGTATCTGAAAGGTTAACCCCGAGAAGATACTGCTGATCAGGTTCCCATTAGCTGGCAGGGTCGGAAGTCATTCAGTGGTAGATTGAAAAGTTAATCCCGAGAAGATCCCGCCGATCAGACTCCCATTAGCTGGCAGAGTCGGAAGTCACTCGACGGTAGATTGAAAGGTTAACCCCGAGAAGATCCCGCTGGTCAGGCTCCCATTAGCTGGCAAAGCCGGAAGTCACTCGGCGGTAGATTGAAAGGTTAACCCCAAGAAGATCTCGCTAACCAGACTCCCGTTAGTTGGCAAGAACGAAAGTCACTCAGTGGTGAATTGAGATGTTAACCCCGAGAAGATCCCGCTAACCAAACTCTCATTAGCTGGCAGGGCTGGAAGTCACTCGGTGGTAGATTGAAACGTTAACCCCGAGATGATCCCGCTGACCAGGCTATTATTAGTTGTCAGGGCCGGAAGTCACTCGATGGTAGATTGAAAGGTTAACCCCGAGAAGATCCTGCTGACTAGACTCTCATTAGATGGCAGTGCCGAAAGTCACTTGGTGGTAAATTGAGGTATTAGCCCCGAGAAGATCCCGCTAATCAGACTCTTATTAGCTGGCAGGGCCGAAAGTCACTCGGCAGTAAATTGAAATGTTAGTCTCGATTGGACCCCGCTGACCGGGCTCTTGATAGCCGGATAGTGAGTGTTTGTGAAATAATATTGAGGCAAAGGGGTCGGTGAGTACAGGTCCACACTCGCCCCAGACAAGAGGCGAGGGGTCAGCGAGTGCTCTCTTCTCTGGGTACTCGCGGGCCGGGGAAATAAACAAGGCATCCTCACAACATGAGGGCAAAACAAGAAGTGAGACTGAGATCCCAGATTCCCCTCGCATACATTTAGCACTCGCAACTTGACAATAGGCGGGGAACCCAAACATGGGTCCTTGCAAGTGCGAGTGCGTAGATAGTTGAAACAAACAAATTTACCCAAATCCTCGCGGGGGGGGGGGGGGGGGGGGGGGCTCATAATAATGTAAACGCGGTTTGCTACTCGCAAAATGGCCTATATGGAGTTGAGTAATCGTCCCTACTAACCGCTGAAGACCCATGGCTTGAAAATTAATGACGCGGGTGTGAATGCGAAACAAAGGAAGAGGCTACGCGAAAGCATAAAAGAAAAAAGAAAAAATTATTGCCATAAGAGACTCGCCATAAGGAAACAGAGTTATATGTATGTATATGTGTGTCTATATATATATATAGGGTCTCGTTCGTAAATACAAAATGTGTACAGTAGAGCAAAAAATGGTTGGATGTCTTGCCTCGAAAAATACAGTGGCGGGAGCAAAAATAAAAGTAAAAAGTTGCAAAAGGAGTACGGTAGTGCAAAAAAGGGCAGGAGATCTCGGCTAGGAAAATACAGCGGCGAGAGCAAAAATAAAAGTAAAAAGTTACAACCCTTCATCCCGAACTCCCTAACTTCTCGCTCTCGCGTAAGGCCGAGTCGACATCGTCCTCGAATTCCTCGATTGGGAGGAATTGCTTTGGGACTACATCTTTCACGATGGCCCCCATGCCTTCACTCGTCACGAGGCCTGACAGCTGCATCACCCGAAGCATGTGCTCCTCCGCCTTGGTCGCATTCGACTGCACATCTCCCCGATCTCGCGGTTGGAGTGCTGCTTGAATTTGCTCCCGCTGGGGGCCGACGGGAGGACGACCTCGAACAAGTGATTATTTTGGGCTCGCAGCCCCTTATTCTCCTTCTCCAGAGCTAAGATTTTGGCATGAAGTCTGCTCGGCAGGCGCGGTATCCTGCGAGAAGTATAAGAAGATGAGGGTTAGCACGAATTGAAGGTAGGAGCGAAGGGGAAAGGGAGAACCGATACTTACCACTCCACCAGAGTGGCTGGCGAGGAGTCTTTCAGAGGTCTCTAGTTTCTTCTTGAGACCCGCGATCTCCTCCGACGCCAGTTCCCGCGAGTCGTTGACCTCAGTGAGGGTCTGATCGAGGTAGTTGCTGCGATGCACCATCATGTGAGCAAGCTCAAGAGCACGTAGCTGGACTTGTATACTCTCATGCACGATCATCCACGTATTCACGTCATCAAAGAACACGACATCCTCCTGCCGATAGAGCCCGATGGCGAGGGCATACGCCTTGCTGCTGGTGGTCTCTTGCTCTTGCCAGGACAGAAGAAGGGTGGAGATGGTAGCCATGTTATCCTCCTGGTCCCAGAACAGCAGAGACTCGCTAGCTTCGTCCCGTTGCTTCTCACCGAGACTGAAGTTCCGGTGCCCCTTCAACACTGGCTTCTTGCCGGCCTCCTCCGACGCGACCGAGGTTCCCACGAGTTCGATGACAATCTCTCCCACAGTCTTGCTCACGACCGGGGGCATCTATGGTAGGGTTCCCACAACATGCTTTCCTTTGGCAAGGACCCTGGTTTTTGGTTTCTTGAGAGCCGGTTGGGAAGACTGCGGGTCACGTTCAGCGGGTCTGACCCGTTTCTTCTCGCTTATGGGCCAGGAGGAGGGACTCGGCTCATCTCTACATGCAGTTGTAGCGGCCTCAATGTGATCGAGGTTGGTGGAGGCAACTCTAGCACTCGCGTAGGACGGATGCAAGAGAACATTTTGCTCCCCTGCGATTGGTTCATTATTAGACACAAAGTTAACCAGTGGGAAGTGAAGTCCAGAGCAAAGACAGGCTGAAGGTACCTGTTCCGGGGAGGATGGGGAGGAGCGAATCGACGTTCCTCCTCTGGTATGTCACATGGCCGTGTCTTGTTCAGATTGAGATGGTTGTGTACCACCTGAGGTACACGGGCTAGACACGGGTGTGTCTGAAGCCGTGCCAAGTCATACGGCCTGTGACACGGGCGTGTCACATGGCCGTGTACTCTTCTGGATGAGTCGGTTGTGTGCCGCTTAAGGTACACGGTCTGTGACACGGGCGTGTCACATGCTGTGTCAGCCAAAAATTAGACTTTTGTGGACGGATTGTGGCCGTCCATTTCCTTCATTTGGGATCTAATGGCCCCAAGCTTCTCCCTACTGCTTTAAGGCCGAAAAAGAGAAGATATCTCTCATTATTCACTTGGCCATTCTCTTTCTAAGAAAGCTAGAGAGAAGGGAGAGCAAGGAGAAGGAGGAGGAAAGGTGCCGACCACCGGTGGAGCTGCAGAGTTTCGATTTGAGATCCGAGGCCAGCGTGGTGGAGGCAAGGCCGCTGCGGTGCTTTCCAGCCGGCTAGAATTCCATGGCTCCAAAGAGGTCGTCAAGGGTAACGATCTTCCTTCTTGGACATGTGAAGTCCTTCTTTTGGCATGTGCATGGATTTCCCCCACCAGAGGGTGGATTGTTAAGGGATTTCCTTGGGTTGATTCTTGAAATCCCCAATAGTCTTGCATATAGATCCGGAAGCGTGTAGTACGGACTATGCATGTTTTGTGAAACCCATCTGGACATGTTGGTCTGGATTGGTGATGTTTCATTTGCACACCAGAGAAGACTCCGTGGTTAAATGTGTAGTTTGTGGAGTCGATGAGTTGGACCTGTGAAGGGCAGTAGCAGGAAGTACTGGAGTGGTAGTCCAAGAAAATACCCTTGTGATGTTTGTGCTGTGTGCTATGGCAAGATCAGTTTTCTGGCACTGCAGAATGCTGCAGGGTTTGGGCAGAGTTGGGTGCAGAAAGTGAGTTTTGCGGAACCCGCTAAGCGATCGTGAAGGACGCTAGCATGAACTCCCCTTGTTGATTATGAAGCCAGTCCGTGGTGGACATTGTGGCTGTTGTGAAGCTAGTCCGTGGTGGACCTTGTGACTATTGTGAAGCCAGTCCTTGGTGGACAGTGTGACTATTGTGAGCTTGATGAGCTCTTGAAAATGCCTCATGCCGAACAGGAAAGGTGAAACCGACCCGCGCCTTATATTTAGCCTCTTGTACGTTGGTATTCGGTGATGGCAAGGCGACTTGAGCAACGAGGGGTGGCTGATCCGTACCTGCGTTATGTCCGTCCGACTTGAAGACCTGAAAGTGCGGTCAGTTGGAGTGCATAATGAGAGTCTTAGGCCTGTGCGTCGGAAAGACTAAATGCTCAATTTTACCGTCGGGTGTTGGACCTGGAATGGTGGTGGGACCCTGGTTCGCCGGTACACCAAGAATGTGACCTGTGTGCACGGATCGTCGGGCCGCGTGGCTGACGGTTGTGATGGATTGTTTGTGCGTGAGAGCACAATGTGTGATTGCCTATGAATTGCTATGCCTGCAGAGAAGGAATACCAGTGCCCCGGGAAAGGGGTAAGGTCGTTATAAATTGGTCAGGTGAATGCTGACCGTTGCTTTGTTTGCCACCGTTTGGTGGGCTGTCCCTGTGCAGGTGCTGGAGAGCCGAGCAGGACACATAAGGGCTGAAGTCCCTGCTGCTGCTGCTGCTAGCCCCTGAAGGCTAAATAAAGAATGTAGCGTTTTGTTCATGTGCGGCCGACCTGCGCGCCGATGTTTGGAAGCCACTCTTGTAAAAAGCAACTGTAAGGCCATAAGACCAAACGATTTTGTTTGTGGTGTACATTCCTATATAAATGTCAGTATTTATATCAGTGGACATTCATGGTTGGAGTTCAGTATTTATGCTAAAAGCTTCCGCTAGCATGCAATGAGTTAGGATACGCAACTCTGATGCTATCCGTGACTTCGCCACCTGTTTTGTGGCATATAGTGTGGGGCCCCGGCAGGACATTCTATTATATGCTATATGAACGGATGAAGTCGTTACACACCATTGAGTGACAGCCAGCCCTGCCAGCTAGGTGAGTGCCTGACAGCGGGATCTGCTCGGGTTCCGGGTAGACACGAGTGACATCCATCCCTGCCAGCTAGGTGAGAGCATGACATCAGGAACTGCTTGGGGTCTGGGTAGACACACACGAGTGACATCCAGCCCTGCTAGCTAGGTGAGAGCCTGAGAGGAGGATCTGCTCGGGGTCCGGGTAGACACCATCGAGTGACATCCAGCCCTGCCATCTAGGTGAGAGCCTTACAGCGAAATCTACTCGGGGTCCGGGTAGACACCATCGAGTGACATCCAGCCCTACTAGCTAGATGACAGCCTGACAACAGGATCTGCACGGGGTCTATCAAATGAGCACCACCCATTTACACAAATCACTGCAGGAGAATCAGCACATCGAGAAGCTTTATTAAAAACCAGGCACCACGTACATGTCTCAAGGGTAAAAACGTTTCAGGTCATCACCGCTCCAGGTGAGACTTAAGGTCTCGCCTTCCACATTCCAGAGGCGATACCCTCCTGATTTCAATGCTTCTTTCACAATATATGAACCCTCCCAGCTGGGGTTGAGCTTTCCCACAGCTGCTGATCTTCCTGTTGCATCAACCTTATTCAAGAGCAAGTCCCCTTCCGTGAATTGTTTGACCCTGACGTGCTTGTCAAAGTACTTAGACATTCTCCTATTCACTTCTTCCTGTCGGATGATGGAGAGGTCACGCAGCTCCTCCACAATGTCAAGGGAGAGCCGCAGTACCTCCTCGTTTTCAGCCGACCATTCTTCTCTGCCTTCCTCTGCCGCGACCACCCGAGGCGTCTGGACTTTAAATTCTATGGGAAGCACTGCTTCGTTGCCATGGGAAAGCTTGAAGGGGGTCTCCCCTGTGACTGTGTTGGGGGTGGTCCTCAGAGCCCAGAGGACCGAGGGAAGCTGCTCCACTCAGCTTCCCTTCAGGTTTTCGACCTTCTTCTTAAGGAGGTTCACAATGATCTTGTTCGCCGCCTCCACCTGCCTGTTGTTCATGGGGTGATGGACCGACGCGAATTTGAGGTCAATTCCGAGCTGCTCACAGAAGCTAATGAATTCTACGCTGGCAAACTGAGGCCAATTGCCTGTGACGATGGCCTGCGACAACCCGTGCTGGCAGATGATCTCCCCCCAAACAAAATTTCTGATGACTTGGGAGGTCACCTTAGCCAGCGCCTTCACCTTCAACCACTTAGAGAAGTAATCTATCATTACCAACAGGAACCTCCTCTACCCGCTGGCCTGGGGGAAGGGTCCAACCAAATCCATCCCTCAGATAGCAAAGGGCCAGGGGGCTGTGATGCTCCTGAGGCGTTGAGCTGGTTGTTGCTGGAGGGGGGAAATAATTGATACTTGTGGCATTTCCTCGTGAATTCTGCAGCGTCGTGGCCCAAGGTAGGCCAGAAATACCCCTGTCTGATAATCCTTCATTCCAGGGTCCGACTCCCGGAGTGACTCCCACACTCCCCAGAGTGGACTTCTTCTAAGATCCTCTGAACCTCCTCTCTGCCACACAACGGGCCAGCATCCCCGAGAGAGTCTTCCGATACAATTGTCCGTCCCGGAAGAGATAGTATGTTGACTTGTATTTGAATTTTTTCTTGTCCATCCCCTCCGGATACTCTCCTGTGGAAAGGAAGATCGTGAACGGGTCCATCCACGAGGGATGTTGATCCACCTCCATCAACTCTCCCTCTTCAATGGAAGGGCAGAATAGATTAGTGTTGGTACCCCCCACCCGGGGATCGTGCTTTGCCAGTTGATCTACCTGCTCGTTCTCCTCCCGGGGCACGTGTCGGGTGGAGAAGGTCTGGAACATACCGATAACCCCCTTCACCTTTGCTAAGTATAATCGGAGGGTAGGCTCCCTTTCCTCGAACTCCCCGTTGATCTGGGAAGCCACCACCATGGAGTTAATGAGGACCTCCACGACAAGCACCCCCAATTCCCTGGCCAGACGCAACCCGACGATCACCGCTTCGTACTCGACCTGATTGTTAGTAATGGAAAAGTGCATCACCACTGTTTGTTCGATTCTTGTTCCTTGGGGGCTCTCCAAGATTATCCCTACCCCAAGGAATGCTTACTTGAAGCGTCATCTACCTTCACCTTCCACGAGGTCGGGGTGAGTGAGTTCTTCCTCTGCCACCTCGACCATGTAGTCAGCCAAAAAGTCGGTCATCGCTTGAGCCTTGATCGAGAGGCGGGGGACGAAGGAGATGTCAAACTCACTCAGTTCCACTGACCACTTAGCCAACCCGCCTGAATGCTCCACCCCCTCGAAGATGTTGCAGAGAGTATGGTCAGTCACCACTCGGATGAAGTGTGCCTGGAAGTAGTGTCGGAGCCTCCGAGCCGAGATGACCAGAGCGAAGGCCAGCTTTTCCAAGATGAGATATCGAAGCTCGGCCTTCCTTAGGACCCGACTCACATAATATATGGGGTGATGCTTCTTCCCCTCTTCTCGAACTAGGACGGAGCTCAAGGCCTCTGTTCCGACCCTAAGATACAAATATAAGTCCTCCCCCTCTTTCGGCCCTTGGAGCAGCGGAGCCTGGGTCAACTACATCTTCAGGGCTTGGAATGCCACCTCGCACTCCTCGGTCCACTCGAATTTTTCTCCTCCCCTCAATGTCTTGAAGAAGGGGGAGCACTTCTCCCCGGCCCGGGAGAGGAACCTGCTCCATCCTGCCAGCTTTCCTGTCAATCGCCGCACCTCCTTAGCGTTTCGAGCCAACCCCAGCTCCATGATGTCTTTGACCTTGTAGGGATTTGGTTCGACCACCGCGGGGGTGAGGAGATGTCCCAAGAACTTCCCCCTGCTGGCCCCAAAAACGCACTTCAGGGGGTTCAGCCGCATCTTGTATTTGCGCAAGGTGGTGAAGGTCTCCTCCAGGTCTTGGAGGTGAGAGTCCACATCTCGACTCTTGATCATGAGGTCATCTACATACACCTCCAGGTTCCTCCCCCTCTGTTCTCAGAAGACCCTATCCATCATCTTCTGGTATGTCGCCCCTGCATTATTCAACCCAAAGGGCATCATTTTGTAGCAGTATCACCCATCCCTCGTGATGAACGAGACATCTTTGACGTCGGGGGGGGGGGGGGGGGGGGGGTGCATCATGATCTGGTGGTAACCTGAAAGTGCATATAAGAAGCTCATTATAAGAAAACCAACGGCTGAGTCAACCAGCGCGTCGATCTGAGGTAAAGGATAACAATTCTTAGGACATGATTTATTAAGCAAGGAAAAATCAATACACATACGCCACCATTCGTCTTCTTTTTTAACCATAACTACATTGAAGACCCAGCCGAGGTATGTATTTCGGATACAAAGCAGCCTTGAGGAGTTTGGCCACCTCCTCCCTGATGGGCTCGGCTAGCTTGTCTGCGGTGGACCTCTTCTTTTGTTATACGGGAGAGCTCCCGGGTCCAGGTTGAGGTTGTGGCAGGCCACGTCCACGTCAACCCCTGGCATCTCCGCTGCGCTCTATGAGAAGATGTCCACGTTTTTCTGGATGCACTGCAACATCCTGCCCTGAGCCTCCGGGGTCAACCCCCCGCTGATGCGAACCTTCTCCACCCTGCCTCCAAGGATGAGAACCTCCATCTCCACGGCCTATTCCGCAGCCTCCAGCCTGGACTGCTCCCCCCATTCTCCAATGTCCCTGTCCTCCGGGACAAGAACCTCCTCAGCTTCCATGGCTTCCTCCACATCCATTGCCTCGACCAACTCTTCCTGGACTCCTGCCACCTCCTCCTGGGCGTAGCTCTCCTCCACCTCCATCTCCTCTTCACCGGCCTCCTGTTCCGCCTCCATCCTCTACTCCATCTCCTCGGCCTCCTCCTGCCAGGAGATGGAGTTCACGGCGGTGACGTAGCATTCTCTGGCCACCTTGGGATCGCCCCAGACCCGAACTTGGATCCCCTCGGCATTGAACTTCAGGCCTTGGTGGGAGGACGTGGGGACACAGCGCAAGACGTTGATGAGGGGCCGCCCGAAGATGGCGTTGTAGCTATTGAGGGGCATCCACGATGACAAACCTGCAGTTCTGGGACCACCCCAGAGTGACGTGGAGCCCACTCCTACCTCCTTCCTCTCCCCCAAAAATCCAAACAAGGGCCCATTCTAGGCCAGCACCTTATTCGCCTCCACCTTCGTCGCGTCGAACGCCTTCTTGAAGATGACGTTGACAGAGCTCCCGTTGTCAATAAGGATCCTGGAGACGGTGAAATTCTCGATAGATGTCTAGATGACCAGCGCATCGCAAAAGAGATCCTCATGATCCGACATATCCTTCCTCGAGAAGGTTATCTTCTCCTTTGGGGGTGAGGTCTGAGACTTGGAGCCAACGCTCCGACGGTACATAATATGGAGACTTGCCTTCCAGGAAGCCTCTATCCCCACCCCCCATGGATCACTCTGATCCCTCCCCGGATTCCAACATCTACCTGGTGTTCGTACCTATCTTCCTCCGCCCGAGGCAGGACCTCCTCAATCCTTACCTCCTGATGACCTTGCTGCTGATACTACTCCCTGTTTCCTCGCATCTCGAGGAATTCCGGGCACGTGGCCGTAGTGTGCCCTTCCTCTTGGTGGAAGTCGCAGTATGACAACTCCATCCTGACTTCTCTTCTCCTTCTCCGTGCTGCTCTCCTCCTCTCCCCCGTGGCTATAGCCACAGCCTGATTTTGATCGGGGAGGGGAGGTCTCTGGGCCTGCCTCCAACCTGGAGAATGGAACTGATCCTGGTCCCCTGGCGGTTGTCCCTTCCCTGGTAACCTCTCTGCGGCCCCTGGTCTTACCACTCTGGCCTCCAACCCAGCCGACAGTCCGGCTCCTGACGCCCCCGCATGGGTTGTTGCTGTTGCTGCGGCTGCCGCCGTTCCCTCTGCCGGGGTTCAGATCTCCTTTCCTCCTGACCTCTGCCACCCTTGGCTCCTTCTCCTCCTCCGTGGCCCACCCGGCCAGTTTCCAGGCAAACTCCGGGTTCGACGCCTCCCCATCTACTTCTCTTTTTGCCCTCTCCATCAGCTCTTCGTAAGAGAAGGGTGACACTCTTTTCAGTTCCATCCTGAAGAAACCTTGTTGCAGCCCTAAGGTAAAGGTCATCATCAGGCTATGCCCGAGCATCTACTGGACCTGGGTGACCTCCTCCTGGAACCGGTCTACATAACTCCCAAAGGTCTCGTTCACCCCCTGCTTGATGTGGAGCAAGGACTCTGACTCCTTCCTCCTCTTGGAGGTGGTAAACCTCAACATGAACCCCCGACGCAGGTCCTCGAAGCAATAAATGGAGCTGGTCGGCAGCTGGTGGAACCACTCTCTCGCCTTCTCCTTGAGGGCGATGACAAAGAGTCTGCACTTGAACCCATCCGACATCTGTCGGATCAAGACCACGTCCTTAAACCACTGGACGTGCTGGACCGGGTCCCTCTTCCTGGTGTAGTAGGATATCTTTGGCTCCCTGAACCCCTCTGGAACTGGGGCTGAAGAAACCAACTCGCTGAAGGGGCTGCCTCCCCCCGCTGGACGAGCCGGAGGGTCTCGCACCCCATCTTGCCGAACCGGCCCCCACTTGCCGAGCCCGGGAAGAGTACTCGCCCGGGGAGCTCGCAACCTCTCCCCTCCTCGGCGACCTCCTTCCCAGCTCGCCTGCCGAGAGCGTCCTCGCCCAGAGATGGGGCGGTTATGACTGGAACTGCTGGAGTCGAGCACTCGGCCCGTGCGCCGAGTGCGAACTTGACGAGGTTGAACACCTCCTGCCTGAAGTCTTTGAACATCCCCACCGTGGCCAGAGGGGGTGGGGGTGGCGAGTCGGACCTGCCCGAGCCTTTCCCTGATCCTCCTGTCATCGAGCTCGTTGAAGATTTTCTGTGCCGACCACTCTCCACGCTAATCGCATCAAAAATGTTGAAACCGAGAAATCAGTCTCTTTGGAGTTCACCCTTGGGGAAGGGGTGGTCGTGCACCTACTTCTCTCCTGCAAGACAAATAACAAAGGAAAAGAGAAGAGAATTGACCCAAGGGCTTGGCGTGGAGGTCCCACCACACACCCAGAAGATCTTAGAGCGCTTCCCCTCCTTAACCAAAGCCGAGCTAAGACTACCTCAGAAAGCGCAAGAAGATCAGAGCACAAGACTGTCTGCCTTCTGAGGTGCCCATATGGTCCTATTTATAGTTTTCTGAAATCGGCCTGCAAATAGCCAACCTCCGCTGTTTTGAACAGCTATGTGCAACCCAACTAGGTCTGCCAATAGCGTAACTCTGCTGTTCTAACAAGCTATTCGCACCCCTGACAAGGGCACCCAGGTAATTTTTCCTCTGGGCCCCACTGGGCAGGTTCCAAAGATTTGGAGGTCAGCTCGTCCCAACTCGCCACCATATTAAGGCGGACGCGACCTGGCTCCCGCAGCTCGCCTTACCTCCTTAGGCGAGCGCGAGCCAGGCTGCCGCAGTCCGCCAGCTCTTGTTATGAAGTGGGCTGGATTGACCGGCTCGCGCAGCTCGCCCGCCTAGATTTGGCGAGAGCGAGCTGGCCGATCTGTGGCTGTCACCACCGGAATTACAACGAAATTGAGTTCAACGAATGCCGAGCTTAGTTCGACGAACGCCGAGCTTAGTTCGACGAACGCCGAGCTATGTGGTTGGCGAGGATAATAGTACTCGCGGTCAGCGCTAAGTTCCTGTTGCACCGAGCGCAACTGATCTTCGGCTCGTGAAATGTGGACCCCTGGGGAGGTCGCCTCGCCACCAGCTCCCCGCCGCATTTCGTCCAGGTGCTGCGCGTAGTCCCTTTCGATACCACATAACCGCTGCTCGGTGGTGTCTCTGTTCTTCTGGATCTGGCTGTAAATCTCGCGCAACATGAGGCTATGTTTCCTAAACAACTTCGTCATTTGCCTCTTCAGCACCACAATATCCTTTTGATCACACAAAAAGTCAGCGATTTCGCTAGGGGGGGGGGGGAGGCGAAAACTCCTCATTTATTTCAAGATCAGCGGAATAGACCTTTCGGTAGCCTGAAGGGGAGGGGGTTAGCCAAACGAAAGTAGGACTCATCGAGGAAAAAGGTGAGCACTCATGCTAACCTGGAGAAGGCACAACCCCCTTGTCGGGGCGTTGGCGAGACGACCCAGGTTGCCCTTGAAAGGGTTTGTCTAAAGGTAGCGTGAACAATTTTCCTAGTCCTGGGCAGGGCTGCGCGAGGTCGACAATCCGGTTGGAGGCAGGAGTCCGGTGGTCGGGAGCTCCCTCGTTCGAGGGCCCTGAACCGGGATAACGACCTGGATGTCCGAGTGAACCAATGATTGAGACGGCAGGACTGGCAGGCCGGTGGTCCCAAAAGTGACAGCTGCTAGGAGCAAAGCGAGGTAAAAACCAGGGGATAAGGGAGAGAGATGGCCGGACGGTGACAAGTAACTTACTAGGCGCGAGCCAAATAGGCGTGTATGATAGGTGGGGCGAGCCGAGTAGTAAGGCCGCACTTGTCCCAAGCTACATCGAGGAGGTGGGCGAATGCCAACTTCATCAGACGCTCGCCACTCCGGGTGGGGTGAGTCAGGAGGAGCGTGTGCAAGCTCAATCAGGCACTCACCGCTCTAGAGAGGAGCGAGTGTCAGCTTCATCAGTGTTGAAGTTGGTGAAACACCGTCGAGGCCAACTGCACTCACGCATGCCATCGACGCCAAGTCGCACCACCGGAGAACAACACCATCAAGGCCACTGCACTCCCGCAAGCCTTCGCCGCCATGTCCGCATCGCCGGAGAGAAACTCCGTCAAGGCCACTGCACCGCCGCAAGCCTTCGCCGCCACGCCCGCACCGTCTCATCTATTCCGAGACTGGTAGAGATCCTCTCCTCCAAGACCGGTGGCTATTTCCTCCAAAGCCGGTGGATACTTTGAGAGTCCCACACGAGGAGAAATGCTCCGCCGCCATCGCACGGTGTTGCACCAACGACAACCACGAACGACATCCAACAGGGGTCTCCCACCCCTTGCGGCACCAAGAGTGAGACGACGACAACGACTCCTCCTCGCGAACTAGAACGGGGCCGCAAATCCCCTCACGCGAACACCCAGGCCGACTGTTTTTCTATTCTTCCTGGCGGCTGTTCTCCTCTACGTTAACAGGTAAACATATCTCTATATATTTATATATCTGTAAACCTACAGGCGGCGACCAATTTTAACACATGCAAGAGAAAGAAGAGAGATAGCCTCTCTCTCTAAAAACAAGGAAAGCCATTAAATAGTCAATATTCTCTCCTTTTTATGACGTTTCTAAATTTGAATCCGAAACAAAAATAACAATCACCACTTTGGTTCAGGATTCGACGCCACCATCTGCAAAAAGCACTGACTGCACACAACAACAACAGCACAGGCAACTCTGCATGTAGCACCGCCTCAATCTGAAGCATCATCCGACCTGCTCCATTCGACTCATTTCTGTTCTGCCTCAACCCGTGAACGTCGCTGCAACGTGATCGTAGAAACTGACTCACATGACCTGAGTCCCAGAAGGACGATCATCTGCACCACCACAACAATCCATCTTATCCGCCTCAGAAATCATGAGCACACAACCACACGTCGTGATCCCCATCAGCCGACACAAATTACCGCACTACACAGCTCTCCTGAGCATTGTTAACCCAGAAATCGACGATCCTTCCCAAAGTAGCCAGCTGGCTAATCGCTACCCTCAGATTATCCCTAGTGTTCGCGACAAGTCCAAGTGCAGGCAGACAGTTTTCCCTGTCCGCCTAGGTCCCCTAGCAACCGCGTGCCCTGCGGGACGGCGGGCTGTTCCCATAGCTCACCCTCGCAGGCCATGCAGTTAGGCCCGCTAACCGTGCAACGCTCTTCCTTGCAGGAGGCAACCTACCATCGGGAACCCACCCGCGAGGGGCGGTCTCCGCTCCGCCAGCAAGCCGGGCGGACTCCCCCTGGAGTCCGCCCAGGCCGCACGCAGGGGGAGGCCTCCGCTCCGCAGCCAGCTGGGCGGACTCCCCCTGGAGTCCGCCCAGGCAGCCCGCAGGGGGCGGCCTCGGCTCCGCAGCCAGCCGTGCGGACTCCCCCTGGAGTCCTCCCAGGCCGCCCGCAGGGGGCGGCCTCCGCTCCGCAGCCAGCCGGGCGGACTCCCCCTTGAGTCCGCCCAGGCAGCCCGCAGGGGGCGACCTCCGCTCCGCAGCCAGCCGGGCGGACTCCCCCTGGAGTCCGCCCAGGCCGCCCGCAGGGGGCGGACTCCCCCTGGAGTCCGCCCAGGCCGCCCGCAGGGGGCGGCCTCCGCTCCGCAGCCAGCCGGGCGGACTCCCCCTGGAGTCCGCCCAGGCCGCCCGCGGGGGGCGGCCTCCGCTCCGCAGCCAGCCGGGCGGACTCCCCCTGGAGTCCGCCCAGGCCGCCCGCAGGGGGCGGCCTCCGCTCCGCAGCCAGCCGGGCGGACTCCACCGGAGTCCGCCCAGTCCGTCCAGCAACGGGCGGTCTCCGTTCTTTCCTGACCTCCTGCCGTATGCTTCGCCTGCCGACCTGGCAGACTCGTTTTTCCAATCCGCCGAGTCCGCGCAGGTCGTCATGATGACGTCACTGGGCCCCGCTTCTAGAAGATCCTTCCCCTGACCTATAAATAACCCCCATTGCCTCTCATTTTTGAGGAGGCCAGAGGCAGAGAAGACGCAAGAGGAAAACTGCAGCCTGCCAGCAAGCTCTGCGGACTCCATTTTCCAGTCCGCGCAGTCCTCCACAGTTGATCCAGCAAGCTCTGCGGACTCCATTTTCCAGTCCGCGCAGTCCTCCACAACATACCATCAGCTTGCCAGCAAGGTCTGCGGACTCAATTTTCCAGTCCTCCACAGCTGCAGGCAGCCTCTTTTCCTTAGTCTTTTTCCTTAGTCTCTAACAACTTCTTCCCAAACCGCCAGCTTCCCCCTTTATACCCTTTAATGCTTTTTCATGTAAAGGTGCACTAGCAAGCTGTAATCTTGTTTCTTGATTAGAGGAAAGCTCGTCGCAGGAGTGACATTTAAGCCGCGGCGGGCGAAGTCTGTTATTGCCGCTGCTAGCGGCCCCCTCTCCTTGCTCTCTGCTCGGCAAGCCTTCCCTCTGCTCAACAAGCCTTGCCCTCTGCTCAGCAAGCCTTGCCCTCTGCTCAGTAAGCCTTGCTCTCTGCTCAACAAGCCTTGCCCTCTGCTAGCAAGCCTTGCCCTCTGCTCAGCAAGTCTTGCCCTCTGCTCAGCAAGCCTTGCCCTCTGCTCAGCAAGCCTTGCCCTCTGCTCAGCAAGCCTTGCCCTCTGCTCAGCAAGTCTTGCCCTCTGCTCAGCAAGCTTTTTCTCTGCTAAGCAAGTTCTTCGCCGCTCCTTGAGCTTCTCTGCTGGTCGATCGTCATAGTAACTGTCTGCTCGACAGCTCCTGATCAACCTCCTCCTCCTCTCTTGGTCAACCTTCTCTGTTGATCAAGCTTCTCCTCTCCTCTATCCCCGCAACTTCCTTGACGAGCTGTTTGCTCCACTCTCGAGCACTCAGAAGCTTCCGCAACCTTCATCCTCTTCCTCTCCTAGCCTGTGAGACCGAACACCCCTTCCGTGTTAGCTGTGCCCAGGTGCCGTTTCTGCGCATCAACAGTTAACACGCGACCTTCAGATCCGAACAGATAGTGAAAACTGACAGAGCCACGACAGACCACCAACCAGCTGAGAACATTGCACCAAGTCCCAGTGAAGATCCTCTCTGGGAGGCCTTCGAGCAATCGCGCCGTGAGAATGCCTAGCAGTTCCAAGCAATCAATAAAATTCTTGTTGCAATCACACATCGATTAGACGCTAATCCAGCAACAGCTCCAGCTGCTCCAATCAACCCAACACTAACATGGGAGCATCAACAAGCTTATTCTCAAGCTTGCCCGCCGTTCTATCCTCCTTACACCCCAACCTTTCCGCAAGCGCCTGCAGCCCCTTTGCGACCTCAAGATGAAGAGTTTGCAGCTCGTCCAAACTTCTTCCGGGGAGCAGCCCGTGGAAGCCCTGCAAGATTTCTCAACTTCCAAGGAAGTCATCCTTGCCCCCCAGCTTCTGCCTTTGCTCCTGCAGCAGCTTTTCCCTTTTATTCCCATGCTTCCTTTACAGCTACAGCCTATGCTCCCTTTAATCCCTATGCTGTGGGAGAGCAGGAAGAGCCATCACCCTTTACCGAGAGTGTTCGTCACGAACCAACTCCAGCTAACTTCAGAGAGCCTCGACTGCCAATCTACACTGGAGAGACTGATCCAGTAAAGCACCTTCAAGCTTTTGAGTCAGCCGTTGCTCTCAAAACCCTTTCAGATGCGACTAAGTGCAAGCTCCTTGTCACCACCTTTGATGGGCAAGTGAGGGACTGGTTCTATGGCCTCCGTGCTCACTCCATCACTTCCTTCGTTGATCTACGAAGAGAGTTTCTTCTCAGATTCTCTACCTCCACCAAGAGAAAGGGTGGTCCTGAAGCCCTCTTTGAGATCAGGCAGCGCAGTGATGAAACTTGGTCTCAATTCGTTGATCGATTCCAGAAAGAGATTTTGGACATCGAGATCGTTGATCAAGAAATGTACCGAGTGGCTCTTATCCACGGTCTTCGTGAAGGGCCTCTCAAGTTTGAAGCCAATGTACGTGCTCCAAGAATGTACCAAGAGTTGATTGCTCTAGCCAACTCGTACATCCGAGGCGAAAAGAGCAATCCAGGCTTCGTTTCCAAGCTCTTATCAGAGAAAGATACGTTTCACAAGCAGCCTCCGAGGTCTCCTTACAATCGTTTCCCATCTCATTCAAGAAAAGAGAAAAGGCTTCAACGCCACCGATACTCCTTTCCGAGCCATGATCGTGCTCAAGGTCAACCGCTACTACCACCAGCTCCATCTTCTCAAACAGCTGCAGTCTATCAGCAACAAGGCAATGACTCGCACGAGTCCGAACTAGATGAAATCATGCTTCAGGTGAGCCAAATCATGAAAGATAGGGCCAACTACAAGAAGCCTTATCGACCAGCTGATCAAAGATCTAGGGGTTCAGAACCTTACTGCGAATTCCACAAAGAGCCAGGTCACTTGACTGAGCACTGCCGAGCATTCCGTCAGCTTGTGCAAAGGATGCTCCAGCAGGGTAAGATGTGTGACCTTCTTCCTAAAGAAGATCGCCCTGATCCATCAACTTCAAAGGACAAAGAAGTTGCAGACGTTCCTTGCTCCTCAAAGGGAGTGAGCCTAATCGAAGAGCCTCCTCTCCTCGTTGTTAACTAAGCCGTCGAATGCTTCAATGCCGATGACGAGGGTGTGCTTGGAAGGCTATTCTAAGCAAGCAATGGACTTCACAGTCCTCCAAAGCTCCTCACAACCCTGATGGGTTATCTCAACCCTTGCTCTTTCTTTTTTCAGATATTTTCATTTTACCAAACACTTCTCATTGTTCATTCTTGCTTTTCAGCATAATTTTTATCTGGGATCTCATACTGACACAGTTCCCTTCTTGTGATGCTCCTTCCTCTATTTTTCTCTTTGCCAAAGAGATCACTACACCAATGAGATATCGCTGAGTCTTGCTATAGGCCCCCTTGAGATTGGATTCCGGCGTAAGACCACAACGACCACATATCGCGGGGAGTGTTCGCATATGTGTAGTGTGGGCTATCCAACTCTCATGCAGAGGAATACGAGACTTTGGATCCTAGCCGGCATCTGACACAGAGTGTGTGCTAGGGGAGCCCCATGTGTTAGTTATGCTGTGCTTCGCAAATGATACATTACAGTTACGGTGATCTTTGCTTGACAAGCAATGTCAATCAAGCGTAGCCTTGTCTCTTTGATCATCTCACAGCTGTGATGGCCGAACACTCTCTGGTACTCTCGATCCGTGCCTTCGCGGGTTCCTACAATTCCACTGATCAATCCACAGACAAGCAATAGACCACTTGGCATAACTAGTCTTATTGATCAGTGATGATTGTACCCAAGGCAAAAGAGCAGTGTATCTATCGATCCTTCCCAGGATCTTCCTTGCTTCTCTCTTTTGTGCCCTCCTAGAGGATGCGCGGCCAACCCGCTTTGAGCAGGGCTATACTCGAGATGATTTTCTCAAGCAAGCGATGCATAAAGCCCACGGGGAACACCTGTGACAGCATTTAGCCTTCTTTAGTCATCTCCGAGTATAGACCTCCCTTTTTGTCAATTGCCTTCTTTCACAGGTGAACAAGTTGATCCGACCTACCAAAAGGATATCCAGCATTCATCTATGCTCATCTTATAAACATTGCTTGCTCAAGCTCTATCAGATAAGGATTCACAGTGCTATTCGTTACTCTTGTCAAAATCTAATGACATCAAACATTAATCAAACCATAACAGCAGTTAACACTCGGTTTATTGATCCGGGCTTCATGACAGAGAGTTCATCAGGCATTTTCCTTGCTATTTGGTCATGTTGGCCTTATCTCATCAACAGTTAACACCTGCAAGCCTCATCCAGGTACTTGCAGTTTAGTTCATTATGATATGCATGTCGTTCACTATTTTCTCTTTGCAGTGAATAACAGACATTTGCAAGCTTCTCTTCACAGGTACCTGCAAGCTATTTTTCATATCTTGTTTGCTCCTAACTCTTTTCTTGCAGAGAACATCAAACACTTGCAAGCCTTTTCCCAGGTACTTGCAAGCTTCTTTCATTTACATGTTTTGCTTCTAACTCCTCCTTGCAGAGATTAGCAAAAACTTGCAAGCCTTCTCTCAGGTACTTGCAAGCTCCTTTTACATATATGTCTGATCCTAACCCTTTCCTTGCAGAGATTAGCAGACACCTGCAAAGTCTCATTCAGGTACTTGCGAGTCATTACGCTTCTGTGTTTTTCTCTCACTTCCATTTTGCAGAACTTAGTGGAAGACACATCTTCATTTTTTGCAAAGGCAAACTCAGGTACGCGTGAAATGTACCTTCCATTTATGTCTTCACTAACTTTTTCTGCGCAGGAAAAAGATAGGTAATGGCAACTCAGTTGGGAGAAGAATCAGGTTCTATTTCCCCTTCTCTCTTCTTCCTTCGGGGTGGATCACGATTTTCGTGGGTCTCCAACTTTTTCGAAGTTCCCTTCAGAACTTCAAAAAGTGCGGAGATTATGTTAACCCAGAAATCGGCGATCCTTCCCAAAGTAGCCAGCTGGCTAGTCGCGACCCTCAGGTTCTCCCTAGTGTTCGCGACAAGTCCAAGTGCAGGCAGACAATTTTCCCTGTCCGCCTTGGTCCCCTAGCAACCGCGTGCCCTGCGGGACGTCGGGCTGTTCCCATAGCTCACCCTCGCAGGCCATGCGGTTAGGCCCGCTAACCGTGCAACGCTCTTCCTTACAGGAGGCAACCTACCATTGGGATCCCACCCGCGAGGGGCGGTCTCCGCTCCGCCAGCAAGCTGGGCGGACTCCCCCTAGAGTCCGCCCAGGCCGCTCGCAGGGGGCGGCCTCCGCTCCGCAGCCAGCCGGGCGGACTCCCCCTGGAGTCCGCCCAGGCCGCCTGCAGGGGGCGGCCTCTGCTCCGCAGCCAGCCGAGCGGACTCCCCCTGGAGTCCGCCCAGGCCGCCCGCAGGGGGCGGCCTCCGCTCCGCAGCCAGCCGGGCGGACTCCCCCTGGAGTCCGCCCAGGCCGCCCGCAGGGGGCGGCCTCCGCTCCGCAGCCAGCCGGGCGGACTCCCCCTGGAGTCCGCCCAGGCCGCCCGCAGGGGGCGGCCTCCGCTCCGCAGCCATCCGGGCGGACTCCCCCTGGAGTCCGCCCAGGCCGCCCGCAGGGGGCGGCCTCCGCTCCGCAGCCAGCCGGGCGGACTCCCCCTGGAGTCCGCCCAGGCCGCCCGCAGGGGGCGACCTCCGCTCCGCAGCCAGCCGGGCGGACTCCCCGGAGTCCGCCCAGTCCGCCCAGCAACGAGCGGTCTCCGTTCTTTCCCGGCCTCCTGCCGCATGCTTCGCCTGCCGACCTGGCGGACTCATTTTTCCAGTTCGCCGAGTCCGCGCAGGTCGTCATGATGACGTCACTAGGCCCCGCTTCTAGAAGATCCTTCCCCTGGCCTATAAATAGCTCCCATTGCCTCTCATTTTTGAGGAGGCCAGAGGCAGAGAAGACGCAAGAGGAAAACTGCAGCCTGCCAGCAAGCTCTGCGGACTCCATTTTCCAGTCCGCGCAGTCCTCCACAGTTGATCCAGCAAGCTCTGCGGACTCCATTTTCCAGTCCGCGCAGTCCTCCACAGCATACCATCAGCTTGCCAGCAAGCTCTGCGGACTCAGTTTTCCAGTCCTCCACAGCTGCAAGCAGCCTCTTTTCCTTAGTCTCTGGCAACTTCTTCCCAAACCGCTAGCTTCCCCCTTTGTACCTTTTAATACTTTTTCATGTAAAGGTGCACTAGCAAACTATAATCTTGTTTCTTGATTAGAGGAAAGCCCGTCGCAGGAGTGACATTTAAGCCGCGTCGGGCAAAGTCTGTTGTTGCCGCTGCTAGCGGCCCCCTCTCCTTGCTCTCTGCTCAGCAAGCCTTCCCTCTGCTCAACAAGCCTTGCCCTCTGCTCAGCAAGCCTTGCCCTCTGCTCAGCAAGCCTTGCCCTCTGCTCAGCAAGCCTTGCCTTCTGCTCAGCAAGCCTTGCCCTCTGCTCAGCAAGCTTTTTCTCTGCTAAGCAAGTTCTTCGCTGCTCCTTGAGCTTCTCTGCTGGTCGATCGTCATAGTAACTGTCTGCTCGACAGCTCCTGATCAACCTCCTCCTCCTCTCTTGGTCAACCTTCTCTGTTGATCAAGCTTCTCCTCTCCTCTATCCCCGCAACTTCCTTGACAAGCTGTTTGCTCCACTCTCGAGCACTCAGAAGCTTCCGCAACCTTCATCCTCTTCCTCTCCTAGCCTGTGAGACCGAACACCCCTTCCGTGTTAGCTGTGCCCAGGTGCCGTTTCCGCGCATCAACAAGCATGGTATGCCCTCACGCAACCATCATGACTCTACCTCGGGCCACCCAACTGTAGCCACCTGAATCCAATCTGCTCAGTGTGTAAAACATCTAGCTGTTAGTCATACAGACTCTTAAGTGATGGTGAGAACCTCATCACTCTGCACCCTGACCCAGCTGTCACCTAGTACGCAACCTAGCCTCAAGGCCTTTTTGCACGCTGCGAACTAGCACTCCTGTATGACTGCACTGTTTTCAATGGTAAAAATACCATACCCTCTTTTGGCCCAGATCGAAATCGTGCTCCACTCAATCCCTTGCCAAATTGCCCCACCATACCCATCCGCTGCTGCCAAGATGTGACCGCCCTCAGGAGTAGGGCCCACTAACATCTGTCTGGATAGCACTGCGATCGTGACCTCCACTAGCTCCATTATATCCTTCTCATATAAGAGCATTGTCACTAAGGACGGGTAAAAAAAAGTGAGCGAGGTAAGAGTGAAACGGGTCTTCACGTCTCCCTCCGTCTCTGCAACAGCTGCCTCTAACTGACACAGAAACCGTCTGATAACACATCGTGTACCCACAAATAATCTTCTCCAGGTAACATATCCGCAGTTATCATGACCTTCTCATGCAGTACCACCTGTCATAGGTCAAATCCGCCACTGTCGCACTTCTTCAAAAACACTGTCCAGATTCACGTTCTTCTCTGTCATGGTTGTCCTACTGCACGATTAGGAGACCTGATTAATTCAAAGGTCGGATTTGAAAAGATGGGGAGCGGACCTAGTCGTCACCCACCGCAGTCAAATCGTTCCTCGAAATGTCCAATCAGTTGCCTTCAGAACCTGGTTTTGATACCACTTGTTGAGATATAATACTGAAACTATCCCCTAGGCACAACCAAATATTTACAGGATGTATAAGAACATATAAATCTGAACAAACCAATGCATACAAAATTAATGTAACTGCAATAAAATACATAAAGAAATGTACCGACGTCCGTTACAGTAAACATCGCGGAGAACCAGACTCGCTCAATCCGCTGGAGAGAGAATTATCTGGACTGCAATCCGCTAGCACAACGAACACACAAGATTCACCGAGAACCTTCGTCGTCCGATGACGACCAAACCACCCGCCATCACCGGAGAAGCACCGTCGAGGCCAACTACACTCACACATGCCATCGACGACAAGTCGCACCACCGGAGAACAACACCATCAAGGCCATTGCACTCCCGCAAGCCTTCGCCGCCATGTCCGCATCGCCGGAGAGAAACTCCGTCAAGGCCACTGCACCGCCGCAAGCCTTCGCCGCCACGCCCGCACCGCCTCATCTACTCCAAGACCGGTAGAGATCCACTCCTCCAGGACCAGTGACTATTTCCTCCAAAGCCGGTGGATACGTTGTGAGTCCCACACGAGGAGAAATGTTCCGCCGCCATCGCACGGTGTTGCACCAACGACAACCACCGACGACATCCAACAAGGGTCTCCCACCCCTTGCGGCACCAAGAGTGAGACGACGACAACGACTCCTCGCGAACTAGAACGGGGCCGCAAATCCCCTCACGCGAACACCTAGGCCGGCTGTTTTTCTATTCTTCATGGCTGCTGTTCTCCTCTACGTTAACAGGTAAACATATTTATATATATTTATATATCTGTAAACCTACAGGCGGTGACCAATTTTAACACATGCAAGAGAGAGAAGTATCTCTCTCTCTAAAAACAAGGAAAGCCATTAAATAGCCAACATTCTCTCCTTTTTATGGCGTTTCTAAATTTGAATCCGAACCAAAAATAACATACACGCTCGAAACATGTGCGAAACAACTCCACCTTACAAAACAAACCAAAAATGCGCGAAAGCGCACTACAAAAATAAAAAAAATATGTGATAATAATAATAAAAACGAATCGACGCTGGTTGCATCAGAGGGATGAACCAATAAAAACTTGAAATGAAACTGTATGGAAGGGTGTTGTTGTATCTAATTTTTATACTGTATTATGCTTATTCTCTAGGCGGGAGATACGGCCGAGATCTGCAGTTAAATAAGGATTAACGACCGATATATGGCCGTATCAATGCGCGATACATACAGTTGTATCTCCAGCAGATACGACCATATCTCGGCCGTTGAATGCTTGTTCCTACGGTAAATACACATCTCCCAGCTAGAAATACATGAAGTAACCCACCTACAATTTTCTCCGCACCTAAAAATAGATGGGATTAATCACCTACAATTTTAGATATTTGCAGGCCCTGCCCTGTACACTCCTGTGTTCTCCTCGATAATGTGGTCATGCTCGTCTCCTTTCCCCATCTCTATACGACGCCCAAACCCTAAGAATGGAGCTGGGACTCGCTACGCTATCTTCTTCCACAAGCCTCACAGGAACTGTTCTCTCCCTCTCTCCCTACCCCCCTACTCGCTTCCTCGCCCGCGAAACTTTCCGCTCTCATCCCTCCCCTCGCAACCAATTCCAAGCAGTAGCTGCTTCCCGGTCCAGGGCAAAACTCCCATCCGTCGAGGGGAGAAACATGACAACCCTCTCCGAAACCAGGAGGCCGATCGAAAACGAAGAAGATGAAGAAGAAGCGGAATGGTCAGTGGACGAGCAAGGGGAGCGGTTATCGTCTGATTCGTCTGCCTCCTTTCTCTCTCTGAACTCGAAGCCCGATAGGAGCCTTGCGTTGCTGGATGATTACGAACTTGAAGAGCTCCATTCTGACCATTTCACCAGTCCATCACATCGCAGCGGTTGTTACTTCTTCTTCTTCTCTGTTTTTTTTTTGTTTCTTGCTTCCGCTCCATTCTCACATCAACTTCCCAAGTTCTTCGGTAGTAGTTCGCCATTTTGTTGGAAGAGTGGCGATTTAGATTTCTCATGTATGAGTGTACTTTTGGCATTTGCACCCTCGAAAATATCACTTTTGGCACTTTGCATTTCAAATGTTTAAATATTGCACTTTGCACCTCCATTCTCATATTCTTGGCACTTTGCACCCTAGCAAGGGTAATTTCTGGTACCTGAATTCAAATGCCTAAGGTGTAAAGTGTCAAGAATATGATAATGGGGGGTGTGCAAATTGCAATATTTAAACATTTGGGCTGCAAAGTGCCAAAAGTGATATTTTTGGGGGTTCAAAGTGTCAAAAACCCTGATGTATTTAGTGGGAGTTATAGTATTAATTATCATTCTATCCCATCAAACAAAAGAGATACCTACATACACTGAATTTAACTACTAGGGTGTGTTCGTTTTGTAGGTATTAGGAGGAAGGAATTGGAATTAGGTGTCCAATTCCAACATTTGTGTTCGTTTGCTATTTTTGAAGGATGGAATTTGATCAATCAATTTTGAGAGGAAGGAATTGGGTCAATTCCAATTTTTGTGTTCGTTTGAGACTTTTTTTGGACGGAATAGGATTTCAACCAAAACCAATAGATTTTGGCCCCTTATAATTTAGGATATCCACAAAACCGACCTAATTTGGTTGATTTTGCAACTTTAAGACCGAGTGGTTAAAATGGAGAAGCTCCTTAGGGGTATTATGTGATGAGAATATATAAAAATTTAAATATAAGTTAGATAAAATTGAAATTGGGCAAACAGTGTTGTATGTATTTTAGTTTTGGGCAGTAAAAACTTGCTAATATTTAAACCTAGCATGACACAATGAGCGAGAAAATTAGAAAGAAAAATAAGGAATGATTATATTTGAAGAACACTGTGAGTGACATCCATCGAAGATAAGATAATAGAAAATAGATTTTGTGATTTGATCATGTACAATCAAGATTGGAAAATGTAATAATAAGATAAGTAAACAGAGTTAAAGTCAAATGATTAGGTAGGAGAATGAATACTTGTTGTAAGTTGTTTAAGATGATTTGTATAGTTTTGTTACGGGCCTACTTCCGTAACAATGGTAACTCGCTGGAGTGTTGATCGGAGAGGGAGATGATGACGATAGTGGAGGATACTGTGGAGCTGAAATCGCGGCTGCCTAGGCGGGGTTGCTCATTGGAGGAGAGAGCCACCAATATCTCACAACTAGAACTTCATTTCATAGCAACCAAACATACAATACCAATGCCTTTATATTGGCTACAAGATGACCCTTACAAATCCTAATCTCTCACCTAATAAGACAATAATAATAAGGATAAAAGGACTCGGTGCTCGAGACACATAACTTCTCATAAAACCCGTAACACATAACAACCCATATCATAATACGCGGTCCAAAACATCTCACGTGCCCTCCAAAAAGAGTTTGCTCGCAAACTCTATCCGATGCCCTCGTCGTCAGAGTACTCGACGTGTAGGTAGAAAAGCCGGTTGCACTTGTGGCCGCGGGTGTACTGCTCGTTGCAATTAAAACATAGTCCCTGGGCGCGTCGTTGCAACATCTCAGCATGAGATAATCAGCGGACCGGTGGAGTTGGATGACCCGCGATACGACCCTGTTGAACGATGTTGGTGGCAGGCGGGTAGGCTTCCTGTGCTAGATGGAGGCGACGATCGCAGAGTCGGGCCAGAATCATAACAGTCACTAAGTCGGGGGGGGGGGGGGTCAAACTCGACATCCAGTCGCAGGCGCTCATGAAGTCCAACGGTGAAAATGTCGACCTGCATATCTAGGGCAAGGGGGACATGCGCCAAGAAAAGCTGAAATTGTTCCAGGCACCCATCCATGGTCCCCGTTTGTCGCAGAGATGTGAGTTCGCCGAGGGGGTTGCTGCGGATAGGTCTGAAACGCAAGTTGCATAGGCTCTTGAAGTCATCCCAGAGCAGATTCGGTCGGTGAGAAGTTGAGAGGCCCACAAAACAGCGGAGTCGAGCAGATGAAAAGATGCTAGATGGATCCGGTCTGCGGCCGAAGTTTGTTGGTGGCCGAAGAATTACTCACACTTGGTGAGCCAGCACAATCGATCAGTTTTCCCATCATAGGTAGAAAATTTCAATCGGGTGTAGCGTGGAAGAATAACAACGTCGGGGTGCGCGGAAATTGGAGACAGAGGCTCGTGGACGGTCAAGAACGGAGGTGCCTGGCGGAGAAGTGGCGGTGCTTGACAGCTGCTTGTATGATCGTGTGCAGGGGTGGCAGGAAGATCATGAAGGCGCTTGGAGAGCGCAATAATGACCTCCTGATGACAGTCCGCGAGAGCAGTTTGCGCAGCTTGTTGCGCCATGACGGTCTGCAGCATGGTCATAATCCGACTTAGTTGGTCAGATGAGTCTCCCATAGTGCGAGATAAGGAACGAGAAGAGGAGCGGGTGACCGGGCGGTCGAATTGTGCCGAGTCGGATGATTGGGAGTGACCACGTGACTTGCGGTGATGCCCAATGATTAATAAAGTAAAGGTTGTTGGGGCTTGTATCAGAAATGACAAGAAGAAAAACTGATGGGGAAAAAGAAACAACTGGAGGGGGCCTGTACGCGGGCAGAAGAGTTTAATAGACAAGGGGGGATTTAATAGCCTGATTGCTATGCTAGGTTTAGGCAGGGGCGGGCTCGAGGAAATAAAAAAAGCGCTGCGGCTCAGACGTTTCTCTGTACACGAGGGATGGAGGGTGCGGGGCTCGAGAACACAGAACACGAGAACGTGGGGCTCGGCGGGGTAAAGATGATAGTGCATTGGTCGAGATTGCAGAGTCACCGACAAGAGATAGGCGACAACAAAAGGGGCTTGATTGGAACCGGACGGAGCGGAGTTGTTGTAGGCCAGACGGAACTGTACGGGGCTTCCCTGCGTCGAGGATGAAACAACGCCTGTCGACGAAGCAGTCGATGCGGCCGTCGACGAAGTCGCGATTAGGAAGCGTTATGGATGACGAAGAGCTAGCCGCAACCCGCGACTGTGGCTGGGGACGAAATGGCGTGGAGTGCGGCGGGGTTTGTAGATGCAGTCGTCGATCGTGTCTTGCAGATGCGGTTTGCTCTTCCAAACCCGTCCGGAGGGCTGATGGAGAACAGGGGACGGGGGAATGACATCGACACGATGTTGACGTGCGTGCGCGAAAGATGACCAAGTAGCTTTGATACCAAGTTGTTACAGGCCTACTTCCGTAACAACGGTAACTCGTCGGAGCGTTGATCAGAGAGGGAGATGATGGCGGTGGTGGAGGATACTGTGGAGCCAAACGGCTGCTGCGTAGGCGGGGTTGCTCGTTGGAGGAGAGAGCCACCAATATCTCGCAATAAGAGACAAGACAAACTAGAACTTCATTTCATAGCAACCAAACATACAATACCCACGCCTTTATATAGGCTACAAGATGACTCTTACAATTCCTAATCTCTCACCGAATAAGACAATAATAATAATAAGGATAAGGATAAAATGGCTCGGTGCTCGAGACCCCATAACTTCTCATAACAACCCGTAACACATAACAACCCATAACATAATATGCGGTCTGTAACAAGTTTCTGTGTAACAATTGATACAACGATCAATGTAATAGAATAAGGATTTATATAGCTGGAGCGGCTCGATCGCCGACAACTTAGAACGAGCGGACGGAGGCGGCTGGTCGGACCATTGTTAAGATTAAGATATTTTCCCGGGAGGAATCCGACAAGAGAAGGGGGCTGACGGTGGTGTGCGAGAAAGGATGAAGAATAAAGAGGAAACTTATGGAGCAACCCTAAAATCTTTCATACATCTCAGATAAAACAACTCATAAACTCCTCCCCCATATAAAGATGAGGGAGGGTACATATAATACATTAAAATATTAATAGTCATTAATTAATATTAATTAATAATAATACTTAATTAATATTAACCAATTAATTAACACTAATTAATTGCCAAATCATGGTGGTCTCCATATGCGATCTTCGGTGGTCTCGATGAGGAGTAGTCGCTCCAGCGAATGCGTGAGAGTAACATTATCTCTGGTGGTCTCAACGAGGAGTAGCCGCTCCGGCGAATGCGCGTGGGTAACAAGGAAGGAATTGATTTATAGAACATGATTTTATCGATTGATACAAAGGGAAGTGCCATTGGTTTTATTCCGGTGGAGCAACACTACTAGGATTTATGGTTGGAAGTAATCAAATAAATATTTAGTCACCGCGAGAGACGAGAAGAGATGTGGAGCTTAGAAGATATGTCAACTATGATCTTCTTAGAGATCAGTGGCTCTATTTGGGTAGATACATTAGTTGGTACAAATTGTTGTAGGGATTGAAAAGTTACGGGATCGATTTGGTGTTTACAAAGGATGTCGTTGAAGAACGAATGTCTCATAACAGGACATCAATAGTCATTCCTAAAGATCATCGCGCAAGAGAAGCTCATTGTGCGTGGAGATATACAAAATGGACATGATTTTTACCATAGCAATGCTGCAATGGTGTCTTAGCGGTAGAGGGCGAATCTATGAAATACATGCTTTACTGTGGGTTCATACGCGTCCACTGCGTTTCTTTCTTCGCCAATGCTGGTCTTCTCAAGTCATCCCGTTTCAGCAAAAGATGTCTTTTCAAATGGTCGTTTGAGTGAACTTGTTTCGACTGCGCGTGAGCATTGATCTGTTGGAAGATCAAATGCTGCAGTTGTGGTTCACTCATCTTCTATACCAATTTGTTACTAACTAGATCACAATAAGACAATGTAGCCTTGCTGCGACTGCTAGAGGCATGATATTAGAGGGAGTGCTACCAAATTCTTTCAGAGTTCTTGAAAATTCATCTTATTTCCTTCTTTCCACCCCATAAGTATTCTTTAAATACAAGTCACATAATACATTTGTAAAAGAGTCCACAAGAAAGGATAAACTGCAAATGTACCCTCCATAAAGTAAAAAGGCAAAATGCATAAAAGGTTAATTGCATGAATAAAAATCTTAATTACCACCAACTAAAATACATAAACAAGATGCATATTTAACCCCTCAACTAACGGACACGGACAAATTACTATGAATTGTTGGCAGGAGCATCTTTGTTACTTCCATTTTTACTTCTGATGCAATACGATAATTTTTATTGCATGTTTTAGGGCTACATTTGTTTTAGAGAAAATTCACTAGGAGGATCTTATGACTTATCTATGTCCCGAGCGAATCCTGAATTCCCAAAGTTGATTAATTAAACTGACTTAAATTCACATGTTTTCTAAATCAGCTTAAGCAATGGATGACAGTATAAAAAGTACTAATTGTTTGAAAAAATTCACTATATTAAAAACTTAATCTCTAGAACTTATTATAATAGTTGTAGAGATTATTATAATAGTTTTTTTAAATATATCATGCATTACATGGGTTCTTTCTTTTCTAATTTGTAATAATAACACAACTATTGGTGTTCTCTTAGCTCGATATGGAATTGATATATTTTCATGATTCTATATTCTTTATAATTATGAATCTTTATCTGAACCTGAGTTTGTGCATGTTTCTTAGCCTAAGAAGCTCATTGTAGTATTTTTAAGTATTGTCAAGCACATTTTTTTATAAATGCAGGATATGTAGCTGTTTTGGGCAAGCCCAATGTAGGAAAGAGCACTCTTTCAAACCAAATGATAGGTCAAAAGCTCTTCATTGTGACAGATAAACCTCAAACTACACGGCACCGAATCCTTGGTATATGTTCAGACATTGATTATCAGGTATATGTTCTAACAATCAAGATTTTTGTTGTTAAATATTTTACTTTTTTTCATTAAGCATTTTGACTTGTGCTTAGTTTGCAGATGATACTATACGATACACCTGGGGTCATTGAAAGAAAATGCACAAGTTAGATTCTTTGATGATGAAAAATGTCCGCACAGCTGCAATTAATGCTGATTGTATACTTCTTGTTGTTGATGCTTCTAAGGTACCCAAGAAGGTACATATTTCACAGTTAAAACTAAGATAATACAAGAACTTAAAATCTAAACCGTCATTATTTACTTATTGTAAATTTGTAGCTTGATGAGGTTCTTGAGGAAGGTGTGGGTGCTCCCAAAGACAAAGTTCCCATTCTGTGTGTGTTGAATAAGAAGGATCTACTTAAACCTCGAGAGGTTGCACAGAGGATTGAGGTAACATTAAGATTTTGTCATGATCTAGAAGCACTTAGACTATACTATACACCGTTGTGTTACAGAGCTATGATTTTTATGCTTTCTGTGCCATTTGTTACAGTGGTATGAGAAATTCACAGAAGCTGATGAGGTCATACCTGTGAGTGCAAAGTATGGACATGGGGTGGATGATGTCAAGGACTGGATTCTCTCAAAACTTCCACTGGGACCAGCTTATTATCCCAAGGTAAGAATGTTATTGGTGATGCAATAAAGGTTTGCTTGTTTTGATTTTCGATCATATGCCACCGCATCACTTTATCTGCTAATCCTTCTTCTATTTTTGGGCACAGCGCCACGGCCCTCTAATTTTACAAGCGATACGTCCTGTAATTTATTTTTGACTGTTCTATAACTAGTATTGGATGCTCCGCATACTCTAATCTCCGTTATAAACTCCATTTCTTTCATGCTTCTGTTCTGGCTGTTGATGTAATTGAAACCCGTCGATAATCAGCATTAGACCTGGAACAAACTTCTCAGATATGGCATCTTTAATGATTCAATTTTTGAAATGATTGTGCGGAACATGCCTCATTTTTGGTTAAATTACTATCATTGTACTACATGATATTGGCCTTGGTGGGGTTCTCCCTAAAACTATTCGAGTAAAAGCAGACTGACCGAAGCACTCAAGCGAGTCAGCCAGATCGAGTGAGCAGCGCGAGTAAACGCGCTTGCTTGAAGGGATGCAAAACCGCCCCGGGGGGGGGGGGGGGGTCAGACAAAGCGCGCGCACGACGCCGCACGCGGAGCCACGAGGCCGTGCATCATGCGCGTCCCACTCCCATGCACGTATGCGCTCGCACGAGGCTGCACACGGCCTCATCGCGCGCTCGCGGCCTCTCCCCACACACGCACACACAAAGCTTAGCAGGGAAAGAAGTACGTTAGTGTTTTCCATATTGTCAAGCCTCACATTCTAAAGCAAAGTCTGCTGACTTTAAAGATGGTAGGAGCTGGTGGAGGAGACATAACGAAGGATGGCCAAGTTGTTGATTCCACTATACAGAGAAATAGAGACTGCAGATGCAGAAAAGTGGAGAATGCAGATGCAGAGAGAATTGGCAGATCGTCGAGGTACCGCCACGTTCAATCGCAAAAAAAATTGTTCTCTTGGAGTGGTCTTGAAAATAACTAGTAGGAAAAATGATTTAGTGCATTGTAATTGCTGTGAAAGAGTACTGCCGAATAACAAATTGCAGGGAAAATTTGGGAGGAAGAGAGTGTTGTCCAGCTAGAGAAGAGAGTTGGTAGTGATAATTCCAGTTCCACAAACTGAAGCAAGAGAGCCATCAACTATAAAAATCAGTGGTAATTGATTGTGTTTCTCGAGTTGAGAGAAGACAAAAGAGTTCCCAATCATATGATTGATGACACCAGAGCCGATGTGCCACTTTCCCTATGTAGCAACATTTGTGCTATCAAAAGAGGTGACAATTGAGGTTAGATTACTTGGAAGCACTGATGAGAGCCTCAATATCTGCAGAAGACAACCATCGACCGAATTCTGGCAGCCAAGTGGAGAAGGTGGAGAAGGTTCGGATTCCGTGGTACTGAGATGAGATTGAGGATGGAGGCGAGGGTACTTCGCGAAGCAACGCTCGACCAAATGTCCAAACTTCCCACAATGTGGGCAAAAAAGGCGATTTCCCTCGCGACCCCTAGTGCGGCCTCCACGGCCACGGTAAGCTCCATGATCTGCCACATGATCATAATTATCTGAGGATGAAAGGGATACAATCAGAGGTCTCCACAGGAGGTTGATAATAGAATAGATGCAAGTAGCAGTGGCAGCCAAGGTGGGAGTCGGGTTCTTTGATGTTCTGTTGGCGGATTATCTCGTGGGTGTTTGGAAGACGAAGAATATAACAAACACAAAGAGTTCGTGAAAATGTTTTTACTGAGTTGCAAGGTCAGTAGAGAAGGGCTGATGTTGGATAAGTTTTCACCAAAAATTGAACTTCTTGATATGCTGCATCAGGAGAGAAAGTTGGTGGGAGAATAGATCATATTAAAGGGTGCAAATGCAGGAGATTTTGACACCCTTGGAGTAAAGGGAAACAAGATCCCATGCCGTCTTTATGTGTCATCATGACAGATGATAGACAAGCATTTATCAGACAGACTGTTTGCAAGGCAGGCATGAACAAGAGCATCACTGACATCTCAGTTGACATAGGTGAGAGACGTTGGGTCAAGAGGGGGATCAATGAGATGATGTCGTTTGTGTTGAAAGCGCAAAAAAAAAGATAAAAAGGACACTCCAATCTGGATAATTTGGGTCAGTTAATTTGGAAGCCGTCCTGAGATTTCCAGATGTACTGGAAAGAATGATCGGTTTCAGAGCTGGAGTGTTGGAGGTACCGCCAAAAATTAACAATATGTGCTTGACAAGCTAGGAAAATGGGTGTTTGTGAGCAAGGGGTGTATGCAAGGTCGGGGAAGAATTTAGGCGAGCTTGAAAAAACACAGTAAAGTGCGAAAACGAGGGCTGCAAGTTCCCAGTTAGATCGAGGGGAGTTCGTGTGGTGGGGGGGTCGACGAGAGTGAGGATCCAAAGAGCTTGCAGGATGAATGTGTGGGCGCTGGTTAGGACTCGCAGGAAGATCACAAGAGAAGTGAACGAGCTCTCAGAGGCCACATGAAGTGTCAGAGAAGGCGCAGATGCTACTGGAGAAATCACTGATGTTGGAGATGTCGCCGAGGTGGAGAAGTCGCACTCCAAAGAGGTCTCGGGCGCTGGGGAGAGGCCGTAGACTAGAGAAGGAGCAGATGCGCAGGCGAAATTCACAAATGCTCTCGAAGCGGTGAGGTCTATAAATATCCGTGGGGATGGCTAGTTGAGCGTCAATCCCAATTGACCAGAGAGCGTGGACTGCAGTTTCACAAGGAGTTGGCGAGTACCTGAGAATGCGGGAGCACAGGTTGCGCAGGAACAATGGGCTGAAAATTTCGTGTGAGGCTGGTAGTGTTCATTCTAGATTGTAAAGATTTCGTGCGTGGCTGGGAATTCACGCTGGAGGAGAACTGCGAGCGATTTTGTTCCGCTCTGATACCATATGAGAATTTGAAATATAAAGAAATATTATTCCAAAAATTCTTAACATTTACTTGAAAACAATCTCTCTTATATAGAATAGAGGAGTAAGATTACACAATTAGAGATGTGTGACTATGTACAAGAGAAAAATATACAATGACCCATTTTTTGGGCTTTTCATCTTGGGGAAATTATCAACTATTAATGAATAACAGGGTATTATAGTTAGAAGAAAATGAATCTAACTGCATGTACACCATTAATGGCAGATACCTCATAACAATGTAAACTTAGAGGGAAGGTTTGGTAATTGAAAGGTAGAGGAGAGGTCCCCATAAATAAATAACTCTTACATTATATAATTTAAGATAGTATTGAATTAAATCCATTGCATTTAATAAATAACGTTCTAATCTAATTAACACTGTTATTTAATTAACACTATTTATATAGAGCAATGTTAATAGCGCCCCTATGTTTGTTAATAACACCTCAAAAAAAGACCAAAAGACACATTAAACTTAATACTTTGGTTGTATAGTAGCACCCCACGTGTAGCCCTAATCTCGACCACGAGCTGCCTCCAAGCGTGTCAGTCTGGCGATTCCTTTGCGGGCGATGCAGGTATTTTCAACCCTCCTCTCACCGTCGCGCCGGTCGATTGCCTCCAGGCATGTCAGCGTTCATCCCTAGCAACAACACCCATTTGAAGGCCCACGATTCCTCTCTCCTGATATACATCTGACGATCTCCTGATCTATGCCGGTGATCTCCGACTACATCGGTGACCTCCTGATATACGCCGACGAATACTCCTCTCTCCGGCAATGCTTGACGAAAAGTTTCCTCTGTACCGAACTTGCCTCACCTCTCCCCTGATCGATCCTCATCAGCGATGTTGAAGCCGAAAAAATCCCCACTCCAAAATTCTGATCAAGACAGCCTAAGGTTACAGGTCTAGCGGTTGGGCTCGACGGCTAAACAGGCTAGAACACAGAAACAGAGGGACAACAAAAAGGACCCCAGACGCTGCTGCAGGGAGGTCCTACCACGTACCCGAATTCTTTGAAGAAGCTTCTCCTCCACAACCAAAATTGGTCGAGCAAGGTACAAGATAGACTCTAGCTGGTGACTAAGTTAAGGCGGCGACTAAGAGGGATAATCACCAGCTCACAACTTATCTGTTTGAAGAAAGGATTCAAAGGCTCAGCTCGAATTCCAGAAAAAGAGGTGGTCGAGATTCTTTGCGAGATTTCGAAGTCCTTCTCCTTGTACCACTGAGATCTTATTTATAGGCAAATCCAGGGGGTCTTATTTATAGCCCCACCCCCTCTGAGGGAGCTCGCTCGACTGTGGGCGAACAACTGCTTTAGTCGCCTACCCGACGAGTATGCGGGGGAGCTCGCCGTACTCGCCCACCTTCTACTGTCTTGAATGTTGACTCTGACCATGTTGGGTGTTGACTTTGATTTCTTGCTGACCTGACTCGGGGGGGGGGGGGGCCACCCTCGACGGATATGGGTTGTACAGAATCCCCGCTTTTTGCGAGCGACGTAGGAGCTCGAAAAGAAACATCCAACGCAAATTCGGCGAGCTGCTTCTGGCCAGTACCTTGGCTACTCGCGACCTGTGGATGCCAGCTGAACCTTATAACTTCTGAACTCGCACGCTATGTCGAAATCTGCTGAATAAGTATACCAAGCGAGTATTGCTGCTCTGTCGGGATATCTCAAGCCGAAAAAGCCGAAGAGGCCGCGGGAAGGCAACGACGTTGCTGAGCTTCCCCCATCCAAGAAGAAGAAGAAGTTGAAGAAGAAAAAGAAGTCGCTGGGCTCTAAGAAAGACAGCCCGCCTCCGGGCGCTCGGGATGTTGCCACCCCTGCCGACCATCTCGAAATTCCAGCTCGCACTCAACAAATCTTCGACGATCTCGGGTTGTGCGCTTAATTATTAAAGGCGCAAGGCGCACCAAGGCGCAGAGGGGTCTTGGAGCCGAGGAGCAAGGCTCAAGGCGCAGACGCACGCCTGATGAAGGCAAGATGCAACCACATCCCTTTTAAATAATCATCAGCACCAAACATCATTTCGGCTTCTCGATCAAATTCTTCATCTAGTATACTAAACAATCATTCATTACTATCATTTATATCTCTTAAAATAGAATTAATGTAGTCACTTATATCACCCTCTTCCGCCGACTTCTTCACCTGCCCCGAACATCGCCGAGTCCCAGACCCAAATGCAATCAGATCTGCTGCCTCACAAGGTTATTATCTTGCCACTGATTCCTTCAAGTTGCTGAACATTTCTTGTCTGTCTTGTTGACCTTTGTACCTTACTTACAACTCCTCCGCCGACTATCTCTGGCGAGCATCTAGCCGTTTCCCCTTGGGATCAATTCCGCTGGTCACCTTGAAGCTCAGCAACAGCCGCGATCTGGGCACACCGTCCGAATCAACATCGGCTCTAAGAAGCGGTAAAAAAACAAGCTCCTGAAGCGAGAAACAAAGATCTTCCCGCGTCGAAGACCTCGCAACCTGGGGCCAGCAAGACCCCTCCTCCTGCGACTAGCTCGTCACAATCGATGGCGAGCACCCCTCTGCCGCCACCTCCTCCTTTGCCGCCGACTACTGCTGCTTTTTCGTTCTATGCCAGATCAAAAATCAGACGATTCTCCGAGAATATTCAGACGTCATCTCGCCGCAACCCTTCCTCTCGCCGATCTCAATCCCCCTGACACGGTAACTCGCCTGATGCCGAACTGTCTGATTGCTGATACACTGCGACTTTAATTGATTCAGCGACTTCCTTGTTGCTTCATAGGTCGTCCTGCAACCCCGGGTGCGACTTTCATTGATGCCATCCGACTCCCAGCCTATGAGTACCGCTAGACTGCTGCCCGCACGTACATGGAGCTGGAGGTGAAGTTTGACCAACTCGCTATCTGCGAACCTCATCGCCGGATCTTGGCACTCGAGGTTAGGATGATGAGGATGGAAGAGTTGTAAGAGAGAGTCTTGCTGGCGCTGAGTCCCGCTTCCATCTGATCGACGAGCTGGAGCGGCGACATGACTGAGCATCGCCAGCAACTCCATCACGAGGAGCTAGCGGGGATGCGAGCGAGCACGGGTTCTGCTGGTCGGCTGACGAGAATGGAGGAGCAGCTGCGATGAGACGATGACGCGATGGCCGTGGCGAGCGAACACTACCGGCGAGCGCGCGATATGGGCTGGGTCAGACGACATCCTCCACTTCCAGAGCAGCGACCACCTAGGAACTAGGATTTTCTTTCAAGTCTTTTTTCTTCCTTCGCCGTTGGCAACATTGTCTCGAACAGTTCTGTAGTATTCTTTTAAATTTCGTGGCGAGTTTGGATATCACACTGAGTTTGCGAATTTACTTTTTCTGTGTTATCAACTTGTCTTTGTTCTGCGATTTTTTGGACTGACTGTGCAGGTTTCAGCGAGCTGGCGATCTTCTGTCTGACATTACACGAGTTAGGATTTTAGCGACTTCCTATGCTTCGCTGACTAGGCTGCATCTTAGGTTGATACTGGCTTGTGGTTGCCATATCCCCCTGACCTCCGCCTATAAATATAGGGGGTTAGGTGAGTCTTTACTACGCTGTTGTGATTTCCAAGTCCTGCTTGTGAGTATTTCGAACCTGTCCCATTCTCACTAACTTTCTCGCACTTCTTTCTCGCTCTTCCACTGCTCGCTTGCTCGCTACTTGCTTCTGAAGTGGTTAGCGACGACGCCAACGCTCGCCTAACTGGCCCATGCGATCAACTTTTCTGAGGCCGTCTTCAAAAAGTTCGTCGCCAGTGAGCGAGACTTGGAGGATTTCAGAAAAGACTCCTTCCTGAAGGGTACTCGACCAGGCTCCCCGCTCGGACTGAGCGACTAAACTCCTTCCTCGAAGGCGAGCTCATTCTACCACTCCGCCACTTTGAAGTCGGCCTGCGACTTCCCTTATGGCCGGAGTACTGCCAGATCCTGCGATACTTCGGGGTAGTCCCTGCCCAGATCAACCCGAACAGGGTGGCTATGATCATGAGATTTCTTTGCTTCCTGCGAGAAGAGAACATCGCCTTCGATCTCCGTTTCAGGAAGATCTTCGCTTTCATGGCGACTGCCGAGGGCGTAATCTTCTTCAGCAGCCATGTCTGCACTTTGGTCGGCACGGCGAACAAGGTCCACCGATGGGGCGAATACTTGGTCGTTGTTGCCGACGACTTCGAAGGGGTACCTCGCAGGCCGCATCAGCCGCCAGAGGTCGCCTTCCTACTCATTCTGGAGGGGCCGCACGATTTGCTGTTTGAGGCCTTCTGAGGCCGACGATTCGATGTCATCCACTGGCGTCTGAACGTGAACAAGCTCAGCGAAGTCTTCCCCGACGAAGGTACATACCTGGGCGAGATCTTGCTATGCTCGCTGATTTTGTCATTGATTCGATCCTGCCTGCTGCCGCGGCTATCTCTTTTTTGATCTTTTGCAGTTACTCGTAATCTTCCGCGAGAACCTCTTCCCCCGGCGAAGGAAGCCACGCCGTCGCGCCAGGGCTCGGTGAACCTGCCTCCCAACGTCAAGGAGATACCGCCTCCTGCGGGTGCCAATGGTCGGCCGCGAGCCGGCGACAAGGAATGCTCCCCGCAGAGGAAGCCAGACAAGGGGAAGGAGAAAACCAATTCCCCAGAGCACGTGGAGAAACCCGTGAAGATCTCCCGCGAGCACGAGAGGAAGTCGAAGTCGGTGGATGTCGGTGAGCCGTACTTCCATCCAAACTTCAACCGCGGGTGGTAACGACTTGTCTTTTTGTTTGAATAGCCTTAAGTCAGCTAACTTGGGGCGATTCAAACAAAAAAGACAACTCGTACTAACCCATGTTTCAGGGGGCGTGGACTTTTATTAACATGCATAAGTAACTTTACGTACAAGCAGTTATTATGCGTTACTTCTAAGAATAAAACCTTTTCAGGTCGCCCCCTCTCCAGGTGCTTCCTAGTAGCTCTCCTTCTTGATTTTGCAAACGGTAGCCTATAGTGGCTAGAGCCTCTTGGACGATGAAGGGTCCCTCCCAATTAGGATTCAGCTTGCCAATGACAACTGCCCTTCCTGCCGCGTCCACCTTCTTCATGACGAGATATTCTGCAAGTAACTGTTTGAGGCGAACATTTTTGTTGAAGTGCTTTGCCATTCGCCTCTTGACCTCCACTTGGCGGACAGAGGGTAGGTCTCGAAGCTCCTCAATGTAGTCCAGAGAAAGCCTCTGAGCATCTTCATTCTCTGGGCATCATTCTTCATCGTCTTCTCCTACTGCGACGACTCTCGGGATCCGGACTTCAAACTCCACTGGGATGAGAGTCTCAGACCCGTGAGACAACTTGAAAGGCGTTTCCCATGTGATCGAGTTAGGAGTTGTTCTCAGAGCCCATAGGACCGAAGGGAATTGCTCCGCCCAGTTCCCTTTCAGATTGATGACTTCTTCTTCAGGAGGTTGACAGACATCTGGCCAGGGGGTTCGAGAGGGTCTTGCGATATAGCTCTCCTTCGTGCAACAAATAATAAACCGCCCTATATCAAAACTTCATCTGGTCTCCCCGCTAGCGGAAAGCTGGCCTGCCGTTAAGAAAGTAACGAACGGGTCTTTCCAAGAAGCTCTCTGCTTGATTTCCATCATCTCCCATTCCTCGATGGACAGTCAAAACAACTCTGTCACAGTTCCATCGGCCCTTGGGCCGTACTTGACTAGGTAGTTTGCCTTCGAGTTCTTCTCTCTTGGCACATGCTCGACGAAGAAAGATTGGAAACCTCCCACTAAGCCTTTCACCTTTGCCAAATATCTCTACAGGATGGGGCCGCGCACCTCGAACTCTCCCCTGATTTGCGAAGTGACCACCATTGAGTCGGTGAAGGCCTTGAGGTCCTGGATTCCAACCTCCTTGGCGAGACGCAAGCCGACTACCATGGCTTCGTACTCCGCCCGATTTTTCGTGACGGGGAAGATGATCTCGACTGCTTGCTCAATCCTAGTTCCCTGCGGGCTCACCAACACGATGCCCGCTCCTACTGAGCTTTTGTCTGAAGCTCCGTCCACAAACATCTTCCACGAGACTGGGCTGGAAAAGCCTTCATCTTCTCCAGCCTCGGCCGAGAAGTCGGCCAGGAAATCTGCCACTGCCCGGGCGTTGATCGCCACCCTTGGTGAGAAAGAGATGTCGAACTCACTGAGCTCTACTGCCCCCTTCGGCAACCTTCCCAAATGCTCCACTCCATCTAAGATACTTCGTAACAGATGATTGGAGACAACCTTGATGAAGTGAGTTTGAAAGTATGGTCAGAGCCTCCGTGCTGAAATCACCAAGGCAAAAGCTAGTTTCTCCAGGATGGGATACCTTGTCTCTACTTGCTTAAGCACCCACTTACATAGTAGATGTGGAGCTGCCTCTTTCCCTCTTCGCTGACGAGCACGGAACTGACTGCCTCCGCTCCCACTCCCAGGTAAAGGAGGAGATCTTCGCCTTCTTGTGGGTCTTGGAGTAGATGAGCTTGAGTTAGCTACTACTGCTGAGCTTTCCAAAAGCCTCCGCGCATTCCGCGGTCCACTCGAACTTCTGGTTGCCTCAGAGAGTCTTTGAAAAATGGAGAGCACTTCTCTCCGCCTTGGATAGAAAGCGGCTAAGACCTGCAGCCGTCCGACCAGCCCTTGCACTTCTTTGGAATTCTTCGGGGATGTCTAAGAACTTGCCCCTTTTTGCTCTGAAGACGCACTTTGTCGGGTTGAGCCGCATCTTATACTTTCGCAGAGTCGCAAAGGTCTCCACCAGATCCTTAGTTTGCTCCGTGATGCTCCTGCTCTTGACTAGACAGTCATCCACGTACCCTTCTAGATTCCACCATTTACTCCTTGAAGACTTGATCCATCATTCTTTTGTAGTTCATGCCTGCATTCTTTAGCCCGAAGGACATCATCTTGTAACTATAGCAACTGTCACTGGTGATGAAGGAAACGTCGCGACAGTCAGAGGGATGCATTTGGATCTGGTGATACCCTGAAAAAGTATCAAGGAAACTCATCACAGGAAAACCGACGGCTGAATCAACCAACGCGTCGATTCGAGTTAAGGGGTAGCAATCCTTTAGGCAAGATTTATTCAAAATGGAAAAATCAATACATTGCCTCCATCCCCCTCCTACCTTTTTAACCATTACAACATTGGAGACCCAACCTGAATACTGGATCTTCGAAACAAAACTCGCCTCCAACAGATTCTTCACCTCCTCCCGGATTGGCTCAGTCAGCGCAACGACACTCTTCCTTTGCTTCAGACGGACGGGGACAATCTTGTGATCCAGGTTGAGGCGATGACAGACAATCTCTGCATCAATTCCTGACATCTCTGAGACGCTCCAGGCAAAGATTTCTACATTTTCTTGCAAACAAGCCACCATCTTCACCTTCCCCTCTAGCGTCAGGGATCCTCCAATCTTCAGCAACCCAGGCTCTCCTCTCTTGGAGATCACCTCCACTTCCTCCAGCTCCTCCGCAACTCTCAGCCCGTACGCCCTTTCCAGGATCTTCTCCAACCTCCTCGCATCCTCCATCAAGCTGATGGTACTGACGACACTAAGATATCACTCCCTGACAGCTTTATGATCCCCCTGACCCTCACTTGGACATCGCCCCGAAGTACTTTAAGCACTGATGATATGATGATGAGATCGCCTTGGAGTAGTTGATGAGGGGTCTTCCTAAGATCGCGCTGTAGCAGCTCGACGCATCCACGATGACGAACCTGCATCAGATCGAGGTGCCACCAAGGCTCACTAGAAGATCTGCTCCTCCCTCCACCTCCTTCTCTCTAGAGAAGCCAAAGAGGGGTCCATCAGTAGCTAGGATCCTGGATGCTTCCACCTGCAGTCTGACGAATGTCCTCTTGAAGATGACATTCCCCGAGCTCCCGTTGTCTGTCAGGATTCGGTCAACAGTGAAGTCCTCGATGGCGGCTTGGATGACGAAGGCATCATGAAAAAGGTTCTCATTCCTTAACGTGTCCACCTTAGAAAAAGTGATCTCCTCCAATAGAGGCGGCGCTTGAGAGGTCTAGGAGACGCTCTTGCGGTAAATCTGATGGAGACTTTCCTTGCGGGAAGCTTCAAGCCAGCTCCTCCGTTGATCACTCCTACCTGCCCTCCTCCTGGACCTTGGACCACTCCCCGCGACTCCTTGGTTGACCCGATCCTCGTTCTCCTCCTTCTGGAGCTTGGAACGCTACCGGTCCTGCGGGTGCATCTTGCCTCGACTGCTCTCTGTCCGCCAATCCTGCTTCTAGCCTTCTCTTTGCTTCCCAAAAATCAGGACAAGTCAAGGTCCCGTGCCCTCTACTCGATGCAGATCGCAGTAAAGGGGAATCACTTCTGCCGGTTCATCACCGGCTGGATCCTCTGCGATGCCTATTCCCTTGTCGGGCAATGACCATCGCCTCCTCCTGAACTCTTCCCCGCTTCCTCTCCGACTGGTTGCCATTCCTCCTCTCCTGGTTCAGGTACTGGGGTCTTCTTGGTGGCCTCCACTGGGGCCGGTTCACATGATATTGGAATCGCCGTGCTTTTTCATTACACTTTAACACTCCCCCGCAAGCTGGAGCGTATAAGTCATAGGCACCAAGCTTGAATAAAAACTGATGATATAATGTCCGAGAGAGAGTTTTCGTGAATATATCAGCAATTTGTCCTGACGCAACGACATGCTCTAACTCCAACTTCTTTGATTGAACTTTTTCCCGAATGAAGTGATAGTCAACTTCAATATGCTTTGTTCGCTCATGAAATACAGGATTCTTGGCAATGTTTATGACTGCTTGACTGTCACAGAAGAGTGTACAGAGAGGAGAGTTTGAGCCCCAAGTCACTGAGAAGATCCTCAAGCCAGGTGAGCTCAGAGACAACTACTTCCATAGCACGATACTCGGCCTCAGCAGAGGAGCGAGCAACAACCGACTGTTTCTTGCTACGCCAGGTAATGAAATGTCCACCAAGGTAGGTGCAAAAACCAGTCGTGGAGCGCCTATCATTAAGGGAACCTGCGTAATCGGCATTAGAATATGCAACAATAGACAGAGATGAGAAAGGTTTGTAAACAAGTCCTTGTGCTGGAGAAGTTTCAAGTGTAGGAGAATACGCTCGACGACTTGGAGATGAGTTGTCCGTGGAGCATTCATAAATCGGCTAACAACCCCAACAACGAACAAGATATCAGGTTGTGTAACCGTAAGATAGATTAGTTTTCCCACCAAGCGTCGGTAGTACTCTGAATTTGTCAGAATAGGATCAGTCCCAGATCCATGTGCAAACAGTTTGTGATTCATATTCATAGGAGTGTATCTAGGTTTGCATCCAGAGTAGCCCGTATCTTGCAGGAGTTCAATGCAGTACTTCCATTGGGATATGACTAGTCCATCAGGTCTCCTTGCAATCTCAAGCCCAAGAAAGTATCGAAGATTGCCCAGATCTTTTGTCTGAAATGCTGAGGTTAAATGTTGCTTGATGTTCCGGATCTCGTTGGTGTCATCTCCTGTTATTAGAATGTCATCCACATACACACAAAGAATCACAGTGCCTGTCGGTTGATGACGAGTGAAGAGAGAGAAGTCAGCAGAGCTCCGTGTGAAACCAACCTTGCGAACCACTTTACTGAATTTGTCAAACCAAACGCGAGGAGATTGTTTGAGACCATATATAGACTTCCGAGAGAGATGACATACACGAGACTCCCCCTGGTCTCAAACACGGGCGGTTGGTGCATGTAAATAGTCTCTTGGAGATCACCATTGAGAAAGACATTCTTGACGTCCAGCTGATGTAGGGGCCACTGTCGATGCACTACATGGGAGATCAGGATGCGAACAATATTCAACTTGGCGACCGGAGAGAAAGTTACGTCATAATCAATTCCATGTTGTTGAGTGAAGCCCCTGGCCACCAGGCGGGATTTGAGACAGTCAACAGTGCCATCTGGAGCGTGCTTGACGGCAAAGCCCCATTTGCAGTTAACATATGACTGGCCTGAAGGGAGAGGAACTAGGTCCCAAGTGTGGTTAGCCTAGAGTGCTGTTATTTCTTCGTCCATGGCTGCACGCCACTCCGGGTGTTGAAGAGCTTCCTGCAAAGAGTGAGGAATAAAAATGGTGGAGAGATAGGTGACAAATTTGAGAAGAGACGGAGAAAGGCGATGTAGGGAGACATAATTCGCCAGTGGATGAGCCGTAGAGGGTGTTGTCGTATCATCAAGCTGCAGGATAACATCGGTAGAAGGGAGCTGTTGTAGAACATTTGTCCTGGATGAGCGACGAGTATAGACACGAAGAATTGGAGGAGGAGGTGGTGGAGGTAATTCAGACACCGGGAGTGGTGGAAGTAGAGGAGGAGGTGGATGTGTCAAGGTAGTGATGACGACAATCAGACGAGGTGTAGTGGAAGGTGGATGTAGTGTGAAAGAGGTGGAATAGAAGGGCTGTGCCTCAAGAAAGGTGACATCAGCGGAGACGAGCACTTTTCCGTCTGCAGGAGAGTAACAGACATATCCTTTCTGAGTGCGGGAGTAGCCAACAAACATATATTTCGTGGCTCGAGGGGCAAGTTTGTCATGCGTGGTCCAAGAGAGTGGACATAGCAGGTACAACCAAAAACACGGGGGGTGACGGAAAATGGAGACTTGGAAGGAAACAAGAGACCGAACCGAGAAGCGAGGTCAAGCACGGAGGAGGGCATGCGATTGATGAGATGACAAGCAATAGAGACAACAAAGTTCCAATATTTGGTGGGCACCTGCATTTGCAACATAAGTGACCGAGTGACATCAAGAAGATGTTGATTCTTCCGCTCGGCCACACCGTTTTGCTGGGGGGTATAAGCACATGAGGTCTGATGGACAATCCCAAACTCGGTGCATAAGTTTTTGAAGGTGCGGCTAGTATATTCACGATCATTATCAGTACAAAATATTTTTAAGGTACCAGAGAATTGCGTAGGCGTCTCAGTGTCCATGGAATTAAGCATCCAAGATTGGACCCGACCGTCATCACGGAGCCAGTCATCGGTAAGGTCAGCAGGTTGGCCCGAGTGAGACGGTGGAGAAGACCCTTGGTCTGTAGAACACGACGAACCGAATGGACTCATTCGACAAAATTGGCCTTCCCCTGAGAGAGATGGTGGTTATTCAAAGCTCATCTCGAACTTCAGAAGGTGGGGCAGCAACACGTGCGGGAAGGGCGGGAGTTACCGTAGAGCCCATAGTAGTAAGAAAAGGGCGGCTAGAAGAGAGACTGGCGGCTAGAGGAGGAGGCCGGGAGGCTAGGAGTCCCCGCAACGGCTAGAGACAGGAAGCAGGTTTGGCGACCAGAGGAAGGAGGCCGGGCGGCTAGGAGAGCTCGCAACGGCTAGATCCAGGAAGCAGTCGCTAGCTAGAAGAGCTCCGGGGGGCTATCCGGCAAGGCCGCGTAAGAAGAGCTCGCAGCGGCTAGAAGAACGGGCGGCTAGAAGAGCCCTTCGGATAGAGCCCACTTGGCGAGTAGAGAGAGCGTAGCGAACTATCCGGTAAGGTTGTGTAAGACTTAGCAACAGACAGAAGAGATCATGGCGAGTAGAGGATAAAGCCGCGGCTACTCGCGCAACACTGACATGCGAGTAGAGTTGAGAGGTCGCAACGAGCAGACCTCGCGACAAGTAGAAGTCAAACCGCACGGGCAGGCCGCACGACAAGCAACGACAGGAAGAGGTGCATCGAGCAGACCGCGCGACAGCAGGAGGCAGAATCCCGCGCGAACAAGCGCGGCAAGAGGCCTGCCGCGCGACAAGCAACAACAAGAAGAGGAGGGTGCAGCGAAGAGAGAGGTGTGGCCCAGAGGATCCTCTATAAATGGCGAGAAGACGGGGAGGAGAGAGGTGAGAAGGTGGAGAAAGGGAGAGAAGCCGTTAGAGAAAGAGAAGCTGCAGCAGGAGGCGGACATTGCCTGAGAGGTTAGGAATGAGTATCC